>OZ022220.1:10000000-11200000 GCA_963978815.1 Aleochara curtula
AATGCACTGCCTGAATAAACTTTGATTTTAAATCATTCATTATATAAATCGTAAGTAAAATTGGTGGTTGATGGCATATGAATTAAATATACGCGCTTTCGGTCTCAATATACATATATACATGGGCGCTACATTAATTTTCATTAGTTGGTCTGGAAGTGGCTCTTCTCTTTGCCACAGCCAGGCGGAGAGAGCAGCTTCCAACGCTTCCAGGATAGCGCGCGCCGCCGCACGCTCTCCTGCTTTTACTCGCGTTCGTGCACTTGCCAGGAAGATCGACGACTAACCACTACACCTAAAGGATGCACTATAACTATATTTAGTACTACTAAATTATGCAGGCTCGTATTTAAAATTTCAATAATAAAAAACACAATTTTTCGGCCGAGAACACCGATGTGTTGCGTTGTCCGTTCTAAAAGTCAAAACGTACAAGGATAATTCCTTGTTGTTCCCATTTTATTTATAGCGTTAGTTTTTGGGTGCATGCAGCAACTTTTTGCGCGGATCTTTTGCTCCTTTTGACTTATTCCTCGGCCCTTCTCCCTTAATGCCCGCAACGGGTGAAAAACAAGGAAATACGATATGGAGTTGTGCTGCTCGCTCTCATCGCGAAGGATTTTAGGTTAACGCTTGAGGTTAGAGCCTGGCGGCGAAACGTCAGAAATAAAATCGTCGTCGTCGTCCTGCTCCTTCTACAGACGGGGTCCACGCACACGGACTTTATGGCCGAACACTGCCGGTTGTGACGGTCGCATTCGAGCGCGCGCCCACATCCCGAGCGCATCTTTACAACACAGTGTGCGCTTCACTTCCAACGCACCCGACGCGTTATGTAGTTTAGTGCAATCGTCCTGGCAGGTAGGTGTACGCCTGCCACCGTTGCTGCCGCTACCGCCAACGTCGCGCTTTGATGAACGGCCCATGGGTTTCCACGCTTTACGCTCTGCAGTTCTTCGCACACACTCTGACTCTTCAGCAGGCTGCACGACGCCAAAACAAAAAAACCCACCGAACGCCAAAAAGGCACAAAATAAACTGCGCGCACAAATAAAAAATATTCGCGTGAAAAACACTTCCAGCAACAATTACAATTAAACGCAGCCGAATGCGGTGAAAAATATTTGAAAAAACTTGCAAAAATTTAAAAGTAAAATTTAATCATTTCATTAATGTCATGAAAGCCCCGCTGCGGTTAAATAAGATTGAATTCTCGAAAAACGAGAAAAACTTGAGGAAAAAGCATGAGGGGATCGATCTTCGTATCTAAATCGGCGGCGGCGGGCGCAAGTTTAAGGATAAACTGGCGGCGCGTCATTAGACTCTGCAAAAAGCACTTTGTTTCACGCAAATTACCACAACTACCGCCCTTGTGCGCGGCTGCTCGGACGCGTTTCTAACCCACCAAGGACTTGGAAAACTTTGGGTGGTGAGCGCACGCCACACTTCCCTCCGCTGGGACGGCTCTCTTTTATTATCCGCGGCCCCATCACGACCAACAAAAGATCCGCGCAAAAGAATTGAGTATTCAAATTTAAAGGCTACTTCTTCATTTCTGTAATGAAGTATTTCGATGCAATGCAGCGACAGACAACGGACGAATTGTCTTTGAGTGTAACGTTACGGTCTTGACTAAATTAATTAAAGCATTTAAATTACTTTGGCCCGCAATTGACGCGAATATCTAGTATTTGTATCGTTCAGGGTGCTGTCTGCGTCATATCCAGAGTTTGAATTAACCGGAAGTAGGCAGCACCCCTTCCTGGATTTAGCCAGCTAGACGCTGCGACAATACTGTGCAGTTGCTGACATTGAGGACTATTAGTTTGTGCGCACTTCGAATTGACCTCAAATGTTTGGTCGATCGCACGTCCAAAACATGTGCGCGCTAATTGCTAATTATTTTTGGTTGCTTTTCTACACGATTACCTGCTCGCTCGCTTGCTATTTTCCTATTTAATTCCACGTATTATAAAATTTACTGCTACGCAAGTTGTTGATAAAAAATGAAATATGTGGATGAAAAACTAGAGAAAAAAAAGGGACAAGAAAGCAAGTAACGTCTCATTAACGTCGCGTTTTGTGTCTATCTCGAGGGGTAGGAATTACTTATACTTATAGAGTATAACAGCCGAATGGTGGTGGGCAGCGATGGGTAATGCGGGAATACGGGGGGCGGCGATGACTGCGCTGGGAATTGCGATTTATGCGCCTTTAACGAAATAATAAAAAAATCTCAAAGAACCGACGAGCGCATAAAGCACACTGCGAGCGTTTGAATAAAAATGCATTTCGCATACGGGATGAAGACAAAGGAAGAATGAAATTTAAATGAAATTATTCCATGAGATAATTATAGAATATTCTCTTGCAACCGCAAGAAATGATCATAATTTCTGGATATGACTATTATTATTATTAATTATATTTTCTAGGATTAAAAAGCTAATAAATAAATTATACTCGCGTCCGAACTAATTACGAATGGTAAACATTAACGTATGTGGCAAATTTCGTATTCATTTCGCATTTTGTAAGTTGGCATTTGCCTGATTGTAATTGCAGAATGCATTCCTGCTCGTGCATTGCAAAACGCAAAACGAGCGATATCGCAATTAGCCTAAGTGTTAATTATTCAAATAGGGAATTGTCGTAATTGCACACTTGCCCAACGCGCACGTATGAATTATCCCAAAGCGTTCCATTGCGATAATAAATAATTTACAAAAGTGCGCGTAAACGATAAAACAACAACAATCATCACAACTTGCGCTATGCACCCCCGCAATGTTTTTGTTTTTCGTAGCATGCAAATTGTCCACGGGTAGTTTAAATTAAATCAAGTAATTTCATGACTAATTAGCAGCAATATTTCACTTGTGTTCACGTTGAACACGCAACGTCAATTAATCTTTTAAACGCTTCAAACAAATTTAATAAAAACCTTGTAAAACTCTTCGCATCTTACCAGCGCTTTAATCGAATGAAAATTATATTTTCCACATACCTTCAAACAATTCCAGCAGCCCTGGAAAACATGGATGTCCTGAAAAAATAAAAATAACATGAAACTTTAATAAAATTAAATTATTTACATGTTAAATCAATTTCATTCGGCCGTTTATAATTCAAACACAAAAATATCAATGGGAACGCAATGAAAAGCGGAAAAATTGCAACAGATGAAAAGCATTAATGCAAAATTGGCAAGCAATGCGATGGTGGGGTGGTGGTATTATATAGCGAGTAGCAGGTAATTACGAATATGTATGGCATTCACTTTTGAACAACAATTGGTATAAATGTTTGCGAGCGTAAAACACGTCGAATATGCGTTTTGCATGGTCGTCGGCGATCGGTAGCATTTCGCTATGAAAACATTTCTACACAAATTCGTGGCAGTGTTGAATATTTCGTTGAGAGGTGGGAATGTTTCGTTTTTATCGACTCTAGCATGCAACGTGTTTAACGCCGCGCTCTCCTGCCGCCCGCGCACGTTTCGCGTTTTCTGATGACGGCGACGGCGGTGGTGGCGGCGAGCAACGTGCACCCATATTCCTTGCGAATGTAAAACACTAACGTGCGCTTCAATGAAATGAAATGAAACACATGCTTTCACAGCGTTACACTTCGACGAAGACGGAGCGCAGTGCGCGAATTGCGAGTAAAAGGCGCCTCTTCGCATGATATACATAAATACATGGGGGGTCGAGCGCGTAGCATGCATTAAATGAGTGTGTACAACAACCACTACGTCGTCGAGTAAAATAATCATACATTTTAGAGCCGGAGTTTGCAAGAAAGCGATGAGGATGGCGCGCCGCCACCGCCGCGAGAACGCGCATGAAATGAGTGATATTTTCGCGCAAACGTTTATTGCGAGCTCTCAAATTATATCTTAGTTGAAATATTGGCCTCCACTTGAAGACTGATATGTTCATTTTATCTCCATCGTTACCATTTTATTTTCACGTTTATTCCACTTTTATTTTACTTAATTTCAAATTAAACTAATAAAATTGCTGGCGCATTTTAAGCATTCACTTCACTAATCCGAAACACTGAACAATCAATTGAATGCTCTGAATGCACATTTTATACACGCAAAATGTTCTCAGTTCAAACAACAGCAACAATACACCGAATTGCTGCGTAGCAAAGAGTTTTTCGCAACATCCTTTTGCTCGTCGCAGAAGCCGCTTAGTGATCGCATATTTGCAAAGTACACAGCATGTGTGTGCTGCGCGATAAAAAAGAGTTTGGATGCTGTTCGTTAGCATTTTACGCTCAAATGCATCGCGTATCAACGTCATCAAACGCATGCTATTTAGCACTCGAACGCACAACATGATTTTTCAATTAAAACATTTCCACCTTTGTGTCTTGAGTCCGCGCGCGCTTTTTTGCCACGAGCAGCTGTGACGAATGCAGGATTATCCTTCATTCTCGTGACATGACTTTAAGCGTTTAATAGTTTCGGCTTGACGCCGTTTTTACCCGGACTTTTCCTAAACACAACAACAACAACAACAACAACAAAAACTGCTTTGTTGCTCTTGTGAGCCTTTGAAGCGTGTTTGACAATCGCACGAGTCAAAGCTTTGATGGTTTGCTTAAAATGCTGTGCGAGTTAATTGGCTATTTAATCCATACAAAGAAGATTGCTGTTAATTAATTATTAATTAATTTTTGCCACTAAATTTTCCACTTAGCTTTGACGCTAGCTAACCCCCGAACTACAACTATTTAACTTTATCCTTGCGCGTTCTCCAAAGGACTAAAAGTGCGGATGGCATTTACAAATCGAGTTTAGATTACTTGAAAATGCACACAAATAGCTTACGTATTTGAGATTTGGAATTGAATTAGTAATCGAGAATAAATTAATTACGAAATTAACCTTCGAGTTGTTCAATTTATTAGCACACTCGGTGGGGAAACTAATTTGTTGCGACGCTTGTTTTCGCTACTTTGTTGGCTTGTTGTTTCAACAATGAGTGAGCAAGTTGGCCAATCTCTTACTAGGTAAGTTTAAAAGCGTGAAGAGGAAGAAGATGACGACGAAGGAGGAACGAAGCCTCTGTTATTACAAAGCGGCGAGCAACATCCGCCGTAAATTACTGACAAGGATTATAATTAACGCCGACAATAATTGGGACAAAATCTCAAACACACAGTGGAGTGTATTAACCCACTCCCTTACTCTAACGTGCGCATCACCAGCGTGTTTTCATCTTCTTCATCATCCCCCATTATCCTGCTGACATTCGTCATGCCCGAAATTCAATTGGCGTATTAACCTAACTCTTCTTCTCCGTCCACCCCATTCAAATACCTGAAATAATTTGATTCGACTTGGAAAACGTCGAAATCAGCGCACGAGTGAATATGGAATTTTAAAAGAAAATTTTAATATGCTTTCCTTTTTCGAGGAGAAGGCTGCTACTGGAGGGAATAAAGAACGAGGGTATTTAGACGGAAGTGACACGCAGAGGGTGAGAAAATAATATGTTACGCGAACGAAACTTCGTGCTCGAAGCATCGAAAACACGATTATGCTATTATTTGTTTAATTTAATTTGCACTCGCTTCGTCGGCGCGCGCGCGCGCTTCGCAACTTCCGTCATTGTCCTCAGCGCGCGACATTTGCATCCCCTCGCCGGAGCGCCGTAAAAGTAATTCAAACGTAAGAAAAGTTATTTTTTCGCGTATCGCAATAACAACGTGGATTTGAATTTAAATTGAAACTTCAATCGGGCTGCATTAGTAATAACATTTTTCATTAATGCGCGTTAAGCCCTTCAGTTTTCTTGTTTGTCTATTTTTTCGTCGTCGTTGTTGTTGTGCGGGGCGGCGTATGCGGTCGCAACGCAAAATATTAGTTCATACATAGCACCCCTGCGCCCCATACAGTTCCGCGTATGCGCTATAAACTATTCATGTAATTCCCGATATAATCGAAAAATCGCGCAGAATGAACGACGAAAAATCCCGAAATGAACTCGAATAATCGCCAAAAATGCATTTACTCACTCGCTTTATTCCGATGCTACATACAAACACTGGCGGCGGCGGCCTACACCAGTTTTTCCGGAGCTCGATATTATTACGCGCGCAACAAATATGCACAAGTGTGCGATGCATGAATGCATGTGCAGGTCGCGCTCGTTTGATTTCGGATTTGGCGGCGCGAAGAGCGGAGGCGGCTGCGGCTGTGGCGGCGATGCACACCACCGCACTAGGTGCAAACATATGCGAGAGGTTTGAGGGTGCATATGCACCGCGATTATTCGTTTTGTAAATTATGCATGTCGTGCGCGCATTGCGCTCAATGAGTTTTCGTTTTTAATTAAAAATGCACTGATTAATTAATTCCTAGTTGCACTTATACTAATCGTTTAACCCCTCGCACCGGTGGGGATGCATCGATTGCAGCGTGTGGACGTGCGCACCGCGAGTTTAAATAAATAAATATAGATAAATAAGCAAACAAGATAAATAAATCATAACGAAATTAAACGGTGGAATAAATCATTTAGTTGCATCAAATTTACAACATTTAAGCCTTCGGGCAAATAAATGTGCAAAAATGATTGCAACTTAAAAATAAAAAATTACATTAATTCCACTATTTACCCATCTGTCAGCGCTAATTTATTATGTTGCAACCAGCATAAAATTCAATAGTTGCTGAGTAATAATTAAAACGTAAAATTAATGTACACATTCCGATAAAGTTTGTTTTGGTGTTCTTGTTGTATTGATGTAAATCAAACGCGCATCAGAAGTTTGCACGTTTCACGCAAGCGATGCTCGTAAACTGTTCGCAGATTGCTGATTAATTTACAGCACGTCGCACACTGGTCCCGAAGGGGAAATTGTCGTGAAATGAAATAATGACATTTTTGAAAATTTTTTTTTACCACTAAATTAAGGAATAACTGAATTTTACGATTGTGAAAATATGATCCAAATCGGATAAATAGTTTAGCAACAATTTAGCGACAAAGTCAAACAATTTCGGGCTCGAGATTTGATTCACATGTAAACTTCATATTCAAATTTCATTTTCCAAGCTCATAGTTATCCCACATCAACTTTCTTTGCATGTGCATAAACTACAACTAATAGTCTTTCGAATGGTTTCAATACCGTCTTTTAGATATTATATTTTCAATTAGAAATTAATTTTTGAAAAATTTCAGATTTTTGTTGAACGGAAAATTTTCAAATCGAGTTCTACTAGTGTGTGTCAAGCTGTGTCAAAGCGGTATTACCACTGGCAGATAGATAATTAAATGAAGAATCACCTCTGCTATGTCCAGTCGCGCCCAAACCCGCCCATAAGAAAGTTATGACACTTTGAAGATGAAATTTTTAGTTTTTTGGACGAAATTTTGCCGATTTTATAGTCGTGCCGATATAATTTAACAGTGTCTCATGATGCAAACGTTAAAATGTGCGAGAGAGACGTATTGAAATATGAGAAGTTAACGAGTTAGATTGCGGCAAAACCTTTGATAATACGCAGCAAGTCGTTTTAAAGTTTATTTAATTAAAGCATTCTCATCAGTTTCTCATCAATTTTTGTTAATATGTTATGGATTTATTGAAAGTTATTAATTTTTTATCAAATTCCAATTTGCCGTGTTTTTACTATCATGACAAAATTTGAATTTTGAAAATCGGTTCGGACAATTTTGAGTTATAAGGCATTTTCCAAAAATATGCTGCTTTGGACCAGTGTGCGTCGCATTAATACAGGTCAGCACTTCGCGGCCACTGTTTATACTGAAAGTTAAGTTGAGCAAGAAGCGTACATTACGCGAGAATATTTATTGGCGATAACTAATTTTACGGCTACCACAAATCCATCGCGTTCATTTTTCTCGTTTTATGTGCGTTAATTTGATTCTGCGCGCACACAATTTGAATATTTAAGTGTATCATTAATAAGCGGAAAACACACGTAATTAAATAGTTATTGTGATGTAAATTCAACATAGTTGTGAGTTACAAGTACTTGAGCGGTGATATTAGTTGGCAGCAGGGTAGCGAGCGCGAACGCAAGATAAGATGAAATTTATGCGCTCGCGCGCCGATTCAACTGAACCGAATCATTGCCGCCGACGACGACGTCGAGTCGATGTGTGTGCAGACTTGCAAATTCACGTGTGTATTGCAACAGCCGCCAACGAACCAACGAACGGCAGCATGTGATTCGCTATTAGGCGGTCGCGTTGCTGTTGCCGGTGGCGGTGGCGTAAGACGTTTTCCTAATGCGAAAACTGCGCACTGGGCATATGAGAATCCACGCAAATTTATTGCTTGTTCTGCGCTTGCATCGAAGCTCAACGCATATGAATATTCGCTATATGTAAGATCTTAAATTTGTTATCTTTATTTTATAATATTTATGGATTTCACCAATAACGAGCCATGTTATTTGTCACTTATAACGACGTTTGAGACATTTATGAGTAAATAATTCTGTTCATATTTGAAATAATATGCATTTGAAACTAGTTTGTCTACGTCGCGTGAAAGAAATGCATACTCTTGAGGAAATACATTTATCTGGTGGTGATGTCGCCGACGCGACGTGTCCTGAAGATGTGCTGCGCCGCAGCAACCTTTTCATTTCTTCATCGCATCGTGTGCGCTTGATGTGTATGCGTTGAAAACACATTTAGTCATGGGAAAGTTGTTATTTTTGTTGTGGTTTTACGTCTGAAGGCATATTATATCCCTTTTCGCGCATTATTTGCTTTCTTTTGTTTCGCCCTGTTGCATACAGCCACATCAACATTAGATTGCATTACGCGCTCACGCATTCGACTAATGCGCTTCAAAGTCACCGAACCGCGTGTTGCGCGATTTATTATTAAATTTTTCTCGAAACGCAAACCCGCGCGCGCGAAAAAGTGTGTGCGCGTACGAAATCCGAAATGCGCACGTATACCATGTTGCGCATAAATTATAATATATGCGCGTGTTCCGGAAAAATAAACCCAAATGAACAATTTGTTCAGCAACGTCGCGCGTGACGTCAAAAGTTGCAAAACGCGCGCGCGGTCCCAGCCACCGCCACCGCCGCCAAAAATGAAGAGCGATTTGTACGTGTTTGCGCGCATAAAGTCTCGGCGAGTCGAATGCAACAAAATTTATAATATATATAAAAAACGAATCAAACGAAACAAAACGGAAATAAACATGCGAATTATAAAAACCGGAAATGTTTAGTACGAAAAAATCATATTTTCCATGCGAATGTTTTGCATACGAGAGTTTTTTTTTCAACAATTTTTGATGGTGTTCTTCTTTTCTACATATCACTTTCACTCCTTTTGTGAATGTTTATTTGACTGTATCTATTCACATTTTCCGTAATATTTGTAATTAAACATTCTCACTGTGAATTATCCTGCAACTCTCCGATTTTTATCATTTTTTTATTAAACATTATTCTTTGGTACTTGTGTTTTTCGCGCTGCTTCTGAAAGTGTGAAGAGCCCTTATTCTTTACTCGAGAGCATGATTTAGTGCGAAAACTTTCGGCGTTTACACGGCGCGTACATTTTCACTCGCATCTCGTCGCTGACCTCAAACATTTTCATTCGTACACTACATCTTTCTCAAGCGCAGCAACATTTGAAATCTGCTCAAATTACGCGCAAAAAATACTCGAAACAATACGACGTTAATTATTCTTAATTTTCCAAGCCTAATTGCATGATTTGCGCGATTACATTTCGGGTTTATCAAGTCTCCAGAGAGACAGACAAACATGCAAAGCGCGCGCGTAAAACTTGGCGGAAAAGTTGAGCGCAAAGTTGCGCAAAGATTTTCCCGATAAAAGTCATAAATATGCTTATTGGAATTGTGAAACATTGTTATGCGTCGAATGTTTCGAGCCTGTATCACAGTTTGAAGTGTCCGGAGGGGGTACAAATAACTTTTGTGGCAATAAAAAATCCAACTGGAATTTGAATAAAATGTCTAGGTATAAATTCTTTCCCGGAAATCGTGTAAAAGGTCAAATTCTCCACCGTAATGAATAGTTGCAGCGTTAATAAACAAAGTCGTAGGCGGCAAACAGTTGAGCCAACATTTGTTATAAATTTCGTGTTAATTTCTCTTTAACTGCAAAGCGAAAATTAAAATCACAAACGAGCAAGTTGAATAGAGCGACGAAGGCGGCCAAAGGCGGCCGTGGCGGTGTGATACACAGCATGGAAACTGAAACCGACAATCAACGTGCTGAGCTCATTCGCTCTTTCAGCGCGCGGCGGTGGCTGGTTGGCGGCTGGTGGCAGAGTAGTGCTACTAAACAACTGCAGTGATAGGGATGCAGCCGGTGAGCCTACAACGGGCGCTGAGCGAGGGCGAGTCGTAAAGTTAATTTGATTATATTGTAATTTGCACAAATTTAATCTTCGCTGCGCAACAAACACATTACAATCGACCGAACAAAGCCTCGTCTCGAGGGGTGCCTCTTCCTCGTTAGATGAGAGCGGATCGTGCATCAGCCGCATACACCACATTGATACACAACTACCCCATGAACCAACCACCTGAATTACGTGCGCGCATACAAAGTATGCAAGCGGCAATCGGCCCCACAGTTTCATCATACTGCGCATTGTGTGAGCCGGCAGTAGTGTACGAGCGCTTATTGCATTCATTCGCAGGATTTCACTTGCAGATATTTTCGAGCTGCTGCAAATGCTACTTCACCACACGTACTCGTTGCATTATTACGCGATAAGCAGGCGTTGATAACGTGGCCGCGCTCCGCAAACAGATTGCTATTTTGAATAAATGCTCGCTTATCGCAAGTGGATCTCTTTCAATATTTCCCACAAATTTAAACGTAATTATGTAAATAAATTTATTATTCAAAACCACCATTTCCGCAAAAATCACATAACTTCCAACTAAGAAAAATTAAAACAACGATGAAATTACTGTTGATCATTCGCATTTTTAAAATGCTCAACCCCGATTGCTGTATAATTAAGGCAACGCCGAGCATGATAAGCGTTGATTATTTAACGCTTATTATTGCTGCGCATGAACGACGAATTACAAAGTTTCGTAATTCGCTGGAGATGGCAGCGAAACGAAGCTCAAGTTAAATGAGGAAAATCTTTGAATATGTAAGCAGCAGTAGCATCAGGACGCGGGAAAGAAAGTGGTTGCATGTATGCAAAAGTATTTCCCACAAAATGCACAGAGACTCAGTCAGAGACTCAGTCTGCCAACCATTAGCGTAATGAAAGCGCGCGCGTTTCTTGTTCTTAGCGTTGTTCGTGCGTTCGACTTTTATATTACTAAATTCGTTCATGCTGGATAAAAACTAAATTTTCCCACCGACTTGCTCAAATTCGCATTATGATAGTGTGTAGCAAGGTACCACCAACTCACCCTTTTTTCGTCCTTAACGAGGCTGGGAGCCGTCGAAAAAAATCTGCAACAAAAAGAGGAATTAGTAAGTAAAATATATTTCCTGCTCGAGCTAAAATAAACAATTAAGCGTTAAATAAATGTGGTCGAGACCAATAATTACTGGGAAAAAGCAAGACGACCGCCAAATTACTTAGCGTGCTTAAACCGTGTGTAATCTCAGCGCATTTTGCACGACCAGTGTCACCGCGCTCGGCTGCGTCGTCTCGCTGTGTGGTTGCCACCCGCATAGCCCCCAACTCCATGCGGGGAGGCGGTTGGCATATGATACGCGAGGGGCGAGTAAGCGTCAACGGGCGCTTGCAAATTTGCGTTTTGCACCCCGACCGACCGACGACGATGCTTCGACTCGTTTCAGTTAAATAGCTGGAATAATAGTGAAGCAGCGGATACTGTCCTGATAACTTTGCTGGGGGGATTTACAGTCGGGGCTTATTTCGGTTTAAAACTGCTCTCATCCTCATCCGCACCCTGCGCCGCTGGCCGCCTTTCCACGCGCCCGCCAAGCAACTGGGAAGCTTGACTTCCAAGTGTGTCCTCTGCGCGTTTCTTAGATTCATCCAGCGTACTTCCGTAAACGCTATTCCCAGGAAACCCTTCTCTAAGGCTATTAGAATATGATGGACATGCATACACTGCGTCAATAATATACATAAAATTGTTGAAAATTAATAAAAATTATTTCGCAAATATTTCGAATTTTACTCCTCAGTAGGTTATTCCAAAAAGAAGGAATTCGTAAAATTTTTAAGGGTATTTCCAAAGAATTTTTAAGGAAACACCCCTAGTATTCAGATGAGGAGTATTTGTTGAGCGCATTATTATTGAACAGGCGTCGAGAGCAGCTTTCGGTGCTCACCGTTCTGCTTTCGCTCCTTATCGCGTTAGGGCCATCCATGTGAACTAAATACGAATAATCTCATATCCTGAATGAGCGAACATATTGCCCGCCGTACACATCCCGAAAATCCAAGTCCGGCGGCGGCGGCGGCGACAGCAACGATGCTAACCAGTCAAGGAACACATGAACATCAGAGAACGAGAGTCTTTTCTGCGTTGTTGTTGTTGTTGTTGTTGCCGTCGTCGTCGTCGTCGTTCTCTCTTTGCGCCTTCCGCCCCCGAGCGAAAGGCTTTGATACCCGGCAGACAGCCAGACCTCTCTTTAATATCATTATAAGCGAGCTCCCTCAATGCATATTCGTAATATTTGCCCGAAAGTTCGGACACTTTTCGCGCGTATATCGCTTCGTTGCGACGGGGACCTTTTGCTTCTAAATATGGCTCCATGTACGATGAAGAAGATGATGATGATGATGATGATCACATCATGTTGTTGTTGCTTACCCTTGCTTGCGCGAGGGGTAAAAGAGCAAAAGAGTCGCGCGGCACGCGTTCAACTCCGCTGAATATTTCATGAGGCTCGGCGCATTTGAAGGGATTTAAAGGATTTGCCAAGTGCAATATAATTATAAGAGATGAAATTTAATTACGTATTATTTTAAGGATTCCCAAGCAAGCGTCGAGCAATTAGCATATTATTCTTAGTTGTTAATTTATTAACGAGCTTATACGCGCGCTCGTTCGGCAGCATTTCAATTCCGGCGATTTGAAAGGTGCGCGCAAGCGGCGAAGATAGGAAATAAATGCAATTGCAACGGACGTGACTGGATTTGATAAGATGTAATGTGCTGCGTGCCACCCTCATACCACCATCACCGCTTCCGTACACCCCTCCGCGCGCGCGACGAACATTTAACTTAATAATGAAGCATTGATATTCCGAGATTGTCGCGGCGATGTGCACGATTCGGTCTGGACGAATGGACGAACCAACGAACGGACGGACGGACGGACGTTGTTATGCCACTTTGTATTTATTATCGACTAATGAAATTTTATCGTATTTAGTGCAAATTTCAACAAACTGTTTATTTTAATTTATGGCCAGTGAATGAATTGACTATTTTCCGAGATGTTCAAGTATTCAAGCAACGATTCGTTGGTGTTATAAATAAAAGCGCACAATATACAACATCGTGATATACATTGGGAGATATTGTGTGGGCATTCATGAATGATTGAAAAGAACGAGCTCCCATTGCCCCATCGTCGGCGCTGCCACCGTTGCCGCCTTCAACGCCGTCGTCGTCGCTTGGCAGTCAACGACGTCTCGTTTGTTCGAATGTCAATGTTTGGTATAGAGATATAAACACGCGCGTGTATAACACGTCGGGTCGTGCGCGCGTACATGGCTATCAAACATTGAGCAAACATAAGCTGCCGTCGACGACGGTTTCCTGCATTCGACTACTCGTTTCAGCATTTCAGCACATTTCCTTCTTTGCTGTTGATGCTACCACCAGCCACCTAGCTAGCTAGCTAGCCCAATAATAAATATACATCTCTCACGCACCGCTTGTTCATTTAAAATTTACCCTCGCTGAGAGGACTTTGTGAATGCATCACGAGCAACATGAATAGTCTTAACTTTTAAGTTAAATCAGTTTTACGCAAAACTAGAAATTCCCCTCGTTTATTTAGCAAAAAGCGCACAAAAAACAACGTATGATTGATAACAAGATCGCGTTGAAAACAAACAAGAGCCCAAAAAGCGAAACCCACCTACCCAAAAGATAATCAGATTATTGTCCTCCACTTTCGTTATATTTTTCCGGCCAAGTTTTGTGCATTTTGGGGATCTATATGACTTTGGAATTTTTTGCTCTCGATACTTCGCGGATATAAATAATACGTGTCCATAAAGAAAAACACGCTTTGATGGGGCCGGCATGCACACTTTTTCCGCACGCTCCGTTCAACTATTATCGTGTTTTAGACGAATGGAAAATGCTGCTAGAAAATGTCAGAACGAACGTAATAAGTGAAAAGGAAGCGGCGCGCGATACGTAGGTGTCAGTTTTATTATTAAAATTGAAACATGATATCGCATAAAGCCATCCAATGTTTTGAGTTTCCCTCAACGTACGTATTTTACTCCATGCGCCTCACTCTATAATGTCGTTTCGTTGTTTCGCTTTGCGTTACGTTATATTTGCGCCGCGATCCCGTGAATAATCATATTGTTTCCTTGTTTTCGGTGACATTTCGTGTATGGCCGCACAAAATCCGCAATACACAAGAAAAACTGCGGCGAGAAATCATCGCTCAAAAAAGTCACGCACACACACGAAACACGCGGCAGTGATATTAAGTTACTCATTAGAATGCGTAATGAGGACGTTAATATGGCAAAAGAAGTGGTTTGCTTTTTTAATCAGCAAATCTCTTTCGAGTTTTCCACTTTTGCGGTAGTGGCATTTTGTTTCCGTTGCGTTTGCAAATAAACGTGCTTTGTACGTTTGTACACACATATTACGTACAATTTGTAATTGAGATTTTCGCCGTGATTTGTCTGTGCAAATTGCACTTTTCGTACGTATTTGCAGTTGATTTGCTTTCTCATGCAATCACAATCTCGACGCGCGAGCACGCGTTTTGTGCACCGGGTTTACATTGGAATTGTTTGGCTAATTCAGCGATGTTGTGTGTGCGACTCGCACAAAAAGCGCGCATCCAGAAATCGTGGATGCTTTCGTATGTGCTGCATATACACGTATACGATGAACAAAAGTACACAAAACCCTATACACGACCGCAGCGCCAAACGTCGGCTCACTTCCGGTTAGCCTCTGGAGAGTATCCTGCGCATGCCGCCACCGCTGCTGCTACCGCCGTTGCCGCCACGATTGCTTGACAGTTACGTTCCTGTGTGCACAAGAGAGACGTGCGCATATTATACACTCACTATATTAGCCGAGGCTTGCTTCAAACACACACGAGACGTCGTGTGCGAATGTTCGCAACTAATTTGTTAAACAAGCGCGTAACACGCTCGGACGCAGCCACCTTGGGTAATTACATTTATATCAAATGTGCCTTTACCATCGTATTTTATGCATTTGCTGCTCGGGGCGCACGACTGGACAATACACACACACACACACGTGGATGTGTGCAAACACCAGCCCTCATCCCTCTGCGGTCCTTTAATACGCGCATGTGTACGTGGGCGGCGGCAGAGCACACAAAAGGAGGACGGTGATGATGTTTAAAGTGCTATCTTAAATTGCCACGGATTCGTTTCGTTAAAGTTAAATTTTATTACGTACCGCGCCGAGCCGGAAACGCTCGTGGGCGCATCGCATCGCTCTCTGCCTGCTGGCTGGGATTGTGTCGGCGTGTTATCACTCAGCCCGCTAATTGTTATCGGATTAGAAGGTTAACCGAGGCACTTAACACCGAACTAAATCTGGTTTTCGCGCGCACTTGCGCACTTTGACTTCCGGCGGGTCTTGTTCGGCCAAGAAGAAAAGGCAAAAATTTCAGTAAGAAGAAGCCGAGAAGAATCATCAATCTTTTAATTATAAACTAAGTTAATATTTAGCCTTTGACGAGCCGCAGGAGTACTCGCTAGTTGGGCTTTGACTGGAAAATAATTATCCTGCGCAAGACGAGAAGCAGTGCGGTTATCTCGTCAAGGCAAAACATACACTGCCGTAAAAATATTAAGCGAAGAATTAAAAAAGTTTGACTAAAGTTACAAAAGTTTGCCTGTGCCTAGAGCAAAATCACTTCACTTTGCCGTTGCAGCAAGTTTTGAATAACTGAATGTGAAAAGTGCAAAGGGCGTGTATTCAATTATTTTCAAACTTATCAAAATAATAACTAATTTACCTCAAATCCTTAAAAACGCAAATGAAATTTTCAATCCGCAATAGCGAGTGGCTTTTCATAAAAATGTCAACGTTAGCATCATTCAGCACACGTCAATAAGCTTGAAAGTGCATAGAAAAATATATGCAATACCCATGTACAGTTTGCGTACTCGTATAAAATACCTGCGAGGACAATTGTTCACCAGATCACGTTCGATATTATAGAGAGTTTCGCGTATCCCAGGCGCACCTTGCATGCGCGTTTCTACTCCTCGCCAGCCAGCGTTACACCGCAAGACGAAGCAGATATATTGCATCGCAATGTGGGCAACCGTGCTCCACTTGTACAACCGGGGAGTTAATACATCCCCAGCGTGCACCGCCAGCATGCCTTTCATCTTGTGTTACAGCATTACGCACGGAAACCAATTATCTATATCCACCTTTGTGTATTGCGCCGATTCATTGCTTATTATTCCGCGCACTACCCCGATATAAGTCACTATCATATCAGAGCATCAACA
This sequence comes from Aleochara curtula, assembly GCA_963978815.1. Taxonomy (NCBI): domain Eukaryota; kingdom Metazoa; phylum Arthropoda; class Insecta; order Coleoptera; family Staphylinidae; genus Aleochara; species Aleochara curtula. The sequence goes on from OZ022220.1 coordinate 10,016,706, forward strand.
TTCCTACTAGCTGTAGTACAACACGATAGAGAAGAGTACATCAAGTGACAAATTGTACCCTTTAATAATTATCCTTATATTTCATACTGATAAAAATTTCAATTTAAACTACCACCAGCTGAATTTGCATTTAGTTTGGACAATCAGAAGATCTATGCTATTAATAATTATCCTTTGAATTTATACATAATTGCTAAGGACTTTCGCACTATTTTGAATGTAAATACAGCCATCCCCGAAAGTTTAATTGAGCGGCAGCCGTGGTCATTCGAGTCGCTCGATTTCCGGACTGAAAATGCATTTCCGGCTGTAACTTTACTTCCGTCTTCAAGAACATCCGCCGCGCGCAAGTTTAATATGCGCACTGCGCGCAAATATATATAAATAATATATACCTACAGTACAAATATCAATAAATCATGTGGCATATTTATGGCCGCTGCGTCTGTCACGATTTTATTTATTGGTCAAATAAATCGAAAGTTTTTCATATTTTTAGCAATTTCCGCTGGAAAGCACTCTGTATGCGAGCGAAACTATTAACGAGGCGCTCAATCGCGGAAATAATTTTATATGGCGCATAAAAGGATATACTCTCCACTTTTCCGCTAAATTGAATTGAAATATTTGGCGGGCAATGCGACTATCTCGGAGTATTATTATCAGTTAATACCCGCGCGGCGGAGAACATAATTAAATAGCCTATTGACTGTGGTAAATACACATATAAACCGTGTGCGGTTGGTGGTGTATTATTTTCGAGGTCACATTAAATCACTCTTTCTCTCGCTCTACATCCACACCGCCAATACCGCTGCCGCTGCCGCCGCCGTTCACAATTACCTAATTAACATGCTCTACTCTGCATACAATGTCTCTCCAGCTGCAGGCAGGTTACACGCAGCGCATCGTAGTCCTAATTAATCTGCTGCCACACAGTGCATGGTAAATGTTTTCAGCGCAAAATATGTAGCTTATTATAATGTGCATTAGTTGCACAGTCTTGCACGCTTCTTCGGACGCAGTTTTCCCCGTGTATCGTCGTCAATAAATAAAGAATTTAGTGTTTGCTATGCGCACTCGACGCACTGGAAAGAGCCAATAGATTCATGTGAAATGCACGAAGGAGGACATTAAAAATACACTACGTTTACGGATTTGAAACCGAACGCTAGCTGTAGGGTTGATGGAGGTGGCGGCGGCGGAGGACTGGATGGTGGAAGCGTATCGAAATATGTGCCGCTCGTAAATCTTGATCTTCCGGCGGTGGCGGCGGCAGTGGCGCGCACCGTACGGTATCGTCAAACAATTACAACTATCAAAAGTGTAATTCATGCGGACCGCACGTTTGGGATTTATGTTTTCGTTTCGTTTCGCTGCCTCCTTCTCCTCCTTTTGCGCGCACGAATCCAGACTAAACCAAATTGCTCAACGTGAACCTATTAGATGTGTGTCCACATGTCCTGCTAGGACTCTGTTAGTTACTCCTAGTTTTACGATATAAAGCCATTGCGCGATAGGCAAAAAGGTGGCGAGTAGGGTCATTGATAATTTGGGAATTATGCATCCCGAAAATTCAGGTTAAGCCTATGAAACCAATCCATTATCTGCATATATAATTTGTCGATTTTCGGGAGCGGTTCGAAAGAAATTATTCGACGTGAATATTACGAGATTAAATCCGAGAAGCGCAATATTATTATATTGACTTTAGGGCGCGTTTATCTTCCTCCTGCAGTGTCTTAGCAATAACAAAATTTCAATTGCAGTTAATTGAACATTCAAGATGAAATTTTGAGTATGCTCCAGAGATGGGAATATTATTTTAGTGTCCGAGGATGACCAGTTTCAGTTTAGTTAGTAACGAGTTCAATTGAAAATGTGAATAATAATTTTAGTACTCGACCTCCCGCTCAAATTGAATTTCCTTTCAATCACTGCGCTTATACAAATAATAAATTATTAATAATTTTTTACTCACCGAAGAATGTCATCTGAATGTCGTCTGGTGAAACTTCTGAAACAAAGGAAAAGAAACTTTATAGTGATTGCAATCAAAAATTAATTACATTAAAACACTTGACATATTGACACAAATAAAATCTCGTTACGCAGCTGGAGAAAAATATAAAAAATAAAAGTTGCGCGCAATTTCCGCGTTGGAGAAAAATTAGGATTTTCTTGGTTCAGCGTTTGTGCGCGCATTCCGTGCGAGCGACTTGCTCAATTCTATTTAATTAAAGTAATTAATGACTGTATACTCAATTAGTCCTTTCTTCTCGCGCTTTTTATTGCAGCCGCGGCAATGGCAGTGGCGGCGGCGGCAGCAGTGCGCGTTTAGTTTCCTTTCGGCCTCCCTCTACTGCTTGCTGCTTACTTCTTTGCTTCCTTCCGCAACTACACTACGCTGTGCTACTAATGTAACGATTCGTTATACTCGTTGGTTAGTGCAGCAAACAAACAAGTTTCGCGCGGCGGCAGATAATTCAGGGTGTTTTATAAATTAGACTTAAAATATTTTCGCCGACGCGTGCGTTATCTGCTGCCGTTTCCGGCCCGAGCTTAATGCGCAACTTGCACTTCACAAACGTGTTTGTTCAACGGATGTTTCCGGTCGCGAATGAATTTCGCAATACGCACGACGCGCCGCTCGTTCCGCTTTTTTCCTTGTTCCTTTTGGCGCCCGGAGAGTTCCGGCCACCCCGAAAACTTTATCGTCTCTCTCCGGCGAGATTAAAGTTGCGCAATTATGGCCCGCCAATTAGCGTAATTATATAAATATATCAGGGCCGTTTATCAAGAGATAAATCATGCTAACACCTGGCTTAGCGAAAATTACTTTCGGAACATTTTCTTTTCGCAAGGAATGATTTTCCCCTATGCCGTTTTCTTCGACTTCAAGCTGGAGAGCTGCGAGTGTGGTGAGCAGTCTGCGGTTGCTCCGCCAATTGATAATCCAAGCTCGGCTTACCACTCGCGATTGTGTGGAATGCAAAACGCGCTCCAAGAACTTGGCGACGACGTTGGCAGTGGCGGCAGTGGCAGTGGCAGTGGCACTGGTGGCGGCGGAACACGCTCGCATATGCTTCCTGATCGCAATCTTACTTACGAACGTGTCACTGTGTAATTATTGTAATGATATTAAATCGACGCGTAGGCTTAGGCGGTTGGTGTGTGCGAGCCGTAAGGCCTGAAATTATTGGGTATAAAATTAAAACTTTTCCTTTTTGCGCCTTGCGCACCCTGCGCACGTACGCCTTCTCCTTCAAGCCGCACTTTCATTACACCCTTATTCTTATCCTGCTTACAAGCAGGGAGGGTAGGTGTACGCGCGTACACACGACTTGAAGCAAATTGATTTTATCTTTATTGTGCGCTGATAAAATGCTTGTTTAAATTACTATTAGCTAAATTACCGGTTAGACCACCATGAATTTATGCGAGTATAATATAATTTTCCGACCATTTCGCTTTTCTTTTCAACTAATTGAACTTTTTCCTCCGCTCGCCGCCGAATTTCGGGAAGTAGCTATTAAGTTGATTCCCATTAAGCACAGCGTTTGATTATTTTATTTACCCTTAATGCCTTTCGAAGCCTGTCCAACTTTTCGGGCCGATATTTAATTATTAAAACGGATTCCTCCGCTTTTTTCTCTCTTCGTGTGTGGCCATTCGAAGCGACTGGCTGTTTTTAGGAAACAAAACGATGGAGGAATTTTTCCAAATTTTATGTCGGCTCTTAGAAAATTATACTGCAATTTTATGTCTTACTTTATTCCCGTCTGCATTGATGCTCCAGGAAGAATTTTCAACATCGCGGACACCGCTGAGCACGAGGTAAAGCAGCACTGCACTGCTTATAAAAGCCAACTTACACTCGTATAGATTTATTGATCCGCGGTGGAGTTGCTTCTTCTCCTCTTCTTCTTCTTGTTCATCTTAGGTACCTACCTTCAAAGTACCACCAAACTCCAGCAGCTGCTGGGAGTCTCACTCTCGTGGGTGCTTCGTGTTCCTAAATTACTCGCCGCGAACTTTAATAATTTACGAACCTATGCGCTCGCACATATTCTCTATTCGTGCAATATGCTTCGTGCCGCATCGAAATAAGTACATGCGAAATTTTGACTTGGCTTAATTTAGTGCATAATTCTCGCACAGCCCGCTCGTGTGCAAATAGTCCGGGGCGTTGAAACAACATTTTTTTGCGTTGCGTTTAAATTTAAAATTTGTGCAAAGCGCAATTGGAAATTAATGATGGTTGATTATGCATCGCTGCATTGTGCGGTGCGTGGCGGACCCCGATGATGGATTTGAGCAGACGCTTTGATAATGGCCCGTGCGAAATTGCGGGCGTTCGCACCTCTCGTGCGTACGCGGATTTGTAGCATGTGTAAATCCCAACAGCGCGCGCGAGCGCTGTTGAAATGTTTGCGAGTTTTTCGTTGGCCCGCTTTGGCATCGGTAAATAAATCATTCAAATATACGAATCGACTCGATTAGAATTCGCACCCTGCCGCCTGTCATCCAACACGACCACCACCATCACCACCACCACCGCCAACACCGTCAACCACATCATATATTTACACGGGGGATGCGTACGTGATTTACTTTTTAATTGGAAACGCCAAGGTGGTGTAGTTTACACGAATCCAATTGCCACTTAACCTTAGTGTATACAAAATAACAATTTGTCATCAAATTCGAAATTTGCGCGCATCACCGGTAATGTGAAATCGCAGCTACGAATCGTTCGCTGGGAATACGAGAAAAACGTAAAGAAATTGCGCTCTCTTCACGTTGCACACGCAGATAAAGAAAATGCTAAACACGAGATTAAAACTTTGTGACTTCCTTTATAGTTCCGACTCTGCTTGCAACAAACGTGTTGAGGCGTGCTGTTTGCATTTGCTTGTGCGGCCTCTTTACGGCTTCTTGCCCTCATTGTTCTTCGCCTACTACTACTACTTCTTCTTCTTCTTCTTCTCCAGCGTGTCTCCTTTGCTGTGAGCATCTAGCTCTTCGCGAAATCGAGATCATCGCGCTTTTCCTTCCGACAACGTTGCGCGCTTCACGTCTTTCTCACCTTGCTCGCTTGAGCCAAAAGGATTTGCAAGTGTATCGTTTGCGCTTACGACCTTTATTCTCATACGCTCGCGAGAGAATCAGAGATGATCATTCGCCAACCGCCAACCCAGCCTCATACCACCATCTCGTCGCCAAACCGCCTCCTCATTTACCCATTGCTAAGCCGTTATAATTTCACCTCTGCCGCGTTCGTAAAGTTGCTTTGCCGAAAGATATTAATCAGCTCACGTACTTGCCGCTTAAGTTGCATCAAACTTTGCAATACTGAGCGTCTCGCTGCGAAGATTCATCGTCTTAGCGAGCGTGTATGTTGAGAAGTGTTAATTACCAAAATGCACCACAAATCCTGCGGTTGTTGAATATCAATGCAAAATAAATGATGAACCTAGAGCTTTTCCGGCGAGAGCTCAAAAAAAGCGATTGTCATGTTGACTTGATAATAGGAACGTTGAATGCGTCGGTGTTGTTTTGCGTTCGAGCAATAGAATTACGTCGCAGTGCATTTGACCGAGATTATGGAGTGAAATGAAGTTGTGGAATATGCATGAAACCGTCTTCCGTCGAGGGAACGAACGACTGAACGAACGATATCTCGCTGTGTTGTAGGATATGAGCGTAGTGTTCTACCTATGCGCGCGGTGCGAGAAGATGCAAGAATGTGATAAGCATCAACAAGATTTCCATATTCCATGGCTTTTCCCGCCGCGTGCCGAGGATACGTGCAAGAGGACTACAAACAACGGGGGATGCATGTTCAAAGGCTTTAATATCCTGACATGACAAACTTTCTTTAAAATGTTTAGTTTTTACTCTTCGTTCCTCAGAAATTACTTTGTCTTCATTCAGTCATTGCTGGCAATCTTTTAAAACTATTTATTGGCTTGTCGGTGGTATAAATTTCTGCATTTTAGTCTTTTCTGGTTTCTGATAGTTTCAATAAACATACACAGGGGATATCAATAGACAAGCCCTAAATCAATATTGCCCCTTTCGAATAAATCTATCGGTGATAAACGCGATGTCGCTGCGCGCAATTCAAATGAATGGATTAATTTGCAGCAATTAGCCCGATAAAGCAACCGACCCACAGTTGGTGATATCCATCCGCAAACGCGGCGGCAACCTCAACCCTCAAACCCGAAATCGTACCCGATCGAAAGCAAACACAGGAAGCGCGTTTAAAAATGAACCAGCCTCACCGAAACCGCCAAATGACCTTCCCCGTTCACGCATGCCACAACCGAGTCTACTACTACCACCGCTCCTGCCGCCGCCTCATCCTCCACACTTGGCGGTGGCGACACGACGATGATGATTATTGGGCGATCAATTGCACTTTGCACCCGCACTGCGCTAATGATAATATTGTGTGTCCAGATGTCATTCGGGCGTTTTGTTCGATTATTACAGTGTTTCGCTCGCTTGCGGCGCGCAAGTGCTTCCAACTTTACTGCATATTAATTAACATCAATTTATCAGCGTAAATGGCCTAATGAATTATTCGTGCCCCATTCACAGCTCGCGTATAAATGGTAAATAAAGTATCACATCGTAATTATCCACAAATGCAATGATGATTGACGAAATGAATTTCCTATAAACACTCTTCGAAATATGACTACTACATCTATATTATTATTGCTCATTAGTCTGCTTGCTTATTGAACCAATATTAACTTGAATATCTTGTCATTATAACGATGTTTGGAAATATTCTTTACTAATTTTAAACTTTCTTCTTGAATTAATACCTAAAAAATTATGTAATATTCCCTAACGACCGATAATGATATCTTTCTTTTATTAATACTATTTCTAACTCATTTTTAAGTACTTGCTTAAAGTATTAAGGCTGTAATAACGCGTAAAGTAGCACAACACATTGATTGAGTATAATTTGAAGGAATTTGCATTAATTACAAGTATGCAAATATTGCTTAGAAATAAGATATTTGCATTCTAATACCTTTCTTAATTAAGAGGTTCTTGTTCGTAATTTAATGAGGGTCAATTTAGTATGAAAGTTGCATTTACATTCTGTATTTTGCATTCACTCTGCTTGTTGGTTGGTGAGTAGGTATATAATTTTTTTTCGGCGTATAGGTAATATTCGTATTTCACCCTTTCATTTCACCCCCTGACTTCTGCATCGCTTTACTCATCCCCTCGCGTTCCGTAATCCGGGCGTGCATTACTCGCAATATATTTATGATGACATGCAGAATACGTAAATCATCATCAATACCCATCATCGATTATTAGTTTTGTCGCAATTTTCATCTCACACTCGCGTCTCGCTATTTCTAACTCGTCCAATATGTGACATATTTTGCCGGTTCAATTTGAATGCGAAATTATTTAAAACGCATTGATCGTATAAAATAAATTTAGCGTTTATTACAAAGTCAATGCCGCACAATTCGCAATGCATAAACAACGCGCGTATTTTGCGCTATGAATATTTAGTGTCTTTTTATCACGTTGGAAGGGAAAAACAGCTAAACAAACACTGATTATTTCAGCCACCTGGTGTATATTATGATAGGAGCGAATGACAAATAGGCATTGATTTGTTGGCGTTGGTGGCGCGCACCGACGAACGCGAGTATACACCCTGATTGAAATTTATGACCAATACACAGTACATGCGCGCTCAGGCATTACCGCGCCGCGTTATCTGAGGTTGTTAACTGATAACACGCTAATTGACACAAGACAAATCCATTTATGAGTAGTCAACTCGAGCGCAATGTACGTACGTACTCAATATTTTCCTCAACGTGCGACCATAAAGTGCGGAATGCATTTTGGCTGTCGTAAAACACTGTCGACTATCTATCCATCCATTCACTATCAGCATCATGAATACAGGATATGAATGTATTTTACCGATTTCTACAATTTGTCTATTGACAAACGGTCCACACGCTTTCGATTCAATTGCACTAACTTGCTCTCCGATTGCGCATACCAACAATTTATCAAGATTAACACTCGGATTGTTTATTATCTTTCCACATGTTCTCTTCATTACCCCGTATAAATTAAGTTTTAGTGGCAGTTTATACGCTTTAAAATACAATGGAAATGTTTTCATCAAAAAGTGGATTGTCCTCTCTTTACTATACGAGTTTATGATCTATTATTGTTTGCGAACTGTTTATGGATCAACACGATAATTAATTAATTTTCAATGGAAATTAATAATGAAATAACTTTTTATTAACCTTTAAACTTTTCGCGCATATTTGCTTGTTTTGCAACTGCCAACATTTATGATGTTGCATTAAATGCCTTTATGGCACTTGATAATAATAAGCTGCTTCAAGGACTATCAAGTAACCTCCCTTTATAAATCATAACCGATTTTGTTACTTTGCTATTTTGTGGCCGCATTATTTGCTAATAACAACTTGAAATGCTATTATATTTTCATTATACGTATAATAACCAGTTTTATGTACGACATCCTTGAAGGACAATATACCTTAAGCTCTTACGCGTCTTATTATTGCCGGCAAGTGGACATCAGGACTTTATTGACAATCCGTTCAACTCGATAAAGCTTATTAACTCTCCTTGATAGGATAACTTATCAAATCTATAAATTGATTCCATTTTCTCATCCTCTTAAGAACCAGAAAATAATTGACTCTTAATAAATCCCACTTTAATTAACTCGGTGTAGATAATCTCGAATATTCTCTCGTTAAATATCATCAGGAAGTCATCATAATTTATCGATCGTTGAAATTAATTAATTTTTTTTATAAATTGTACATGCAATAGAAATTAATTCTATTACGGATAATGACATGAAATTAAAACATTTTCAACTAAAATGTCATTACGCATTGCATTTCGAACAAAAGCGTCAGACGCGCAATGGAAATTGCATTCATTTTTGGTTCTGTTACCGCTTTGCTTTTGTTGTCAATTTGCAATTGCATCGATTTCATTGCAAGCGCATACGAATCGCGCGATTTTGATTCTTGCTCAATTTGCGCTCTGTGTGTCTCTTTATTCGTGCAACTGACGCGCGAGTGTCAATTGCACGCGTGTATAAAGCGACCGGGGTTAAATTAATTCATTAATAATTATCTAGAATATATAAACAATTATTTATCGAAGGCATATACAAAAAAAAAACGAGCGCGCCTGCCTATTTTCAATTCGCGCAGCGAAATTGTTTTTTTGCGCACAACAGCGAGTCGAAATATTTATTGTACTGCGCGTAAACTAGCAGCAAAGAGAGAAAAAATTACGGGATTTCCACTTCCTGTAATAGAATTTGTGAAAATATTGAGTGCCATTCATTCTCGAATTCGGCTCGATTTCAACGCATTGCCAGCCGATGCAATGCAATATTGTACGCAATCGAAAAATGCATTGACAGCATTAAAATTAAAGCTTAACCCCCCTGTCGTTTCCGCCTGTCCTTTCATTCGCTCGCTGGCATTGTTGTTGTTGTATTTTTAATATTAAATAATTCCTTTTTAATTCATTGTGCATCAAATAATTAAATGTTCAATTAAACAATAAATTGACTCCTTCAGTTTCCATTCGCCGCAAATGCGTTTTTGTTCTGTCTTTCAATGAATTCATTTGGATGAATCGAATATATTTCGCGCCGTGTCGATTCTGATTGAATTTCAGGCAAAACGTTTGTGTTTTTCAGCATTGCCGAAAAAAATGTTGGAGCCAGCAGAAAAACTGCATTGTTTGCATACATTAAACCAGCAAATGTCTGCTTTCAAACGTTTTCTTTGACTCAAGTAACAAAATAACGGAAAAATCTATAAAAATATTTTTGGAAACGCCTGAAAACATTTTCATGTAATAGTCACATTAATTTCTTTTTCACGTTGAGCAATAATTTGGAAATTTACGATAAAAATAAAAATGGTGCTCAATTTTTAACGAGCAAAAGAAAATAAAAGTGCTTGAAAAATATTTAAAGATTTCGGTCGTTTCACTCTTGAAGTGCGCTAGAATTTTTCCATTTCGAGGCCAAAAAGTGAATGAGCGCGCGCGCGAATACAACCTGCGGGTATCATTTCCACACATACACATGAGCGCATACATGAGGGGGGCGGAAAAACTTGCCGCCATTGTACGAGCATATAACTGGTTTCGAACGCGGTAGTTTCATTGCACTTCAGGACTTCATAATATCGAAAACTTTTCCCTTCTTTGCCTCGTTCGGCTTCAGTGCTTCGCCGCTATGCGCACAAGAAATGAAATCGCACAATGAAATGTTTGTTATTTTCCGCTTTGGCGGTCCATTATGGAAACGGATAAAATTTCCTCAACTTTTCTCTTCCTCCGTGCAAGTAAACAAGTGGGCGAGTGAGTGTGTATGTTAAGGAAGTGCAGCGCATCCTATCAGAGAGGTTAATTAATGCAATTACGCATTCCGCGCAGATGCGCTGATGAACATCAGCTTTGCGAGCGTTCACGGTGTTTCCGCATCATTATGCTGAGACGCTTGAATCAATACGCATCTCCTTTGTGCGCTTCGCTCGCAAGGCGACTAATATACTAATAGTCAATAGTGTTGCGGACTTGGCGGTTAGTAATAGAACGCGGTGCATGCTCGACCATTGCCGGCTGCCCGCCTGTTCGAGAATTATGGTCGTTCGTTGCACCGCTGCCGCCCACCTCGCCGCCGTTGCTGCCGCAGAGAGAGCTACTAATTATTGTGCTTAACCGCTGCGACTAATAAATCACGCCGAAACGCGAATGCATCCCTCAAACATCTATCTATGTGTTCATTCCACGAGTGCTACGCTGCGTGTGCGTCTCTCGAGGCAAATGTGCAAATTATTACCTTTACACTTGATGGATTTCCTCGTTTACTTAGTGCCTTAATTCACCATCTGCATAACACAAAAATTTCGTACTTCTTACAGCAGTTGAGCGAAAAAGAAGTGAATATTGCAAATGAACACTGAATTGCTAATTGGGCTGATTTAAAACGCGTTGTATCGGAAACGCATTGCACGTTTATTAATTCACGTTAATTTCGACGCATTTGCTCGTAAATCTACTGATCATAGACGCCTCCAAGCTCGCGAGATTTTTAATTAACGCTCGTCTGCGTTCGCGCTTCGTTATAAATCGTCGTCTCGCTCAAAATTTATTGCGACTTACGCAAGAAATACGCGCACTGGCGCGAGTTTAATGCATTTAACGCTTCCGCATCACTGCAAGAATTGACGACGTGTTTCCTTCATAACGCACCGAGTGTTTCAACTTACTTTTACCTTGATTCCTTGCCGCACATTATCGCAATGCCAATTTATCAAATTAAAGCAAATACTCGGTAATCAAGTTACCATTAAGTAAAGTAATCTCCGCATGGATATATGTGTCTTTATCTCTCATTTCGGTGAAAGCAATTTATCTATTTCAATCATATGTTCTTCCAAACGCAGTGTGTGTCAGGTGAAATGCTGACTTTCTTGTAGTGCATATGATGCACACACATGCATCGATTTATTCATGCAAACGCTTCTGGCGTACCATTCAAAACTCTAATGCAACTATAGAGTATTTTCTTGACGTGTATGAAGAGCTCGCTAGACCTGGGAATTGAGTACACATTCGCATAGATGTGTGGTGTGTGTGTGTGTGTTCATAGAACTAGGCGCTTTTCTACTGCAGCCGGCGCAAATAAATGCAAGCGCCGACGACGTCGGTGGCGGTGGCGGTGGCGGCGAAACCAAATTTGTACGCCGTACGAATAGTTAGACTTGTAATAGCTGGCGATACAAGCACCAGATAGAAAAGAGCGTGCCGTGTCTACGAGTCGAATGTGTATACACATTACATACAGGCAAGATATGAAATATGCAGAATAATAAAGTGAATTACTTTGCTTCCAATTCCCACATGCATTGCACTGCAATGGCAATGTTGGACCGTAAGACGAAACGACGCATGGGGATACTTGTATTTATTAATATCCATTTCATATGCAATTCCATATAACTTACTTCTTACTTCATCTTATTAAACAACCTTTGTTATTCATCCGTCTTTCACTTACTTATTGCTTTCTATCTGTTCACGATAAGAACATGATGGTTATGTTGCTTGCTTACCTAGGGTGTAGAAATTGTTAGCACATAAACATTGATGGTAACATTTTGTGCATAAAGCGCAGTCAAGGTCATCGACGACCCGACAATTGGCGTAGAGGTTATACCTATTCGGCGAATATGTGTTGCTGAGTTGTTCTCAAGTAGCGCAAATTAATGATGATTAACGTAAAGATGCAGTTTTTCCATGGTAACCAGATGATTGTTGAATATGTGTGCGCAATAATATGAAAGAATAAAAGGTACTTACGGTTTAAAGTCCACTGTCCAGATAAGCTGTGCCAGTCAGCCGTATAGAAGGCAAATCACGATATCAAAGGCGTATTAGGCTGAATCTCGACGGTATAATGATTACGCACTACTTACTACTCGTACTGTTCACTTCTAAGCTATCACCGCGGTCTAATTGTTGCTATTTAGTTATTAAAACACAATTATTAACACCACAGCTGACTGGCACCTCGGCGACGATCGGAACACTGACGTAGATGTGACGTAGACGTGACGTAGCGCAATTTGCCTGAACTAGCCTCAGCCTGCCTGCCACCTAGCAAGTGCATATTGCTAGACAATAATACAAGTCAGCTGATCGGCAACGATTTGCGTGAAGTCATATGATCTCTATGATTTGGACATTACTTTTGGAAGACGTGCATTGAGATATCAGTTAGATAAGGCAAATTATTTAAAGTGATTTTTAGGCATATGTATTTTAAATACATTTAAGGCTTCAGCGCATTTAATTTTATACTTGGCAAGTACCGAAGAAACTTATTGAACTTAATTTGTAATGCATTAATTGGAAACGAATGAAAATGAAATGAATTGATTTGAATTATGATGTATGTATAGTGGAAATGCAATTGGCATATTCCAGCTGGTGCGGCGACGGCGAAAAAGAGCCGATAGCGAATTGAATAGGATTGCAATGTAAACGAGCGATAAATGAATAAAACAGAACGACGAGGCATGACGGAATGAAAATGAAATAATTCCACTCTTTTTCCCGGGGGCGGGCGACTTTATTAAATCATTTGCTGATTGATTGAACTGCACAGTGTGTATGGATGCAGCAAATGCGCAATGAAAATGAATTTTAATAACATTAAATATCTTTCCGGTCGTCGAGCGGGCATGAAGCGACTTCGTATTGGGAGTCACTTGAAAGATTTACATATTGCTCAGTCTATGCGAATACCTAAAACTTAATATTTAACTTCCAACCGGTGCACTCAATCGGAATTGTTCGACTTGTACTTGAAGGAGGCCCACTTGCGGTGTATTTTCATTAAATGACATCTTGCATTGGCGCAGGACATATTGTAAAGGCATTTTTAGCATAAAATGAGCACATTTGTGTGCAATTTTGGGCACGTGGCGAAAAGACAAGACGCAGCCAGTTTAAATAGTCGTAGGACGACATACGTGTATGTTCATGCAACTAGGCGACAGCCGCCCCGCAAACGTGGCGAAAGCGTTGCGCAAAATAATGTGGAAAAGCAAGCAGAAAATTTCAATACGTGATGCGCATTTCAACGACGTCGTATATTATATGTGCACATGTAATTTGCTCGCTATCGATTCCTTTGGCAGCAGTTTCTTTTACACCAACAAATTCCAAAAATATTTTACAAGGTTAAAATAACAATTTCTTCTTGCGCGCCCCAACTTAAAATATTCAAAGCTGCATCTAATCGAGCATATTATGTTTTTAGTGGCATACGCGAGAAGATTGAATATTGGTTGATCCTTGAGCCGAATAGAATAAGTTTAGCGTAAAAGTACCGCAGGATATAATAACCCAGAGGTTATGCTCACACGTAGCAAAGAAAGGTGCAATATGCAGGATGGCAAAATGTGATACTTGAAATTCGCTTGCATATCGTACCTACATCCAGCCAGTCAAGCGAAATGTTTGCGTTCCATTATTCAGCGTTGATGGATTTCTTTAGTTCCAAGTGTCATGTGTGCTTGATACACACCACATGAACATACGACACAGGCAATTTTTGCCATATAGTTATAAAGTTTGCAATAGTATAATAAAGTGGCACGTACCTAGCTATATAATAAATAACTAGACGCAAGTAAATATTAAAAGATTGATGCGGTTAACTACTTTTTAAAGCTATTTGTAAAAGAAGAATACAACGAGCGAAAGAAGGTAGGAATAGTTAAACAACTAAAGTAAAGTGTAAGTAATCGATTGAAAGTAATGTGTACCAAGTCACAACAAATAATTAATCAATTAGCGTCCATAATGGAAGGATATTTATCACCCTAAATGTCCTTATTATTATCCTTAATTGCCGTCATTAGTCTTGGCGTTAACTTTTGTCTATTAGCGTTTACTGTCGAGTAACGAAACGTTTTGCTTATAAGTTTTAGTAACATGTTCACTTCACTTCCAGCATTTTCTTCAACCGACAGCATTTATAATTTAATTTACTCATATGTGGATGTTATGTTATTGGCACGATAGTTTTGTAGCATTTGATGAAAAATTATTAGCGATAAAAAGAAATTAAATTATTGCACGGCATGTGCGCGCACAATAAATGAGTAGACGTCAATTAAAGTTTCACGTGCTTGCCAATCGTTCGATTCGAGCCGCGCTTCTTTGGCAAGAAGTTTTTCCTTTATTTTTGCGCTCGCCGCCCCTTTCTTTTAATGGCAGAGCGGGCCTGGGAACAGCAAAAAGCCGTCTATCGCTTATAGGTCAATATATTATTTAATGGATTCTTTATATCTTTATAACCCTTATATCTTTATTTACCTTTGTAGCGTGTATGTGCGCAGGTCTTTTATGCCTATTCATTATTAAGCAATTTACTTGAATGTTTATTGCACATCTGATAATTTTAACAACGCAACCGACGTATTTATTTATTAATTTCGTTTCAGTGGTCAATTTCATTCGGCACTAGATATCGTAAATTTTCTTCAGCTGATAGACCACTAGTCACTTACTTAAGAGTTAATAATACCTGAATGGCATCGATTTTCTATAATGCTTCGAAACAATGAACTAAATTGTTTCGCCCTTAATAAGACGTCGAAAATGTTTCTCCACGCCTTTGGAAATGATGATCTTAAGTAATCAACACGAACCATTTGTGGTTAATTGACATATTTTGATGACTTCATCAATGAAACTGCAGAAAAACTATTTTTGGGAATTTGGTTAGTAATTCAATCAAATAAAATGAAGTAAATATAAATTGATTTAAACAACTTTAAAATTACATATTTTTGCAATCAACAATGATTTGAATTTGTATGAAAATTTATAACGTAGACGTAAACAATTGGTAACTATAATTTAAATATTTTTGCACCTTTTGAAAATGATTTTAATATTAATTTGGTTTATTATTGCTGGTGCATGCGTTTGCGTTTCATTTTCATTGTAAAATAATACTAAAACACAAAAGGCAAAGCCTGGTTCATTAGAATTGTTTTGTACTTGTTTTTACATCCACCAGTTTTTTTACAGAAACGAAACACTGTGATTATTAGAACTACATTGAATAGTTGTTTAATGCAAAATTTATACAATAAAAAAAGATTGAATAATATTCAATTTTTGATATTATTTTAAGGAATAAATTTACTTTCAGAATCCGTTTAAATTATTTCAATATCTCAAGTACATCAAAAGTTATGAATTTTTAATTGCCCCCATGTAATTCTTATGGAAGCATAATTGGCGCATAATGACCCAGGTAATGTGTATAGATGAAAAGAGATAGGTATACGCGCAGTCGTGGTTGCTTGGTTACCATGCATGCAAATGCCATGAGAGCGGCCATCATGGATTTTCGGCCAATCAGCGTTAAGTCATAAGTGCATGCGTTCTCTCTCACTTAGGCGCGCTATTGTGCATGCTACTGAGCGCGCTACTGTACGTGCTACTGTGCGCGCTACCGTGCGCTCCTCACTTACGCTTAATTCTTGTAGAACTTTAAACTTTAATAACTTTTTTAATTCTTAAGGTATTTTGATGAAATTTTCAGCGTTTATTAAAAATCTATTGCTCTTTTCAAATATGTAATTTATAATATTCTGAAAAATTTATTACAATAGTTATGACAAGATAAACAGCACACTACTTCATATGCATACTTTGGGGTTTTTTAAAATATTTTTTTTAAAGAACACAATATATTTCCCTTTATTTATAATTATGCATAAATAATAATTATTGAAATTACGCATTTAACAGACCTACAGAAAACAAATGTAAAATTTCATAACAATCGATCAAGTCGTTGCGAAGAAGTTTGGCTACTAACACTGTGACATGAGAATTTTATATATATAAATAAATTACAACATTTTCTCATTAGAGAATGAATAAAGCTATCAATGAGCAATTTCCGGCGAAAAATGCGTTCGCACAAAAACAAATCGTGTGCTTCTTCTTTTCTTAAGGCTCCGTAATTTCGTGTTTTCGTTTCGTCCTTTTCATTGCTTGCCTTCTTCAACAAAACATATAAGTAAATTGCCGTATTGTGCGTTCCGTCGACTTCTTGCCGTCTCCTCGTTTGCGTTTTCATGCGTTCAAGATCATGCACTGTTATTACAGCTTTCGGAGCGCTTCCGGCGGGTTTAATTTAGACGTAAAACAACATTCGTACATCTATTTTCGTTCTGTGCCACGTGTGCACGCAGAAAGGTGTGTTGCCACCCCCACGTTATGAGTAAAGCGTTTTTGGACGCAGCGGATATTAGCATAAAAAGAAAGCAACATGCGTGCAGCAAAATCAAATATTCATTAACGTTCTTATTACAAACTGGATTATTTAAAAATCAGTTAACGTCGTGCTTTTATAAGGTATTTGCATTTTGTACCTATAATTATTCAAATTACTCAATCATATCAATTACAACCTGCTAGGGATTAATTTGCTATGAAATTATGAATTATATTTTAGAAGAAAAATAAATAAATAAATTGAAATAGTTAATCCATTAAGGGAAGCAACTAGTTGCTCGTGGTAGAGATTTGTATCTTGGTTTTTATCTCGAATTAAGAGATGATAAAAAAGAACCACATCGAGGAGAAAATTAAACGATTGTAATTGCCAAGTCTCCAGGCGACACGCGCACAACTTACTGCTTTAACTTCCTGATCTTTTCCACCACGCTCCTGGAAATGTACAAATGGAAAAGTTCTTTGAAATGCTCCCTGGGGCGCTTCGTCTGAAAAAATAAGTATTTTAATTATTTAGCAACATCTAATTAATTTGTTAGAAGCTACACGCACAAATAAAGTAAGGAGAATAATTGAATTAAAACCACAAGAATACTGGAAATCTAAAAGCATATGATCACACAATATCAAAATTGACACCTGACTAACTGCAATGGTATTTCAATTCGTGCCAACAATGCACCTTTTCTACTTCATGAACTCTCAAAGCTCTTTGTACAAATAAACGTAAAGTAAAACCAGCTATTGGAATACACTAACAAACATAATCTAATATTTTACATGCCGCAATACAGGGTGGAATTTCTCGTCCTCTTCGGAAAATTAAATATTTAATCATTCAATTCTAGATCATGATGTCAGCGTTTCTTATTCTCTGGATTAATTTTTTGGTATATATTTTATTATTATTGAAGATAATCGAATTTAAATCCACTACTGTATTGGGGATCATATAGAAAATGCATTCAGATATTTTGATTTCGAGACGTAAAATTTATATGCCGACGTTGACTTTGTTGACATCGTCGGATGCCTTCCTTGCGCCAAGTCTTGTTTTGTGTTTTTGCTTTCCCAGTATCCTCAATCCTGGAGACATGCATGGAGATCTGTTGTTATGTTTTTGTGCTTTTTGTTATTGTTTCGTCTGTTTTTTCTTGCTTTAGTGTTCGTTTTCGTCGTTTTGTTTCATTTGTTGTAGTAACACGTTTCGCTGTAACAAGCCACGATCTCCTTCTTTTCATTCAATCGCCTTTCATCCTCTTTGTGCTTTTATTCGCGTGCTACTTTGTATCTCACTTGGTGTATAGTTATCCTTGACGTGCATCCCGGGATTCGCCGCAACGAAACGAAATCGTGATGGCATTTGCGTTCTTAAGCTTACTAAGAGCACCTGGATGGCTGGCGCAATTCCATAAGTCGCCTTGTTTCCTTCAATAAAATTCAAATTGAGCTGCATCCAGGATGTCAGAATCGGCATCTGCATATAGATAAAAATTCAGGCCAGGACCAAATAGAAAATGTTGAAGAAAATATACACCACACGTTAAATTCACCTACTATTATCAGAATGTAATAAATATGTAAATTTTCCTTTATCGAAACTTGCACGATCATGATCGACCAGTTTTTACCACAATTAAGCGTAGGATAATCAGATAATGATGCTTAATCATCGTTTGACAAAAGTAGTCTCATTTTTTCTGCGCTCTATCCGCCAATATACTCGAGGGAAATGATAGCAAATCGGAAAACGAGCTGCGGAAGAACAGAACAACTGGAGTAGTGATTGATCGATGATGTTACCGGCTACTGTTTGTCGTTTTTTTAGGCGCTCGTTTTTCTATTTCACTGCCGGATATTCTAAAGCGTTAAGCGGAAACGGGAAATGCAAACGAGCGTAGCGTCGAGGAAGCAAATCGAAACATGTCGTCGAATTTGTTTGAATAATAAAATGTCACCTGACCGAAAAACTAGTCGACGATGACGACGGGATAATCGCAATCGCATTGTGAAATGCAAAAATACGCAAACACTCATGAGTTTGATTAATGGCATTTTGGGGGAGGCTTTTGCTTCTGTTTGCAAAAACGCCGTTTGATGAGCAATGAATAATGGCACTTAGATTGCTTGTTGTTAACACGCTGGTGAAGAGAGTGTCTTGATTGACAAATGCAAATCGAAATTGCTGCGGAAATGTAAAGAAATTAATGCTTTTTACCATACCAAAGTCAAATGTAAAATTCCAGTCAGTAAATAAAAACACACGAGTAAAACGAACATGAACTCGCGTTCAAAAATGCATGCATAAATTGAAATGCACTTTAATAACAAGGAGCAGCAAACAAACAAATGTTTTCCTATCCATTTAGCAATAGTAGTATGCAATGAAGATCAGAACAACACGTGGCACAAACACAGCGATTACCCTGTTTTAACCCAATGTGCGTCGTTGTTTGAGTGCACCTAGTGCGCAATTTAATGTTCTTTTGTCGCGATTAGTTGGCAAGATAGCATTCCCAATGTGCACACATACCTACCATATGAATATGTGCCACGTGCACCATTCCAATCCACTTTTGTTTGCCGTGCTTCGTCTCTCCAGAGTGCTCTCAGCATGGCGGCACAAACTGTACGAACGAACAACACACATGCAAGAAGCAAAGAGTACACAAACGACCGAACTAAATACGACTGACTTTATAAACATGTAGTGTTGTTAGTGTTCTTTGACTACATTCAACCGAGTACAAACGTGTTGAAGATACATGAAAATGCATGCGAATACGCGAAAGTAGAATTGGTTCGTATAACGAGCCAAGAGTAGCTGCAACAACAACAAGAAAAGAGGCGGCAGCGAAAACAGAAAACAGCCGCCCGTTTCAGTCCTATTGTCTCTCTTGTCGTGGTTGTCGTCAGCATTGTCGTTTTCCACTATTCCACTGCTCCTGCGATGCTTTTCGAAATATTAACACAATGCAATTCAAATTGTCACTAGGTATATCTCGAATCTTGCCCTCATTTAATTATAGAGTTCGTCCTGGATTTTGCACGTATTGTCTCCTTAAATTTCAATCGCAATCGCAACGAAATAGCATGATTTAAAAGTTTTACTATTACTAAAAATAGACGTTGCTTATAATATTGTAGTTAAGTGAAGTTAAGTTGGGCAAGCACAATCTTCATCGTCGTCATTTCCGCTCGGCGAGTACGGCGACTTCCGCTTATGGAGGCGCGCTTATTTCCTTTCCACCCCTCAACCCCACAACTCCCACAGCATTTCGCTGGTGCCATTTCGGCTCATTCAAAGCATTTGTATAAATCACGTCTAAAATGGCGCAGCTCGGCTGCATCCTTCGACGTCATGCACGTAGATTATAAACACGTAGCAAATTTACGAGGATTATCGTTATTATAATCAGTAAAAACTCAAGCGGATTTGCTATTAAATAATTTCTCATAATTTATCTCACAATAATTTTGTGTGATTTTTAAATTGTAACAGTTTATTTTACTCTTCTCTTTGTTATCCTATTCGCCAAATACAGGATACATCTTGAACTAAACACAGAAGCAACTTAATAATATGCATCGAATATATATTCAAATTGTATGCATTTAAATTTGCCTAAATTTGTAGCAATTTCATTGTATTTCAAATTAGAGTTGAATGCAATTAAAGTTTTGGTCTAATTTTGGCAAAACTCAAACAGCTGTTTAGTTTTTCCTTGCGGTCTACTTAGCGTTAATTTCACCGCAATTAGTTGAATTATTTAATAGTCGATTCAGTAGCCAAGCTCCCAACAAAATGAGGTAAAATGTGTTTTTAATTTTGCCACTAGAATAAACACTAATTAGCAATTTAATTAATGTGCCAATTAGGAGTGTTCGAATATTATTATTTAAATGTGAAATTATTTGAATGCTTATTTGATATAAATAACTAAATAAATATGCCAAGATCAACATATAAATTACTACTTGTTGATGTGCATAATTTATTTAATGTGATATTATAATAATTTTGTTTACGCAAATAGTAAAAACCAAAAGGTGCTTTTTCTTGTATTAATTATCAAATGAAGAATTTCGAAAGAGAATCTATAGAAATTTGCAAAGTTTCCATGGTTTTTTACTAGGAAGTTCTTCTTGAACTTTTGTGATCGCATATTTAACTAGATAAAACTTGCAAGAACACTCAATATAATTGGCTATTATATCGAGAACGAAATAAACGTGCGCGCAACGTGCATGGAGTGAAAAGCAAAGAGCTGCTTTTAACATCAAAGAGAATTTAAATAAATATACAGTAAATGTGTATTTCAGTGCATCTCTTCGTCGGCGAGAGCCAAATACGTCGAATAGGCAAAGTGGAACTAGGACTACTAGCGCACTGTGCCATTTTGGCTTTGATATAGTTGCGCATCCTGCAGGATGAAACAGGAATACATAAACGCAAACAGGCACACATGCTATACATGTGAATGCAGACGTCGCATGTGTATGCATCGTATTTGTATGCATATAGAACACTTAAACTTATACTCGCACGCTAACTCAATATACAATGACATTTATTCTCCACTCCTTTTCATATTTCCATGTCGGCATCGCCTTCCTTCTTGGTTATTATTATTTTGTGTATTACGTGTCCTTTTTGTCCTTTTCGTCCCTCTAACAACATCGCACATCGTGCATACATTTCACCAACTAGTTGTGCGACTTCTAAAGTACGAGCGGTTACATGTTTGCTTCTGCTGCTACTTAGTTTAAACAACACACTCGCGTTTACTTATTTCACTTATTAGTTTACTTATTACTTACTGCATCTTGCTTTCGAATGCACTTGAGTCAAACGTTTTAATATTTATAGCTTTAATTTCGAGAGCATTACATTAATTTTTACGATTCCCTCATCAAATTAGTCGTGTTGTCAAAATATAATAAGTACGAGCAAATATGAATAGAATAAAGACATCGTATAATGATGACGAACATAGGGAAATGAGAAAAACATGAAAGATTTTATTGTTCTGCTGCGCTTCGTGTAGAATTTTGTTGTTTCGCTCCATTACGGCGTGAAAACAACTTCCGTATGGCGTGATCTTTACACAGAATGAATTCTTCAGTTCTTCAATAATAGCTTTATTATATCAGCGAGACGTTAATAGCACAATGACTGCATTTTATGATGATATATTGTTTGAGTTATGTTCAATGTTTTCTTAAATATCAACTCACAAAAAATATTTATCTTTGTACTCGGATTTTCTAGATTTTATTTTATTGACTACATTTTCTAACGATTTTCCGAGGCAGGAAGAAAGTTAATGCTTGAGTTGATATAACATTTAATTGAATTAGTGCATATTTTAGTTGGAGCTAATGAATAAATTTAAAATGCAAAGATGTGTTTTGCACTCGTTGCACATTCGAGTTTACTCATTAATTTAAATGAAAAAGTTTGCTGGTTGAGTTGTTGACAACGAAGAAAAAGCGAGCGTTAGTTTTCCTATAAATGCTGACCAAGCCTTTTTCAGTTAGTAAATTTCAAATTACGCGTAAGTGGTTAGAATTTTATCAATTAGCTACGAACGTTGGTACTTTAGGCAAAATTTGCTAACTGCTATCAAATAATATTTGAATATATTTGACTTTGTTGGATTGTTATCCTAGTTTCAGTTTTAGTGCACGTCGTGAAACATAATTCAGTAATACGCTTGTAATATACTTGTAAAATAATGTATTTGAATACGTACGTGAATATAGCTACTTGCAGGTAGGTAAATTTCGCAAAATGTGTGGCAATGTCTTTTGTCCTCTTGCCGCGAGACGAGCGATATCCTTTGTTTTCCTTAGCATTCGACTACTTACGTCTAAACTTACAAGGGGTGCGCGCATTCACACATTGCGACGTACAGAGATATGAAACAAAAGCAGAACGAGGCAATACAGGATGTTGCAAAGGGACATAAACATTTTACCTGCTCGTAAACTATGCATATTTGCATACTATACTCACATTGCGCGCGCGGTGTAGTTCATTGCTTCGGGGGCGACGGTGACGGCAGCGACGGGGGCCCTAAGAATAAGGGATGCTTGCTAAGGACGTATATCATTTCGCAATACATTCGCACGCGTATTGTTCAACACAACATAACGGTAATGTTCTTACGGTTGTCTTGTTTGCTGCCTTTTTGGCCTAAGATATCACCGTCCGAATGGATGAATTGTTACATGATAAGTTTCTGAATCAACAAAATGAAGTGCTCGGGCTATTATGGCAGGACTACAAAGATAATATCCAACCATGTTTAACTTTTAAAAATTACTGTAGAAACGTAAAAAAATGATTTACCGATCTATTGTTTGAATTTATTATCGAGAAACATCTCAGGTGTGCGCGTTTTTTCTTCAGCATTTGCGTGCTGTGACAAGTTCAGGCAAACTTTTCCGAGCTTCGAAGTAACAGAAACCGAAAGAGCTTATGCAATTTAAGTAGCGGCGGCGGCGGCGGCAAAGTTTGCGGCGTTGTTGTATGACGTGTGCGGCTTTGGTCCAGCACGAGTACAACAAGTCCTCCACCGGCACGCCACATGCGACGCGGATTTAATTGTTCCGGTCCGGTGACATTTGACAATACGCTGCGTGTCCTTCGTCCTCGTCATGCGAACCTAACTAAGTTTTACCAACTTGCACCTCGGTTCACCGGACTTTTTCGTAAGCCTCACGTAATTCTTTCTAATTTTCACTGTTTCCCTCCCGCTTTTCAACATTCATAGCAAACACCCTCAGGCGGACTAAGTTATTGCAAGTAAACAATAACACAATAAGAAGTTGGCTTTCGTGCACGTGCCAATGATCGAAATTATCACGCGCTCTTTCGAAATATGTTTTTAAGCATTTCGTAACAAAATGTAAGTAGCTGAATGCACGCAAGCATCATTAAATCACTTAAAACTTGGACAAAACTTTGCGCCATAATAGTGTGTTGCTTTTTATAAAATAAATTGGTTTATTTTCATCCGCACTTCGGGGAATTGTATTAAGTTTTATGTTGTATTATTTTACAAGTCCTCTTTGAATATTTTAAGCAGCAAGGTGGCATTAGCTACACCTTAAAAAAAGTTAATCCCCGAAACATAGAGGAAGTATTATAAGGAGGCAGTGCGTTGGCGGCGGTGGAGGCAACGCAAGCAAGCACTTCTGACTTGTTTGTGATATATGCGGGACCGCATCGGAGTTTATTTCGCACACGTCAGATAACTCGCTTCGGCTATAAACTAAGCTAACCTTTTCAGTTTAGTTTCGCCCATACTTCACCCACTTGGAGTCCTAGTTGAACTTCTAGTCCTTGCCTTAGTGCACCTCTATACTTGCCTATTAGTTAAAACAACAATGCACTTGAATAATGAATGCAATTTATTGATTTCCACGCAATCGAGTTCAATTTGCGATAATACTACGAACAAAAAATGAGGAAAATAGAATTTTGCAGCTGGAAAACAAATGTATAAAAAGAATCATTTGTATTAAGCTATTTGTCCTCTCGTACACCCCGTAAAAAGTGAATAAAGTGAAGACGTCAAACGTTTCGATTGGAGTGCGTTTTTCCCAGGCTGCAGGCGGCGGCAGTGACGGCAACACTGTGCAAGGATATAAAGATGCTGATTTACAGGGGTAGCTATTCAACCGGAACAACAACATATCCGCTCTGATGAGGATTCATGAGGATTTATGGAATACGTGCGCACGAGTGTAACTCTTGCGTGTCCTCCTCCTGTTTGCGCACACATGGGTGATGTAAGACAGTATTTCAATTCAGGAACGTGCCGCCGCCTTCGTTGCCGCTGCTGCTGCGTCTAACTGAATCTAATGCCGGGAACAATCGAGTAACAACTGTGTGCGCGCACTGCGCCTAACTGGGAAACTTCTGCGTGCTGCTTCCTGATACTCGAGACCAATATGCGCCCACCCTTCCCACACTGACGCGTATAAACCCTATTAAATGCAGCGCTCGTCCCATCAATCCAACACTTATTGCGTGTTATGAATCTACGTGATGCCATCATCCTCAATCGCTCTGGAATTGTCCTCGATTGTCCCTCGAAGAGATATCAATTTATTTCATCTGCCTGCCTCCATTTCTTCGCACATTTTTA
The DNA here is from genome assembly GCA_963978815.1 of Aleochara curtula. Classification (NCBI taxonomy): domain Eukaryota; kingdom Metazoa; phylum Arthropoda; class Insecta; order Coleoptera; family Staphylinidae; genus Aleochara; species Aleochara curtula. The sequence continues at coordinate 10,041,776 of OZ022220.1, forward strand.
CTAGCTCTTCAAACTGTTTGTTTTATGTTCATGGCAATGTATAAAAATGATGGAAAATATTAAGAAAAATAAATAGAATTCTCTCAAGTAAAAAATAGAATATTAAATATTGATAAGAAAATTCGAATTCACTACTGAAAATAAATGATTTTGTTCTGGTCTTAACGAAAACATTGTAATAAAGTCTTTGAGGGTAACACGACAGAAAAAGTGTCACCCTTTAGCCCGCCACAGTCCACCGCACTGAACAACCGCCGCCTCCACCTGTTGCCTCTGCCTCCGCACTTGAGCGGTTCTGCCGCCTACGCATTGCCTTGCTCTCCACATTGCCACCGTTGGTCCGCTAAAATCACTTGTGAACATTTTGAGAACATTCTAAAACATTCTAAGATAATGTAGCATCAACAAATTAATTGATAAACTTCCACCCTTAATAGGTGCGCCATGGAAATGTGATAAATTGAAATTCACTAAATAAACGTTACGAGAAATATTTTAGCTGTAAAATTATTAATAAATATGTTTGCCACGTTACGAATGCACACAATAATCGTAATTATGTAATGTGCAATTTGCAATTATCGTACACATTTATTCGGCATTTGGCCGCCTAATAATAATAACATTGCAATCGAAAATGTGCAGTTGGCGAGCGAAGAACGGCGGTAAATCACGGCGCGCAAAATATTCGCAAATTGCACAAATTGCTTTTACGTCGTGCGCGGAATTAATACGCCGAAAGCGTTTTACTCCATTATTATTGTTATTATTTTCGACATACATTGACTAGTAATATTTCGCTCTTTTTCGTCCATACATTTTCCGCGCGTATTTCCCGCATTTCATCAACTCGCTAATTAACTTTACTTGTAATTTATTTAATATTGCATTAGTTAATTATAGTTTTAGTCGGAGATCAATTCATTATCGACTGATTCTTCAATTAAAGGTTGACTATTGGTTGATTCCTCATTTGAAAGTAAATTACTGCCAGTTTCGTCTTCTAAAGGTTCATCACTACCTTGTTCATCGACTAAAGTTTCATCACTGGTTGGTTCGTCCACTGAAGGTTCATCACTGCCTGGTTCGTCGACTAAAGGTTCATCACTGCCTGGTTCGTCACCTAAAGGTTCATCACTGTCTGGTTCCGTAACTGGAGGTTGAGGTTCTTCTGTTGTAGGTTCAGGTTCCTCTGTTGGAGGTTGAGGTTTCTCTTTTGGAGGATCGTCTTCACATTTAACTACACGTAATTCTAAACCATTCAAAATCTGATAAACTTCGTTAATTCTAAGATCAACATTTCTTTCAATTTGATATGCACTAATTGCAAGTGCATTCCTGAAAGTTTCGCGAGCATCTATCATTCTGTCCTGTACTCTACTCAGCAAAGAAAGCGAATCCCAACAAATGAATGGACAACTATAATACGCCCTCCGAGCAAACTGTAAAGAGTCGGCAAATTCCCGCCTTGTTGCAGCTATTGCTGGATTCACCAAAAATTGACGAGTGTAATCCCTATTTGCCAAAACAGTTAATTTTGGTAGTTCTTCATCTTTAAATTTATCCAACTCTGCGGTACTAATTCGACACTCACGCTGCGTATGTAGCATACGTTGATGTAAACTTTCAAACTGTACACTAATATCCTGCTGGCAATTTGATACATTCCGTTGAATTTCGTGTGCTTTTTGATGCACACTTACAAGTGCTCTGCGACTCTCAAATCGCGCATGGTGAAACAGGTCATAAAGAGTGAATCGAAAAATAATATCATCATCGGAATCAGGGAGTGAATGATAACCACTTGAAATCGTTATTGACGCGAATAAACTTAACACAAGTAAGCAAAACATTTTGCTAAAACTGCAAAAAGTAATGTTCTAGCGAGCAATTTATAACTGAAAATTTCCATTATTTACTGTGTGTTTAAATCAAGTTTTATTGATTTGTTTTTCCCAAAATTATTGTCATTCATGATAAATAAAATGTGATTTGTTGTGTTATGAATATTTCGCTGATGAGTAATATTTTATTTGAATATTTCATATGTTAATTCAATTATTGCGAATAATTTATTTATACGTTTGCATTTTTCATGATTTTATGAAGATAATCAATCGAAATATTACATTTTAAAAATGGGAATCATCAATAGTCAGATGCGTCATTTGTAAACATGAATAAATGATTATTTAAGTAATTAACACCCATAATAAATTCAACTCAATTAGTCCAAAATTTTGGCTCATAACTCTAGCCTATAAATATTGCAAATGAAATAGGAAATAAGTGTATAAATAATGTTCGAACGAGGTCACAAATAGACCGCATGAATTATCGGATTGCGCTTATGGAATTTATGCTCGTGGATAAAAACTGACACTTATTATTTCCTTTTCAATGTATGACAAAAATTAAAGTCACTACAGAACGCGTTATGGAAATTTTAATAAACGCATCCGGGTTAATTACAAAATCTAATTAAATTTCCTAATGTGCAAAATGTTGAAAATGCTTTAATTAAATTTAATGTTCTTCAAATGCTTTTGCTCTTCCTGAATTATTGGCGCTCAGGAGAAAGAAATTGCAATGCCAGTGACTGGTGCCAACATTCCAAGAACACTCAATTCATGGCGCCTACCCCTTATTGATATACTGCTAACACTACAAGCACCCAAATAGCGTGGCATTACATCAACATTATTTAAATCGAAAATCATATACTTCTTACCAATTTGAGCTAAATATCCTTTACGTTGCAATGTATTTAAGGAAATAATATTATGATTAAATATTAACACTTTATAGCACATGAATAAAGAGGAAATGGAAACGCGCAAACCTACTGCGCTATTTGCTAGCTTAGTTATTTAGTTAGTTACTTGCTAATAATAAACGACGAACGTAAGATTAGACGAGTTATTAGCAGGCAAAACGCATACTGCAGAAATGCTCTATGTGTTACTCTTGTTCCTCTTGTTGTTGTTGTTGGTGTTGTTCTTGTTAATGTTAATAATTACGTTGCGAATGCGAAATGGAGTATTCAGTCTCATATACTTAATGCGTTGAATAGTTGCGCAATTTAATCCCATCGAATAATAAGCGCTTATGCGGGATGAATCTGGATGTGTCGAGATGAGTGAGTGCATTAGACAACTCGTCCTTGCAAATCCTCAGCGCACTGAAAGGGACGTAAAGTCTTATTCAATCACTAAGATTTCCTTGTTATGTTCAACATAAAAGATACTCCTTATTGTTATAATTCCTCTCACTGAATTTATTCAATACTTGCTGGAATACAGTTTATGACTGGGTTTGTGTGTTTAACTATGCCTCAATCATTTTACACGCAGTGTGCGAAAAAGATGCTCGTATAATACCGCGAGATATTTTGAGAAGACTCAATGTGAAAGGTCTGTTAATATTCCCGCCGCTGCCGCGCTTATAACGAACGAAAACGAATCGTTGCAGGAGCATTGGTGTGTATTAATACGAAGAAACAGGAGTAACTACCGGTGCGTGTGCTATTTATAAAAAGCGCGCCGGCTAAGTGGATCGTTTGCGCGATTCACCCAATTCAAAACGCGTCGAGACGCTAGCGAGTTCGAACACAAAACGCAAATTTCAAAACGGATCATACAACGCGAAGAGCTTCAATTGCACTCGTCTCGTGTGATGTGCATCAATGCAATAATCTACAACGTGTCTCTGGTTAATGAATAATAAGTGCGCTTAAAATTCAAGTGGTTATTCAGTAAAAAAGTTTGCACGTTATAGAATTTTAAATAAATATTATTATGACGTGTTTATTTCAATTTTTTATCATACCAGCTCAATGATAAGTAATTAAAATGCTAACAATAAGTGAGTGAGTGATCAAAAGAAAGTGACTATCACGAATCACTGGTAATTATTTTTTCATGGGAATAATTTTAAGAATGCGATGAGTGAAACTAATTAAAATATTTATATATTAGTCACAAATAAATATTTAATGAGCAGTTAATAATGTTTAGACACACTTTCAAACAAGTCTGGATAAATTGACGTGTTTTTCATTGCTTTAAGTAAACTTTTCTCACAGTTTCCCTTGCCAGACTGTAATTCCTTGCACATCTTCAAATAAATTCGCTGCTGTCAATAAATCAATAAATATATCATCACTTCTTCATTTCCACATAAATTCGCAAAGTGTTTGGCCAAAGTTTATGCAGAATATCAATAGCCAGTAAAGTCATAAAAATCGTGCTTGTAAAACTTGGTAAATACGCATAAAATAAGTGGTTTTCAAACAAATATTAACAAACACTATGCATTATTATAACGCATACTCAAAGTCGGTTAATTACGTATTGAGACATTCACAACATTATTGAGTAAAATTAAATCTTATTGCTTAAGAATTATTTATTCAAGAGTTCTTCTTTTTTAATGGTTTTAAGCATAATATTTTGGTTCTCATGAACGAAAGAAAAAAGTAGAACACACATGTTTTAATTTTTGTGTATGTGGATTTACGGAATGTAGATATCTCTCTAAAAATAGACGATATTTCTTGAAATATAACTATAAATCAAGAAACAATTACGTGTTACGAATTGAAATAGAATAAGATATTAGAGTAATGAATACATAATTTTAATAGATTTCGATTTTCTTCAGTCGTTGGAGAAAGGATATAATTTTCTTGATTTTATTAATGCTACAATTGATTGAATCATGGCCGCAGTTGTATTATTTAAAGATGTTCTATTTAATTTAAATAGATAGAAATTAAATGTTTCGTACTCATAACACGAATATTACAACTTAAAGTTCAAGTTTATTACACTTGAGTTTCGTCGTTGAATTTCGCTTTTCGTTTACGCGCTCAAACTCACTCGCTCGTCAAGTTTTGCACTAATGAAGCTTATAAATAACGATGCAGTGCCATCAGCCATCACGCCAAAAACTAACTCGAAAGGGCGCAAGAACTTTCCGGCCAAGTACAAGAAATTTTACAAATGCTTGCAAAAAACTTGTGGGTCATACCTTTTTAATGATGCAACTTATTCAAAGGACGAAGCAACGAGTATGCATTGAAATATAGAGAATATTATACTAGTCAGTCATTGTTATAACTATTAATATTTTAATCCTTAACAATGATGATTCAAATGTCCTTTCGATTTTCATTTAGCTGAATCGAGTTTACGCATTCATTTTTATTAATATCGCATCGAACGCGAATGTATCCGGACGTTTATTGCATTTTACAAACAAACTAATACAATACGTTCGTAAAATTTCTGTTCGGAACAAAAGCAATGGATAATAAAAGCTCAATTTTAAATAATTTCATAACTGAACAAATGAACAACATGTTCGAATAAATAATACTCATATCAACAAAGCAAAACTAGATGGAATTCTGTGTTTTGTTTGATACTAGTGCGTGTACTCTGTATATAAATTTATTAATCCCATTATCGAGGTATTATAAAACCCATGCCAAGAGAAGCGCGAATTGTACGAAAATGCAATGTGTCAATAGGATTAAAAGTTCGCGTATGAATGGTCGAAATTAATGTTGATTTAAGTCAATTACATTTTAGTCTGCGCATTGCCGCTGTACAATTGTGCATTATGCGAAATATGCCAAGCGAAATAATGTATTCAAATGGAAATTAGTTTAACAAAATGTCGCATTACTTTACATCCACATGCCAAGTTAATAGTACTTAGTTGTAATTAAATTTATCCGTTTGTCTGCTTGCAGGGAAACACATTGGTTAAGACAGCAACTAATAATAATCCGGAAAAGTCCAGGTGAGTTGACAAACTTATGAGTTTTATGAATTTCATGTAATTTATTGGCTAAGCAAGCATTTATTTATCAGTTGTTTGAACAAACGCACAACCCAACTTTGTTTGACTTAAATTTCATCCCTTTCCTTCGCCTTCTTCTGATTTCTTTTGCTGCCTGTGTCGCATCCTGTTTTCCCTTCACTTTGTTACTTTGCTTTTTTTGTTATTCTCCGTTATATTTTTATAACAATCTGCGTCCTGCATGTGGAAGTGCGCGAATAAGTTTTTTGATTAAAAAAGTTGCGTTTCAAAATTAAATTCGGAATTCGGAAATCTTGACGCCGCGCGCCGCTCACAGTTGCCACCTCCGCCTTCCAGGACGACGACGAAGAGAACGAAGAGGCGCGTGCCGTTCCGTCCAAAATATAAATACATAATTCATTCTTACACAAGGTTACACCGTTAGCAACGAAGCACGTCTTCATGTACTTTGCCTTCATCCCCTTTTACCCCAAACGTTTCCGTATGGTGTTCCCTCTCGTACTCTTTATTCCCGACATGCAAAATACGTGTTCCTTCTTTTATTTCGTGTAAAATACATTCACGTCTCGCACGCAATAGACTTATTACGCGTTCGCAAAGTTTGTGTAATTTTTTAATTGAAAAAGTATGAATTTCTTCTTATTTTGCCAATACTTTCAATAAGCAAGCACCCAAAAAAAACAAGATGAGAAAATTTGTATTGAATATTGCATTGCAAACATGAAAATTACGAAAAGTACAAATTACTAATCATTTGCTATTATTAGAAACTTCGCACAAGTTTTAACCCACTTTGAACCAATAACACACACTTAAAACTTTCAAAATTAATAGTTAGTGACTTAAGTGCACATTTCGCACGTGCTCAATGTTCGTTTCGATTCAATGAAATAACGTAACACGTGCAACGGGATAACTTTCAGCATTTCAAAAACGTATGACGCGATGAAATAGACTAAACTTTTCAACTTGTACTAGACGTGATCTAATAGTACACAATATTTTTCTGTTTTTATAAATCACTTTGCTACGTGATGGGAAACGTGATAGATTTTATGTTAAGAAAGATAAATTGAAAATTAATTAAATAATTCCATTAAGTAAACGAAGTGATTCTGTTACGTAAAAGTTAAAATAAAACAAGGGTAATCTATTAAGGAAAAGTTCGTATTGAGTAACGAATAAGAAATCGGAAAAGAACATTAGCGAAGGAAGTAAAGCAGTAAAACAAAAGAAGGGGAAGAAAAAGATGTCATCGATGGGTCGTCCTGATATCAGCTATTAGCTGTTCTTGTGTCTCGACGCGCTGTCGTCGCGCCGCACCGTGTCGAGTATCAGCCGCTCCCGGAGTCATATTTCACTTAACCTGCGATAAATTCCGGTGCAGCCTGTTATCACGTCGCGGACGTCCTGCAAGACAGCAAAATGCCCTCTGCGCACGTAATGATGTTATAAAATTTATCTTTACTTATACATATACACAATGTCTCTCTATTTTCACCCCTGTCTCTTCATCTTATCCTAGTTTTTTTGCTAGCTGCCTTCGTCCTGATTTAGTTAGCTTTTACTAGCTGAACTTTTCTTTGAAGAAAGCTGCTGGGAAAATAAAGAATGATAATGAAAATTACTAGTTTGTAGTTAACTGAAATATTAACACGAGAAGTAGAACGTGGAAGATTTCAGTTTGGTGTGTGTAACCTCAAAGGAAGACGATGATGATGATGGGTGTCTTCGTCAGCGAAAACATCCTGTAGTTAATGTTTCATGGCGGTGGTCGAGGCACACATCCTTCCGGTGTTTATACAAGATATGTAAGCGCGTACGGACGTGCACGTGGTGTGCCTCCTGCTTTGCTTGCAGGAGGCACAAGGGAGCTGAGGCAACTCCTGCCACCTTAATTGGTTCCTGTACTCGCGCTACTCGTATTCAAATTGTGTACCTAAAAGGCACGGGGACCATGTCGTGAATTCCGAAATTTCCTGTTGTGTGCTAAATTTAATTAGCTATTTAAAAAATATTTCAGTGTCATTAGCAGGAGCAGTAAAAAAGTTGAAATATAATTGAATAACGTCGTAAAGAATCAGCGCATGTTAGAACACACAATTGAATGAAAATCTGGCACAAACCAGGAAAGCAAAAGCGAGAAAGCACATTAGAGTGCGGTAATTTGGTCAAGTTATTTGGGGTTGCTTTGTGATCGGCAGATTTCCCATGAGTAACGAGAAGGAAGAGCAAGAAGGAGAAGCTGCGGTGGCGGTGCTGTGGTCAAGAGAAGTTGATATACCTCTTTGGGGGTGCTTGGTGTTTGGGTGTTAGTTCAACACTACCGCCACCGTTTCATTCGATTTGCGCTCTCACACACTTGAATAACAATGTGAAGAACTCTCTGCGAGTTTCTCTCCAATAACAACAAACACAAACATCGCAAACAACAAATACAAATAGTGTGAGAGAACAACAAATCCAAGGCTATTGATAAGGCACTCACACTTTACGAATTGTATCATTTCAAGCAGGAGAATACCACCCCCGCTTGTCTCAAGACGGCTCCAAGTATTTCCTACCTTCCCGCCTCCATCTTGGATGTATAAATAAGAAAAGTGTCAAGTTGTCAGTACAAGATAAATATTGCTTTGTATAAAACTGAATTGGTTTTCTTTTGTTTCCCCCGTTGTGTTCATTGTAATATCAGAAACCGGAAAATAAAATTGCGAAAACTAGAAGTGAATTAAATAAATGCAATAAGTACTAATTTGATATCACACATGAAATTATACAGAGTGTTGGATGGTAAATCCATTGAGAGCATTTTGAAATAACACTTACGATAGAAAAAAACACCCTTGATAATAAAATACCTTTCGCATTTTTGTGGCGCAGAAAAATTCTTTGGGCAGGCAAGAAAGGAAACGAAACCACCAAAATTCAGTGGGAGAAAAGAGAAGGAAATCGATGGCATCGACGACGATCAAAGCGATGAACTTCGCCGTGATGTAAATTCCAATCTTCGTGGACGTCGTGGCGCTCACGGGAAGCAAAAAAAAAGATATACGCGGTGTGCGTTTTATCAAAATGTGCACACGGACTCCATTCCTTTCCATTCGGTGCGCTGCATTTCTATGGATTTGCTTCTCTATATTGCTATGAACTACTCGCATTTCAGCGATAAAATAAAAACGCTTGAAAAGCAAAAAAATAAAATAAAAACGTAGCAGAAAGAAGGAGACGCGATGTCCCTTCGAAAATATCACAATTGGCATGACTGCACCACGAATTTCTTCTTCATCTCCTTTCCGTCTGCTTTTGCCCGAGGAATATTTCAATTAAATTACATTAAACGCGAACAACCTGTTGATCAATCAATACGCGAACGCATCGAATGAATGAAGACGACGTGAAGAAAGTTTGCTTTTGAGAAAAGCAACTTTTCGTCAATGGCTTTTCAATGAAAAGCGGCGGCGCGCGTCTGTTTTTTAAACAGTTTTGTTTGGCGTACCGAATATTTTTATTCGTTTTCTCAAAACGCTTTTCTTCAGCGATGTGCTTGAAAAGTCGCCCGCAATATTTCAAATGTCCCAAACACTTTTCCAGCGTTTCGCGGAAAAAGGGTTTCTTGTACGCGTAATAGGTGCACGTTTATAGCGCGCTGCATATTTTCAATTGAAATGTGTAAACGAAATGCAAAGCATTGCGTTCTTACAAAATGAAGAAAAATATTGCCTATTCTCACAATTGTACGTTTAAGCGAAAAAATTGCTTTTTTAAATTACCTCCACGATTTACCTTTAATATTTATACGGGTATTATACATAGTGTCAGTCAAGCAGAGCGATTATTCTTCTTTGAGTAAATATTGCAAATAGTTTATGCGCAATGTATCAGAGCGAAAGCATAAATAATTAAACGATATTTCATAAAACCGCGCACAGCCCAAAGCTCTGCAAGCGCGCGGACAGAACAATCATCAGCCACCCCACTGCCGCGTTCACACCCCCGCGCATTCAGCACGTACCTACGCATGCAACAATGCAAAGAAGTCACAGCGCGCTGGCGTAGTGAAAGCGACATTATGAATTTATTATCGTTTGGTTCTCCATTTCGCGCGCGTGCAGCATTTATTTGTATTTGTTCATTTCGCAAACGTGTGCGCAACAATATTTTGCCGGAGCGCTTGGCATTTTTTATCCATACTTTTTCTCTATTTGCGTTTTGTCTATTCGCACAATGATATAATGCACACGTTCCAAAAAGGAAAAAAACAGATTGCACGGATGCTCGTTAAAATTTATTCATTAAAGGTAGGATGCATATTAATGCATTAAAACAAATGAAGTGAATAAACAATGCTGACGTTATTCGCAGATTATTAAAATACTCATTTACTTTGCTTCTGTCTATGATTATAAATAAATTATTTCTGCATAGGTGTACGAGATATTGGTATTGTTGCATCTAGCCTTGAGCTATTATTTTACTGTTGTATTTTCACCGTTCCAGAATGCGTAAACACGCCAATTCAGCAGCGTCGGACGCAGCATCTGAAGCTGGCGGCGGCACAACGCACAGCAACCGCACATCGTACGTGTCCGGAGGCGGCGGCGGCAATGGTGGCAGCAGCAACGCGCCGAGCGATTCGCGCTACAACTTCAAAATCGGCATCTACGGATGGCGCAAGCGCTGCCTGTACGTGCTAATCATGGGCCTCCTTGTTATGGTTATAATTAATCTCGGTTTAACTTTATGGGTTCTTAAAGTTATGGAGTTCTCGTCGGTAAGTAGGCTACTTACTATGCAGTTTTATTAGTATGTGTGGTGCGTGTGTATGCCGCCTCTATTTAATATTCCACGACATTCCATCGTAACGAAGATGCGCGCATGATACGACCGAGGCTTGCGAAATTTACATGCAACATGATATTAATAATTATGATGAAAAAGTACGAGGAGGGTGGCTTATCTGGTGCGCGGTGTAATTGCTTTTTTATTGTGTATCTGTCGTATTAATATTTGCGTAATAAGCGCGACATTTTAAAATGAGCGAATGAATCGTAAAAAATTAACGGTGATTAATTCCTTCGCGGAAGTACAAAAGCGCCGTAAAGGATAATTGGAATAATGAGTCTTCATCTCATCCTGTCTCCCTCCCGCGTTGCAAACGAGCGTGGAGGATTTCTTTGTTGGCGCCGTCGACGTGAAATTATTCTGGTAATTATGTCCTGGAGGTTTTTTCGAGCGAACGCGCATGTTGGCTTTTTCGTTCTTTCTTCGCGAACATCAACAAAGCGCTCTCGACGAAACAATAATTGCTTCAGAGTTCTTTCTATGCGCATATAAAAACATTTTGCATACTATGATTTTAAATCATAAATATCACAGGTATTGAAATTATAATTGAGATAATAAAGTACACAAATAGTTTTTCTAGTTATTCAGAAAGAAACCTCTGGAGTTTAACGTTTTAGCTCAATAAATTAAACAAGTAGATTAAATGACAAGTATGAGTGATTCATAAAGTTTCTTGTATGGCGGTCAAACTATGCAAGCAAGTCGTTATTACGTACGAAATTAAATTGCTAGTTGGATAAGTTGATGTAATGAGTGTCCAGTCATAAATTTGGAATAATTCAGTGTGCCTTCTGGTCGCAATCTACGAGCGCTGGCGCTTCTTGTGCTTCAATGCTCCTTAGCAGCGAACAGTGAACAATAATCTGTATTAGGCTGAATTATTGAAGGCTTCATTTTCCGAAAGCGACGCCGAAGAACCCCGGGGGAAATTTGGGTTTACCTTTTGCTACTGCACACTACACGTACAAAACGTTACACTACTATAGCGTTTTTCATCAGTCCATCAAGCCGTGCATGATTTACGCGTTTCTTAGATTCGAAACATGTTTTCTCACAATTTTAATTATTTCAATTACTATATTTCCAACCAACTATCGTGTAGAATTTTATGATTAATTTTTCTCCAATTTTTTCTTGTAAAGTCTTGTACTGTAATATCCTTAAATCCCTGATGGATTTAGAGTGCTATTATTACATTGCTAGTATGAAGAGAAGCGAAGGAAATTAAGAAAGGAAAAATTAAGAAGCAGTAGAAACTCCTTGTGCGGAAAAGGCAGAAATCGTAAAGTGGAAAATTATGATCGTTGTTACGCGGAAAATTATATTGTCTTCGTGCTGCTATGAATACGAAACGCTGGAACAACTGTTGCGCTTCGTCAATTGGAGAAGTTTTAATTAGAAATATTTTTGTTTGTAATTACTCGACTTCCAGAATGATAATCATCAATTCCACTGTAGTTTTACATTGTTTATGTTAATAACGGACAATAGAATAATAAATTTATTAGGGGAATTTGTCATGGCTATGTTTATATTTTCATAAAGTCTAGTGGAGAACACTGTGTTTATTTTTGTCATATTGCAGGAGGGAATGGGTCAATTGAAGATAGTGGCTGGAGGGCTACGTCTTGAGGGCACCGCATACGTCCTCGACTCGCTAATTACAAGTCGAATACGTTCGCGCACCGGGCAGTCGATTGTCGTCGAGTCCAGCAGGAACCTGACGTTGACGACGCGAGACGAGCACGGCAAATTAGATAATATTATTTATTTAGGTGAGTGTTCGAACCGGCCTTTCAAAACATTGCGAATTACAATGGCTGTGTCTCCTTCTTCAGGTAATGATCGCTTCGAGTGCCTAGCGAACAGCTTCCAAGTGCTGGACGACCGGGGAAATTTATTATTTTCGGCCAGCAAGGAGGAGATCGTCATGGGATCGGACACGCTGCGCGTGACGGGCGAAGGCGGCACAATGCTACGCGGCTCGGTCCAAACGCCGCTGGTGCGCGCCGACTTCGGTCAAGATTTACGGTGGGTTTGCGAACGTCCTCTAATGTCCTTCCTAAATGAAAGAGCATCAGCCTTTGACATGATCCTTTCACCGAAGAAGACCAATTGCATTCAGCGCAGTCTCCTTGAGACAAAAGACTTTTGCTCATAGCGACTTTGCATTTGCGAGAGTCGACAGTGCGCAATCTGTTTCCGCCATTAAATTGACCTCAACGTGTTTCCAACATTCCAGAGGTCCCCATTGAATTATCCTGGGTCAGGACTAACTCAGGTCTAAATGGAAAGCTTTTTCTTCAAAATAATTTTAATATTTAAACACTGGTTATGTAGTTGGAATAAATAAACTTGAAAATGTCTTGAGAAGAGTGTGAAAAAGCTGGACACAAACGGACGAAAGTGGAAGCACCGGAAATACGGAAATGCGGAACAGATGTGCGCCCGGAAGATGTATGATGCGCTGGAGCAGTCAAAATGCAAATTCAACTACTTTATCACATTTCGTTATTTTCCACGTTTCATATACATGCATACGCGGTGCGGTTGGCGGGCGAGAGACGTATAGCTAATGCAATCCCAAGTTAAGCACTCGAGCAGACCATTCTTTATCATCGCCGCCCCCGGTGTGCGCCCGAATATTTCGGGGCGATGTCAGCATCCGTGTTGTGTTTCTCATATTGATGTATGTGAACCAAAACAAGCCCGTCAAAAACTTCAATTTCTTCAACTCATGCACTATGCGCTCTTCAGCAATTTTGACTTTTGCACTTTTTCCTCAACTACCTTGATATATATTCCCCATCACTATTTATAATCTCCCAGAAATATCGTTGTTTTAATACGCTATTAACATTTTATAGATTAGAGTCACCAACACGAACATTGGAAATAAGAGGTCCTCACGGTATTAATATCGAATCGCGTGCTGGAGAGATTAAGACCTTGGCGCTAAACGACATTAAGTTGAAGTCAGTGGAGGGCGCTATCCGGCTGGACGCGAGTGTCATCATCATGGACAAGATTCCAACGGCGATACCCAGCTCGAAAGTGAGCCAATCGAAGAACCACGATATCTATCAGCTGTGCATATGCAATAACGGCAAACTGTTCCTCGTCCCACCACACCATTACTGTTCCGATGATGGCATCGTCTGTCGATAGGGCTGTTATCATCATCAGAAAGTACCCGAAAATCAATACGCTAAAACAACTGACACGGGTTAAAGAACCATTAAAACAAATAGCCAACCAAACAACGGGAAGACCATATTCATGAGAGATCAAATATACATAAAGAATTACTATATAACAACTCCCTAATAACTAAAATGGATGTGATAATAGATAGAACGATAATGCATTGATAATACAATGTATTGAAAACCTTCCTTATCATCAATTAAACCTATTTTGCGCTGCCAATTAAAAACTAAATATTTTCAAATTTCCGCAATACAGAATAGAAACAAACCAAAACCAAAAAAGAAGAAATCATAATCATAATACGCAATGAGTATGTAAATAAATGTAATATATGTATACATAAAGTCAAAAATATGTACGTATAAAATATATTAATTATAATTATGTTAGATATGTAAATTTTATATACGATGAAAAAGTGTAATTATTATTAGAGTATGATTATTATGATTCGTATGAATACGATTACTACTTGTGTTATTGACTCTTTTTATTATTATGACGAAATCCATGCGAAAACCAACCAACCAGTTGTTAGAACATGATGTCTAGAGACATGTATAGTAGGCAAACAATAATTGTACAGTTAATGAAGTAATATCAGCGCTATTAATGCCTTAATAAAATCTGTATAGCTTTATTAAAACGTGTAATTATTTTATTATTACGGTCCGTCGCGTATGAATCGCGGAGTAAACATTGCGTGTGGAAAATATTGAGCGAATTTATTCTAATGCTGGACTTCATTCTCCCTCTATGTTCGAAATCAAGAAGGCCACAAAAGTTTGTAAACGTTGTAAAGATTATGGTTTAAGCTGAAAAATACTTAATGCTAATAAAGTTGACATTCATAAATTAGATAAATGCTTCGTTATCAATTTAATTGCTTCCGATTCAAACAGTTGCTGGAGTGTTCTCATTTCAAGTAGTCATTTGGTATTCGTAAAATATGCATACTGCAATTTATGACTTGTTAAGTGTTTAGTGAACTACTCATTGGCAATATGCGTTCACAATTAATTATACTGTTAATTAGTCTACAATCGGTTCTTGTGATGGCTCAGAAATTTGAATTGGACGTGCGGAATTATAGTGAGTTTTTAAATTTTGGCCAGAAGAAAAGCTATGATAAATTGAACCGCGTCAAATATGAAAATTCAGTCATTAAATCAAAAGTGGATATTTTAGGTGAGTCTTGATTAAATCAAAGTTGTTTTAAGGTAATTTAATTGTTTAATATCAGGAGCAATCTTCAAACAAAATATTGCAATTGTAAAGCAGAAGAATATGATGGATTTGGTGTTTTTAATTGATGCATCATCAAGTGTGGGTGCTGCAAATTTTCAAAGCGAATTAAAATTTACTAAGAAACTCCTAAGTGATGTTACCGTCGATTATAATCATACGAGAGTCGCGATAATTACTTTCAGTTCATCAAATCTTATTGTAAGTTGGATTTATGTATTGCTGTGGTAATTTTAGCAAATTTTGCTTTGTAGATTAAAAATATTGATGAAATTACGATTCCAAAAGTGGAGAATAACAAATGCGTACTGCTGAATAAAGAGATTAACAACATTAATTATACTGGCGGTGGAACTTATACTTTAGGCGCGTTTAAAGCAGCCAAAGAAATTTTCAAACATAGCAGAGCTGAAGCACAAAAAGTTCTTGTGTTAATAACTGATGGATACTCGAATGGTGGTGATCCATTGCCCACTGCCAATGAGTTGAAGAATATGAGAGTGACTATTTTTACGATTGGTATATCAAATGGAAATTACAAAGAATTATATGAACTTGCAAGTAAACCAGGAGAATATCATAGTTACTTATTAGACAGCTTTGAGGAATTTGAAAATCTAGCTAGACGTGCATTGCATGTTGATTTGCAAAGTGGTGATTATTATCCTCTTGGAATAAGCGCACCTTGCGACGGGCTGTGTGAAAATGGAAATTGTTGTGATCAAAGAGCGCACTGCACTTGTGGTACTTCCATTGGGCAATACAGTTGTTTATGTGAATTGGGATATTATGGTTCTGGACTTAATAATTCCTGTTTACGTATGTTTACCTTATTTAAATTTTTAAAGTGTAATTAGTGTATTTGTAGCTTGTCCTTCTGGTAGTTATTCACAGGGACCAAATTTATGTTTACCATGTCCTGATATGCACCATTATACTACTCCACCAGCTATTGGACCTTCGTCCTGTACTTGCAAATTAGGGTACATGCAAAACTTTGAAACTTCTTCATGTGAAGTTATTTCTTGCCCTGATTTTAAAGCTCCTCAACACGGTTATATTGTTCAAGGAAGAAAGTGCAATACAGCATTAAATAGCGCATGTGGAGTGCGATGCAATGTCGGATATACTCTCACAGGGAAAAGTATAAGATTATGTCAAGAAAATGGGACTTGGAGTGGAGATACAACTTGCCAAAGTAATTATTTTATAACTTTATAACTTATTGCTTAAGTAGTATTTCTTCTTCAGTAAAAACATGTCCTAAATTGCCAAAACCAAGCCATGGAGAAATGATTTGCAGACATTTAGATCTTAAAGGAAATTTCACGACTTCTTCTGGAGAATTTCCGGTGGATACCACGTGCCATTTTAGTTGCGATCAAGGGTATACGCTAATTGGTTCAAAATCGCGCACATGTCTCCCACTTGCTCAATGGGACGGCCTTAGATCCGCGTGTAAGCAAGTGAAATGCGTGAAATTAACTAAAATCAACTTTGGAACAATCGAACCCAAAAGCTGTACAATCGGCAAACAGTCATATGGCAAAGAATGTAAATACACTTGTTTGCCTGGTTTTGAATTAATTGGACCGTCATCAAAAATGTGCATGGACGGATTATGGGACTATCAAGAAGAAACTTCTTGTAAAGATAATACAAAACCTACTATTGAATGCCCGGATAATATTGTACAGGAAACTCTTCCTGGTAAAGCGTATGGTCTTGTTAGTTGGCCAATTCCAAAAATATCTGATAATTCTGGATTAAATATTACGATATGGTCAAAACCAGTCATTAAAGGCGCTCATAAATTTAAAATCGGTACTTCGCAAGTTTCTTATTACGCTCAAGATGTCTTTAATAACAAGAACAAATGCTCTTTCAATGTTACGATTTTGGATGAAGAGCCACCAACAATTGAAGGATGTATTGATCCACCATCATTTATCAGTTATGGTCCTGCAAATGTTACGTGGGATGAGCCAATTATTTTTGATAATTCATTGCATGTGCACATTACCAAAGATAGAGAATTTGGCTTATTTCCTATTGGTGTTACACAAGTCAATTACACTGCTGTTGACAATAGCCAAAATACGAATTACTGTGTGTTAAATATTACAATTGAAGTACCTAGCTGCCCGGTCTTTAACCAACCCGTATTTTCAACGCACAATTGTAGCAATTCTAATGATGGTGTACAATGTGTGATTAGTTGTGATGAAGGGTATGCACTTCCTGTTAATGAGGATAGCAGAATTTTTGATAACACAACGCAATTTTTCTGCAAATACGATGAAGGCGAATGGAAAAACCCCGCGCAACTTAACAGCACTGAGTGTATCACTCTGGAAATGCCGCTGGAAATTATGCAGACTGGAACAATTGAAATGGACGTTGAAAATGAAGATCCATGCAATAATCAAAACGAATTAGACAACTATCAAAAAATTCTATCGAATAATTTAGAAGAAAACACGATTGAACTATGTAATTCAATGGATTGCAATATTAAGACAGAACCACTTCATTGTGAGAATAACGAAATAGGAATATTAACTAAACGCGACTTGACCAATAAAACAATGAAAACGAGGCATAAGAAAAGACGTCTCAGTGTTAAATTTCATCTGAAAGCACGTCAAAATCCCAATAAGCAAAACAGAAATAAATCAGTTTCTGTGAATACGAGAGGAGGCACTATCAAGATAAAAACTTTACGAGAAGAAGTCCGATGTGCTTCAGGAACTATACGTAGAAGATTAAAATGCAGTACGTCGATAAATGAATTAATAATAAATTTAATTTACAATTAATGCACTTTATATTTCAGTTCGTTGTCCAATTGGAACGTTTCATAATGTGACCTCAAATATTTGCCAAAGTTGTACAATAGGAAGTTATAATGACAAAACAGGACAATCCATATGCGCGAATTGTCCGGAAAACTATTCAACCAGGAAGTTTCATGCTAAAACAATTAATGATTGCATTGAAAAATGTCCTCCAGGCACATTTGCACATAAGAAACATATGAAGCGCAATCGTAAACAAGAAAATTCTGTTATGGAAAGAACAACTTTAAAACCATATTGTAGTTCTTGTCCATTAGGCACCTATCAGACTTATTATGGCCAAACGACTTGCAAGTTTTGTCCTACCAATATGACAACAACGTCTAGAGGAGCGAAACATGCTGAAGAATGCGAACAACTGCAAGATCCTTGCATACGACGGCCTTGTCTTCATGGAAAATGCATTTCGCATAATGTTTATGATTATGTCTGTCAATGCGAAGAAAATTTCATTGGAAGTAATTGCGAAATATTTAATCATCCATGTAATTCACATCCTTGCCAAAATGATGGATTATGCTCGTACAAATCAAATTATGGCTTTGAGTGTCAATGCCCTGAAGGATATCAAGGAATCACTTGTGGAATGGTAGAAAACCAATGTGATTTAAGTTGTTTAAATGGCGGTACTTGTGTTCTTGCTGAAGATGATGAAAAAATATGCCTATGTGAGAATGGATTTGGTGGTAGATTATGCGAATTACAAATTGAGAAATGTCATAGAAATATTTGTCAAAATAATGGAACTTGTATAGAAGTAGATGATGAATATCGATGTATTTGTCCAAAAGGATATCTAGGACGACGATGCCAGTACCTTCCATGTGATTACAAGCCGTGTGACGATAATTTTATATGCATAAATGAGTTTGTTGAATTTGCAACAGAAAATAGTTATAAGTGCATGTGCCCTTTAGGATTCACAGGCTTAAACTGCTCTGATAAAATTAATTATTGTCTCTATGAACCTTGCAGTAATAATGGCAATTGTACGTCTTTGATTGATCGATTCATCTGCAATTGCTCGAAAGGATATGTAGGAAAATATTGTGAAATTGAACTTCCTAGTAATTACGTTCTTCGTTTTCCACGATCTGGAGTTACTGATTACATTGACAGCGATGGATTTTCATTTGCGCTTAAGACAATCGCTGTTTGTTTCTGGATACAAACTGAGGATAAAATCAATTATGGAACAATAATTTCCTATGCAAATCGTAAATATTTTAATGCTTTTACCATCACTGATTATTCAGGGTAATTCTTAAATTTCTCGTGTTATTATTACCATTAAGAATGTCATTTATAGAATAGTCATTTACATCAACAATGACCATCGGGTGACAGATATTATTTTAAATGATGGAACTTGGCATCATTTCTGTTTCACCTGGGAAAACACGATGGGGAATTACGAAGTGTATCTTGATGGTGTACTTAAAATAAATGGAAGTTCTTTTGCGATAAATGAAGTGATTGAAGAAAATGGAAAATTCATTATCGGACAAGAACAAGACTCATTTGGAGGACAATTCAGTCAAGCTGAATCCTTCCTTGGAAAATTATCCAATTTGGATGTGTATAGCCGGTATTTAAATGCAGAAAACGTACAAACAATTATAAGCACTTGTCTAAATAATCATCAAGGTGATCTTTATGCATGGTCGGAATTTCGACTTAAAATTCGTGGTGATATTGAGATATTAAATGGAACATTTTGTGGTAAATGCGATCCTCCAAACGCTACTAAATTTGGATATTTAAATATTGAAGATAATATTGCATTTTACACCTGTGAAAAAGGATATAAGCTATCAAACTTTCCTCAAGGAAGAAAATGTTTAAAAGCCAACCGTTGGGAAGGAGTTGATCCTGTCTGTGAACCGTTGGAATGCAACTATCCTAATTATTTAACTAATGGGTATTTTATTGGGAATAATTTTAATTTCGGGAGTAAAATCGTCTACATGTGCAACAAAGGTTTCAATCTGACTGGGAAATCAGTAAGAACTTGCGGAGAAGATGGTAAATGGTTTCCACAACTTCCAAAATGCGAAGGACTAAAATGTCCAAAGTCTCTCTTGAATATTACCAGCACAAAACTGCTAAATATTACAGTTTATTCCAGTGCTGAAGATACTCTTGATTATAACGAAATTGAGAATTTTACTGTTGGTTCTCAATTGTATATAGAGTGTAAAAATAATTTAGAACAAGAAGGAGAAAGTACGCTAACGTGCATGCCTAATGGCGAATGGGATTTTGAATCACCAACTTGTAAATTACCAGAAAATCTTCCTTGTAACGTGGAACAAATTCCAGAACCACCAATAAATGCAAATATGGTGGAAGACTCGTATAATGCCTACATAAATGGCTCAAATGACAAAATCTTTTACAGTTGCAAAACTGGCTATAAGCATATTGGTATTAATTATACTTCTTGTATTTTGGATGGTTACTGGTCAGAACTCGATATGAAATGTGAAATTATAGCTTGTAAAGCACCAAAAGATTTGACTCGCTTTGGTATTAAATTGGTAGAAGGCAAGGCTGATTTATACAAAATAGGGCACATGTTACGTTACGGCTGCATGGATAAATATTATACACGTGGTCAACTAATTGCACGTTGTATACATCCAGGAATATGGTCAAAAATGAATGGTTTTTGCTATAGTAAGCCTAGTTATTTATGCAATTTAATAACTCCTAATTATTCATTTTCTCTTTTTAGGTATGACTTGCCAAAAGCCAACAAGTCTACGAGCAGAGATTGAAATTATTGAAAGCAATAATATTGGTACAGCCAATGCAAGCATTAAATTACTTTGCAAAAATGAAACTAAAACATTTAATTGCATCAATGGTAAATGGCCAAATTTCAACGCAGACTGTTAATGCCTCAAAAGCGCATATTGATCCAACAAGATGAAATAAATATCAACAAGTGGTTAGCAACGTCAGTAAACAAGTGTTGAAGCCAGTGCATATTTTATGTCAGTTTATTACTGACGCTTTTGTCAGTGTTATACATAGTTCATTGTAAGCAAATAATTATTTTAAGATGGATAAAAATAAAAATAAACCGAAACTTTCATCACCATCTACGTCTTCGCCATCAATGAATCTTCGAACTCTTGCATGTCGCGCACGTAAAGATGGAACGTTTTCCAAAAACTTGGATTTCACTGAAGCCAGTATGGAATTGATGCGACAATATAATATAACCGATCAGAGACGAAGACAATTGCTTGGATTCATGCATATGAATATCGAAAAACTCAAAAACAAAGAATTCCGTACGACAGTTGAGCCGGAATATCCAAAGATTGTAACAAAGAACACAGCGCATGAAGATCTTTTACATTTGGCAGACAAATTACCGACTACTGAACTTGGTAAGTACGTACAACGAGATATTTTACGACGTACTGGTATGCAAAAACAACAGGAAATATTCCATGATTTTGTCGCTCAGATAATCAAAGAATTTAGACAAGAATGGCTTGATATTACTCATGAGAAAGGAATTGATAGTATCCTTCAGAAGATAGATCATACGAAAACGCATACAAAATTGGAACCATACAAATTTTTTGGAAGAACTAAAAATTATCATGAGTTCTTAAAGACTCGTGACAAACTTCAAAAAATATTATTCATTCAGTATCCATTAATGCGGAAACTGCTATTTTATGCTAAAGGACTCCCGAATTTGTTGGTTGATTTTCGAAATTATCGTGATACTGAATACGAAATACCTAATATTTTAACAACATTCAAAGAAGAGATTGAGAAAGGAAAGGCAGCAATGCGTAAATATCATTTTAAAATATCCAAGGTGGTAAAAGCCAGCAAACACGAATTTCCGAAAAC
This sequence comes from Aleochara curtula, assembly GCA_963978815.1. Taxonomy (NCBI): domain Eukaryota; kingdom Metazoa; phylum Arthropoda; class Insecta; order Coleoptera; family Staphylinidae; genus Aleochara; species Aleochara curtula. The sequence continues at coordinate 10,063,642 of OZ022220.1, forward strand.
TCCACGCGCATTTATCAAATATAAGCGAACAGGAAGTTCTTTGCTTGGAATAATTATATCGCGACTTTTACGAGACACCATCGAGCATCTAGTTACAATAACAGGCACTCCTGGTTTAGTACCATACTTAAAATTAAATCTTACTTATGATAATGGTTTACGTCTTACTCCTTCCGTAGAAGACACATGCGAAATGTATTCAGCGGTTGTAAAAATGATTTCCGAAGCGGGAAAAGAACTGCTCGCGCTTGAAAGCATCATAGATGAAAACATACAGAATGTTTATATTCCTATATACATTGAGGATGAATTCATTCATAGGGCTAATGTACGAATCAAGAAAAACATTAAGAAAATGTATAAGCCAGTTCACATTTATGTGGACAATTTGGAATCGAATTTCCGCTCATTAAAGGCAAGTAATTCCGAACCGCAACTCACGCAAACTTTCGAAGATGCTTGCTACAAGATTGATTTCTATCTGGAGCTTATTGATAAAGTGGAAGTGGTTGTAACAAATGAGTTTTATGCAATTGGCGCTTTGGAACAGGAAGATTGTAAGGCTAATCTGAAGCAATCAATTCAATCACTTATCTCTGCGATTGCCACTAAGTTGGTGATGCAGCAAGAGTGGGAAAATGCAGAAACCATTGAGGCATTTGAAAGTCTAGCTGCACGTGCACGAGAAATTCCACAAACGAGTGAAGAACTTATGGAACAAGGAGTTTATATGACTTGGGCAAGGACAGAGCATATGACTGCTCTTACTGAACGCGTTCAACGTATGCTCACAATCGTCTGTCGCTTGATGGACATTACAACTTTAACTAATCAAGATATTCATGTTAATTCAATGGTTGTCAACTGGCTATGGGATATTCAACCTATTCTTGAACATAATTCAGCAAACTACGAACAGTACAAGTTTGAATTCGAAGAGCGATTAGCGAATGCTGTAATAACTCTTAATGAAGCCATCGAACAAATACAGCCATATCTTCAAATTTTAGATTATATGAATGATTCGGAAAATGCACGTGAATATATTCAACATATGGCGGAAATTTTAGTGCGAATCCGGAATTGTGAACAGCAGAAAATATGGATTAATCGCGAAGAAGGCACTTTTAAATACCCCATTTCACCTTTCCATGAATTGGAAGGTGTTAAAACGTGGGTGTACACTTTTTATCATCTTGTTAAAATGTGTTTGAATTGGAATAGATCCTTCTATGCATGGATGGATGGTCCTTTCGAATTCCTTGATCCAGCAGGTGCTGAGGAGTTTGTTGAAGATTTGTACAAAGAGTTTATGAAAGTTCAAAAGACGTACAGAAATAAATTACGTCAAACTTCAGCCGAACCAACCGCAAGAACATTCATTGGATCTGTTGATGATCCTGATCCTTTAAATCAACCTGCACCGTTGCAATTATGCCGGAAAGCTATGCAACAAATCAAGGATTTTCGACCAGCATTGACGCTAATGAGAATAATGTGTAACCCGGCACTTTTACAGCGGCATTGGGATGAAATGTCTGAAGTTGCTGGATATGATTTAACTCCTTGGGCTGGTACAACGTTAAGAAAAATCAATGAAATGGATCTAGGCTCAAACATTGACGCGTACGACATCATCAGCACAGGCGCTGTTAAAGAATTACAATTGATAACAAGTCTTAAGAAGATGATGGCCGAATGGGATGATGTTAATTTCAAAACAAGTGTTTACAAAGATACCGGTAATGCAATTTTAACAGCATTAGATGATATTCAAGTGATACTTGATGATCATATTATGAAAACTCTGACGATGCGAGGTTCTGCGTTTGTTAAACCGTATGAAGCGCAAGTAAAAGCGTGGTACGAAAAAATTACTCGCATGAATTCAACGATTGATGCATGGGGTAAAGTACAAACTCAATGGCTTTATTTACTGCCAATATTTTCATCGAAGGATATCGTAAATCAAATGCCTGCTGAAGGGATTTTGTTTAAAGAAGTTGATCAAACTTACAAACGATATATGACGATCGTAAATAATAATCCGAAAGTTATTGAAACTGCGGGCACTGTGGGTTTACTGGAAGTGATGGAAAATTGTCTGGAAATGTTGGATAAAATCAACGAAGGTGTTACAGCTTATTTGGAAAAGAAGCGACTGTATTTTCCACGATTTTTCTTCTTGTCTAATGACGAAATGCTTGAGATACTATCGGAAACTAAAGATCCACTACGTGTCCAACCGCATCTTCATAAATGCTTTGAAGCTATTCATCGGTTAGACTTTGATCCAATATTGCAAATTCATGCAATGATAAGTGGCGAAAATGAGAAGGTGGACTTTATACGCATTATCAAAACGGAGGAAGCTGGTGGCAGTGTTGAGAAATGGCTGGTACAAGTTGAAGAACAAATGTTAACTTCAATACGAGAACAATTATTGCTTAGTTGGCTAGATTATCCAACAAAAGCCAGAACGCAATGGATGCAACTTTGGCCTGGACAAATTGTTCTTTGTGTATCGCAAATTTATTGGACGACTAATATACACATTAGCTTAAATCCGGAAATGCCATTGACGTTGGGAAAGTATTCCACTATTTTAACGGATGAACTGCAAGAAACTGTTGCGCTGATTAGAGATCCAACGTTAACTAATTTAGCAAGAATTACAATTAAAGCTCTGATTGTTATTGACGTCCATGCCAAAGACGTAACCGCTGATTTATTCAAGCAAAACGTACAGAGTGATACTGAATTTAAATGGCTATGTCAATTGCGCTATTACTGGGAGGATCTTTGCAATGTTCGTATGCTGAATGCAACAGTTAAATACGCATGCGAATATTTGGGTAACAGTGATAGATTGGTCATTACTCCGCTGACGGATCGCTGTTACCGGACATTGATCGGTGCGTATCACTTGCATTTGAATGGCGCACCGGAAGGACCAGCCGGTACGGGGAAAACGGAAACCACGAAGGATCTGGCCAAAGCGCTAGCTGTCCAATGTGTGGTGTTTAATTGCTCTGATGGACTGGACTACAAGGCGATGGGGAAATTCTTCAAAGGATTAGCAGCAAGTGGTGCTTGGGCTTGCTTTGATGAATTCAATCGTATTGAGATTGAGGTGCTATCAGTCGTTGCACAACAGATTTTGTGTATTGTCCAAGCAGTGCGCGCAAATCTCACTAAATTTGTGTTTGAAGGCACTGAACTCAGGTTGAATCCATCTGTCTATGTGTGCATTACGATGAATCCTGGCTATGCAGGCCGCTCTGAGCTGCCCGACAATCTTAAAGTTCTCTTCCGGACAGTCGCCATGATGGTGCCAGATTACGCAATGATTGGTGAAATTTCTCTGTACTCGTATGGCTTCATGGCAGCGCGAAAATTAAGTGTTAAAATTGTGACAGTTTATAAATTATGCTCCGAGCAATTGTCATCCCAAAATCACTATGACTACGGCATGCGAGCGGTGAAAAGTGTTTTATCTGCGTGCGGAAATAATAAACGCGCTTTCCCTGATGAGGATGAAGATATTTTATTGCTTAGAAGTATCATCGATATTAATTTAGCCAAATTTCTCGCGCATGATGTGCCGTTATTTGAAGGAATTATTAGTGATTTGTTTCCTGGTATTACGTTACCGCAGGCGGATTACAAAGTGTTTATTAAATGTTTTGTTGAGTCAGCAAAATCGCGACATTTACAGCCTCGCGATTCATTTCAACTAAAAGTTATACAGACGTATGAAATGATGATTGTGCGTCATGGATTTATGCTTGTTGGATTTCCATTTGCTGGTAAAACAAGTACTTTAAAAGTACTTGGGGATACTTTGACGAAGATGAACGAATTGGGAATGAATCAATTAAAAGTGCAATATCAATTTATCAATCCAAAAAGTATTACGATGGGACAACTTTATGGTGCTTTTGATCCTGTAAGTACTTGAATTAAATTATCTAGCTGTTAAATTAAATTAATTAATTTGTGTAGGTATCCTATGAATGGTCTGATGGGGTGGTAGCAACTTGCTTCAGGAATTTTGTTGTTGATCCAGCACCTGATAGAAAATGGGTAATTTTTGATGGGCCTGTCGATGCTGTATGGATTGAAAACATGAATACGGTGTTGGATGATAATAAGAAACTTTGCCTGATGAGCGGAGAAGTGATGGTAATGACGAGTTCAATGTCAATGATTTTTGAAGTTATGGATTTAGCTCAAGCTTCGCCAGCAACTGTATCTCGTTGCGGTATGATATATTTAGAACCTTCGAATTTAGGCTGGCGTCCTTTTTATGAATCCTGGATTGTTAATCAAAATCCGGAATGGTGCAATGCGGATACCAAGCCACTTATTAAAGATTTCTTTGAATGGTTAGTTGATCCATGCATGTATTTCATGCGTAAAAACTGTAGAAGACTTTGCACACCTGGTGATATCAATCAGGTGAAAACAATGTATACAATCGTACAAATGCTTTTGGATACAGCTTGTGAGGAAAGCGTGAAGAAGGAAGAAGATTTCAAGTTTATGAAAGTTTGGCTTGAAGCTACGTTTATCATGGCTGGCACGTGGGGTTTAGGATCTAATTTAGACACTGAGTCCGCTGAATTATTTGATACATTTTATCGTTCTTTATGGCTAAATGAAAATGAAGATCATCCGCATCCAGCAACCTTGGAAAAATTGGAAGTTCTATTTCCACAGGAAGGTCTGCTAATTAACTATTCCTATACGTATCGAATGAAAGGCGCGTGGAAATATTACCCAGAAATCGTGAAATCTATGAGAGTGGATGATTGTAAATCGATTCAACAAGCTTTGATTCCAACAGTCGATACATTAAAATATGTAGCCATGCTGCATTTGCACATTAAATATAAAGTTCCGATACTTTTTGTTGGCCCTACCGGAACTGGAAAAAGTTATTACGTTCAAGACACCTTGATGTACGGTCTGGATCAGGAGAAATACGAACCTTCTTTTATTACGTTTACCGTGAAAATAACAGCGAATCAAACGCAAGAAATGATTATCAGTAAATTAAATAAAATAAGACGTGGTAAATATGGTCCTACTAAAGGAAAATATTCAATCATGTTTATCGACGATATGAATATGCCAGTGAAAGATACGTATGGTGCTCAGCCACCCATTGAATTATTAAGACAATATTTCGATCATAAAAATTGGTACGACTTGAAAGACACCAGTTATATTTACATTTACAACACGCTCTTCATGGCTGCTATGGGTTTAGTTGGCGGCAGCAGACAAGATGTTTATCAACGTTTCTTACGACACTTTGCCGTGTTTTCTATTAATGAATTTTCCGAAGATAGCATGCAGAAAATATTCAGCAATATTCTGCTTTTGGGCTGGAAGAAAAACGGATTTCCAAGCGACGTTATTATTACTGTAAACTCATTTGTTGCAGCTACGATGGACATTTATCAAAGAGCCATTGAGACTTTAAGACCAACACCTGCAAAATCACATTACATATTTAATTTGCGAGATTTCGCTCGTGTAATATTTGGTGCATCACTTCTTCGTAAAGAATCAGCTGAAGAGCGCAAAGTTTTCTCGAAATTGTGGGTGCACGAAGTGATGAGAATATTTTACGATCGGTTAATTGAAGCGAGCGATAAATCGTGGTTTTATAATGAAATACGAACATTAGTCCGAACGTATTTTAAAGATTCATTTGACAATGTTTTTGATACTTATCCAAGAAATGATCAGGGCATTGTTCCAGAGCATGCAATGAAAATGCTAATGTTTGGAACTTATCTCGATACAGACGCAACAGAGGATGACATGAAGTATGAAGAAGTCACAGATCCAGATGCATTATTTAATTTGGCTATTAGTTATCTTGAAGAATACAATTCAACTCATAAAGCAAAGATGGAAATTGTCTTGTTCAAATACGCACTGGAACATTTAAGTAAAACATGTCGAATTCTTTCGATTCCTTCAGGAAGTGCGCTTCTTGTGGGCGTAAGTGGATCCGGCCGGCAATCCTTAGTTCGTTTGGCTACAACGATGTGCGCATATACATTTTTCCAGCCGGAAATTAGCAAGAGTTATGGCATGAACGAGTGGCGAGAGGATTTGAAGAAAATGCTGAAAGAAGCAGGCGGACGAGGCCGGTCAAGCACGTTCTTGTTTTCGGAAGGTCAAATCAAAGAGGATGGATTTCTAAGTGATATTGATAATTTGCTTAACTCTGGCGAAGTACCAAACATGTATCCAATTGATGAAAAGCAGGAAATTCTAGAATTAGTGCGTCTTGCCGCACAAGGTGGTAATCGAAATCTGGATATTTCACCTTTGGGCGTTTTCTCGTTCTTCATTAAACGCTGTCGTGAAAAATTACACATTATGTTATGCTTCAGTCCGATTGGTTCACTTTTCCGTCAAAGACTTCGCTTATATCCTTCATTGGTTAATTGCTGCACGATCGATTGGTATGAAGATTGGCCTGAAGATGCACTTGAAATGGTTGCGCATAATTGGATTGGCGATATTAATTTAGACGACAGCGTGAAAGGTAGTGCGGTAATTGCTTGCAAGAGTTTCCACGTAACGGCGCGTGAAGTGTCTGCCGAGTTTCAAAAAGCAACAAGTCGCCGTACTTATGTGACTTCCGCATCATACTTGGAATTAATTAAAGCGTTTACAGTCCTCACTAATCGAGAACAAAGGGCGATTATGCTCAATAAAAATAGATATCTCACTGGTTTAGATAAGCTGCAAAATGCCGCGTCGCAAGTGTCTGATATGCAAAAAAATCTCGCCGAATATCAACCACAATTAATAGAAATGAGCGCAAAGGCAAACGCGATGTTGAAGCAGATTGAGACCGAAACGAAAAGCGTGGAAATGGCATCAGTTCAAGTGCGCAAAGATGAGAAAGTTGCAAATGTTCAAGCGGCCGCTTCGCAGGCATTGAAAAGAGAATGCGAAGCTGATTTGGCGGAAGCAATTCCAGTACTCGAGGAAGCTATCAACGCTTTAAATACACTCAAACCTGCGGATGTAACATTAGTCAAGTCAATGAAAAATCCGCCAGAAGTCATAAAAATCGTAATGGCCGCAGTGTGTGTGATGCGCGATATTAAACCAGATCGCATAAACGATCCTTCAACTGGCGGAAAAATACTGGATTATTGGGGGCCGAGTAAACGACTGCTTGGTGATATGAACTTTTTGCAATTGCTAAAAGATTACGACAAGGATAATATCAAGCCAGAAATTATGGCAAAGATAAGAAAAGAATATCTTCCGAATAAATTGTTTAAGCCAAACATTGTTGCGAAAGCTTCGAGTGCTGCTGAAGGACTTTGCAAGTGGATTATTGCAATGGACATGTATGATAATGTGGCGCGTTTAGTTGCTCCTAAAAAGGCAAAATTAGCAGCAGCTGAACAGGAATACGCAGCGACTGTTGCTTTATTGCTGGAAAAGAAAGGAGAGCTGGCTAAACTAGAAGAGAAGCTCGCTAATTTGAATGAATTACTTGACGACGCAATGAGAAAACAAAAGGAGCTCAAGGATAACGTGGATAATGTCGCGAACAAATTAGTACGCGCTGAAAAATTAATTGGTGGTTTGGGCGGTGAAAGAAGTCGATGGATTGAAGCAGCAAATAATCTTCAAACATTGTATGATTCTTTAGCAGGCGATCTTTTAATTTGCTGTGGTCTTATTGCTTATTTATCGCCATTTACACTCCCGTATCGTACAAGAATTGTTCACGACTGGCATATTTACGTCCAGAAATTGAAAATTCCTTGTAATAAGAATTTTGACTTTGCTGCTATTCTTGGCAGTGATATTAAGATTCAAACATGGTGTATAAATAGTTTACCACGCGATGCCTTCTCAATACAAAACGCAATCGTTCAGGATTCGTCAAGAAGATGGTCACTTTTGGTTGATCCTCAAATGCAAGCAAACACATGGATTAAAAAGCTGGAGAAGAAGAACGATTTAGAAATTACGCGTTTTTCTGATCCGGCGTACATGAAAATATTAGAACGATGTATTCCCATTGGTAAACCAGTGCTTCTGGAAAATGTACAAGAAGAACTGGAAGCTCCTTTGGATCCTTTGTTATATAAATTAACTTTTATGCAAGCTGGAACTGAATATATAAGTCTCGGTGACAATGTAATACAATTTCATAAAAATTTCAAATTCTACTTGACATCCAATCTACGAAATCCGCATTACTTGCCGGAAGTGTTTAATAAAGTAACAATAATTAATTTCTCCCTGACTCTTGATGGATTAGATGATCAATTGCTGGGAATTGTAGTTGCAAAAGAACGACCGGATTTGCAAAGACAGCGAGAAGAATTAATTGTTCAGAGTGCTGAAAATAAAGCTGCGTTGGCGCAAGTCGAAGAGAATATTCTCAAGACGTTGAGTGAAAGTCAAGGTGATATTCTTGAAGATGAGAGCGCTATTGAAGTGTTGGATTATTCGAAAATTCTGTCTATTGATATTATCGCAAAACAGAAGCATGCTAAAGAAACCGAGAAGAAAATTGAAGGTTTTCGTCTGGATTATAAACCAATGTCGGAGCATAGTTCTGGTTTGTATTATTGTGTCTCAGACTTGCCGAACGTTGACCCAATGTACCAATTTTCGTTAAATTGGTTCATTAATTTGTACATTATGAGCATTGAGAACGCTAACAAATCGCGTGACTTGGAAAAGCGGTTAAAGTTCTTGAAGGACACGTTCACCTACAACCTTTACTCGAATGTGTGCCGCTCGCTTTTTGAGAAAGACAAGCTAATGTTCTCGTTTATATTATGTACAATGATTATGCTACAGCAAAAGAAATTAGACGAGAAAGAATTACAATTTCTATTGACTGGTGGCGTAAACGTTGAGAATCCATATGAAAATCCTGCGAAATCCTGGCTGAGTGATAAATCATGGAATGAAATATGTCGCGCTAGTGAAATGCCTGCTTTTAATGGTCTTAGACAACACGTGGAGAGGAGCAATGCAGTTTGGAAACAAATGTATGATGATGCCGCACCGCATGAACGAAGTTTGCCAGAACCATTTGAAAGTTCATTAACCAATTTCCAGAAATTAATTACGGTCAGATTAATAAGACCAGACACTTTGTATCTTGCAATATCTATTTTTGTTACTAATGAACTTGGTTCGAAATTCACACAACCACCGCCGTTTGATATTGCCAGATCGTATGAGGATTCAAGCTGTATAACTCCATTGGTGTTTATTCTAAGTCCAGGAAATGATCCTTTGGCGGCGCTTTGGAAGTTTGCGGAAACGAAAGAAATGCAAGATCGGTTTTCATCGATTTCTCTTGGCCAGGGGCAAGGACCAATTGCGCAGGAATTGCTACAAGTTGGCCAAGAAGGTGGCGGTTGGGTGTGCTTGCAGAATTGCCATTTAGCAGTTTCCTGGATGCCAACTTTGGAAAAATTATGGGAAGAAATGGACTTAGGTAACACACATGAAAAGTTTAGACTTTGGTTAACTAGCTATCCATCCAATCAATTTCCTGTTTCTATCTTGCAAAACGGCGTTAAAATGACCAATGAACCACCGACAGGTTTACAGCAAAATTTGTTAAGATCGTATATGAGTGAGCCGATAAAAGATCCTGATTTCTACAAGGGCTGTCCCGGAAAAGAATTAATGTTTACAAGGCTCTTGTACGGGATTGCATTCTTTCATGCAGTCATCCAAGAAAGACGCACTTTTGGTCCTTTAGGATGGAATATTCCTTACGGTTTCAATGAATCAGATATGGACATTTCAGTGCGGCAATTGCAAATATTCGTTAATGAATTTGCAGAGAATCCTTACGAAGCTGTTGCTTATTTAACAGGTGAATGTAATTATGGTGGAAGAGTAACGGACGATTGGGATCGAAGACTTATCGTCACGATTCTCGATGATTTTATCAATCTCGAAGTTGTTAATAATTACGATTATTGCTTTGTGGATTTGGGCGACACGTATGGCCTTCCACGAAAAACAGAATACGATGATTTCGTTGAATTTATAACTGCGTTGCCTGCGATTCATCCGCCGGAAGTTTTTGGACTTCATACGAATGCGGGAATCACGCGAGATTTACAAAAGAGTTCTTCAATTTTAAATTCTATGATTTTGGTTCAAGGCGAAGATACGTCTGGTGGTGGCTCGGAAACTGATAGTTTAATTACAATAATTGCCAATGATATTCTTGCTAAATTGCCGAAGCAATTTGACATGGAATACGCAATGAAGAAATATCCTGTTGAATACAGCGAATCAATGAACACAGTCCTAGTGCAAGAGCTTGAAAGATTTAATAAACTACTACGTGAAATTTCGTCATCACTGCAAAATATTCTTAAAGCCATCAAGGGATTGATAATTATGTCTCCTGCACTTGAAGTACTTTACTCGTCAATTCTCCTCGGCCGCATTCCAGGACAATGGGGTCCTGTTTCTTACCCAAGCTTAAAGACTCTTCCTAACTACATTGCAGATTTCATTGAAAGAATGGACTTCTTAAACCAATGGCTTGAAAATGGGAAACCAGCAACGTTTTGGCTTAGTGGCTTTTTCTTCACGCAAGCGTTTCTTACGGGCGCTAAGCAGAACTACGCAAGGAAATTCCAAATACCAATCGATCAACTTACATTTGACTTTGAAGTTCTTAAAGTACCGCACATGAAATCTCCTCCAGAGAATGGAGTTTATACAACCGGTGTTTTTACGGATGGTGCGCGATGGGATGTACAAGTTGGTGTTTTGCGTGAACTTTATCCGAAAGTTTTGTATGACGTTATGCCTGTCGTATGGTTTAAACCTATCATGGTAACCGAATATGATGAGCATGGTCGCTACAAGTGCCCTTTGTACAAAACATCCGAGAGACGTGGTATTTTATCAACAACCGGACATTCAACTAATTACGTTGTACCTTACTTACTTAAAACGCAAAACCCGCCGAATCACTGGGTGAAGAGAAGTGTTGCGCTCTTATGCCAATTAAATTAATAAACTTACCCAATTAAATTATTATTGCTTGCTTTTAGTCACCTGAAAATGCAAACTTCACTATACACGTGCGATATTTGCACAGCTGAGATACACGAGTCACATGCTGTGGCTGAGCGGAGACTAGCCAGCGTAAATAAACAAATTGTCAACAAATCCGGAAACAAGTTTCGGCGTGCATTCTCTTATCACGGACCTGTTCCGCCCAGGTACATCGGCTGTCCGTGAAAAATTTTAGTTTCATATTGCACGTTGAGTAGCCAACACGTGTTTCATACGTATTCTAAAAATAATAAATCGGCGTAATTCGTGAGTGCAAGTCAGTGCGTTATAAGTCAGTTTATATTTGAAGAGAGGTAGGTTTCTGGAGTACATAGTGTGTCACGCAAAACGACAATGAAAGCAAATTTTTGCACATGTTAAGAGAACAAAGCCAACTCGAAATCAGCAATTATTACATAATTATCAGCATGGTATTATTAGAAGCATGTTACATGCTTGGTCTAACAACACAACACAACGCCACACAGGCAAATTGATTGCAGTGTAAACCATAGATCGATAGTACAAACACATGAATAATTTGCCTCCGCGTGCAACTTGAGTTTGTTTATATTCACACACGTAATACAAATACATGTAAGCAAGTGTAGTATCCGTCGCCGCCAGGCAAAATGGCATTAAAATACCAAACGCAAGAGACGGCAGACTCAGTATGCGCCCCGATACCGTATCACCAAAGAGGCGCTACCATGACGATCGTCAATCAAAACATTTGCCAACCACGCTTCGTCTCTTTGCATTGCTTTGATTGCTGTTTAGTCCAATGATAGCAGACGTCTTAAACGAAGTGTTGCCTTAAGAGAAGTGTGATAAGAATGGTCACTGGTTACCACATGACGCCAGTGAATCAATCCGCCGTGCTAATATCCGCGGAAGAATCAAACGATGAACCTTTAAGTGATAAATTTTCATTGACTTCACTCTGGGATTATGTGATACGAATGCAATGTTTACCAGGTAACTTTAACAATCATAATACTCACGCGTTAGTTTTGTTTGTAATCATTGCTTTGTTTATTTGATTATTTGTAATTTTAGAGAGCTTAGACATAGATACATTTTTCGAGACCATCCATCAGCGTCTTCGCAGCCCCGAATGGGAAATACGGCAAAATGCCCTCAGGGTATTGGTTGATTTTATGCCGCTACTGCAGCAACAAACTCTCGACGAGAAACTCGATGGTATTTTGGGAGATATTATTTGCAATTTAGGCCATTTAGGTCCAGCAGTGCGTAAAGGGGCTGTAGACGTGCTAAAAACTTATTTAAATCTATCAGGGAAACCCAACGTAATTATACGTAATTTAGTGGAAACGTGCATTGAGAAGAATGGAGAAAATAAAATGTGCACGAACGTAGTTCTCGGTGTGATCATTAGTTTACCGTACATCATAAATAATAAGCTGAACGATGGTACAATTAATTACATAATTCATCAGTTGCTGGACAAAATAGTGCAAGTAATGCATCAAGAAACTGTACTGAGAGCGTTAGTGCGAATTCGCGCGTTAATTGGCGAAACAAAGTTTGATGCGGCACTCGCCGGTCATAAAACATGCAAGAATGAATTTGATCTCTTGTGCGGAGTGTACGATCTGCATATGATGCAATTGAATAATGATGCAAGGGGAGATTATGGACAATCAATAAGTATGGACGAGGATAGTGATAAAGTGATATTAGAAACTGAAATTCAGCTTGATTCTGGGTCATCCATTATGATGAAAATACACGAAGAGGGCTCTTCCAATGCGTCGATGAGCACCCCATCATCGGGGAGTAACAACAGGTAATGATAATACGAAATCGATGCTAATGAGTATCAGTAATTCATGAAAAACTAAAGGAGACGCGTACGTTCACCTCATAATGCATTAAGTTTTTTTATTTGTCATATAGAGTGACTCCAAACTTAAACTTATTCATGTTTCATAACCACTCGCTTGTTATATAAGTTCTTTGATCTTGGTATATATTCGTTATAAATTTATGGAATAGTGCATAACGCATAATGCGTTCGTTTAGTAATCCACTCAATTTTCATAGTAATTTTATTATAGATGGATGAATGCTTTTGACCAATTTAACAACGCGTTTACTTCCAGCAGGACGTTTCAAGTACTTCCGAACGTCAGTATTGAAGAGGAAGCACACGGGTCATTGAAGCGCACGCCGCGACGAGTGCATTTTGGGGGTGAAATTGTAAAACTACGAACGCCAGATAGTGATAGTAATTTTGACGAAAACGACGCAACGATCTCAATAATATCAGACGGTGATCAACCAGTGATTGAAATTAACTATACTGATAGTGATAAGAAAACTACAACAACTCGAGTGAATCGCAGTTTAATTCCCATTCGCATTAGTCATACGCAATCAGCGCCTTCGAGTCCAACGGGTAAAAGAGGCACAAAAAGTTTCTATAAATCTAAGGAGTTTAAATCGTCGCCTAATCTAAGCAAGAAATCTTCACCCACTTGGGGGCAATCGCGTATACCGCGTCGGAAATTCAAGGAATTGAAAGCAATTAAAGAAACTACAATTGACATCAATATCGTGGAAAATACCAAAGTAAAAGATCAACTTAAATTGCCTGAAATAAAAAACATTAAGAAATCAGCAGTCGAGCAGAATAAAAATTTAAATAAAAAAGTGCTACAGGAAAGTAAAACGAAAATTAGCGATGCAGCAATAAAAAAGAGGAATTTAACAATTAATATTCCTCAAAAATCAAAGCCAACAAAAAGGAGTGAAGAAAGTTTCAGTCCAATTCCGGTTCACAACGAAATTGAATTATTCCACAATTTGACGAGAACTCCTTCGCCTAAATCGTTTCAGGAATTTAATGAGTTTAAGGTGATTGAACAAAATAGCATATTAAAAGAAGAACAAAAGATGGAAAGTATTGTTGATGAACAACCAAAGAGTGGCGTATCAGAACCGGCCTTCTATAAGTTCAATTCGCTGGAAGGGCCAATGTCCCATGAAGTACCAGCTGACTCTCCTATACCCATCAACAATACCGGTGAATGCCTCACATGTTCAAGCAGCGGAAGCGAAACAGGACCGCCATTGGATCGTTTCCACTGGTTGGACGCAAGTATAGTGGATGATTTGCAAAATATGGTAAGTAACCCACTTCTTTGTTGACGTACCGCGTAAATTTATTATGCGTGCGTTATGTAACTTGAATGGAATGACCGAAAACATGTAGCACGACACGAGAGCGCAATTTTAGCCCTCTTGCTGCGTTAACCTACTTTTCCCGAATAAATATTCTTCGTTGTAGTGCTAGCGCCAAAGAGGAATAAGAAAAAAGTTCAAGCAACTCTTAAAATGTATTCAAATTGCGCTAGGTAAATATGCTGCGCTCATTTTCGAATTTCCTTTAATTAGAAATTATTGCATAATAATGCTCCAAAGTGAATTCAAGCGTATGGTTTTTCACCCAATCTTCGCGCCTAAGAAAAGAAAGAGAAAGGAAGGAAAATGAGGCCAACGACTTTAGATTTTAATGATTGCCTGCCGTGGAAAAGTAGGATAACAAGCAACCTCATTTTCTTGAATTACACATACATTACTCGCAGAGGGAAAGGAAATTCCAGAATAACGTAAATCCTCAAATTATTATAATGCGTTTATAATATTTATTTATTCGTCAATATTTCACAATCAGCACAGAAATCACTGCAAATTATCGGTTAAGAGGTCTATTTTTTTATTCTTTTAAGTTTGAAGCAAGTGTCACTTGAAGATAATAATTTTAAAAGGTGTTTTGCCGGCAGCGTGATTCATAATGTGAAAATCAGAGAATTCTAGAAATTATCCTTGACCTTCAGGAATTCATGACGCATTAGCGTATTAGGATTTTGATTAAAAGTGCGCGCGCCTTGTTCGTCCCCTTCGAGCCCTATCACGCACATGATGAATTATACAAGGAGCATATGCACGCGCACACATGCCTATAGTTCATATTCAATATACAGTCTAGTACTGCATTATGCAAAAATTTGTTTCGTTTGTGTAGGAGGATATTAAGGCCCGCGAACGGGGATTCGAAGAACTGACCCGAGTCCTTCAAAGGCCTGGCGTCCTGAATTCACTTGAGGAGCGCCTGCCTTCATTACTCTCCATTCTGTTCCCGGCGATTCAACAGGCCGCACTTCAGACGCCAAGTGAAGTAAGAAATATTTGCTGGATATTAAAGCATCATTAATTACCTGTTAACATTTCTTTGATTGTAGCAAGGACTCGGCACGATATTGGGAAACATGAATCAGGAAATCCTCATGGAACACTTGCATAAAATTTGTCTTAATTTAGCCAAATTACGATCGCCAAGCGGCACGAAATTAGCGCTTGTTTTAATGGAACGTGTGCCAGCGAAATTAGTGATTGATCAAATTTTAACTGATTCCATTATTGGAGCAAAAAGTGCAAAGGTAATTTCACCTTTAATCATCTTAGATTTGAGGTAATTTAATTTTATTTTAAGGTACGTGAAGGAGCACTTCAAATCATAATGACAGTTGTACGACTGTATCCCAGCACGGATTTGAATATAACTAAAACTTTACGAGCAGTTATCAAAAGTCTGTGTGATAAGAAGAAGCGAATTCGCCAAGCAGCCCTTGAAACAATGGCAGCCTTGGCACAAGTCAGTGGCAACTCAAAAGTTCTCGAAGTTGCAAACGAAGTGACCTCAAACCTAGACGCACAAGAACGCCAACAGCTATTACATGTTGTAAGAACGCGCCTCTCACGAAAGCAATTACCCCATGTCAACCATAATGGCAAAGTGCAATATTCTTCAGCTATTGGTGATACTGAAATTGAATGGCTTTTGAGAGGTCACTCCGAGTCCTCTGGCACTTCTTCCCCGCATTTGACAAGACCAATTAGCGCTTCTTCTAAACATTTAAGTGATTTTGAATTGCACGAGAAAGAAGCAAAACAATTACCAGAAGATCGAAATAATAATAGAACAATTCGAAGACATTCTGAGAAAAATATCGCACAGAGATTTATTGCGCCGAGCGGAAGTGAGAGATTTATTGATAATTATTCACCAAGAGCATCAACCGGTGAAATGACGAGAACGAAAAAAGTGAATTACTGGAAGAGCAATGCAAGAAACCAAGAGTCTGAATCGGATTGGTCTTCCAATCAAGTAAGATAACAATTATTACTTATTGATTAAGTCCTCCCTTATTATGCTTTATTGATTATGTTGCTATGGCATCAATTTATTTCCGTTCTGTTTATGTTATTCTTGAGTACTTATTCAACTAATTTTCTTTACGACGAGGTTAATCATTATTGAGCGTGCACAATGCGTAATTAGTTAGTGTATTGTTGAATGCATGACGTCGAACAACGATTTACGTTAACTGCCATGCAATGTCACTGAAAGGACGACTTTCTATGAGCATTTCACCGAAAGGCAAAGCTCGCGTCATAACGTGCTTTAGTTGCGTCCTGGACGCATATCGATCACACAAATGTACGTTCTATTAAAATATAGCGTACGTACGTGCATTCGTAAAAGTCGTCCTATTTTGAGCTTAAAATTTATGGCATAAGTAAATCAACATGAAGTGAAAGTGGTTTTAAAGTGTGCTCCAAGAATTTGTTTTTACTCGAAACTATGATCGTATGTCGTTTAGTGACGCTACGTCCGCTTGTGCTCAACAATTTGTATGTTGTAAGTTATTCTAGAGAATTCCAAGAATTATTACATAAGCGTAATAAAAATGATACTAGCGTTAAAAAAGTTTAAAATTCCGTAAGGTTATTAAAATGTCTTCTCGTGGATTTTAATTAGTTTTTTGGGTTTTTGATTGCAGTAGAAAAAATAACCTGATTCTTACGCTTACCTCACGATTTTTTGCTCGGTGTTATTATAAAACAATTTGTTATTCTGTGCGATTCTAAGAAATGTATTTACATTTTGAATAATAATTGGTAATTTACAGGAAGAATCATTTGATTCATCTGGTCAGCAAAAAGGACAGCGCACGCAAGTATGGGCCATCGACCCAACAGCATTTACCACATCAGGTGGTAAACTATCATCGGCTAACGGTAATAATATTGCAATTTTATCATTCAACATACAGTGCGATAATGTATGGAAAACATGTCAAAATGCTGCAGGTACCTTGCGACAAGTATATGTCGTTCAAAATACCAAAGAAGCAAAAACAGCTGCAACTAATACAGACTTCCAAGCTGAGAGTCAAAGGACGTCAGGTTTGAGACGAAGTCTTCGTGGTCGCTCCTTCTCTCCTCCTTCAACAAACCGCACAAATCCCCAGCAGCATGAAGGACAATCAAAGCAACGCTTTATTAATAATTCACAATATTATCAAAGTTCTGAACATCTTAGAAAAAGTTTCTCTTCTGAACATATTACACCGCAGGCGAATTCAAGTAGTAGTAGATTTCATAAGGAGCAAACTTATTCTTCCGGATCATCCACATCGAGTAAGATTTTCTCTTCATTCAGTTTTTTTTGATTCAGTGAATTTTTGAATGGTATTAGCGCAATGGTAATTTATTTATTTGTTATGAATTAGGTTCAAGTATGCGGCACAATTCTTGGCGTGATATGCGTAGTGGTATTCCAGTTCCTATCTACGACCAGAAACCTAGGATACGAACTAGGAGTACCGGAATCACGAAAAACGGACCCATGACAATCTATTATCCCAGGTAAGTTTTCTCTAATCTAATCTAATAGCGAATTTTGATGAATCAATTCACCTATTTACCTAATAGTTTTACGATAATATTTAATACGACTATGAATAATTTAGTTAGTTGCTAAGTGCAATGAAAATCAATAGAGATCTATAACTAATCTATAAATGTTTACTTTCTTCATGGGTCACGCGCCACTACGATACAATCAAGTGAATTTCCTTTTACGTGTTCGGAAATGAGTAATTAATTAAAGGTTGTGCACCACACATTATTATCTACGATTGTTTAAATTAATTTAATTAAACTCAACTCAATTTCATTGAGAGCACGTGTAATAATAACAATCGTCGCGATTAAAATACACGTAGGTGGGTAATAATAATTTTCGGAATTGCAGATAAATATTTCTGAGAAGCGCACGTACGCAGTGTGATCTATAATTCATGAGTAGCATTCAAGTGCAAAATTTATAGCAGTAGCTGACCTTTCTTCTTTATTTTCTGCGCTATGTTTGCTTATTCATCACTTTGGATATCGCTACCTACAACACGCAATTTTCCAACGTTTACGCCAAAAACGCGATCACGATAAACATCCGACTGAATTTCCTCGAAACGCAAAATGTTCGCTATCGATATTAATTACAATCAAGTCGGTGCGACTCATCGAATCAATTTTGCTATAGTGAAGTGAAAAGGAATTTAATGAGAAACACCTTGAATTATAGTTGAAAAAGCAAAGCACATTTTGCGTTGCATGTCATTAATTTTCTTCGAGACATGTAATCCATAATCTAGTGAAAATTAATGCAATACCAAAATTGTATATATCATCGTATCATAAAGTGAAGTGCGCAAATAACACCTAAAATGCAATTCCAAACACATAATAGAATCAGGTCAAATAACTTCATTTTCAATAATGATATTATTGATATGAAATCAATTATATCAATTTACAAGAATTACCCATTGATGCATAACTAAATTAAGTAGGACAACAAATTATTTAATACTTTGTTCCACTTTGTACACCATTAGGACATTGATTATTAATCAATATTATGACATATTTTTCACATTTTCTCCACGTTTAAAAATTGGAACAACATTTCTATTTGCTTAAAGAACAAATTACCATAAGACGTGTACAAAGTGCAACTTCAAAGAATTGAATAAATATTATCATAAGTAAGCAAATATCATTGAACTCTTATTGAACGTGGAATAATTAATTCGTTGGCTTACTTTTAACGGACAACTAATTTTCCTTTGTCATCTTAGTTAATTAACAAATTCAATATGAATTCTCCAATAAATTCATAGAGTTCATTAACAGGTTTTGCACCATTAATGATATAAATGAATGAGAAATAAATGAACTTTGCGAGGTCAAAATGCTGCACTCACGTGTAACATTTTTATTTAAATGTGTACTCATTTATTGTATAAATAGTCTCATGAACTGGGCATATACGTACAAGGAAGATTTGTTTGTGTGCGTACTTGTGGTCGATATTATTCCGGTAAATCGCGTCGCACATTTAAGGGGGGCAGATGGTGGTAACCGCTACATTCAAGCAGGAGAAACACATGCACGTTTCAGTTACTTATTGCGCTGCCCATGCATACACAATGAGCGTAAAGTCCGAGCGGCGGCGAACGAATCAATGCGGCGGCACGTCGGTGGCGGCTGGTCAGACGGTGGCGGTTTGCCTTGAAGAAACCTCAGTACGTGCGAGGGACACATCATGACTGTAACCTAATAATCGCGTTGAGCGGCGTAGTTGCACAAGTGACTTAAAAGTGCCTTAGTAGTTTCTCATTTTCAAAACGAAGATATGTTGTGTCACAATAGTTTATTTTCCGATACAAAAAGTCTGAACATTTGGGGATTGCGAGACGACAAGTGTGCGAAATGGCGCAATCCTTTCAGGTGTTGCTATGGTATGTGCAGGCCACCGCGCAAAGTCGGTCACATGACTCCTCGTTCACCGCCGCCCCTAATAGGTCAATCAATTGGTACCCCCGTGCTTTCCATCACTGTTCTACCAAATGATATGGAATTGGTGTATGTCTCTTTCTAAGAACTTTAATTTTTTAGGATTTTAACAGGATTTAAAGAAGAAATGTAATTAATATTCTTACTTTTTCTTTAAAGCGTGAAAAGCCCTAGTCCTCAATCAACTCCAGAAAAGTTTATCATACCTGTGGCTAACAGACAACCATTCTCATCCGGAAGCGAATCATCAGGCTACTTTACACCACCACCGGACTCACGACCGGAAGTGATTCCAACGACTCCAACGCCAACGCATTCGGTTGAAACGACACCGAAATCAGAGCATTTCATGCGCGTGGAAACTCCTCGGAAACTCGACAGTGAATCAGAAAGTTTTGACGAAATTGACGCACAGGATTTGAATAAAACTGAAGTCAATTTTGAGTCTAAGATTTTGTCACGTCCGGCAAGTAGTTTGAGTACAGCTCACCATTTTGGGGATCGCACCCTGTCCAAGAATGAGAACACGAACAGTCTGGAATTTTCTAAATTGAATTTTAATAATCCAAATCGTGAAATCAACGTAGAAATCACGACTCACATTCATCGCAAGAATGTTAATTCTGCGCCAGCGTTAAATGAAGTCTCTTTCGAGAGTCCTGCGAAACCCTCACTGCCATTGCCGGGTGATTTGGGTGATTCATTGGATGAAACAACGCAACCCGATAATTTATACATTAGCAGCAGTCCTGAAAAAAGGTCACCGGCTAAGGTTATTAAAACATCAATTCGGAGAAAGTCCTCAAAGTATGCGAGCGGTAAATGCGGCGAAAATTGTGGTGATCGGCCATTTACGAAACCGAGAGAAGCATTTCATGATATATGCGCACAGTTGGAGAGCCCTGAATGGGAAATGACAATGAAAGGCCTTGCTGGTTTATTGCGTTTAATCAAACATCATAGAGATGTTGTCGAGAATCAAATGCATGCAGTTTGTGTTCTTCTTGGCAAGCATATCAGAAACTTGCGATCGCAAGTTGCGCGAAATGCATGCTTGGCAGCAACAGAATTATTCAAAGTCGGTAAACGTGCCCTCGAAATGGTAAGTTGTTTCAATTAACTATTTCTCGATTTTTATTATTCTATTGTTATAAGGAACTTGATGAAGTTTCAACTCCACTGCTTCAACGAACCGCCGATACTAACAAATTCCTTCGAAGCGATGCTAATGCTGCTTTGGATGAAATGTGTCTTCATATGTCTGTTCCCAAATTAGTATCTGTCATAACATATCGTGGATGTCTTCATCAGAATACAGTTGTACGTAGTGCATCTATTCGGCTGCTTTGCAATATCGTTCAGCGAATGGGTGCTGAAAAAGTATTTCAACTGCCGCGAGATACTCGAGACAAGATCCTGCTAGCAGGCGCAAATTCACTCACGGAAGGCAGCCTTGAAACGAGGTAACTATAACGTCATACACTATTATATTATGTTGGGAAAGTCAAGTCAGGACCTTCAAATTTATCGCCAATTCTAACAATCATTTTCCGGTTGGCCACTGGCCACGGAAGAAGGCAGATTTACAAAAACTCTATTAATAATTGAGAAATTAGTTACACCATTACTTTTCCGGCTTTCCATGGTTTCTAAAAATATTCCCAATCCTCCACCCCTTTAAATTAGTCAATTTTTAGTGGTGTAGGTGTTTTATTTATTTTAAATTATTAGCAGATCCCCAGCGAACTTTTTTATGAATACATGTGCGTCATAACTTGAACGCGGAACTTTAAATCCATCCATCAACTTTTATCAAAGGCAACGTGCAATGTTTTTTTAGCATATAATTAACGAATAACTGTTTCAGGCAACACGCAAAAATACTCCTTGGACTCCTCTCTGAACACGCGCACTTTTACAAAGCAATGACCGAAGCAGTGCCCGCAAGCGTTTTAAGACATATTGACAAAACGATGAAGCTCTTGATGAAGTAGTTGTATGATTAACAAGAATATCAAATTATTCAACAACAAACGACAGAAAATTGCTAGACATTCAGTGACGCAAGCCAAAAATCAGTTATTTTCATGGAAAAGTTGAACAGAAAATATTCCCAAGATAAACATAAATAATTATTTATGAAATTATTTTATAAATTCATATTAACATAGTCGAAGAAATTGTGGAAATTATTATTATTATAAAATGCAAAACATTTCAACCAATTTACATTTTTTTCATTTGCATTTTATTTTAATACGTTTCGTTATCATAATAGTAATGAATAATTTCGTTTAAAATATTGTTATGTTTGGAATAATATGAAAACTTATAGTTTATGCATAAAATATTAACGAAAATAATGTGAAAATGATGTCCTTAATGAATTTATGTAGTTCTTATATTTATAGCACCATGAAGTCGCAAATTATCCTTGATTGGAGTTTTACAGACGAAATTTTTGTATAAGTAGCAAAAGTGTTGCGCTATTAATAGCATATACCTAATAGGAGGTATATTCCAGCAATGGCGCTTTACTTATCCATTGTTAACAAGTAAGTATTACCAAACACATTCCTGATACTAATCTATTCGCCAGAGGAAATAACTGACTGTGATAAGCGGTACTTCATTTCATGTTCGAGGTGTTCGAGGTAAAATTTGATGCAATGTAAACCCGTATTACACTTGCTCTGCTTTTATTGTTTTAATTATTTAATGTTCCATTACAACGAGATTAATCTGCGCACTTGAATCTTAGATCCAATTTTATCACGTCCAAATTGAATGAAACGCAATTTTTTAGATTTCATTTCAAACATTGCCAGTCGTTTACTTCAACTTTAACATATTATCTTCATTTTGCACAACAACTACGTACAAATTAGCCAATAGCTAGCAAACCATAAAAGTAATTAAACAATGCCGTATATGAAAAGAAGTAGAAATAAATCCTTGGCATGCGTGCCTATTTACATATAATAAATTGCAAACTTTAAGTGAGCGTATTGAGGATTCTCTCTACCTGTCGCCGACAGTGATGATAATGATGGGTCGGCAATAATCATAATGATCAGCGACCGACTCACTTCATACATACAAAATAAATGCGCGCCAACAATAATCAATCTGTGAAGTATGCGCGGTGGCCGTCCCCACCTGATCGAAGCGCACATTTCGACTGTTTGTGTATAAAACTAAAGCACCTGTGCCGGCTGAATTTAGTGCGAATCTCGCATACGCGCACGCAACGGTTTTATTTAATAATCGTTGGGTACTTTCATCATTCATTCATTCATTTAGAGAAAAACTAATACGACACGTTTAATTACAAGTACAATAGTAGGTAATCAAAGTGCGGATGTACTCAATTAACGTTACAAGTTTGTTCGTCGTGCCTTTGGAGTAACCGAATTGGTAAACAAAATGTAAGTTTGTATTTAAGTACCTAATGTAAAACAAGATAAGTTTAAATATTTGCTACTGCATTTGAGTTTACTAAACTTTGATGATGGAATCGCAAACAACAAACAAAAGTTGTTTAGAAGTACGGCACAAAGAACAAAGTCATTAGTGTTACCGTTTAAAGTTGGCGGAAAAGAAGTAGTCGTTGTTGTCGTCGTTGTTGTTACCATTTCGGACGACAAAAGTGCATACGTAATGGACGCGTGCACCGAAAGAGAAAGTTATCTTTGAGCGCGCGAGCGTCTCGACTTTGCCTCTGCTACTCGAAGGCGCCAATCAATCAAATTGGCAATCGCGGATTTCATAATCGAGCCCGCGAGTGCGCGAGTACGTTACTTCAATTCGCATCGCATGCAATTCAAACACAATGGGGCATTCGCCCATCAGCGCACTTGGCGCAATCACAATGCGACTACGCAAAAAATTCGGGCAGGAAATTGCCGAGAAAACACTCGAGTAATCTACCGATTCGCATTGTTATTATTATTGATTACCGTATCACTGCTCATATCTGATTATCGTATCATTGTTCCACGCAATCTGAATTCACTTAAATAAATTAATTCAAGTGATTGCGTCACTAACGACACTTGCTTCGCTTTCACAGAACACGCGCACGATATCCAACCGCAATTGGATAACGTATCCAAAGTGTTTCAAGTGCAAGAACACAAAGGTTCCAAGTGCAAAATGCAGGAGAAAAAGGAGCGATATCCATCCACCTTTACCGTGGATCAATTTAGTTCAACGTAAGTCAATAGGTAAAAAAGTTAAATTGATTTATTCAAGTTGAAATTCTTTATTTCACAGAACCAAATTATCCAGTAATAATGAAATCAAAATACCTGTGGGAAGTACGGAAACGATAAACGAGAAAGATGAATTGTACACTCCATTTGATCATCGACCACAAGAACATTCAAATTCGTCGATGGGATCTTTAATTCACTTGGTGAAGAGCTCGCTGGGCACTGGTATTCTTGCCATGCCAAATGCGTTCAAGAATGGTGGCCTTGTATTTGGTTTTATTGGCACACTCGTTGTTGGACTTCTTTGTACACATTGTGTTCACATTCTGGTACGTTTTATTTTTACTATTTAAAATATTTGGATATTTCTATAAATGGCAATAATTAGTTTCAACTAAGTTGGTGTTGCAACAAAGTAGTTTTATGATAAGACAATATTTCAAAAGTTTGTTATAGTTGGTGGTAGCTACTCTTATTTCACAATATTCGCTTTTGTTGAAACGCTTATTTTTACAATAATCAAGAACATTCTCCACGTTTTATCAGTGACTATTATCACTGGGTGATCGACTTGACGCATGTGGCAATAGCTTCTTTATTTGCATACGGTGATAACGCAACTATTTCCCAAAGTGTATGTAATATGCGACACAAAAAAAATCGGTTTAATTTCAAGTACATTCACATTAATTGAAAACAAAGTATGTGTTTTATGTTTTGATAGAAATTATTAAAAGTATACTTGTTAAATACCGGAATGAATGCAATTGTTATTTTGCATGAATGCAATCAGTTGTAGCTAAAGCAACAAATCGCCAACTGAATTTCCATTAAATCGTTCCAGCCTTGAAGCGAATGTGTTTGAATGTGCGTTAATTATTGTTAGAAGTAATGTCGCAATTACACACATTTTTTACTTGTTGTGTTTAGCCCGCGAGGCAGTTGAAAGAGAAGTGCGCAATGTACGAATGTAATAAGAGGTCTGCTTGCTGAACTGAATAATGCGCAATTAATGCAATTGCAACTGCAATTGAGATAAAATCTCAGACAGTCAAGCTTGCTAGAAATTTGCTAGCCCGATTTGAAATTCTGCGCATTTAGTGTTTCAATCACATTTGTAATTTATCGAAAAATTAACAGCGCACTGATATTTTAAGATTAATATTTCATATGAAATGTCGTAATTAAACTTAAGTACGTTTAATTTCACGTAAACTCATACGCTTATATGACCTAGTCTCATCGAAATTTTTTTTTGTTGCTTTTCACTCATGATGAATAACGCTGGGATTAAGATATTAATCATTTGATTCAATTTATCAACATTCCATCTATTCATTTCAGAAAAACAATTACTTACAAATTAGTAAAGTTGCCATGTTCAGTATGGAACGTGCTCTATTATCTTATATTCAAATTCTCATATTTTATTCTATTTCGTGGTTATTGCCATTTAGGAGCTGTATTTTCCTGAGTGGGTTTTTTTTGCTTTATGATTTTGTTTCACCGGCTTTTTTGTGCTCGTCTGCGCTTGTGATAGGTTATTGAATTGTCAAGTCAAGGCTTGTAGCAGTATGGAATATTTACTTATACTTACATTATCCTCACTGTGAGTGCATGAATTTAACGGTTGAATGCAGCGCATTTTACACAATTTCAGATTGAGCAACGCAATCGTCAGAGTGGCCTATAATGAAGCATAATAACGCACACATTTAAATGGACAAATATGTACAAATGTATAAGCAGGGAAAAAAGCATGCCGAACGAGTTGAACGATCGCACACAGGCGAATTCAGCGGATAAGAATTATATGAAAAATTGCTTTCTCTTTTTGAAATCTTAACGCTAAAATGAGCAAACGAGATCAACCGCAATTGAGCGTATATTCCAATATTTTTGCTTAATTGTTTTATTGTTTGTTTTGATTGATGTTAATCGCTTATCTTATTTATATTATTTCTGTGTTATCGCAAACATGATGCTAATTAACAGATACTAATATCAATAATATTCCAGGTGCGCGCATCACATGAAATGTCAAGGAAGCGCAAAGTTCCTTCATTGGGATTTTCCGAAGCAGCTGGCGCTGTCTTTGAGAATGGACCTAAAGGATGCCGACCATGGGCAAAAGCAGCCGAGTGAGTACATTCTCTTCGCATAAAACACAATTTAGAACAATGACTCATAAAAGAAACAATTTTACAACAAAGAACAGAAGCAGAAAACTCGTTTGAATAATGCGCTCGAGGAATTCTCATCGAATAACAATTTATAGCAAAAAAAAAAATAGTAAAACCAGATCTTAAGCATCATTTACGTCACCACTAACGATGGTTAATGAAATAGCAATACCCGTAAACTATCATTGGTGCCCCTCATGACAGATTTAACAATAACGAAATAAATTGTTACATAAGTTACGTTAGGTTACGGTTTGCTTTTTTTCTCAACGCGCTTTAATTGCGTCCAGGTGGCTTTTATTGAATTTTCTATTTTTGTAACTCGGTTTAATTTGTTGATTCTGTGTGCTAACAACACCACAGAAGAATTGCTCTTTGTGTGTCATGGTTATCCATGTCTCTTGCACAATACTCGTACGACAAAACATGCAATGCATATCTATTAAACAACTTGTACGTTTCGGTTTTGGATGACGTACGAAGCGGAAGGTCATCAGCGAATCATCATCAGCATCACAAGAGCATACAAAAGTTGATGACACTGAACAATTAATTAAGTTGCGCAGCTTTGATCGCTCCTATTAATAATGAACAAAATGTTTGTTCTCGCATTGTTATTAAATGAACATTGTTTGCTCGTCGTGACAATTGTTGTTGGCGTGGAATTTACAAGACAAACGACAAGGTTTCTTATAAACTCATTAACAATTCATACACTCCTCGAAAAGGTTAAACAAACTACAAACGACAACTCAATAAAAACCGCAAAGTTGCGAACAAGTTTTATAAAAATGCACTTATTTTTTTAATCTTTATTTTATTTATTTTAAAGCCGCGGAAATTTCCTTTCGACCACATACTTTCAATATTCTTTCATTGCTTTACGCTACGAGCGCATAATAATTCAATTATCTTAATTGCTAATTTAACATCGTTGATGTAATTCTCTTCAAATACAATTGCCGACTATGGGAAAAACACAGAACGAAAAGGTATGCTTAATGAATAACTGTTATTGATTCCTAAAGTAGTATTCGATTGCTGTAATCAATTCTCATTAGTTTCTTCATATAGCCATTTATCTAATTATTAACGCAATAAGATGGAACTTTTCATTACGTTTTAAAAGTCAAGGCCTGAATTATTCGCATGTGTTTGTTATTTGTTTGCTTAACAATAATAATAATTCTTGATCAGCCGGCAAACAAGTGGGAAACAAATGAACAACTGGAATTCATCTTAATATTATTAAAATAATGAATGCTAAATATAAATAAATAGTAAAGCTTTAGCCATTTACATTTTATGCTAATCGAACGGTAGTCGCAAATAAACACAGCCGGTGATTAATAGTTAAAAATATTCCAGCCGTTTCATAACTGAATGCTTTTATTAGGTGGAATATCATTTAAGCCGAGATTATCCACCTGGATCAATGACGTAATCTGCACAGACTGTTTATATTAATACTGATCCAGAAGCTGTGATAATAAAAATTGTAATTCAGTTAATAGATACACTGATATCAAAATATGATTTCGACTTTGTATCATCTAAATTGCTCTTTGAACTGAATTTGTCATTATAAACAAATTGAATACTTTAAAAGTACTTTGAAATTAATTGTTTTTGTATTTTACAGATGGTTCGTGAACATCGCACTTTGCATTACTTATTTTATGGGCGGAAGCGTCTACGTTGTGTTTATCTCCGAAACATTACAAATGGTAATAATGCAGCATTTTCATCATTACAATGTGGAATTTATTAATGAGATTTCCATCTTTACAGGTGATAAGCGCACGGAAACTAGCAAATTGGTCTGTTCATATATACATTGCCCTTGTATTGTTTCCATTAATCCTTACATGCCAATTCAGACAACTGAGATACTTAGTTCCGTTCTCCTTCATTGCAAATGTTTGCATGGTCGTGTCCTTTGGAATAACATTAAAGTACATGTTCAGCGATATTAAGGATACTGATGAAAGAGACTTATCCGGAAGTATTGGCAATCTGCCAATCTTCTTCAGCACGGTGATCTTTGCTATGGAAGGCATTGGTGTCGTGATGCCAGTAGAGAACAGCATGAAGAAACCACAACAATTCCTTGGTTGTCCTGGAGTTTTAAATATTGCTATGGCTATTGTTGTTGCACTTTATTCCATCATTGGCTTCTTTGGATATTTGAAATACGGTAATAATACAGCTGCCAGTGTGACTTATAATTTGCCGGACAATGATGGGTAAGAATTTTAATAATTTTTGTATTAACTAATTTCATTGTGATTTTATCCTTACAGATTAGCTGAAGCTGCTAAAATCTGTATAGCTCTAGCTGTATTTTTCACATACAGTCTTCAATTCCACGTACCAATGGAAATCACTTGGCGTTTAGCTTGCGAAAAACACATCCCTGCAAGATTCCATAACATTTCTCAAATCCTTATTCGCAGTGCTATCGTTTCGATGTCTGCGGGTATTGCTGCTCTTGTGCCAAATCTAGAACCAATTATTGGCCTTGTTGGCGCAGTATGCTTATCAACATTAGGTATCTTTATTCCGGCAGTCGTTGATACCGTCTTGCTGTGGGACGGTCGATTAGGCAGATTTAAATGGAGGCTCATTAAGAATGTTTTACTATGTTGTTTCTCCCTGTTCGCGCTCGTATCAGGTACATATTTTGCACTTAAAGAACTTATAGAGAATTAAGCGCAGCAATAACTAGGGAGAAATTTGCGTCTTTCAAGTCTAGCCAAAGATGTACATTGCGAGCGTACATCACTCGTTAGGGTTCGTTAGTAATTGTTTCTTTTTGTACCAATGTGTGATATAAATGCGTAAATGAGGAGTAGGATTTTAGTTTAATGCAGAACAAACAACAACAAGCGAGTTACCATTTATAAGAATACGCATAAGAAGGACAATAATTTGTTTAAAACAGTTTGTAGTAAGCAAAATGATTGCCGCATTTACATTCCTCGCTTTTTACGTTGATTAATTTTATTTATTTACTAGTAGCAACACCGGACAATGTTTAACATACACTTATTCATAACAAATCTACAAAAATATCCAAAGTTGGCTATAATTAAGCAATCCGGTAATATTTTATTTATTTGTCATTGTTTTGTTTATTAATGTGTACGAAATGGAATTGAATTAAGAAAACCACCTAGGATAAGGAAACAAAATGTAACATGTGATATTTTTACAATGCTACTGCGATATTTTCTTCGACGTACTAGTATAAGAAATATACATGTGTATATTATATACATATATTCAGTTATAAATAATGTTTAATATCATCTTCCAAAACCTCGATGCTAAAATTACATTTTAAGATTACCTTTTAATATTTTTTTAATTTTACATTATCTTAGTCATTTAAATATTAATTATTCATCATGGTTTTCTACGTATTAATAATTATAAGATTCGATTTATATCATCAGTGTAAATTTATATATTAAAGTTGAGAAACTTTATGCTAACGCCGCCTATGGATGAAACGGAGTACTCGTATAACTAGAATCGCGAGAGGCAAACTCGTCACACAATTCCCAGCGAAGGAGACTATGCTCTCCACGGGTGAATTTCCAACGAGTCCTCGCGTAACTGCAATAATAAGAATACCTGGTGTACACATACTTAACACAATTAGATGTTACTAATGCCAACATACGCTAGTCGATTGAATTGACAGAAGTTAAATATGCAAATAATTAAATTGCATGAACAAGCAACGATTGAAATACGATGGGTGGTTTATCTTACTCACCATCAAATAGACGATTTGCTCACAAACTAAGAAATAAGAAATATTCTTCGGAGAGTCTTATTATTTTATTAACATCTGTATATTTTGTGATAAAATTATTTATATTAGAATAACTTGCAAGGTAATTAATGCAATATAATTGTAAGTAGAGGATACTCGCGTGCGATTGAAAAAAAATTTCAGTAGTGCTTAATAGAAAGTGTCATTAGATTAAATATAATCAACAGTTCTTAACTTGTAGTCTTCAACTATATACTTACAATAACAAGTGAATGAATTATCTAGATATTTTGCTTTCATGGAAAAAAATAATATAATTCCCACACGTTGCTTGTAAATAACAGTTTCCGAAAAGTAATCACTTCATGTTGGCAACGCAAAACCAATATATATATATGCTTAATTGCCTACATATTACTTTCATATTATCATTCATTATCACAAAGTAATTGCTTTTTTAATTTGGATTGCCATTTGTTTCGCCCGTATGCCAAACTTGCGAGTTCCATTGTTGCGCACCAGCCGCTCTTCGATTATTATTATTTTGGGCGATATTTTTATTGTTTTGCACTCCTACCGTATTCGGAACTGTATTTGATTCAAAGGCGTGATTAATACGACCCGAACTTGGATGTGTTACATTTTCATTCGCGGGTTTATTTCTCGTAATCTCGACTGTGTCATTATTCGCGAAACAAAACATGCGCTCCTTGCGCAAGATAAGGACAATACCAGCTACCATCATACCAAAGCCTCCAAAAATCATAAAATACTTAAACACGTTAAGAAAGCTAATCTTTGCAAAGTTGCTCTTAAGAATTTTGACGAAATCATTCGGAAGAATCACACCTTCTTCTATCCATATTATTGGAAAGTAGCCATGTGTTACATTTTCCAGCAAATCAAATTCATCGATTTTTTTCACTTCGATGTTCATTTGAATTCGTTTAACTCCAGCAAGGGGCGTTGCTGTTGTCTAGAATTATACGAACTTATTATAGTTCAAAAGGAATTATTAGTATACGTACTGGTTCCAGATGTACATAATTCTCATGGAGTTCTTTCTTCGGATTGAGACCTTTAGGATACTCTAACAATTTAGGATCACCCATGTAAAAATGGGGAAATGAGATCATAACCGGAGCTTTCATACATGGGGTAACATCAGCAAGTCCATTAGGTGGACATATCTGATGTTCGTCGCCTTCTTCGTCTTCAACAAACGGACAGAAGCATACATTATCTCCACTGGTATAGTCAAAAGGACCTCCAGTATTAGAATAACGCGCTGCTGCAATTCCAAATTGTTTTGTTTCGTTTTCATATTCAATATAGATAGATCTGCAAAATAATTATAGTTATTTAGCGCGCGCAATTAAGAAAAAATGGGAATGCTATATATTGACCTGCAAAAGTCTTGAGAGAACACATAAATTCGTTGATTCCGCTCTTTCTTTGGTAATTCGAAAACAGATGAATCGCTCCCGTTTATCATATTGCACGTATCTTCACTCCAGATATCTAAAATATCTTCCCCTTCAAAGCTATAAGTTTCTCCGCGCGTCGTATTCTTCATGCCTCGTTCAACTTCCCAAGGGCCATCATCAGTTCCATTCAACTTAACATTTAAAAGTTAATATAATAATATAATTGTGTTTTACAACATACGTGTCTAAACATTGAAAAGATAAAGTCCTTGTGATTCGAAGCTAACTGAATCGTCTTTGGCAAAGATCCTTTCATAGCAGTACAAAT
Source organism: Aleochara curtula (assembly GCA_963978815.1). Taxonomy (NCBI): domain Eukaryota; kingdom Metazoa; phylum Arthropoda; class Insecta; order Coleoptera; family Staphylinidae; genus Aleochara; species Aleochara curtula. The sequence continues at coordinate 10,095,414 of OZ022220.1, forward strand.
AAAATCAACTTCCGGATCATTGCAATGAATTACTATGCCATCAAAGAGAAGCTCGCGTACTTTAGCAGTTAGAAAAATATTTTTTGCCGATGGAAATAAATAAGGAACTGCCTCGTTCACCATTGGTATAGCTGTTGGCAACATCATTTGTACTTGAAGCGCGGTACCCTGAAATGTGATTAAATATTAATTGTATATTATTTTCAGATGATTGGATCACGCACAACAAGAGCAGCATTAACAATGGTAAGGATATCGTCTTGGCGCAAACCCTTGCTCTCTTCCTGATTGAAAAAGTAATATTTTTTTAACATGTACTTGATGGTGTCCTTCTCTTCATTCAGTTCAATGTTGATTCGCTCTCTATATTCGCTTCGGAAGAAGAAAACAATTAACTTGGTAAAACAATAATATAAGAATATTTACTCATAAATATAAGGACCAATTTCTTTTAGGACGGGTTTGCCGCCCTGTTGCACTTCGTCGGGATTACTAACATTAAAGAAGTACACTTTGAACTTGAGGGGAAATGGTTGTTTTTTCCATGTATCGTAGCCCATGGTTCCTTCTCGAAGATCAATGTTCTAAGATAAAGAAATCGAAATTAGTTGATAAGCGATCACTCATCAAATTCAAGGATACCGCATGAATTTGGCTTGTGACTATTTTCGGAAAGAGATACCAAGTGCCCAACATTCCAAAAGCCATAAGGCCAAAGCCGGATGCCGATAATATTAATGGTAAGTTCTTATGCATTTTGCTATATTTCTGCAATTACTGTTTCAATATTGTTTTCGCATTCCACGCAAAACGCAATTCAGTGCGCAACTAACACTAAATCGCGGCAATCCAACACCACCGGAAACTTATCGTGTTTTTAGCATCATTAAACTAATATAACATGCGATATTATCGGCTACTGGCACTTCTGCATAATCAGATTGATTAGAGAACAATAAAATTGACCGGCGAATTATTTTCCACGATGCGGCCGCGTTTTCCTTCCCCGCATTTCAATTCTAGAACCATTCCACGCAACTCGCCGCGATGGTCAATGTTGGGAACGCGCATTAAGGTCAAGTATTAGCCATTGGCAATTTATTATTTATGCAATTGCTGGGTACGTATCCCACTGGCGGGTAATGATAAACGAGATCTGATCAAACAACATGCGGCATCGTCCGCTATTACAAATTGCGATTACTATCTGCGCATAATACGTTTTTCTCTAGTAATCATATTGTAATTACATGCTGAATTACCTCAAACGTGCGACGAAGTAACTAATTCTATTTCTGCATTATTAGACATTAACTTAATGAAATACAAATATGCAAAAGGTCCCCTAAAAATAGATAGACACCTAGAGATTTCGTGTTGCTTTTTGATCTTTATTCAATCACATACAACTTACTAGTCGCTGACATTAGTTTATTATGTGTTTGTTCACAAGTTTTTTATTATAGCATAGAACTTTTAATACTGTCCCACGAATGTCAGATCATACATATTTCAATCACTAAACATTATTTTTTTAAAAATACTATTATTACTAATAAATCATTACAAATATCATCATTAGTTCGACGTAGAAACAACTCTTCATCGAGTACTGCTTGTGATAAACGGAATAAGCCGGTAAATTATCTCGTACTGTTCGTATAATTATCTGGGATGCTCTACTCAATCCATATTCTCACGTTTACTCTTCTTGCAACGGAATAATAAATAGCCTACGTATGAAAAAGTTTTAACTAACATAATGTGTTCGAATGTTATATTGATAATCAAACGATAAAAGTATCGGCAGCTCATTTCTTTTTCTTCTTTTTCTCCATGCCACTCGAATTGCCCGTGGAATCATTTTTGCGTTTTTGTCCAGTTTTTGGGGTGCCTTGAGTAGAATTATTCGCAGTTTTTGGAGCTTTCTTCTTCTTTTCAGCGCGCTCCTTCTCCTCCAACTCTTGGTTCTCACGCTCAATGAGTGTAATTAGCGTATTACAACGTCGTTGCAGCTCCATTGCTGTACGCGATTTAAGGAACCAATCAAAGCGGAATTGTGGTGAAGCGCGGACAGTTGCGCGCAACTCCTCGTAAACATTTTCACGATCGAAACCAAGCTTGTGCAGCATGCATACCAAGAAACGATCTTCTTCTTCCATATAATTTTTGCCTTTATTAGTACCATAAGCAATTCGCAACTGATGGAATGGTGCCCGATACCTGGCCATCTTCGCTTCGAGCGCACGTTTAATACTGGCGCGTCTTTGAATTTTCGCTTCACCCTTTTCAATCTGCGCCATTATACGATCAACGTCAGTGAGCTCATGACAACGCTCCCAGAAGACAGCAGAATATTCCATCACCTCTTCAGGCGTCTTTCCTTCAACCTCTTTGGCTATATTTTCAATATCATCGCGACCAAACTTCTCGTTTGCTTTGATGAACTGATTAAAATCGCGCTTGGACCAATTGGTGAAGCCTTGAGAGAGCAAATTTTCTTTCTCCTGAACCTCTTCGTCACTAAGCGGTTCAGATTCGTCTATCTTACGCTGTTCCTCCTTTTGCTGCTTCGTTGCATCTGGGCCGAGCTCAAGATTCTTTGGTACTTTGTAACCCAACGTCTTACGGAAATAATAAATTTCTTGATCGAGAAGCTCAAACAAACGGGGCGGGAAGAATTGGAAGTCTTGAACAATGGGCTGCTTTGGTGGACGTGGTGCTTTAGGCGCTTTCGGCTCAGAAACACGTAACGCTTCACGGAAATAAGCGTCAACAGCGTAATTTGCTTTACGCTCTCGTTTAGGTGGTTCAATCCAGTTGCTTACACCTAAGTTTTTCTGCTTTTCACGATAATCCTCCCCTTCAAATTGATATAACGACTCCACCGTTGGAGCGTCCACAGTAAAATTACGTAGGGATGATTCGCCCAAAGATTCCATCTTCTGATTCAGCTCAGCTGTCTTAGTTTCTCCACGTTCCAATATAACATCAATGTCCTCATCAGTAATTTCAGAATCCTTAGACGCAAACACATGGTTTGCACCATGACGAATCATGTTTATCATTTCATCCTTATTCAGTTGGGCAGTTTTTGAATCAACGAGGCGTCCTTGTTGAATGACAAGTTTATCCAAGCGCAACTTAACTTCAGCGCGCTCAATAATTTTCTCTTCGACAGTGTTCTCGGTGATAAGACGAAACACTCGCACCTGCTTCTTTTGACCGATACGATGTGCACGATCCATTGCTTGTAAATCCATTTGCGGATTATAATCGGAGTCGTAAATAATAACAGCGTCAGCAGTTGCCAAATTAATACCCAATCCACCAGCACGCGTTGATAGCATGAAAATAAATTTCTTACTATCTGGCTCATTGTATTCGTTGATTTGCCGCTGTCGATCTTCGTGAGGAGTTTGACCATCAAGTCTGCAATACTATTTCCAACAAATTAATAACTAGACAAAGAAATTTATAATAACTTACATTATACTGACGCCAATGACAATAATCTTCTATGATATCCAACATACGCGTCATTTGGGAAAATATCAAAACTCTGGAGTCCTGTTCCTGTAATTTGGGCAAGAGCTTATCCAGCACGACCATCTTGCCGCAATTATAAACCAAATGCTCGTCCGTTGTATAAGGAGGACCAGGCTCAGCACCATCAAATAAGTATGGGTGATTTGCACATTTACGCAGCTGCATGAGAATATTTTGCAATCGCATCTTCTCCACTTTACCCGCACCGTTGACAATATCTATATCCTTCATTAAAATTTTCGTGTACCAGTCACGTTGTAATTTACTAAGTCCCACATAAACCTTCATTTCTTTCTTGGGCTTCAAACGTTTTTCCACTTCGGATTTTAAACGACGAAGCAGAAACGGTTTTAATACAGCATGGAGTCTTTCAATTAATGCATTGTCGCCAAAACATGAATTCGTATTGAACCACGCATCAAAATCATCGGCAGAATTGAACACATCAGGAAGAAGAAAATTTAATAAAGCCCACAACTCATGCAAATTGTTCTGAAGTGGTGTGCCAGTCAATAACAAGCGATTAGTCGTTTTGAATTCTCGTAAAATTTCGGATAGTTTTGACTTTTCATTTTTGATACGATGAGCTTCATCAATAATCATATAACGCCAGTTGAATTTTTTGAAGACTGATTTCTCCTTTATGCACATCTCATATGATGTTATACAAACATCCCACTCGCCAGGCATTAAAACCTCGCGGATAAAAGTACTCTAAAAACAAATAGACAATTAATATTGAATGATCTCTATTGTATCTCTATTGTAATACATACTCTTGCTTCTTGGTCACCAATCAAACACACAGCCTTCACACTGGGGCACCATTTTTGGAATTCAGCCATCCAATTTGCAAGAGTAGACTTGGGAACAATCACAATATGTGGACTTGGAATATTTTTGTAATGCTTCATGAAACCAAGCAATGAGATTGTCTGCAAAGTCTTTCCCAGACCCATCTCATCAGCAAGAATTCCATTAATACCATTATCATACAATGAAACCATCCAATTCAATCCTCTGATTTGATAGTCCCTCATTTCACCATTCTTGATATAATGAGGTGATGCATCAAAGCGCACACTCTGCTTTGTCTTTGCATTGGTTTCAGCCAGCAATTCCTCATCTTCTTCCTGCTCTGTTTTCCTGTGCCTGTGATCAGCAGCATCCAGATCAGGTTTCGGCTCTTTCCTGGGCCTTCCAGACTTTGGCTTTGCAGGTGTTTTTGATTGTAGATTTGTCATAAAATGTGAGAAGATCTCCGTTTGCTTGAGCAAGTAGTCGAAGCGTTTGCCACGATCTGTCTCCAATTTGGTCTCAAAATCTTCACCCTTTCCTCGAGAGGAAGTTGTATCAGATGAAGACTCATTCTGCAAACCAAAATTGGCATTTAGGTTATGTCCAAACATGTAAACAACTGAGTGCACATCATAAAACTACTTAAATATGTTTAATTGTTATATGTAAGACGCTAAAGCCACGCAAGCCAGTGTATTCTTTAGTGCAGTGTTTGGAACGGTACAAGACAACAGCTAGAAAATGAATTATCACTCACGCTTACAGAGTTTTCCCCGGTCTCACCACCGGTGGTTTCCTCAACACCTTCTTCAGGCTTCGACATGTTGCACTAGCTTAAACCACTTGAAAATCCCTTATTGATATAAATAATAGGAAAATCTATAAAGAACTACCAAACACGCTTGTCATTAGGAACACGCTCACGCTTAGTGAGCAGATGGCGACTACCGGCGGGAAAATCTCTTGTTCTTGACCCTCGAGAACGGTAACTTCGGCAATGTTCGCAAATGGTAATTATTTCAAAAATAATTTATTTAATTTAACATCTGCAGGTGAAATAGGAAACGTGTATATCCAATTAATCGATAGCAAACTAAAATAAGCAAGTGCTATAACTTCAAATAAAGTTATAATATCGCATCATATTTAATAATGATTTAACCTCAAGCAACATTCAAGGCTAAACAATCTTCTGTGTACCATTAAAGGAGTTTATTGATTAAACAACAAGTTGATTCTTGGTGAAGACGATGGAAACGGTAAGAATTAACATTATTATTTATTTATGACTGATACGTACATCAATTTACCTTTACATACACAGATAAGTCCCAACTTTCGATCAGCCATAAACACTACCAAAAGCAAAAAGAGTTTGGGTCCCAAGTTCGAGCTTACCAAGGAACAGGAAAACGATATTAAAGAAGCTTTTGAACTGTTTGATTCAGAAGGCTCTGGGAAGATTGATGCCAAGGAATTGAAGGTTGCTATGAGAGCTTTAGGGTTTGAGCCCAAGAAAGAGGAAATCAAAAAAATGGTTGCAGAAATTGAAGTGGATGATGAGGGAAAGATGTCATTTGATCAATTTCTTAAGCTCATGTCAGTGAAGATGGCTGAGAAGGATTCAAAAGAAGAAATCATGAAAGCTTTCAGACTCTTTGATGAGGAAGAAGAAGGCTGCATCACTTTTGATAAATTGAAAAGAGTTGCCACTGAACTTGGTGAAAACATAACTGATGATGAGCTGCAAGAGATGATAGAAGAAGCAGATAGAGACAATGATGGAAAAGTAACTCAAGATGATTTCTTGAGAATTATGAAAAAGACCAGCTTATATTAGTCATAGAAATCCAAAGAAATCTCCAGTATGCTGCAAAGCACACATATATTTATGGTATCCATTTATTCATTAATAATTATCTAGTCATTGTTTGAATGACTCCATTAAAATACAGAGTATATAATATCATGATTGAGTTTTGACTGTCCCATCAGCAAGTCCAAAGAATGCCTTCTTTGCCATTTTAACAAATAGTCCAGTCTCAACAACACCAGGAATCATCATAATGCATTTATTTGCTTGTTCCCAATTTGTATCCTGGTTGAAGTTCTTCCAATCTAGGATGAAATTACCATTATCTGTGATAATTGGGCCAGCCTTAGCTACTGCCATTCTTAAGTGCAGAGTTCCACCAAACTTTTTTTCAATCTTTTGTTGGATTGGTTTATAGGCCATTGGAACAACTTCAATGGGAATACCCTTTTTATACTGATCGCCTAGTTTCTCACTATTTTTCGTGTAATCGGCAATTACAATCATCTCTTTAGCGCAGCTGGCAACAATTTTTTCTTGCAGGAGACAACCACCGCCTCCTTTAATCAGATTCATGTTGGCATCTACTTCATCAGCACCATCAATGCATACATCAACTACTGGATCAATTTCTAGATCACTAAGAACAAGATTATTGCTTACAATAAGTTGACGTGCTTGAAAACTTGTTGGAATGCATCGCAATGAGAGTTTTTCATCCTTTGCCCTTTGGGACAGGCGTTCTGCAGCATATACTACTGTAGATCCGCTTCCAACACCAACCACAAAGTTATTTTTCACATATTCATCGACCGCCTTGTAGGCAGCGGTCTTCTTTGCAGCTTCAAGAGACATTTTATTATTTCTGAATAGGACACTTTGAGCACTGAACAAAATATGTAATCGCCGCATGGATCTAAGCACATTTAAATGATCTTGGCATGGGTTTGAAGGACACTCCGTACGCGTTATTTAGTAAAAAATACAAATATGCTTTGTATTGAATTGCAAACATAGTATAATAACACAACTTGTTTTATTCTTACCTTAAAATAATTACGTGGAAAGATCGTATACATTTTAAATTAACCAAAAACAATATGTTAATATTTTCATCCTAATAATATACGTTGTAATATGTGAAGTTGTATATATTTTGTTTCAATAATAATAAAGCAATCTACGATTAATAATACTTTTACTTTTATTATTTGTAGGGATCATATTTTAAACCTTTTCAATCCAAAACACGTCAACTTTGTTCCCAATCAGAATAATTAAGATTCTTTGACTATTCATGGATATGATTGTCGATGATTCCTTTGTTTCTACTTACATTCCTATTAATTTCCGCGCCTCTTGTCTGCAAACCTTTGATAAGCCCAGTAAACGTTCATAGTCACGGCTAGAGTTCTTTTCTGTCCATATACATTTACTATTTCCATAAGTTTCAATTGTTCGCTAGCAAGTTAGTTGTTAGCTTAGTTGGCAACACGTCTGCATTCGATTGCGGATTGCTGGGTTCGAGCCCCAGCCGGGGCAGCTTGATGCAAAATTTTTCTTAAATTGTATTGTGAAAGTACCCCTAAACATTGGTTAGAGTTGCCCCCTAAGTCCAATGTAATGGTCATTCAGTTGATGTCTTTGAATTCAAATCGAGCGCTGTATTCTAAGTCCAATACTTGGTCTATTTCGAGGCGCTATTGTCAAATGGGTTGAGGCGGCCCCCCTAAATTGACGTCACAAACCGAGGTCTGTTGGTAACGAAAATCGGGAATGGGGAGGCAGTTGCTAGTCGGACAGCGACCGAGCTGGTCGACAAGCAACCTGCCGGGGAGCGAAGCTGGGGTGGGCTTACTTGGAACGATCTTAACGTACGGGCTTCAAAAATGAAAAATGGGGTCTTTGTACGCCTCCGGGGGCCCCCAATGGACTTAACTGTATGTCCACAGGGGCCCCCGGAGGCGTACAAGAAATTGAAAATTTATAAATTCGGATTGCAACTCTCGGGAATCGAACCAGAGACACTCAGATCGCATCCATAGTCGTAACCACTAGGCTATGGAGTGCTCTCGCTACAGCTGAATTTGAACTTGCCTATATAGGCTCAATTTTATTTAAATTGAAAACTTAAAATTATATTGCCTTTCTCGGGGTTCGAACTCGAGACACTGTGATCACATCCATACATCAAACCACTAGCCTACAGACCGTTGCTGCTATGATAAATTTGATCTTGATGTTATATTCTCATATTGGTTCAAGTTTAGAACTAACTCTCAGTTGCATGGTGAATACTTAAGTGTCTAGAATAAACAATATAATACTTCCTCATTGTGCAGTCATTAGAATCCTTTTGTATCATTTTATGAATTGCAGGTCTTTTTAGACTTATAAAAACTTTATTCAATCCATGATACAATTAATTTAAACTCAAATTGAAAGTGACTTACTATTACATCTCTTCTGTATCTGAATCAGAATCAGCTTCCATTGCCTGCTTGGCAAACTTCTCTGCTTCCAAATATGCCGCACGTGGAACACGTTCATGTAATCCATTTGTTTCAGCTGACACCCAAGATAATTCCATTTCAAAATTCTTGTCTTTTAATTCATCATGAACTAAGTAAATTCTGCAAAATAGAATAGTTTAAAAGACTTCACAAAACATAATCCCAAGGAGTGTTTACATTCTTGCTGCTTCCTTAATCAATTCCCTTGCAGTCATATCACTAAGCTTCAACTTCTCAATTTCTGTCTTTGCAGCCTGCTTTGCTTTCCCAGTTGCACAGCCAACATACCCCTAAAATTACATTATGGTCATATATTCTTTGAGATTAGAAATCCTGCTCACATAAGACACTCCAGATGGATCAATCATACACATTGAGGGACCTATAATCTTGTCATAACTTCCAAGAATTATGCTTGCACCATAAGGTCTAACGGCACTATATAAAGTGTAAGCATGCATGTACATACTGACTCTGTCATTCAAATGTGGTAGTTGAACTGGAGTACCATATTGTGACCGATAATTTGATGCTTCATTTCTAGCAATTTCTGCTAACTGTCGAGCATCAGCAATCAAGCCAGCAACAGCCTGTAAACAATGACTGAGTTATATTGAACTGATAATTAAAGAATGAATATTTTACCATTCCAACATGTCTATCAATACTGAAAAGCCGTTTATTGGCTGACGGCTCATACAACTTAGATGTGATTAGTTTTTCAACAGCAAATACAACTCCATCTTTTCCTTTTAATCCTATTGCTGTACCACTATTCTCCACTGCCTTGACTGCATATTCAACTTGGAAAACACGACCATCCGGCGAAAATTGAGAAGCCGACAGATCATACTATAAAAGAAATTGATTGATATACCACTAATTTCACACAGTAATTATTAGCATACACCAGTGCCGATTGAACTCATGTTTTATAGAAGTTTTTAATTATTATTGTTCAAAGAAGTCAACTTTAAGGTTATTATAACTCTCAACCGAGTGACTTGCAAGCTAAACTGAACCACAATGACTAGGCGCATCAGAAAATATTGCTTGTAAAAACAACGCCATCACTGTCTTGTGCCGAAAAGATCAACACTTGCTTGGCGCGCAATTTGAACCCCAGCTTAGAAATTACAAAGAAATAACTGAAGCATAATCTGGCGATATTATTCAGCGACTTTATATAAACCAATCATATTATAATAGTCGAAGCCAATGACGAATTATTTTGCAATTTCAGTTAAGTTCAATTACGATTTCATATCAACTTCAATGAGCCATGTGTGAACTTTCATTTAACGCTTACAACTAATATCACAATTGACATGGCATAACATGAGTTTAATAAGTTAATTTGTGTAGCCACATTTAGATTATAAAAACTATCACAATGCTGATTAAGCATTGAATTACCTATTACATTTATAAAATGAAAATTTTACAACTTCTCCTTAACAATGTGACATTATCAGTCTTGTAATGTATCCAATATGGACTTAATTTTTCAGTTGTTTAAATAAATGTCGATAAAATTCGTAGGTGAAAATTATTAAGTTCTCAACCAAATCAATTCTTCTAAAATACAGTTTGTATCAGATTTGCTTGAACAAGGAGCTTAACATAATCCATATAAAAAATAAATACAAACAAAATTAACAAGGTATTTGGGTTGTTTGTTCGCATTAGACAAATAAAAATCATCAAATATTTTTCGCACGCATGTTTTTATCTTATAAGGTACAATCTTCTTTGATCCTAATCGTTTTGGGTCCTATGCCGTCGCTGATTCCTTATTGATGCTCGTACGAACTTTGCGACGCGGCAAATTATTTCGCGCGCAATAGATACACTTAATTAACGCAAAAATGAACTACAATACATGTAAATTAAATTGCAGATACTCGAATGTTAAAAATTAAAACGCTAATGTCGTGATCTATGCGATTCATCGCGACGATCACGTTCCCTCTCTCTATCCCTATCGCCATCACGGCCACGTCCGGAATCGCGTTCTCTGTAACGCTCTTCGTAGTAACGAGATTTTGAAGAATCCCCAGCCGCTTCAGCACCGTCCGGCGGTGACTTATTCCTTGGTCTTGATACTCTAAAAACAGACAAGAATTAGAACAGGCCAAGAGTGACGTAAAAATGTTGAAACGAATTTTACCTATCGTCTGTTTCTCTATCACGATAATCACGTTCACGCTCTCTTTCACGTTCCCCTCTGCTACGCGAACGATCTCGCTCCCGTTCACGTTCTCTGTAATTGTCCATGTAGTACCGATCTCGTTCCCGGTCACGCTCACGATCACGTTCCCTACTTCGTTCTCTATATCGCGAAGACGAACGCTCTCGACGACCTCGACGATGCGATCGCTCCCTAGAGCGAGATCTGTCGCGACGGCCCGAGCTGTAACTCTTATCTTCAACACCCCGCAGCGTATCCTGCAGAGAGGTAATCAAAATTTTACATCTGTCGTCGCCCGCCACTTTTGACTGTTTAATAAGCGAAATTGCTGTGACCAGCGTCTCAATAGCGCTCGCATACTCGCCAGCCGCAGCATCTGAAACAGCACGTGCTATTGCAGAGCTAGACACCGTTCGGTTGCGCGACATTATATCCTCAAACTCTTGGTCACTGATTTGCGGCATATCGTTGCGGTGATCGCCACCGGGGCCACCTCCGTAGTTGGAGCCCATATTTGAAGGTGGACCGTAATGGCCAGGTGGTGGACCGTTATTTGGCCCACCCATCTGCGGCCCGTGAGGACCGTGCGGTCCCTGAGGCATACCGTGATGCGGCGGCATACCTGGTGGTCCACCTTGCATTGGATGGCCCATATTCGGAGGTGGTCCACCCTGATTGAAAAATGCGGGATTTACGTGTGGCGCGGGTCCTTGATTCGGCCCTTGTGGGGGACCATTTGGTGGGCCACCCATCGGCGGACCTCGCGGGCCCATATTAGGACCGGGTCCTTGCATATTTGGAGGGCCTTGTGGTGGAAAGCCTTGATTCATCGGTGGCCGATTCCAATCTGGCCTTGGTGGTCCTTGTGGCGGACCTTGGTTGGGCATGCCTCGAGGTGGGCCCTGCATCTGTGGTGGACCCTGAAACTGTCCGTTAAACTATAAATAAGTTGAATCAACACAATTCAAATTAATCAACTCACCATCGGTCTGCCCGGTGGGCCTTGTGGACCCCCAGGCCCTGGCGGCCGCATTGGCCCCATATTAGGGCCAGGACCGTTTGGTCGCGGTCCATTCCATTGCGGCTGCTGGAATCGCATGTTATTCTGATTCATCTGGGGTGGCCCATTAAAACCTGGTGGCGGTCCCTGCATACGTGGCCCATTCGGTCCTGGACCTTGCATACCGTGTTGCATTGGGCCGCGTACTGGAGAATTCATTTGCATTCGAGGCGGGTAATTTTGGTGCGGACCTGAGGATATAGGATGATTAGCTTGGCCAGGATGTTGCCCACGTGGCCCGTTATTATTGGGAGGCGTGGGACGAGTTTTAGACTGACTTTCAAATGTACTTAGAGCTTGCTTTGTAGGAAGGGTGACTACTGGATTCTGGTTATGGATTTGTTGCTTAGGCAGCCTGTCCATACACATTCTCATACTATTTTCTGATCCCATTGAAATGACACAAAATCCCTTTGACTGGCCATTAGGGCGATGCTCAAAGAACTTTACTTCATTGAAATCAGTTACACCAATTTCACGAACAGCATTAATAATGTCTTGATCTGTTGTCCACTATATGAAATATCATATAAACATATTAAAAGGCACGCAAACAGGCAGTAAACAATGCTTACCCATGATAAGTTACCAACATATAACTGATGCCTTCTACCCAAAGTATTGGCTGTTATATTATTGCCCTGAGATGGGTAAATTGAACCATTAGTCTCTTCTGGGCTGGTGTTAGATGTGGGCTGCTGAGAATCCACAGATTCTGAACCATTGCCTCCTGCAGCTGGGGTAGCAATAACATCATCGTACAAATCAACGTTATCCCCGGCAAATTCGTCCTAAAAGACGCAAAGCAAACGCTAGTATTGATACACAAATACTTCACAACCGGTAACCACACAATTGAAGAAAACGTGAAACTATAGTCACTGACTATTTTCTCATCGAATGGCGCACTGGTAATTTGTTGAATTTACTTATAAATAGGTTACCTGCACGAAATCCTGATCAATATCATCAGCATATAAATCTATATCGTTGTCAGCCATTCTAGCGGCACTCACAATACAACGAACTAAAACATCAATATGGCTACAGCAATATTCTGCGCTAAACGTAGAAGGACGCGAATTTAGTTAGTTGTGATGCCGCTGTTGACTTACTTCAAGTTGATACTTCTAAACAGTATGAAACTAACCACTGACTAAAGTTCACGAGGGCGCTTCTGTGTTCATTCTCTGTGTGCCTTATAATTATCTATACTACCACGGAGGGCGATGCTTAAACTGGCTTAAACCAGCTTAAACAATATCAAATTGCTGCATGCATTGTCTGTATCCGTAATGCTTGTATGTAAAAATATTTAATATAATTATTAATAATGGTTAATTTTGTGAATTTAATCAACATGTGAAGAGCCGCTAATTATGTCGAATTATTGCTTTAATTGTGTGATACAATGAGGCTAATTCAATATCGTTTAATAATTGCTTTACAATGATAAGTATCACCTGCAAATATTGCTCTGAATTTAAATATGTTAAAATAGACTTTAACATAATATTTAATAGATGGTTTTTAATATATTCTTTGTTTTCAGAATGAGTATTATAACATGATCAGAAGATGGGTATATCAATGATGCATGTGATTCTAGTCAAATTGACAAGGATAGTATGTTGAATATAAACTTTTTAAAATTTTCTGTTTCAGGAAACATACCAATTACAAAGAATGTAGCAATCAAAAGAAGCTACTATACTTGTCTTATGTTGCCTGATTCTATTTAAATTAGTTTCAATAAAAATTGTAAATATTTCAAGTCTGTCTACATTAATTTTTCAAAACCAAAAAATATCATTTGAAATCACTAGCTGCAATTTTGGCATTTGCCATCAATCTACATGAGCCATAGGGAACAAAATACATTTTATTACAATACTACTATATATTTACAATAAAACGCTATTATTTAGACATCAGATTCTTGAACATAAGTCTTAACAAGATTTGTTTTCAACAAAATGAAATTAGAATACAATTCATTTTGCCATAGATTGTTATATATCTCATTAATTATTAAATATATATTTATGTATTTGTATTCCTCATTTACTGCTCAGTGATGACTTTTTCACCCTACGAAATTCATAATTTGTTTAACCAGAATACTCACTCTCTCATTACAATATGTTGAATTATTCATTTAGCAATTGCTGCATTTCTGGTTATAATATTGTAAAAACAAATATCATAAATACAAACACCGTGTGACACTAATCAGGATGCAAGTTTCTTAATTTGTTTGCTTACAGATGGTATTTTTTGCTTTAGTTAATATATTACTGATTAATCGTTGTTTATCGTTTGCTTATGCATTTTCTAGTCCTGTTTCACAAATCCATTCTTTCCTGTTGTTTTGTTATGGTCCGAAATGTCCTAATTTAATACAACATTTTACTTTCTCACCTTAGTACATATTTCATTAAATATTTGAGTAGTCATAATGTAAAGAACAAATACTCTTTAGTTTTCAATTGAATAATCAAAAACTTCTTCTATTTGAAATTGCGGTGTGAATGTACATGATGCTGATGATAATGATTTGTATTTTGCATTTTGATTTCATCTTTTTTTTCTTCGTCTTAGAAAACACAAGCAAACAATTAATGATCGAACAGAACCAAAGAATAATTATTCGTCCTGTGCACAAAATCGAAATGAAATACAAACATGTGTGTTTGTGTAACTATGTTCCTGTTTTGTGCAAGAAAGGAGCAGATATGCAAGATTATAATATCTCTACAATTAATTAAAACGGCGCATCAGCTGTGCTTGCAATCTTCGACTTGTTGTTCTCGCCTACAAATAAAACAAATATATATTTTTATGCATTTATACTTGTAACAAATCCCCTGGACATCATTCGTCTTGCCTATATATGTACAAAGAGAGAACATTATCGCGTTTGAATTATACACTCGCAGGCAACAGATAAATTTTGATTTATGTAAACATCATGCGCTTCGAAAACTCTAATGCAATTTGTTGCTGCGTCCGCATTTGCTTTTGCGTTATTGTTATACGACTTCCGCTCTCGTCTCGAATGAACAATATTATAATATAATACTCTAAATATATTTGCATTGCATAAACACGTAATATTTATATAAATATATGCCTACGGCCGTTTAAAGAGATAGAAGAGTCTTTCGCTTAAGTGTTTCTCTTACGCTTGCATAGATTAATTAATTAAGTTCCATTTCATAATTTGTCCTAAGAATGTATGAGAAAAATGTATGACTTAAATGTTAGAGAAAGTATTGAGATTGAGGGCGCGCATTTCAATGTACTAATAATACAATTATTGTTGTTTGATGTGTGTATGTTATTCGTGTTTGCTTCATCGCCACAACAAACAGTCAGAAATGATATAATACTGGAATAAATAAACGTAATGTCGATTGTAAAAAAATAAAAACCTTGTATGGATTGCGTCGCAATTCGAATCATACGATTAATGACAATTGCGAGTGCCAATAAAGAAGAAAACAATAATCGTATACGAAAACCAATTACTAATTGAATTTATAACTTGCATTTTTTGTATTTTCGCTTTCGTTATAATATGCAT
Source organism: Aleochara curtula (assembly GCA_963978815.1). Lineage (NCBI taxonomy): Eukaryota > Metazoa > Arthropoda > Insecta > Coleoptera > Staphylinidae > Aleochara > Aleochara curtula. Next base: position 10,110,924 of record OZ022220.1, read on the forward strand.
ATGCCTTTTTGATTCAATCGATCGAATAATGCTACGATTGATGATATACGAGCAAAATGAGCATTTCCTCAACACAATTTTTCAGATTTTTTAATTGGCTGTAATATTCTTTTTGATAAATAATATTTATGCTGCTGTATAATTTTCTAATACTCAATGACAAACTCATCGTTAACTTTTTGGTATCGACACATTTAAACGACGATCAAGATGATTAAATGTTGATGCGTATATGAATTTACATAATATTTTCCCCTGCATTGCAATATTTGTTAATTTGCTTTTCTCGTTCAATTTCCACCATCTTCGTTCTCGCTTCTGTTATGTAGTATTTGAAAAACACACTCTAGTCTGGCACATGAGTATATATAGACTTATATAAGATATTATTACACACTAAATGATATCACAACATTATGGAAACTTTTAATGTTTTGCTTCATCTTCATTCCCGTATTTTTTTCGTCCGATCTCGCTCGATAGCAAACAGTGCTTCGGCGGATATATCTTGTCCTTCCATCGAGTTTCATTTACATCTTATATGTTCATTGTCCTGCTGCTCTGCTTGTTTGCTTGTTGTTGTTTTGGTTTAATTAACAAATTAACTCGTAATACGCTTATTTCTTATATTACAGACATGTATACACCGAAATCATTGGCATGATACATTATTACTCGCACGTCGTTTCTATTACTTCGATTCCCATTTACAAATCAATGTTTTTCTTCCACGCATCTTCATCCTCTCTATTCGCACCGAAATCCAATGTGTGCCGCATTACTGCGAGCAAATTAGTCCGTACGATTTCGGTGCGTTCACCATATAATTAAACAGATAAGAATTATTATTTGTTTACGAACTACAATCCTGCGCATCCATTGAGACGCGCGCAATGTTGTTGTACTGCCTCCTCCTTTTCCGCATCCTTTACGTCCTCCATGTCGTTCGTCCTCGCGTCTGTAGTTATTTTCGTTTGTTTTTATATTAACTAATATTTATATTATCAATAATATTAAGCTAGGAGCATTTTCCAATAACTTGTGATCCGTGCAACGTCTTCACAAACTGCTGTCGTTCGCCCAAAAATGTACATGTATAGAACGTACTTCTATGTGTTATTTGCTTCAAGTTGCGTTCCGGCCCTGCAGCGTCCGCATCCTCCTCTTAAAGTATGGAACAAGATGCCGAACAGCAACTACTATTTCCGCCTTTACTCTTCTGTCGTTGATCTACAAAGAAATTCAATTAGCAAACACCATTCGCCGAATGCATGAAATTCAGCTTACCTTGTGAGTTAGGCTCAGGTAAATTTTCTCTAGGAACCAAATGCATGACTGTCGTTTTGCCGTAGGGCAAGCCCAACGCGCCCAACGTTACATTGCTGTGCAGAAAGCGGCCCTGGTAGATGAGGCGCAGAATTTCCGCCTTGGAGACGGCCTCCTGGCGCCAATCTGAAAACACAACACAAAACAACATAAGCCGCCGTACATCAACAATACATAAATTCGAAACGATATGCATGGAAGCGATGCGACCGACGACGAATGGCTGGAAGGATATTTTGTACTTGTATGGTATTCCGCAATAAAACCTCTCAAATGTGGTCGAACATAGTTGCGCTGCATGCATGCAGTAGAGCTGACCTAAATATGGGACTTCTTAAAAGTAAAACTTAAAGCAAACATTGCGCAAAGGTCGCACGAGGACATATTGCATTGCTAAGGTGACGAATAAATACAAAGTGTTTTCATTCGATTGATCGCGCTCGGGAAAAATACAATCATATTCGCGTGTTTCGCATAAAATGAAACCTTCGCCGACATTCATTAGTCATTCATTGCGTTCGTCCTTTTCAGCGTGATGACGCGTAAGGCGTTCACTCGTCCGCTCGCTTTAATTTGATCCAATGTTTATAATTGAATTAGTTTCCTATTGCATCGAACAATGATGATAATTGCCGACTTGTGATGTTTTGTCGTAACGATTCGTACGTTCATTTATTCGTGCGCGTACACCACCATTGTCCTTATCAGTGTGCGCGCATCCGGCATTGCATTGAGCTGCACTTACATTTCGATAGCCGGAGCACGCGCGCAATAAATAAACTTATTCGGCGTGCCTTAATTTGCAACAAATGTGCGCGCAAGATAGGATAGGACAAGAGAGCGACCGCGCGCGCGCTCTCAAACAATGGGCGAGCAGATATAATTGATGGCGATATTATTGCAGTAGTATCGTATAAATAATAAAGCGAGCCAGAGTTGCGCGTCCGAAAACGGCAAAACACGGTGCTGCACGCGCGCGTATAGAGAGCATAATTACCTTCGGGCCAATTTTCGAAAACGTGTTGGGCAATGTCCCCCGCCGACTCGCTGGGACTGAACAAGAACTCCTTCGTCTTGCCGCTGACCAGAATGAGCCGCAAGTTGATCTGCAACAGAAAACGCAAAGAATATGAAATTAAGTTTCGCTTTCACTGCGCTTAAGCTTGCGCGCGCTCGCGATGAACGATTACTGCTTAACATAATAAATTACGGCAGCTCCCTAGCTTTTCTTATTTTCACTCGTGACCATTTTACGAAACGCCAACGCGCGCGCATAAAAACATATTGAAATTATGCGGATATCTCAAACAAAAAAGAACAAGAAGGAAGAACGTGTCGCCAACTACAATTCCATTAATTAAAGAGCTTCTTGGCGCTCAATTATATTTCTCAAAGTAGTTGCGCGCTCGATGCGCATATGAAAAATTAATGTCTTTACAAAGTTCCTTATTCGCTCTTCCTTCATACTTTAGTTGCAGCCATGCTGCAATTAGTACAACACCGGCTGAGTTTTATGTGTTTAACTATGCAAGAATCGACATTACACACAACTTGTGCATCACTATGCTCGAAGAAACGACAGACGACGACGACGACGGCGGCGATGACGATGATGGAGCGCGGCTGTGCGTTTCACTGCGCACACGGTGCAATACAAAGGAGGCAGCAGCAGCAGAAGCGGCAGCAGCCATAATGTGCTATAGCAACAACAAAGAACAAACACCAACACGCGACGATATCCAAGCAGCCGAAACGCATACACACTTTCGACAAGGAGCTGTTCGTTTGTTGCAACCACTCGAATGCAGCAACATCCGCGAGCAAGCGCGCGCGCACTTAATTACAATCAATTATTGAATGGGAAATGTAATAATTGCGTGCGCACTGCCGCCGTCCGCATTGTCGCCAAGTTTGTACATAAATTTCACTTTGCTTCGCAAACTCGAATATGAATTTCACCAAACGCTGCCGGTAAAGAAAAATGACAATAAAAAGTGACACGTTTGTCAAAAGCGCAAAATGTGTTTCCATGTGAACCGTGATCAAATTGGTGTTAATAATGTCAGTCAGTCAGTAATTTACTAATTGAATGCGCCGAGTGACCTTTGTGCACGAACGGCGCGAGGATATGGAAAAAAAACACTATCCATGCATTTGCTATTTGAACATTTGTTTAATTGTTCGGTCATGCTAAAGAAAATAGTCGAGCCGAAGAAAAGCAAATGTCGAAACGCATTTAGTTGTATGCTTGGCGCGTTTAATTGAGATTAATTACGTTGGGCATTAAATTCACCATTACCATCGCACTCGGCCGACACGACTAACTTAATTGTTAAATAAATAGCATTTCAGCAGTGCGGCGGTCGATCCCATCCATTCATTGCATGCATGCGCCTTGCAACAGAGTCGATGATGAACCGCGATGATAAACTTATTAAAAGGACGACAACGACGCGACTTTATAGCCATTTAAAATGCAATGAAATAATAATAATAATAGTACTAGGTAAATGTAAAGTGTTTGTGTTGGGTACGATCGACGAGTATAAAATTATTAATGTGCGTCACACTTAATAAATAATAATATCATTACGTATTGTATTGTCTTCATCCAACCATCCAGTCGTTCGTTATTATGCATTAGAAATGTGCGTGCGCGTTCTCTGCACATCCATCCAATATGGTTTCGTTTCCAATACCTTGTTGTTGCCACGTTCGTTAAATTAAATAAAACGCCAGCGTACGAAACACACCTCATTAATATTTCATTCAACGCATAGCATCCTAACCAACTTCCTAATGAACCAGCCATCTATCCCATCAACATGATCATCATCATCTTTTGCCATGTGATTTTTATATCGTTGTTTACTGCGCGTTCTTCGTTGATTTCAATTTCAATTTATGCAGATACGCAAAAACCAGATTGCCATAGATGGCAAACAATATACGTGTGTTTCGTTCGATCCGAGCATTCATTGCTTGGACGACTGCCGCAAAGCGAAACGGAAAAAATGGGAAAAATTATACGCGATGTACGTATGTATAAAGTTTGCAAACAAGCAGTAAAACATTGTACACGTACACGCGACATCCCAACGAGCGTTTCCTGCTCGTGTAATAAACGCTTGCGCTTGAAAAAAAGTATATACCTATAAGTATAAAATGTTGCAACGACCGCTGTTGATGCAATGCAACTTTCTAAACTAAACGCGATTTGCTTAATTACTTGTCACATCGCGCACTCGCGCTCACGAAAACACGAAAATCGAGTGGTGCTAATGAAAGTTTTATCATTTCTTCATGCCTTGTTGTTATCTTTCAAATATAATAATGACATGACTGACAACAACGTTTCTCCAACTTTGGATAGCGGCATGTTGCAGTTGTGAATTTGATGTAATTTTCCCACCAAAATCTAAAGTCTGTGTATCGAAAACTATCCGTGATTGAAGTTTGGTGGCCTGATGTTAAGCATTAGCATGCATTATGTCATTATATACGACGAAATGTAATCGCAGTCGAAAATACATACAATAAGGCTTCATTTTCCTGCTCATTCACATCAAGTAATTTTTTTATTACACCTCAAATTACCAACATACCTACATCTTTTATGATCCCTTCAACTTTTTATTACTTGTATAGTTTCTATTCTTTTACTTTGAATACCTACAGTAAGTCGATTAAAGAACCTACATTATTAAAATCTTTTTCTTATCTTCACGGTTCAAACGTATGAGCACAATTTTGAATAAAAAATATTTTCGTGCAGGTACAAAGAAACGGTAGATAAATATAAAGGGAAAATCTAAATTCGTGTCAATTAAATAAGAATGTGACTTGATTACCGAGTAGGGCAACTCCACCACCACCCATTCAAAAAACGCAAAGCCAACATTTATTGACGAATTGCGTGTTTCGCGCCTGCTGCTGCCGCCACAAATAATCTATAAACGCTTAGCGTCAAAAATATGCATCAAACATTATTCACAAACTTCGTGTTTCGTCTAGACACCAACGATTCGGCAATTTCGCAAGATAAGCCAAATTTTCATGCGCGCACCACAAAGAATTCGAACGCATTTCGGCCGTTTCTTTCAGCTTTGCATATCTCGTAGTTGTTTGTGGGATTTGCATTTTATTACATGTTGTCTTGAACTAAAAATAAACGCAATTGCTCGCGCGCTCTTGTAATTGGTTTTTCCCATGTTATCCCGTCAGCCGAGTTTGATCATCCTTAGGGATAGTAAGTGTGTCGTTTCGAAATAGAGCAGCAAACTGACGACGACCACCCCCACCATCACCACCGACTACTACAAGCAACAAAGAAGAAGAAGAAGACAGTGCTATAAATACAACGTTATTTATAAAATCAAAACAACTCGCGCAAAACAACAAAAACAAGGCGTGCAATAGAATTATTTAAAATTCCACTATAATTAATCAATACGCGGATCTAACTAAATGACAATTTCCATAAGCAAAAAAACAAAACAAGTGCTGCTATTTAACAAATAAACAAATCAGCTATTCATACAAAAGAAGAGGTGGAGGATGGAAACAACAGCAAAACACCTCTTCCTTTGGCAAATACGTTTTACGACTAAGCAAGATTCTCTCAAGCAGCAGCATACATCCCTCGAGTGTCTTCACTCGCAGTCGACAATCGTATCGCACGTACGTAAACGCGATAGTAATAGACGCTCTTTGCACAAACAACAACGACCGCAAGATGATTCCTTCGCCTCCTCATCATCACCATCATCATCAGCGAATCTCTCACTGCTCGCTCTTTGTGTGCATGTTGTATTAGTGCTCCTCTGTTCGCCGTTGCGCTTTACATGCATAAGCAATGTCTGCATGATGTTGTTCGCCGGTTTGCTTGCTTATTACATGTTGCTGCTCATTGTTACACAGCGTTAGTGTAACAAGCCAACCAGCAGCAACACAAACCAATGTTTAACAAACTTGATGATGACAAGAGTTGTCGGCGGCGGCATTTATCGTCGCGTTGTCATCGCTCTGCACGTCTACCGTTGAATGCAGCATTCATTCATTCACTCGCTTTGCTTACGCGTGCGTCATTTTCGTTATCATAACAGCAGTTAAAACTAATGCGTAATGGCAATAAAAATTATTTTATGTTCAGGTGCGCATTCTGACAAATTGTCATTGGTTATATTATTCAAACAACATATTTTAGAGAGAAAGCTTTCGCATTGTTCACGCTAGTTTTGTGGTAAAATGTTGATGGCATATCAGTTTTCGAATTATTACATTTTCAAGTGTTTGCTCACACAATTTGTTATTGATTATTTACGTAACACTTTTAAATGAAATTTCTCATTGTCAATTTATCAGAAACATGTTTCAAAATAATAGATCCCCGGCATTATAAAGGAAGCAAAACGAACGCGAACAGATGTTGCGTTTGACTGGAAAACAAAAGCGCTTTTGAGTCGTTTCAGCAGCCCGATGGCCAACGCGAATGAAAAGAATAATTTATATTATTTCACACTCTTGCGTGACGTATCTATGGTGGACGCGGGGCGGCGGCAGCTTCCGTCGTTTGCACTGCGAATTGAATAAAACTCTGATTAGAGTTTGGGGCGCGCGAAGACCGACGACGACGACGACGACGAAGAGAGCGAGCGCCCTTTTCGTCATTCATTCAACGAGCGCTGAATGCACGCAGGGAAAAAATGTCCGCGCGTTAATGTCGCCTTCGTCATCGTCGTTGACGTCGTTCCTCGTCATTCCCGTTTGCATCAATATTCCTGCCCCCACCCCACGTTTAATAATATCAAACTTTGCGCGCGCCAGGCGACGCAACCCTACACCCAACAAAGACGAACACGCGGGGTGGCTGCCTGCCTCCCAACGCCTGGCATCGCTTGGTTTGCCTTGCTCCTTGGCACGAAACCCACCCGAATTCAATACGCAATTACAATCACTTCAATTACGCAACATGAAGACAAAGTTGTACATTGTTGAAGCGTACACTCAATGATGGAATAATCGACAGCAGTCGGATTGCGAAACTTTCGACGTTGTTACACTTTCACCATTTATCGCGTTATCTATCGCGTTATTGGGAATTTTAGTAATATTATGATGATTTTCGAAAAATTACTATAATTCCACTTGATACCAAGATTGCAATTGAAGCATGTGGCATCCACATGTTCTATGTAATATTTCAACTCACAAACAATATGCTGATGCGCTCGTTATAATTACACGTTATTGTTATTGTCGTTGTTGCAGTATGAATCAAGTCCGCGCATACATACACTGATGAATTCATTAAGTGGCAACAATTTACAGTTGCACGTGTAGAGTACACCACACATGAACAGCGATAACGAGGCGCTTGTCTAATAAGCAAATCTTTCTTTACTTCAGTCAAACAGCTGATGCACATAACGGTCTGTGCTTAATGTTTCTCTTCTCCGGCATGTTTCTTTTTTCCTTGCTTTAGACTGGAGAGCAACAAATAAGTCGAATATGCGCATTCGCGTCAAGTAAACGTGTTTTGAATTACTAAAGTGCAGTTAAGTATTCAAAAGTGTGTTTCGAATTGACTATAACATTTCTATACCGATCTATTAATAGATACGAAGCAACCAACGACGGAAGCAAGAAATCCTCAACCAGTAGGTATGTATTTAATTTACAGAAAATTTACTGTTAAAATGGGAATGTTGATTATAAATTTTTTGCAATTAGAATTGCGACTGCCCTTCATAAAGTTTTAAATGACCTCAGTAAAGATACGCTCGTTGGCTTAATGAAGAACGCACCCCCCATCGAGTGTGGTTATACCGCAAGTTAGACGAGGGCGGCAAAGTTGTGGTGCATCAACGTTGCAGTTAAGTCGCACGTAATTCTTTGTTCTTCTCAGCGGGATGATGATGATGATGTAAATTTGCAATATTGTGGAAATATATTACACGGCGCCGAATAACTGCAAGATTAGACTCTATCTCAAGTTGCTTAGCCCGGGGGGAATTTGCACACAAAAGTCATGACTCACATGCGCAACATACGGTTCTCTCCCGTGGGCGGCGAAAAGTGCGCAATGCGATTTGCACGTACGTACGTACGTACGTACGTACGCACGCACGCACGCACGCACCATCTCCGCCCCCCATTGATGGCAAACGAGGGCATATTTTAAAAATGCGCATTCGCCCCAATTCCGTACATGTCACGTCGTCCTTGACGCTCTCAATTTTTGCGCGCGCTGAAAATCTTGATGAATTTATGCAGCGCCTGCATAATTTCGCCCAAAGAGATATATTGATGATGATGCTGATGGTGGCAGTGGCAGTGCCGGCGGCAAATCCAAAACGTGGCGTAAAGAACAAGGATCTATGTAGTTCTGGGTCAAAGAGGAGGGGCCCCTTCAAGAATGTGTACGGACGTATTGCACATACCTAGAAGCGTCGACGACGGCGGCGGCAGTAGCGGTGGCGGTGGTGGCAGTAGCGTGCTAGCGCGCCGAGATCGATAGCGTGTCGAAACGAGTCAAACTGCCTGGCAGGCGGCGGCAAGCGCAATGGCCAAACTCTCGCAGTATTGCGAATGACAATACATACACCAGCGCGGCGGCAGCGCTGTTGAAAGATAAAGCGCGTCGATGGTAGTAGCGGCAGCGGCAGCGGCAGCGGCAGCAGTAGTGGTAGTGGTACTGCGCTGGCAACGCCGGCGGAGGCGGCTGACGCGCAACGTCCGCACACTTATCGCTCGTTTAAAGTTTCCCCGCGCGACTTGGTCTACAGCCTGCTGCCTTCGGCTTCTAGCATGCACTCGTCAAATAGGTCAATATTGTTCTTCTTTGAATTCCAACGCCGAAAAAATGACAAATTTGATTATCTTCGTAACATTCGCTCTCCGCACGGACAGCCTACGCATTGTGCAACAAAACAACGTTCACTGATAAGAGAAACAAACTCGGCGCGTTAATGAATCATTCAAATATCTACATTGCTCGAATAATTAGCGCCGAACCGCATGTAAAAGTTAAAAGTCAATAAGTACACTGACCCAATAAGCATAATACACTCATACCTCGCTTTTCGGCCTAGATACGTTCCACGAAACTTAGCCACAAAGCGAAATGCCGTATAAAGAATCAATTTTTCTAATACAAATTCATATAAATTCCATGGGATCGGTTCCAAATTTGTTAAATACGTATACTTGGTTTATCATTCAAAATGCATTTTATCTTTTAAATCAAATATTTAAATCAAAAATACATACATAACAATCACATACATTTGTTCAAGAAATAATAACTGACTCAAAAAATCAATCTATAAACAAAAACAGCATAACTTCATGTTACATAAAATACATAATTTTTTAAAATGGTTAAAACTGAAGACGATGAAGAAATGGTAACCTACAGATCATTGTCGTCGCTCGTAAAGATGGGCCTGGCTTAAAAAATTTTTTTTTTTTACAATAGACAAGCGATCATTTTTCGCTTGTCTATTTCGTTCTTTAGTGATTTATAACAGCTAATGACTGAATTAATTCATCGAGCAACTTGAGCGCTACGTTCTACGTCAGGATCGTTGTCAATAATGTCCCTAATTATTTCTAATTTTTCCGTTGGTGTGTAACAATCACTAATAAATATGCACATAAAACACTAAAACACAAAGGCAAGTCTAAACCAGCCGCTTTTTGAGCACAGACTGAAACATGCTCGTAAAGAAGAGGAAATAGAAAAGAGTGTTTATCCAGATTGCTTACACAACATTGGTAACGTAATCGAAAAAAAGTATATCGACATTTTTTGCCGTTATAGCAAAACATTTTAGGCCATAAATCGAAAACGTGCCTTAATTGATGAGTGCCGATATAGCGAAATGCCGTATAAAGGGCGGCCGAATAGCGAGGTATGAGTGTATGTCTCTTTTACGACTAAAATAACTTTACTATCTCCTGCACCATTTATTCGGTTGAAATCCTACTTGACCATGCGTAATCTATGCATTCTAATTGTGCCCGAAATTTATCGTATTTCAAAGGGATGCAATATAATAAATTGCGAAGAGTTGGGGGGCGGCACACAAAAAACACGCGTGTGTGTCCTTAATGGCAACGGTCATTAGATCCACGGCGGGCGGATAGAGCAAAATTTCGATTCCGACGACCTCATAAATTCCGCTGGGGGGTTGCTTATCTGAAAAGACTTTAAGTAAACTTCAGCGCACCTACACGACACGGATATATACTTCTTCGAGGCCGCCAGAAAAATTCCCAAAGTAGCGAAAAACGGAAATGAAAAAGCAAGTAACACAGAGACGCGAAAAAATATGAAATTTCCGTGCTTCCGTCCTGTTGAAGCGCGCAACAAACGCACAACTTTCTTATATTCACTTCCACCTGAGACTTCTAAATTGAAATCGATTGACTAGAAAATTATGTCATTAGATTTACTTTTTGCTTATGCTGTTGTTGTGCATTGATTTCTCGGATTTCATCGAAGCAAAACAAACATACTCTTGCACATGTGTTACCTTAATGAAAATGCCAATACAGCCAAGCGGGCAGGCAGCAACCCATTCACCTTATGATCAAAAAAATCGAAGAACAACCAGCAACAGCAGCAGCAGCAGCAGCAGTAGCCGCTTGCCACTCGCGGAAATTCGAGCAAACGAAGAAGAAAGAAGAATATGTGCTAAAACGAAATTGAATAATGCATCAGTCTTTTTCATTTTGCCGCCGCTGCCGCTCGCTCTTTATCGTTGAGCGCACTGAGCGAACGAGCAGTAGCACACAAGGGCATAATTTACTACGTCCTCCTTTTTTCCGCTTCTTCCTCAAGTTTGCGAGGCGCCAGCCGCCTCCAGCCTGCGCTCTGGAGAAAAGGACTAGTACATTTGCCACGCATGAGTGCAAAGCATACACGTACGTACGTATGTTGTTGGCCCCGGCAAAGAGCAAGTAGAACAAGAACGCGCGCAATTTTTTCCGTTTACATGCGGCGGCAACGACGACGCCTCTGTGCTCGCTTTTGCGGGTAATCCTATTTATTCCAAACACGCCGACGCTTGATATCAGCATGGCCCGAAAATCTCTTATCTTTCAGCGGACTCTGCCGCTGCTGCCAACCGCCAACAACAGCACGAGCAGTTGGCGGCAGCAGACGACAGCGAGACAAAGAATCGTAGGCAGTTTTGCGTGCCGAATGCGCACCCGAGCGCTGAGTGCACACATCAAGAGAATTGAAACTTTTTAGAAAAACGGTTACTGCGTCTCAGTCTTCATTTGGTTTGCTTCGCTCGTCTAGTCTTTTTACCCTCAAGCCGCAAGAAATAATGCTATTGCGGAAACGCAAAGCCCTCCTTTTGCAAGCCTGATGAATGCCAGTCAGTGTATTTTATACATTTTTATAGTTTTTCCCAGCTCAGTCGAGCAAAGAAAAAGTCCTAAATCTTATTTTAAGCTTGCAGTTTGCAAACGCACAAATAATGACAAAATTACCAACAGATGCAGCAGCGAGGAGAAAGAGGCAGCTCACTTCCACTCTAGTTTTAATCCCAGCGATTAGATCCTCGGCTCTTGAGATGAAGAAGTACTCGTATAGTGCGCGAAGCGGCAAATAAATCGAGAACAGCTAACTGTACTTAGAGTTGCTGCGCGGCGCTTGCAACATAATCGTAAAATCAAGTTACTAGGTCGAAGAATAAAAAATAATCATTCGCTTGTTGTGCTGGTTCCATCCTCATCATGCATTATGTGTGTTTGTTTTTTGCCTTCCGGATCTTCAAATTGTTTCATTCTTTGCGTTTCATCATCATTCACCTTGTTTTCTTTTGTTCGGCGTGCCTTATTGCTTGCTGTAGCCGGCTATATAATTTTATATCGTATATTCCTAGAATTCTTTGTTCTGCTACACAATTCACGGCAACGCACGGATTATTGTTTTCTTGTTATGTTAATTGCCACATCTATTAATAAATTTCCACTTGTTTCATCGCACATTTTCCCCCCTCGATGCGATAACAAACTCAATTGCTTCTTGCGTTAGAACATTCACGATTGCGATTCGTTAGCTAGTTTTTTCCCTTATTTTTGTTTCTTCCTTCACCGCCGCCGCCGCACGCATTATTGAAAGCACGTGCAAAATATCGTGCATTAGGATCGATTTCCTTCTTCTCCGATAGGTGGTTATAATACCAGAAATCCACCCTTTGCGCGTTCACTGTGCCTGCTCGGGGCACATTAATATATCAAGGAATTAACTTATAAACTCCCTAATGCCCTTGCCAACACATTCACCCCGCCGGCATTCGCAAGGCCAAGAGAAGAAATCCACCCTCCTTACGAGGGCCGAAGCACTTTTTTCATCATCGCAGAAAGATGATAAACGCAGCGTTTGCGTGAGGGGTGCTGCAAATAATGAAAAATATTTAACGCTGTTTTTTCCGCAACATCCGTCTGTCGACAGCTCATCGAACGAAAAACGAAGTGCGCTCGAGCAGAGTTGAGTTGAAGAAGCAAGTGTGCTCTCAGCGAGCAAAGAGGGGAAAACAATTTAATGCACACTCATACGTGATGCGCAAGTGGCACTTGTGCGACTTGTTTAAATTACAATTAAAAATTCTTCGACAAATGCAGGGCGTGGAAATGCGAAATTCATCGCGCAAAGTTGAGATTGCTTTTGGGGTGGAAGTGAGGTAAAGCCCAATTTTCGACTTTGAGACAACAACACAAACTGCCCTTTGAGCGTGATCGGTCCACGCACCCTGGTTGTTGGTGCAGACATAAGTCTTGCGTAACGAGTGGCACGTAAAGCAATTCGCTCGTAATACTCTCGCAGACACGAAGTAATTTGTAAGAGCGCGCGTGGTTCGCGCTCGTATTTCCGTCACCGCCACCGCCAACACCGCCGCTGCTGACGTTCGTATTTCGCAAGGAACGATTTCCTTGCCACCGCCCCATCGTCTGCGATGCGCCAAATTACAGGATACCAACAATGATGGGTTGCGTGTTCCTCTGGTTGTTGATTCATCATTTTATGGTTTCGCCCTTCCCTTTCGTATCTTCAAAATCTCTTAATAATTCTTCGAATTAAGAAGCGCCACCCTAACTAATATGCCCTATATTTCAACATCATTAATATATGAACCATCCAGCTGAACCATCTTTCTCAAAATGAAATAGATTGGTGTGTATCACCATTGACTCAATTCGGTTAATCAATTCAATTTCGCTAAAACTATGTACGACCAGCAGTGAGATAAATCAGCGCGTAATGACACATTTCCGAGAGAATTCCATTAGCGCACGCGACCGATCAACAGCCCCCATTTCCGCGCCAATTCAATCTTTTTTCCAACTTTCGCAATAGCGGCTATGTTGAATCGAACCAACGAACGCAATAACAACAAATTCAATCAAGCACCATTTTGCGCACATCATTTGCAAATGATTCCAAATTAGGTGAAATTAAACAATATGCCATCATCGAATTATGTTTCGCGCGTCGCTCGCGAAATTCGTTCACCCAATACAGCGCAGCGCGATGAATGCAACGTGTTGGTAAATAAAATGCCTTCGAGTGTGCAATATATCAATCAACTTCATGATACCACAGACCGAGCGCGAAAAAGCAACAACAGCAACGAGTCATTGCACTCGTCATTAAAATAGCGCGATCGCGCAAAAAAATATATTTGTGCGCGCACACTTTACGTAGCAAGTACAACAACAATGGCCAGCAGCAACAATCATCATAATATCACATCATCGTGCGTGTCATGCATCAAGGCGCAAGAGGAGAGCTGCCCAGCAAGAAATTGTGTGTGTTGTTGCAATTGACTTTTACTTTCTTGCGCCGAAAGCCATTGTTCGTGGGCGCATTGCGCGAACCGAGCAGCAGGAGCTGCTTTTGATAACGCTAAATCGTCAGTGCTTTGAATCATTCATTAAAATATTTACCGTACGCTGACGTCAAAGAGACAACAACGACTTTCTTTGTGGCGCTGCATTGTCGCTAGGAATTTTACTGTTTTTGGCGAGTAATAACAACAACGACCGACTGCGTCGTCTCCGGCGACAATCACGACACGACGACGATGACTTGCTTACCTGCGACAAAAGAATGCTAAAATTAGTACGAGTGGAAATATCACATTAACAAATGATTCAACTAAAAATGTTGCTAGTCAAGGCGACAAAACTTTACTACCTACATCGTATAAAAGTGTGATCATTATTTATGTGTGTAACACACGTTGCTTTTATACGTATTCATTTATTATACATAGAGATGATATGCACGGTTGATACGTTTTTTATTTTATTTCGCGAACGCTTTTTCGGCCAGTGTGTTTGTCACACCATCCGTGCATACGCACGTAATGCCTCTTTGGCACGCTGCCCACTGGCGTACATTGCATGTGCACCGAGTGAATATAGAAAAGTGGAAAATGGAACAACTGCAATTCACTGCACAACAGTGCTACCAAATTCATATTATCTCAAAACTTCATATTCAGTGCCTAAACGCATTCCAATTCATTGATAATTTCAAAGAAGTTAGAGAAAAAATGATGATAGAATTGAATTGTGATCTGAATTAATTTCTTGACTAGAATAAATTTTCCACTTTGGTGAAATACACGCTTTGGTCTCACTGTGTCCTGCTGCCCCCGTTACCACCGTCAGCATGGACGATCATCAAACTACATAGCTATTACTCCATTACACACACTGGTAGCGTCAGGCTCTAATATTCGGAAAATATTTCATAGGCCAAAAATCCCAGCTATTTGCAAGTTACATATTTGCACTGATGACAATTCAACGATAATTAAAATTTCGAAATTACGATTACGAAATCTCATTCATTGGTTGCTGCTACTGCTGCTGCTATAAATATCCAACAACAAAAAATGAAAATCATGTTGTAGATTGTAAAACATGACTTTTTAAAGAACAATGACACAATTGAATTTTTTTCTCTCGGTCGTTCAGCGTTCCAATAGGATGAAACGCGAATGCATGCGCGGAGGGAGGACAGGGGTGGTGGCAATGGCGAACGCATTTATTTACAGAAAGCCGAGCAATAACTGCTGATTAATTGCTTTTTGTTGCTCGAACGCTCCGCGCGGACAACGCAATAACAAGCGACAAACACGTACAGCGCGTGCTGTTTTATTCGTGTGTTTTACTGGATTTCATTTCCGATCGGACGACGCGCCCGATTGTCACGCACCCCTAGCGATGGACAACGGGGCGCCAAATGCGCACCCACTCGTTCGTTCGTTCGTTTCTCGTTCAAACCGCAGAAACTGCCATTGCATCGCATCGGCCTATAGGAATCGATAATCAAACATAACATAATTGCGTTACGGTATTTGCAATTTTTGATTATGCATGCAACGCAGCACAGCGAAATTGCCATTTACAAATATTAAATTAATTTAATAAAATGCTCGGCGTTTTATCATTGAAATTGTTGTCATTTTCACGTCACTCCCACCCTTTTTGGCAATCCCACGCAACGCGAAAAGATTGAGCATTTCAACATTTGACACACGCACATCTCTGCCATCCCCCAAAATGCTGAAATTCTGACATAATCCATAATGCAACGAAATGCCAGACGCGAGCGACATTCACGTATGAGAAATCGTCATGATTCCTCGCACGATATGCGATTGCGAGAGTGAATTACAGGGCGCCGCCGCCGTTTATCAGACCTCCGGCCAACAAGTTCTGACTCAGCCGTTGCACTACTCTCTTTTGGAGGGCGGCAATGCTGCGGCGGAAGCGAGTGCTGTCGTATTATTCATAATTCAATTATGGCACATTCGCCTCTCTCTGACCATGCAACTAAAGCGCGCAAACAACAACAACAACAACACCAAATTACATTTGAATCTTGTGCGCGTCTTGTTGGATTAAAACGTAGATTATATGTGGCGTAAATATGAATGGGAAATGCGAATGCACAAAGTGGAGTATATCGTGGTCGTTGTGCTATCGCAGCGTCAGTTCCGTGTTGCTGAATCGTGTGGGACTTGGATCAATGACACTACACCAGCCGCACTGTGCCATTAAGGCTGGTGCAGTATAAAGTGTATATTTGTATCTAGACCTATCCCTCGATTTACACGCTACTCTAATTACTACAATTTCTATTTAAACGAGCGCATCTAAAAATGCCCTATAACTTTACTCACGCAATCTAAAACTCCCGGAAATAGCCACGACAAATTATGATCCCTTTATCGTCCTTACCACCGAAATCCACTGTATGTATGAATCGAGACACTTGCATACTCATTTTCTACCTCCCTACGAAAAATATTCCGTGACGCACAGCGACCAGACAATAAATTAAAGCGATTTTGATTTTATTGTTTCTTCGATCAAAAAAAAAACCAAAAACGTCATCATTTCTCCAAGGCTGTTCGTTTGTCCGTCTCTTTGTTAATTACAACATATTACAAACAATTTACAATAGCTCGAGTAGCTAGCCAAGCAAGCGCATTATGCAGCAATCAACCTTAACCTTCCGCGCGCGCAAACACGTTAATTAATCCAAGCAATGCAAAGCAATGCACATGTTGAAAAAAGCGCATCATTAAAGCATGTAAATAATGCACATACATACATAGTAACACGTCGTTTCATTTGTTTCACGATTAATTCAAAACAGTGCGGTAATTAGAACAAAACCTTGTCCCGAGCGAGTGCTATAAAAATGTCGTTTTGCAAGTTCATTCGACATGGTAGGACACTGGAAATGCATGCAGTCGATACCTACATATATATTATTGCTATTAATAGACACTCGATGTGTTTACTGTGTGTATCGAGCGCAATGATCGATTTAATAACGCATGTGGTGCTGCGTGTAACCTTCGCGAATAATTCAATGTTTCCTCGTCCATCCATCCATCCATCGCACACCTTCGTCATCAGTGCGAATGCCCTGCAGAAACGTGTAATTATCCCCAATTATAAGTTGCGAGTTCCCCAAAAATAAATTCATTCGGCCATAGCAACAAAACAACAAATGTTGTGCATTTCTAAAGAATTCATTAGCGTTTCGTTAATTAACGCACACGCGCGCGCTCGCGCAACAACGGCACCAACAGATCCAAGGTAGTCAGTCCTCTCCTCGCGCGAGCACGCGGTGCGCACAATTACAAAAATTGTGAAATTTTCGTACTTTTATTTATTGCGCGCGCCCATGTCGTAATCGCACTTATTGTTTTCCATTCGTTCTCACTGGATGCGCGTAATACAAGCGCGGCAATTAGATAAGAAATTCATTAAACGCTTCAGCTGCACAAGTTTCACAAATTGCGCACCAACAACAACAAAAAAGAACGCTAAAGTTTAATGAGCGCATTCATAATAAATTGTTGCAATACGCTCGATTTCGTATATAACGACGATAGAATATAAACAATGAGTGATTACGCCAATAAAAATAACTCAGCATGAACCTGTAACGACAATGCCTTTATATCCGCATAGGATTTTTTTCAAACAATGTTATAAGTGAAATTCGCTGTATTTTGTGTATTAAGCCGACTTGGGAGTTGAATTGGTGGTTGGCATTTAATAGTAAAAGATAGAAATCAAAGATTAAGACTGGGAAAAACGAGCAAATTAAGCAGAGAGGAACAAGACGCACAACACGCTCGTTCTCGATTCTTTTTCGTTGTTGTTAGTGTACTCAAACCAGTATTAGTTAGTATTCAATACGGGGCCAGCGTACAGGACGGGGTCAGATCGAACACTGCGATCTCTAACCGAACGAACACTCTTCTAATGCCGTATCCACAAAGTACCTGTGCGCGTTCGCTGCCTGGTTATACTTCTTGGTTTTCAACCTGGTTGCTTGCGCCGCGCTTCATCAACGTCCATAACTTGGCCGCAACTTGAAGGAGAGCAATTGAACAACCAACAACTCTACACACTCCGCTCATTTCTCGCATGCTGAGCGAACCTTACCATAAAGAGAGGACTCTGCGACTTCGAGTCGAATAACAGTTACAATTTACCAAGATGTAAGGCATTTTTATGCTAAATGCAAAACTCTATAAAATGTTACAAAATTCCTGCAGCGACGACAATGATCTCGCAAATACCCCCAGCGTTTTTCTACGCTTCCAGCAGTACGCGCAATTTTGGACAAAAGCGCATTGAGCCCGAATGCTCAAGCGAGCATTAAGATTGGCTTCCCAGTATGTGTCCTCAGATAGCTTGGCATCCTGGATTATCGCCCAGCGTGCTTGAATCGCAACGCGACGAAAATGTGTCCGAAAAGCAAAACGCTTTCCGTTTGCGCGCTTGCGTTGACAATCAGCCAGCTGTTATACAAACGCGTATTGTGAAATTAACTGGAAGCGTCCGATAATTATTTTTCTTCCATGCGCTCAACACACAATCAAGCCACCCACCCGTATATAAATATTTTTCTTCCTCGTCCCTCTCTTCATTCACCAGCGCGTTGGTTAATTTGATTATCATTTAAAACGTGTACGGAGCGCATATAAAACACGACGTTGAATGCAATTCATTACTTGCAACGATGGCCGCTCAATTTTTCAATGGGCGCCCCATAAAGTACGTGCATAGCGCGACCGCATAAAATTAAGTTGCCGATGTTAAATTAGCAATTTCGCCGCTTTTTATCGACATGCCGGCCGTTTTACGACCAATGTGCGCGCACACAAAACCCTCATATATTAACTATTCATACGACTACGACCACGACGACCATGGACAAACTATTATCATGCCACGACAAAAAAAAAGAGTGTGCAATACCTTCATCGACTTTTTCCTTCTGCTGCGCTCTTGCGCATCCCAGCTGAGCAAATACAGCATTTGAACAATATGTATTGTACCTGGCATACTGCGCTAATTTAAAACAAACTTGACACTTTTACTTAACCAGATTATTGATATTTGTTCGCGCATTTGCGTGCGCTGATAACAAATTGTTCCTTGAATAATATTTGCATTCAGCACCGCGGCAGACAAGTTCATTATACTCCCTCCCCATTCTCTTCCTCATTTTCACGCACATCAACTGTGCAAATTGCTAAATAACAACCGTACAACAATGTTCAATCTCTCTAAAAGCCATCATCAGCGTATTTGATTTCCAGTAGACGCAACGCGCATTCATATGAATAATGCATACGGCAAATAAATAAATAAACGATGCGGCGACATTGATTGCGATGCTAATTAGCAGTATTTTAAAATGCGGCGATAACTTTAACGGCAATTGCAAAATTCCACGCTGTTTAAAGGGCGTTTAATTTTTCCTCATTCGGAGAAGTTAATTAGTGTTAACAGCGCGTTAACGACCGCAACAACGCCAACGAGGTCTTTGCCGCGCTAAAAATAGGCACCCACGCATCATCAAGTCTTTCTCTTCGGGATTTGAAGCAAATGTGCTGTTATGTTTCAAAATCAAAAAATACAACAACTGCTAAAACTTCAAGTCAACTCAACTCAACTTGACTCAACTTTTGACTCATCCACACATGTGTCGTTCAATGTACAAAGCCAAAAAAATGACGCAGAGCCGCTGCAGACTATGAGGCCGACTGATTAAATAATCATTAAACGAAATAATGAAGAGATATTTCTCTCTCGATCTCGATCGTGATGCGACCACTAATTGTGTATCAAACAAACGCGCGTCTCCGTCGAAGAGACTAATAATAAAATTCGCTACGTCACTCGCTGCTGCGCTTGGCAAGCGATACGTTGAATTACAACAACAAGCAGCAGCAGCAGCCGCACAACAACTTGAATTTCGCCTTGACGATCCCACGTTTTCGATCAATGCTACTTACGCGGACAGGACAACAACGCTAGCGTTCGCTCAGCTGTGTTTGCTGCTTGCTTGCTTACTTACACACTGCCCAATGCGAAATTTATCCAACCGCCACTGCCGCCGACGACGACAACGCAATATAACACCCGCGTATGTAATGTAAAGCGTGTGACATGTGTGTGCCTTGTTTCGTGGCTCGGGCAAGCAAAACGAGAGCACATTTGATTGAATTGCGCGCGAGTGACCACAATTTCGAGCACGCTGATTACTGATTGCAAATTCATTCAGCTCTTCGCGCAAACAGCTTTGAGCGCCTCAAATGAATTTGAAGAAAGTTGACAAAACTTTTACCGCACAACTAACTAAAACGCCAACACTTCCGGATGAAATCTAATCGTGTAATATTTAAAGTTTACTACATCCTGTGCGACCGCAGATATCGCTATTTGAATCTTAGATAATCCTCAAGTCAATATTTATCAAAAAACCATAATATATTACACAACTTTTTTTACTATGCCCAATAGCGAATTTATGTGTGGCCTTTGTATCCTCTGCGAGTTTGACAGCCAAAATAATGCTGTAACTTTTTTGAAATATATTCAATTTTTCCAATTTGGCGATGCCATCTGAACAACTTTTAGAAAGTCCAGCATTCGTCAACTCAGGTGGCGTGATTTTCAATTTATGACTAATTAAAATAATGCGTATTTAAATTAGCCAATTCTAAAATTCTAAACTTGTTCGCCAATTTCTCATCCACGGAAATAAATGACTTATGACCATTTCCTTACCATTGCCAGAGAAAGATTAATCGATTAATTGCAATTGACAAAAACTTACTTCCGCTGTGTGTTTTACTACCTGCTTTTTACGACAACACATAACTGGATTCCGGAATGCAGTGAAATGCATTTCGCACTCTTGTTATTCATTCGCGATGAAATAACCGATTTCGGAATTTGGAATTGCATTGAAAATCCTGCCGCTCAATGCTAAAAATAGAACGCTCAAAGCAACAAACGCAACTTTCTAACGCTCTTTTGGGCTCACTCTCAATGCAAGCAGCAGCAGCAGCAGCAGCACACCAAACATGCATACGCATTGAAATTGCACACGAATGGACAAACAAACAAACCTAAAGCAATGCCCGTTTCTCGTTCGATGGAGCAAGTTCGAACCTGTTTCGTTTCGGTTTCAACTGCATCTTTCAGGCCAGGCATCATCGTTGTTATTGTTACGATCAAAAATGGCAAATCATGAGCACAGCAAGCACCTCTGCATGCGCAAAGAGGGATTGATTGTGTTTCACACGTTGCACGTGGAAACTAATTCAGCTTTTGAAACAACTTGTGCGTAATGCGTTTTGGTAACTGGAGAAGCAACACGAGCATCTCCCCTTCGAGAGAAGTGTATACCTTAAGTCTCTATTGTCATTCTACATTGATTCACTTGCTGTCTGCTACCTGAGCAAGCAGAGGCCTTCATACAACCGATTCGAGCGCGCTATTGACGCACACCTTCTTCCCTTCTGAGAATATTTCACTTGTAAGGCACTTGCCATTCTCTCTAACATCCTCGTTTCTTTATCAGCATACTGACTCACTCGTTGGGGGCATATCTACTACTACTACAAGCAATGCACAACATTCGCAAACGTTTCATTATCAGCGTTTATGACTCAATGTTTATAAAGCAAAGTGTCATTAATGTAACTCGAATCCGTACATAAATAAAAGAGCAACAACATCAATAAGCATGATTTTCGCTCGAATGGAAAACAAACGCACGTTTATTGTCCTTTTGCATTTTATATCAGGTTGATGGTAAGGTGTAAATAAACACTGAAAAACAATCCGGGGCGCGTTAGTGGAATGTCAACTTATTTATATTTTGCGTTCGTCACTCTTCATCATTCATGTTATTTTTAATCTGACCCATACGAAAATATTATTCGTGTCGCATGGCTACTGTGCGCTGTGTTTTTTTCGCAATGAAAACGCAATTTTTTATGCTCTTATTTATGCTGGCAATGCGTATGTAGTGTTGGCGAATAATTTATACATTCATGAGTCATTCACTTAGAAAGTGGGTACTCTTTCGTTCACCTCATGCGACAAAACCACGAGTACGGTTACTCGGCTGGCTGGCTGGCTGGCTAGCGGGTGTCATTAAAACGTTGAATTTATATCAATCGCTTCGGAATTGGTAATGCAACAGCGGAGGTTGTGTGGTTTTTCTCATGTTTTTGTTGCTGGAAAATGGCGGCGCCTAAATACCTTCGAAGGTTATGTGGATTTCGCATGCTTCAGCGCAATGCAGCAGGCTTTTACGATGCTTTTTCCTTGCCCTGCATGCCTACTGCGGAGCACCTTGATGTATGGAACGACATTTTGGTACATTTACTGAATGTAGGCTAGCAAAGTAGGTCGTGAATACAAACAAAACAACAGACGGAATGTATGGTTGTTGTTGCTCTACTGCCTCTTCGAAATGGCAAAGTGCATGTGCTAACGACTTGCCTCCGCACTCATTATCATCACCGAGAGATGCACTTGACACTTTCCTTTTGATTAATGCAACAGCACCAGCAGACCCTCTGCGCTTCTTCGCCAAGGGTGCGGTTTGATGCAACCATACGCAAAACGCTTAAATCGCAGAGAAACAAATGCATTTGGGTTAAAAATCGATAATTACCTTATCAGCTGGTATGTGTCTGCTCATGTTGAATGTGTCCGCCACACGGTTAGTATATCCACAAATCCACAAATGCCCTTCGTGCGCGAATGTCTAACGATTCGGGCACGGCAGCCACCAAATCACACGAACTTATTCTGCGTCTGCTTGCTCTTCACGCAATGTAGCACGGACCTACAGCCGCCAGGCTCCCTTACAAAGCAAGCGTATACAAGGCGCCTACTACTCCATGATGGTCGGTTACAGCCAGCGAACGAATCTGTTTTTCTCGGCCCCGATGTTCGCCCAAATTTCTGCTAGCACATACCTAACACGCGCACGGTCACTCTACTATGGTATGAGTCTACTGCATAGCCGCGATGCGAATTGGACGTGCATGAACACGCATTTTAACTACTCGCACCAGATTGTTGTTATGTTATTGTCGCCTCGTTCTATGTGTATTATTGCACTTGCAGCAGCCGATGAACGAACGAACTCTCGCACGCAGCACACGTAGCTCTCCAACTGCTAGCCCGTCCCGAGACCGAACTCGACACAATGCTCTCTGCAGCAACGGCGTTGCGCAGAAAGTACAGCGTTACGCCAGCAAACACGAAAACGTCAAACGATTTCACTTCACTTAACCTACACTATACACACTATGGCCATCTTTGACAACAGCTGACAGTAGAATATTTCCTCTTTGGTATTTATGCGCCACCACGCGGCAGTTTGCTCTGGGATATTGATTCGCTTATCGTAGTTCAAATAAATCCACCAGATGTGGCTTTGCCTTTTTGAAACTTTACATTTAAATAAACATTAAATTACCATTTAATAAAGTCTACAACTATTCATTATTTATACAATGAACATTACCACTTAGTTCATTTATGAAAACTAATCACTTGGGATCATAACAACGAAAGAAAAGTATTGAATTCCAGCGCTCAAATAAGTGCGGCTATACATGTGCGTCGATAAAGAAAACACATAAATATAATTGCTAGTTTCTTAAAAACTACATATTTCTTTTAACTGTATTAATAACGTCCCGGTAGATAGGTAAACGTGATTTTCAGTGATTTAAGTGCATCAATTTATTGGAGGATTAATTTCTATTTTGCTAAAACATGGCTGATGAAGGTTAGAATGAAGAACATTTTAAACTAGTGCTATATTGTTATAATTTATTAGATATACCACCACTAGACGATGTGGATACAGCAGAAGAAGCTATAGATGATGATAATTCCGATGGCTGGGATGAAATGGAGAGTGCAATTGAGCAAACAACATGCTTGTTTTGTCCATTGCAATTTCGAACAATTGCAGTTGCTATGGATCACTGTAGAACTGAACACCACTTTGATTTGCTTGACTTAAAGACCAAATACAATATGGATATTTATTCATTTATCAAGATGATAAACTATATTAGGAAACATAAGCCTGATGCTAAATCCCTTTTGGACCATGAGAATGCACCTTGGATTGATGACATTTACTTCAAACCTAATGAAACTGAGTCTTGGCTAATGTTTGGTAAGTGTCTAGACTTAATTTAATGATATCACAATCCTTAACAATATTGTTATAGATTTTGATGACTTGGGGAGTGCTCCATCAACTCCACATTATGCCATTGATGGCAAAACACCAATTAGCAACATCACATATGCTGATTTGCAAAGACAAATTCATGACTTATCAGTTGAGGTTTGTTTAACTACTACAGGAGACAACAATAAACTACATGATGAATTTTGCAGCTGAAGCATAAAGAAGATCTATTGGACAAGGCAATGGTTGATATTTCAAGGATGAAAGAAATCACTAAGAACATTGTTGAACATGGGGACCAAAACTTTAAGCCACCATCATGTGTTAAGCATATCCCAGTAGGCAATGATAGTGACTATTTTAACTCGTATGCTCATTATGATATTCACCTACAAATGCTTTCTGTAAGTGTTACATTTGTATATAATTATATGAGGGCTAAACTGATTCTATATTCTTTAGGACACTGTCAGGACTGAAAGTTATAGAGATGCAATCCTGAAAAACAGTGATACATTTAACAAAAAATTGGTCTTGGATGTTGGCTGTGGAACAAGCATTTTATCAATGTTTGCTGCAAAAGCAGGAGCGCAAAAAGTGTTTGGTATTGATCAGTCTGAAGTTATCTTTAAAGCAATGGACATTGTCAGGTAATTTGCGGTTTGGTCTTGGCATAGAAAACCCGTGCGTAAAAACGATGACTAACAAGTTTAATGCTTATTCAAGGCTAAACAACTTGCAAGATTCGGTTGAGCTAATTCACGGCCGACTAGAAGACACCGAAATACCAGAGGAAAAAGTTGATGTTATCATATCGGAATGGATGGGCTATTTTTTGCTTTTCGAGGCGATGTTGGACAGCGTGATTTACGCACGAGACAATCATCTCAAACCAGGCGGATTAATACTGCCCAATCGATGTAATATTCAGTTGACGGCTTGTTCAGATAAAGGTGGATATTAATTTGACAAAACTTTTTTTGTACGATTCATAATTTAATATCTTCTTCTGTAGAGCGTTACGATAAGTTTGTAAGTTTCTGGGACGATGTCTACGGTTTTAAAATGACTTGCATGAAATCGGACGTAGTAGCTGAGGCTGTGATTGAAGTCATTCCCAGTGATAAGATCGTAGCAACGTGTGCTACTCTGACTGAAATTGATATAACGACGTGTTCGACGGACGCGCCTGATTTCAAAGCGCCATTTGAACTGGAAATTCTTAGCGATTGCGAAATCACTGCTCTGGTTGGATTTTTCGATACCTTTTTTGATCTGAACGTGCCCGTTATGTTCTCAACGGGTCCACAAGCGCAGCAAACGCATTGGAAGCAAACAGTTTTTTATTTGAGAAATACTCTAAAAATGAATAAAGGTAAAAATACCATAATTGAATTATTATTTATGCTTTTAATAATTCACGTTTATTATAGGTGATATCTTAAAAGGAGTTCTCACCTGTAGAAGAAAAATCAACAACTTGCGCGGCTTAACTGTAGTAATTAATATAGGAGATGAAAAATACAAGTATAACGTGGATTAAGAATGCGTTCGAATTCTAATATTTTTATATATACCATAAAAATATAGCCAACTTTTTTTGTACAAAAAGTATGAGTACTTACAATTAATTACATTACGAAATTGTCATCTAAACAAATTTGAAATATTATTTCAGTTGTTAAGTTTTGGTAGTGTTTGTTTAAGTTTATTGAACAAACTTTTTGTGATGTGTGTATGTCATACTGATTTGTTTCATTTATATTAACTGCATTTAAACACACTAAGAAATAATCATGCTAGAAGTACATATTTACAGATTTGTTTTGTTTCTCTTGACGCATTGTTCGCGCGCTTGGATTATAATCAAAAGCCACTATTGGTTTTCCTTACCCTGAATACCTGATTGATTGGATCGTATGGAGTTCGTTGCGTACTATAGAAAGGGATCCGCCGTGTATAATCCGGTTGGACATCGGCGCGCAAGACGACCACTCCTGAAGGATTTACTTTCACTTTGATCTTTGTTTGCGGTGACAATACACCGTAATCTACATCTTCATATAAATCCTGTAAATGGACAAAAATCAATGTTATTGATGAAAACATACAACAAAACGCAACTTACGTCAACTCTGTAGCCTGTTGGTGATGTAAGGCCCAATTCTTTAAGAGTTACCGCTACATCTGATGGTGTTCCATCAGTGCGTCTGTTAACGAAAGCCACAGCGTACGAAAAGTAATTTTGATACAAGGGCGTTATCGGACGAGACCAGATTTCAATGCCTTTGTGCTATTTACATGCGAATAAAAATTATTCAATTAAAGTTAATTGATAGTAAATTAAATAATGGATGTGCGAACCTTGTATATGCGTCTGCCTTGAATGCCTAGCGGATCCTGATCTACGGCAATAATTTTACGATTTTGCAGAATCGCTTTGTATTCGGGACGAATTGTGCGCAAATCGACAGACATGAGTAACGGTGCTGCGAGGATGGCCCAAATCGCCATCTGCGTCTTGGATTGCTCATAGCTGAGTCCAAAATTACCGATGATTAACTGAAATTAAGTAATAAATCTTGTAATAGCCATAAAGAAATATATAAAAATTTAGAGAAGAAAAGTGTTGACACAATACATGTCTATAAAGTGTAGTAATAAAAATCGGGTTAATTACGTGTAATTAATCACTAAAAACGCGATTTTAATTAGATATAGAAAGCAAAGCTAAACCAACATTTGCTCATCGCGCGACAACGTTTTCTTTGTAGCTGTTTATTTATTATGTAATGCAAAAGCAAAAGAACCTCGAGTTGGTTGATGGCCTGCTGTTTTCTTCTGTTTGTACGCGTTAAGGATATGAAAGAAGTTGGAAATCGCCCACTCTCGGTAAACGTGTTGTTTTGTTGTTGCTCGTTAATTATGCACATATAAAGCAACACCACAATATCATCTCATGCGTGACCTTTCTTATTGAAATGGTATTTTGAATGAAATCATGTTCGTCCAATTGCTACTCCTCCTTGTTGGCGAAACTCAAATTGCTCAATTTCCATCAACGCGAAATAAACAAAAATGATATTCATTAACACATCACGAATTGTGCGTAACGTAACTTATGAGAATTGCGTGAGAGTCGCAAGATTGAAGATCTTCACTTCTCCATCGCGTTTTTTGCGTTTATGCAATTCTATCCTCATAACCGATTCACAAACAATAAATTACATAGTTACATATTAAAAATGCATAAATATTAAGCAAAATGTTAAATTTTAGCAATCACTTTCTAACATTCAGGCCAAACTTTTATGCAAAATCGATAAATGAGTGAAAAATGCGCACTTTAATGTTGAAACTTTGTTGTTATTGCAAATGACACAATATTATTCGCATAACAAATGCATATAAGTACACTTTAGAAATTACACAAAGAGAAACTCGTATGACCTATGACAATAAGAAACGAATTAACTTGCGATAAAAGTGTACAAATTTTCTTAATCGCCGTGAAGAAGATGAATTAGCTAGAAGAAACGTTCGCGTGCGTTGACGAAATTTTATACGAGTAGAAAAAGAACAGTTTGTAAAAGACATTAGCAGAGTTCAAGAAACACTTAGTGGAGTCGTTAGTAAAATAAACACATAGGTGCACGAAAGGAGCAAAATGAGAAAAAAGAAGAAATGTGAAAGTGGTTCAGTTTGCCAGCCATTCTCGCTGGATATTATTGATTAGTCAACATCGTAAATGAATGAATTCATAGCAAAATTCAAATATAATTATTATTCAGCCATCAAGAAATATTTGCGTTCATTAAGCGACACAGCTGCCTGTGCAATTTATTCCATTTCTGTATTTCGATAAAATCAAACGTTATAAGTAATAAATTATCTTGAAATTGCTGGCATAAAATCAATTAATAATATCCGGACTCATTCTGAATTGTTCGTATTGACTTACTATCATATGAATTAATTTTTCAATAAAATTACAAGTCGCGCGAGAAAAGGTGCACAAAGGAAATCTTAAAGAATGAATGCCTTGTTAAAGATTGGCATACAATGTTGGTATGTAGAAGCGTGGAGTCTGCAGTGTTGAATTTCATGTGCATAAAGCTGCCTTGTTATACAAGACGAGTGCTATAACTAAAGCAAACAATACGAGAAAATATACAAGAAAAAGTAAAAGTTACATTTTCGCATGGGACATTTCACTTTTTGCCTTGCAGATGCAACAATTATGCATCAGCTTTGATTTGATAAATTATAATAATCTGCATTAAACGCGACGGTTTTTATGTTTAATAAAAACAGCGCTCAGATGCATTTCTACGAATAGAAAACTAAACGAAAGTGCGCTCAATGATGTTAGATGCTTACTATGTAAATGACACTTACCATATCTGGATCATTCCAATGTCCTGGTCCTGCATTTGGCACCACGTTATCCTGATTGTTACCATAATAATCCATAATGCTTTCGACGCTTGTCCATGAGTCTTGAATGTCATCAAAGTTGCGCCATAAATTGCAATGTTGTATGATGGCAGTGTAGTTTGGCTGCATTCCTGCATAAATTTGATAAACTGGCCAACTGCAGGAATAGATCATTTGTCTTCCAGTGCGATTTAAATAGTAACCAAACTCCGGATATCCACGATCCATGTCTGATGGATGCGCATAACATCCATCAAGTTTTACATAATCCACATTCCAGGATGCAAATGTTTCAGCATCTATTTGCGAATATCCCAATATGCCAGGATATCCAGCACAAGTATAGTTACCATAGTCTTCATAGATGCCAAATTTAAGTCCTTTTGAGTGTACCTAATAAGAACACGACTTTTACCTCAAGTGAATGAACCAAATAGGGAGCAAACATACATAATCACTGAGTGATTTCATTCCACGTGGAAATCTGACCCTGTCAGGGACCAGTTGTCCATTAACATTTCGTTCCTTCTCCAGCCAGCAATCGTCCACGTTTATATATTCATATCCGGCCGATGCATATCCTTCGGAAACGACCAAATCAGCCATGGTGCGAAACAATCGTTCACTGGACAAGAAAAACACATAGTTAAAAACAACAAAAAACAACAGAGAAGGACATTAAATAATTAGCGCATTTGTGTTCTTGCAACTTCTCTTCTTACATAACGCCGCTGAAGCAGCAGCAGCAAAAAAGATGCCGTGAAGTTACGCAACTTCCACTTGTTCTCATTCGTGCCAATTTCATTAACATTTCGGTAACGTGTCTGCATCTGACGTTATTACACATATGTGCGCATAATTACCTTATACAATTTTCCGGATCATTCTTGCAATCCGTGTTGCACCGAAAGCGCTCCCACGCCAGCCATCCCATTGGCGGCGTTCGCGCCAATCCATTCTCTAATGGTACGACGCTAACAATAAGATATGACAATATCACAGCCCATAAAGCCCATAATTGAAGCATAATTCACAACGCTTACAATGTCCACAATGCAACCTGTAAACACCAACAAGAAACAGCATCGTCAAATAACAATAAATCCCAAGTGTGTTTGTTTGTTTGTTTGCAGTTTTGCAAATCATTTGTAGTTTTGCATAGAAAAAACAATAAAATAAAAGAGGTACTTTATATTCCAATGGCAATTTCTCCAGGCGAACAACAACATTTTACTTCCCGTATAATTAATGCAATTACTTGAACGTTTAATAGAACAGCGCTAGAAATGAATAAAAATTTGTAGAATGCGTAGAGCTGGTGTACTACGAAGGAACGCATAAAGTGCACAAAAACATAATTGTAAAACTAGTAATTAATAAGAAAATGAATAAATTTGATAGCTGTAATGTTATGCATCACTCACATTATCTGCCATTAAATGGCATTGATGTATTGACCTATTAATCTGACACTTTGGCATAGTGCTATTGCAATATTATTATTACAGGCACGTTGTTGCCTTTGAAAATATGCAAAATTGCGTATCAATTGAGATGAATTAATATTGCACAAGTTAGCCGGTTGAATGTCTCTGAAAGTTAGTTTAGTTCACATTCATTAACATATTCTACAAACCGTATTAATTTCAATAATACGTTAACTATTACATTTTTATATATGAACAACATACATACATTAAATACAGAACAAAGAATGAGCAATATGAAACTGTTTAAGGTCAGGTCAACTATTTTCTCAACCAACTTCTTGCTTTGAATTTTGTGTCAAGCAAACCAAACTCAAAAACACATTATTGTGTTTAAATAACGAATTCTTCCTCATTCTTTATTTGTATTTAATGTTCATTATGGATTTCAATAGTTCTTGATGCATTTCTCCGCACTTTGCGCCAACTTTGAGAGTTCAGTCAACAAATCTTAAGACTATTGAAATAATTATTAAATGAAGCAAAGAGTAGCTTTCCAATCTGAATCGTTTTGGGTTGAAATCATTGTCTGTTAGAGAGTAATTATTTTTCTGTTTATTTACGTCGTTTGGCGGATTTCCTTTGGTTTCAATTATACCAAGCAGCTTGGCAGATGTACAAAAAGTGCAAAACATTAAAACATTGCAAAATCTTGAGCGGTGTTCAAGAGAAAAAGATGAATAGAGCGAATCAAGACAGTCGCGTTTCAATGAATGTGAAGTAAAGTGAAGAAAAAGGAAAAGTTTCCAAAGTTATTGTCCTACTCACAGGCATTATCATTAAGAATTGTGCCTAATTGCAAGCAATTGATGGTAGAAAATCGTTAAGCATTTGACATCCATTGTTTATGTATTATTTTCTATAGTTATTCACTCAGTATAAACATTAATTAGCCCTTGTTCTTAGTTCTTAGTTCTTATTTTTTAGGTGTCATATTGGGGCAGTAAGAAGTTATATTTAATAATTATTCATTTCAATGCCTATAAAAGTTTCAGAGCATTCTATTTATTCATAGTCCTTCAGCCAGAGTGAGCGCACTCAATGCTGTTGAGTCGCACCAGGCATGTTATCGAATACTCTGACGCGGTGGCCCTCTGAGAAATTTCCTCCAGTGCGCACAGTCCCACTGATTCGCGTTTCTACGAGAGAATTGGCAAGGCGCGTAGAGCTTATCCGAGTTCAGAGCTTTCTCCATAGGGCGCGTTAGGCTAAACGAGCGCAACTTAATTGTTTTGAACTTAATAAAAATGCAATTGTAATCAATTGGGTTGACACTCAAGATTAATTCAACAGTAATTAATTACAAAATAAATATTAAAGTCTGTCTACTTGCGTTAAAGCTAAAAAATCAGCCGGAATTGCAAAAAGCTCAATACAAACTTAATTTGTAAATGCCGGAAATGCGTGCGAAGAGAATACAACAGTGCTAATAAACAAGCGAAAAGGTCTTTGGAGACGAAACCAGTTTAAGTGGTCAGCATTGCTAATTACATTGGAAGTCATGTTCTCTCACACTAGTTTTTCATTTTCCAATAGTCCACTCCATCTGAATGTAATTGAGATTGATAGAAAGTTTCGTTTACTGCGTTAATCGATTGATAACAGTTGAATGCATTGCGCAATTAAAGCGCGACCATAAAGAGAATCATTCCGTGTAAAACTGAAACTTTTGCGACTCTCAAACTTGCTTGAATTGCATCTAATATGCAATTAGTTGTGCATTAACTTGAATTAAATTGTTTCAAGTTTCAATGAGAAAATTCAATTAGTAAAGTGAACTGCCTGCATAGTAAATTGATTATTTCTCAATTAGAAACAAATTCTTTCAGCATTTACCAAAGGTTATAAAGTTTTAAACTTTGCCAGGTAAGAACAAATTATTAAGTGGTTATACCTTGTTGCTCCTGTTGCTGAATTGCTCAAGTTCACTTCTTCCTACGTGCAAAACAAACAAAGTAATCGAGTTCCGTTGTTTATTTGCTTAAGAACAGAGGCAACATTTATTGTTGCTCAATTCTTTCAAAGGAATAAAATACTGCACACTGCACGTCTCAGATGTTGAGTCGATCGTTGAAAAATGACATACTAAACTAGGAGCTGCACATTAGATGTAAACACACGAACTGCATTATTATAAATCGTATACACTTTTATCAAAGTTTGATATGATTAATTGAAAGTTTATTTATGTAGTTGCGCGCGAAGCACCAAAGCGCGAATAAGCAAAAGCAAGCAGACTCGACACGATCGTAGCTTGCAAGTAACTGGCCGATGGATCGGACGCGTCGTGGACTTTTCAACATTTGTTTTAGCAGAACTTCCCAACCGCGAGTCTGTTGGGCTTAGTTAGAGAGCCAGCAGCAAATTGTATGTTCTCTCTCCTCGCTCAGTTCGTTCAGATTGTTGCATTCCCGAGCGAACGCGCATTCATTCGCGTTACGTATTCGAAGTCACTTAGTTATGCATTGACTTCAAAGATTTATCACTGCGATGAAAAACGGAGCAGACTGTAATGAGATTCAATTCAATTAGTCGAAGGGAAAAAAGTGAAATGCGGCGGGCTTCAATTAATTTTTGCTGGTCGCTAACACGGTTCGACGTAAAAAGCAAAACGACGGAACTAATCTTCAAATTTTCATTAATTTCTTCCTCTTGTTTGGCGCGCTGATGCGCTTGAGCGAAGTGTATGACGAGTTGAGGAACTTCTTTCTCTATTAAAGCGTGAAACTTAATTTGAGGCATTTATGGCTCGCGTCGCTTCGTCGTCGTATAGGAAAAAAGTGCGCAAACGATCTGCACTACATGGCAATCAAGTGGAGGCTCACTTTCACCTAATGCCCTATTTCTTTACCGCGCTGAGAGTAGACTTCAGCTGATTTCCTCTTTGTCCATGCATCTCGCACACGGACCGCACGAATTCATTCGCTCTAGAAGCGAGCAATTTTGAGGCATTGCGCTAGCATAGTTTTCATTTTTCAACTTTACAATATATTCAGACCATTAGGATATTTGCAATGAGATGTACGAAATGAAGGTAAAAGTAAAGCACGAACTTTTTTCAACCGAAATGTCAGACGTTTCATGGCCTCGCTTTGTTAATCCACTTAAATTAAATAAAAATGAGTCAGGATGTTATTACGTTCATCATTCACGGCGTATGCTTGCTTGCATGTACATAAAATGCATAATGGTGATGAACTAAATAAAATATAATCATAATCAAGTTTATTGAGCGATGTACTGTAAATAATTTTAGCTCTTATTTGGTCATTGCAATTGTTATGATTTTTGGTACATTTAATTTAGTCATTATGCTCAGTCATATGATGGTAATCGATGCTATACATTACATTTATTTTCTTGTAAATAATTCTTCTTTTATGTTAATTCTCTTATGCTGGTGCGCATTGCTATTGTGCTCTTTACACTGCTGGAGTGCATGTGTGTGTGTGCAAGTGCAGCGCATGCGGAACGTCATAAGCGCCACCACCATTTTCGTCGCGACCTTGAACTATTTGTTTTCGCAAGCTCACATTACCTGCGCGTCTTCCGCGTCATTAGCGCAATGGTCTGTAGTGGTGTGTAATAAATTAGTGATTAAATCAATTAAAGAAAGAATTAGCGGTAAACTGGGCATCCTAGTGCACCCTTACTCGGTGGTGAATTCGTCGTTGCATACAATGTATACACAGGTGCTTTGTAAATCATGCAAATCTGATAAGAAGTACACCGCTATGCTGAAGGCGTCAGCCGCCATGTTGAGGTAGGTGCTACTGTTTAATGAGTCTGTCGTTTGTTCAATATTGTACGAATGGTGTGTTTTGTCCTATTAGGGGTGATCATCCGTACTGCGCTTTAGGGGTTATGACCTATTTATTACCCAGCTGATGCACTAGATGTGTGCTTGCTACTTGGTACTGCCAAATGCATCTTGCATATGCCCTACAATGAACGGCCATATTGTACAAATTTTCCAATTCGGCGTCACCACAAGTGCAAAGTTGAAAACATCATTTGAAGGTAAATTGGTGCATGAGCAATTATCAGCTGACAGTCTGTGATGCATATTTTGCATGCTGCATTTAGATATCGCCAATGAGAGGAAGAGCCATTCAAATATCCAGAGGGGCCCGGATTCTATTGAGGAAGTATGAGTATTGTTGAACAATCACACCTGTTATGTTTCTTAGGTCACCAGAGCCATTCCTGGAGGCTAGATTGGGCGCGATCGTTCGCTGTTTCGTCGCGATTTTCCTTCGAATGCCTAAGCATGACCGGTGGGCAGTCTTCGTGTCGTCGTGTCCGTCGTGTATCAGACCTGGAGAGGTCTATGTAAAACGAAATACTTTCGTGTTCGGTTCGGTAAATTGCTTAATATCACTAATACAACTTCGCGACTCGGATAGCTATCGAAAGTGAGTCGTGCCCTGTCTCCTTTCACTTGTTAGGGCCAGTACGTACATCCCGTTATCAAAGAGTCATCAGTCATCTTAAATCATTATCATTCGTATGCGGGAGTGTTCAAGCCACGAAGAGCTTTGCAATAATCCTCTGAGAGGACGAGTTCGCTCGGTTTTAGCATTGCAAGCCGTGTCTTGCCATCGTTTAAGCATAAGAAGTGAATCGTTGCGATGGAGTTCGCGGTATATGGTCCGTTCCACCAGAGAGGGTCCACCAGATGAAATGTGAGGGGACGGCAACGGGGGATTCAATGAAAAGCCGTCCAGAATGATGAGCGTGGTATGTACAAAGAAATTCTTATGTTGCTTATCACACATTGCTGCGAATATTTTATGTGCATGTCCAGTACAAACAAACGGTTTGTACTTTGTTGGGTTCACATTTTATCGTTTCGTTTTCTAGAAATTCCACACTGTCGTCACTTTTTTCCAGCTTTGCCTCAACTTGGGATATTTGAGTATCGTTTAACCATGGCCATGGGCCATAAGCATATTTATCGGAAATAATACTGAGAAATTAGCGGCGGAGAAGATTTAAATATCAATTAAGATTCTGAATATAAATGGTCGATTGTTGAAAGCACATTTTACCGGACTGTTAGAGCCAACGTATTTTTTGCAATTAAGCGAAGGTAAAATGAAGTAAAAGTAAGGCATTCTTCATTTTTGTGAATAAAACATTAGGAAATTCATGGTCGTTGTGCTACTCAACTTTATAAATCTACATAAATTACACAAAAATGATTAGCTGCGTTGGTTGTAGTAAACTTTGTTCGGGTACATAGAATCTAGGGAACAAACAGCTAAACACTGATAATCACCGATAATAATAACTCATCAAACTTTCATTGGTCGTGCGTGAAGCGAATTGAATTGAAGCGACCTGAACGCATTGCAATGCATTGCTCAATTGAACGCGCAATTGCGTATTCGATGCATTTAGTCTCATTAAAATAGCTTCAGTTGGAGCACGCGTTACAACTAACGGTTCTGAAAGTAAACAGAAAGAGAAGAGTCCTCCAGTCTTTTGTCGATAGGTTATTCAAATGCATTCACTATTGCATCTCAAAATGCATTAGCATCTCATCACCGTTACTCACTACTCGCAATGCGATCATGACAGTCACAATCAACCATAAATCGAATGAAATATGAAAAATGTTGGCCAATTCTTAATGGTTTAACGTATTAATTACCTTTGTTCTCAATTTTACTCGTGACACTCTTAATTGAGTTGGCTGGAGGTTTTTCAAAAGTTGGCTCATAATTTGGAGCACAATTGAAACAAAGACATCAGTTGTTTTCTTCTCAGGTAGTAAACGTTTCGACACAGTATGTTTTCATGCGGCTTTATAAGGAAGGTGCTTCAGGTACAATTCATGCGTACAATGATGACCAAATTTGTATCATTGTAAAATTTTACCTCACTCGCTATTCACTCTTATCCGATTATACGTACAGTGCATAAAGCACACAACAATTACATTTGAGAGTGTTACACAAACGTTTCACACGCATAGCTTTGCAACTTTGAATGTTGTATATGCTTATATTGAGTTTTTGATTTAAGTCACTTTTGCTTCAAGTGAAGTTGCAAAATCTAAATGGTTATGTACATCTGTACATGTTTAATGGTAGTAGGCGTCAAACGGTGTGAGAATACACATTGTAGTAGTTCAACTTGGACGGTATTATTATGATTTGTTTAATTAATGCAACAAGACGCGTGTCTTGCTGCTGAATGCGGTGTAATTATTATTACAAATATGTTATTATTCTGTCAGGATGTTATGCAATGCATCTTGCACACGTTCATTCAGTTTGGCTTTGTTCAACGAATTCATAATGAGCCATTTGACAAATTTACATTTTGCATTTCAACTTTGTTGAAACTTGAACGGATTAGTAGTCTATTGAAATACAATTACTACACTTTTTTCAATATTAGGAAAATGATAGTCGTGACCTAAATTTATGATTATTATTCAAGTAATTAATTCGTATAATTGGCTGGTAGAAAATATGCGTTTAATTAATGGCTAATATTTTTGATTAAAATGAATTATAATAATTTCACGGCAAATTACAAAATACTCTAGAAATATTATTTCCTGATATGCAAATGTGTTTTATTAGAGATAGTAATTGTGGCATCAAAGTGGAGTATTACATGATTAGAATATAAGGAAGTAGCGTTTAAAAATATTTTCAACATTTCAACGCAGAAATGTATCACAAATCAGGTGTTTTTAAAAAGGTTACATAAGTTTTATTGCAGGCGCTTGAATACAAAATATGTATTTTTTCTGCAGCACATATTTTAGTAATGCGGGATATTAATGTATACAACTGGCTATTTTTACGGTTCGTTCACACATTTATTTCGATTGCTAAACGGACAAGCGACGATGTCACTTTTGTGAAAACCGGTCGTGATTCACTTTAACTCATCACATCGTATACGCTGCTTATGGTACTCATCTGGTGGTTATTAATTACGAGCTAGTCTTATACAATCGCGACTTAAATGGTATTTGCTTTAATTTACTTTCAGCGGAGAGTTGTTGGCATTCTGCATTAGCATGTGTTCGGAACACGTTCACACTAGGAAGTTCTCATAGATTTTTTTTTAGAAATCAGTTTAATAGTACACTGATTACTGATTTGATAAGTAACATGTGGGTTCATCTGAAACACACATATTTGCCACGAAAGCTGTGAACTTTTACCACTTTTTTAACGCTTTACACAATTCTTCAAAGTTTTTTCTCTTTGCCTTGCATTTTAAAGCGTGACATGGAAATCTTACCTGTCTCTGATGATTTCTTCTGTGCGATGCTGAAGATGATATTTAAATGCGCGAATTCGCTACACACGTTTTTCAGGTTTTGTGTGAATTCATTAAAATATATTACGGCGGAAAGAAAGACAATAAGTACATTATCGGTGCTACTGTTGTACAGTTATATTTTATATACTCTGCGCAAACAATCGTCTAAAATGACATACATTTCAGATAATATTTGCAAGTTTAATTTTTATCGACGTATTGTATGAAGTAATGCGGTGATTTGGTTTTACTTTATAACTGCCCTCAATTGCGTCTCGCTTGCAGTACAATCATTTCTATTAAATCTTGATTCAACACTGGTCGGGACCTCTAGTATAAACGCGAGAAGACATAATGAGCTTTAGCTGAAGGCTTCTGGCATAGAAGGCGCCGCAGATCGGTTTCTGCATTAAAAGTTGTTTGAAAGTATGACTAA
Source organism: Aleochara curtula (assembly GCA_963978815.1). Taxonomy (NCBI): domain Eukaryota; kingdom Metazoa; phylum Arthropoda; class Insecta; order Coleoptera; family Staphylinidae; genus Aleochara; species Aleochara curtula. Next base: position 10,148,986 of record OZ022220.1, read on the forward strand.
GTTCGAAAACAAAAACAACGGAATGAACTAGAAAAGTAATAATAAAGTGATGAGAATAGGTTTAATCCTGAAATAGAAATAGAAAAATGCGTGGGACACACAAAGTACATTTTTTAAATATTTATTCATTTTATAATTTGGCACAGTAAACAGTGAGCCTAGACCTAGTAAACAGTTTTGTTTGTTTTACTTCTCTTATTAAATGAGTGAGTGTCTCGTATGGGATTTGAAAATGTATATGTCGTAGTATGCATTATTTGATAACTAGAGATGACTTTAGATCAATGTCTATGGCGTTTGTTGCACATCTTTATCATAATAAGTATGTGTGTATGTACGATGTAGTTATTTTACATTGAGAATGGTATAATTATTATCAATCTTAATATCGTATTTTAATATAAACATTCACTAGCCCTATAGAATTCCTCGTGTCTTCGCAAAACTAATCGCTCATGATCATTATCATCATCATGATGAGCATTTTGAAACAAACAAAGATATCGCTCGATTAAATACTTTTTAATTAAACTGCATTCAATGCGTGTGAGTGTGTACTTCTTGTATTACTTTAAAAGAGTCTATACGCATAAGAACTTGTTATACATCTTAATGATATCCTTGCATCATAATAACTTGTTGGGGGGATAAGTAATTTGTTTTTATACATTTTGTTATCATCTCTCTTCAAATTCTATTCTGAATGGAATTACTAAATGCTGCCTCAATTTACACAATTTCACTTCTTCGCGCTTATAATTGTACATGACACATTTATATTTATTTTAAATAGGGTTTTTCGCTAAATATTGTTTCTATCGTTCAAGAAGTCAAGAAGACGTTTTTTTGCTTTTGCTTGACAAAAGTTACGGTTGAGAGGCATTATTCATTTAATTTACTCTTCATTAAATAAATATTTACAACATACTGGTCTAAAAAGGTTTTCTAGATTACTTTAGTGCTGAATCAGCGGCGCGACGCTTTTCTTTCAAGTATTTTTGCATTCGTTATAGAAATAATCAAGTTATAAATTGTTACAGAGTTTATATCAATCCTAAATTGGTTTCGCGATAGAGTTTAAATAAGTATTTGAGGGTTGGAGGTGTATGATTACAATTCTATCTATTTATATTTATATTTTCTAAGTACATTGTGTATGCTTTGTATGTGTAGTTTTCGCGCACTGCACATTTTTAGTTATTTTATGTTTTTTACGTTTATTAATCAACAACATGTTACTGTACAAAGTGTGCCCCACGTTTCGCGTTAGCGGTAAACGGGTGATTATTAATTTCATTGAATTGGCGTTGGAAGAGAAAGATAAAAACGTGTCTTCTTAGCGAATAGAACATTGATTGAATTTAATTTAGTTAGGTATTTAGATTAGCTCAATATCTCATTAGGCTTATGGCGCGCACTCGTCCCTCTCATCACTAATCGCGATTGTTCTTTGAATAATAAAGAAAACTTTGTCTACTATGTCCCCGAACGTGTTTGAGTCGAAAATACCGAAATTGAACTACAACTTCAATTTCATCGCTTTCGTCAGCAAAATTAACGTAGTCATTAAAATGGCATAATTAATAAATTAATGAATAATTACATACTTAATGTACTGGCGCTTATATAGCTTAATCATATTTCGATCATGATATTATTTCGAATCAAAAACTACATTTTGTGTTTCAATTCAATTTAACAAAATGAATGGCTGATATGATATTTGTTCATACATGTTCATAAAATTCAACTAATAATGGATTCATTCGTTCTTATCACGTGATATATCGAATCATATCAATCAATAAGTGCAATTGCGTTCAATCCACTATTCGGCTTTATACAAGATCATTGCACATTTGTTCTGTGATGATGAATATTTTCGCGTTTGTTTCGTGTTGCCAACAACTCACTCGGCGGCGAATTCGGAAACAATGCAATGGCAATTTCAAAAACAAATTACAAGTATTAACTAACATAACCACTTTACAGATTTACAAAATAATAAAAATATCCATAATATAATAAAAACAAATAATAATAATAATATAATAATAAGACTTGTTGTAATAAATAACGTGTTCGCGAAACGACGCATATACATCTCGCGCAATCATCATACGTATTCGCAATCATCCACAATGGCATCTCAAAATTACATTCGTGTGTATTCCTCTTGTATAATAATATAATAATAATATTTATAAGATATCTACATAACAATCTACAACACCAATATTTTACTTGTGTATTCTTCTTACTCTTGTTCTCTCTTACTCTCTCTCTCTCTTTCTCTCGTTCTCTTCTGGCAAGTTGTCCTAGAGATCAAATGGTTTTCAATTGTGCAATCATTTCATTTGCGTTTCTATCGAATTTTTGTCTTCTTCTTCACATTTGGTTTTAGTTTGAATTCATCGGTTGAAAAGTTTGTGTTCTCGCATTCGCTTAATGCGCACGATCAATTCTTGTCATGTTCGATTTGGACTGCAAGTGTACAAAATTCGAGCGGTTTGCAAGTAACAAGCATATTTCTTTAGTACCAAGGCGTCGGAGGGAAGCTGAGCGCTGATGCCGCTCCCGCCTCCCTGCCGACCCTATTTCAGTCGTCCTCGTGCCTCGGACTAGAATCGTACGGCGACGACGCGTGCTCGCTGGCGAAATTTAGCACATCGGGCGAGACGCTATCACGATAGTAAAAGTTATCGGACGATGGGCCAGCGCCGCCGTTCATTAGCGCGCCCAACGGCGGCGAAGACATTGACGGTCGGCCACCGGAGCCCGACGCCGCTGACGACGGCGGCATGTCCGCACCGCCACTCATGAAGTTCATTTCCGATCCGTCGCGACACCACAATTGGCGCATTTCTTGCCGACGCTGTCGCATCAGCGTCTTGTACTCGGATATGCGCATTTTCTTGCCGTCCACGATGCACGTGCGCTTTGGCCGCGGCCGATAGCGGTAGTCGGGATGCTTCTCCATGTGCAGCTTACTCAGACGCGATTGCTCCTCGTAGTAGGGTTGCTTTTCCGCGTTTGACATGGCCTTCCATCGAGCGCCCAAAATTTTCGATATGTTCGAGTTGTGCATATCCGGACAGGCCTTGAGGATCTTTCGTCGCTCGTCTTTGGCCCACACCATGAACGCGTTCATCGGTCGCTTTATATGCGGTTTGTTTTCATTATCGCGCTTTGCCGGTTGACGCACAATTTTTGCCTTTTCATTAGAGTCTTCAGGTAATTTGTATGCGGTTTCGGGTGCACCCCATAGATCTGAAAAACAAGCGGGGTTTAGTATGGCGTTCGGTTGAGATTGAGATGAAGTCAACTCACTTGAGATGAAATCAGCATCATCTTTTAGTTCATCGCGCTTACTTCCTTGATGCGGAGTCGGGAAGCCGCCGTAAAACCCGGCGTAGGGGTTCTTCTCCGGCGATAGTAGCTCCTTTTTGAGCCGCTCCGTGTTCGACTGTAGCGGGAACTGCGGTGGCAGGCCAGCGTACGGCGGGAATGGACGCGAAATTAATAGATTTGGTGGCATGAGCTTTGGCGTCGTAGCTGCCACGGGATGCTCACTGGGATGCGGAAGTGGTGTACTGTGCGGACTCGATCCCGCCGAGCCCGAGCTTGACGATTTGGGTTTTGTGAGGTTTAATGGCGCATCCGGATCGCTCGGTGGCGGCGGTGGTGATGGCGTAGGTGGTGGAGGAGGTGAACGTTTATCCACACATGCGGACATTTGTCCCAAGTGTGTTGTCGTCAGCCAACTTGGATGAAATGGCAAGACCTTTAAGTAGATCAAACAGTTTCAATTAGTTTACGGTTCATATTAACCAACCAAGCACGCAGAATTACATACATTTTTTGATACACCTGGAGGCAGACCAGGTAAATTTCGCAGTTGCTCTAAGATTGGGAAGTAGAATCCTTGCGGCCCGGTCGCAGGGTACTGAGCCATTATTTGGCCCTGCAGTTCCTGAATCTTCTGCTGCTGGTGCAGGAACTGCTCGTGCTCGCGCTGCCTCTGACGCTCCTGCTCCTTTTCGGTTTCATTGATGAGTTGACTAGCGGCGGACTGTTGCTGTTGCTGCAATCGAAAATGACACTCATAGAGTTTTCGTATAAATAAAAAAGACAGCGGCGCGGTGGCAGCGCGTGCAGTGTGAGGAAATGACTAGAAAACTAGAATGAATCGCGCATAACCTAACCTAAATAAACAACATGCAAGAATGTCGTCAGCTCTTGCAAACGCTTTGGACATCTGAACGAATGGGAGACACGCTTTTTTGTTTCATTATTCATATTATTAGGACGTTTGTGTGTGCGCATCGCGCGCGCGGACGCATGTTAGCATTGCGGATACATTAGAGAGGAGCGAGAAGCGTTCCATCTGTTACAATTCGTAGCCGGGGCTCCTCTCTCTTTTTTCTCCTGTAAGAATTTGCAGGTTGCCAAACCGCCTACTGGTACTAAATATAAGCACCCGGCATCCGTCCAATTTTATCCTCCATTCACTGCAACTTCATCTTGTGCAAAGAGTCGGTTCAGTCACATTCGAGCCATAATATGCGATTGCAATGACAACAACAATATCCACATTCTGATGAGGTGTGTGCGTGCACGTACGGATTCGTTCGTTCGATTTCTCGCAAGGGTAACACTGGTAGTTGTTTGCCCACTGATTGGTTCATTTCTCAGCATGAATGAATTTCTTTATTGTACATTAGCATTTTGCCTCGCAGTGGTATTACTTCAAGTCGTCCTATGAATATGATTAAGAAGGCTACCGCGATGCGAGCTCGCGCATTTGAAGCAAATAAAAGGCTCACTTCTAGTGCGCACACAGAGTGCAGAATGTGATGTTCTCGGTCATTATTACGACATGATGTATCTCTTCCGGTGTGTGTTAATTACTCGACCAGCAGCAGCAGCAGCAACACACGGCATAGCGTTAACAATTTCGTCCATCTTTCATTCAACTTTCTTGGGCGCTGCCTGCATGCGGCCGAGAATGAACCGCGCACGCCGTCTCTCAACGAAACTGCAATGAATGAGAGCACTTGTTTCGCCGTCATCAGCGACCGTGCTGATGCTGGAAGCGCATCTCATGTCCCGTCGTTGCTGTCGTTTTCTATCCGCACCGAGATGCTCTGCATGCGGCTCTCCGGTGCGTTATAAATACTTGTGCGTGTATTCTCTGCGCGCATTCTTTTTCCGGCTGCGTTTTGCATTTATCGCGCTTTGACGATCAATGTGTACATAACGCAATAACTCGTACGGAAAAAGCAAGTTTCCCTCTTAAAAGTGAGAAGCTCATCAACGAGTAAAAAGAGCACGCGTCCATTATGCGCTTCATTTGAAATCATGTTCAGTTATTTTTAAAGTCGAATATTCATTCAGAACTTTATTTAAGAACTGACTTAAGTTCAGGGATTATGCTCAAGTGACTGGAGCAGAATTGATTTTTATTAGTTGTGCGATTTCCGGATTTTTGACAATGATTCTATTATGACGAGAGAAAAGCTTTTTGAAGTACATACATTGAGACGTAGAGTGAATTAAGAGAGGATGAATTTATTATTTCAAGAATACATAATTATCAATGGTTATACTACTCGGAATTGTATCTCTTTCAAATGCAACAAAGTACAAAGAGAGTTTATTTGGAAGCAAGCAAAATGTCTTTGAACTATCTGAGCGCGTTTTCGTTTGTTGTGAGCATCGACGTGTGTGCGTGCGCTCTTCGGGAAAAAGGATAATAAAATCGCAAACTACACAGACGCGGTGCGAACAGACACGTCGCAGTGCGCAGTGAGCAGTGTGAGCTTTTTCGACTCAAGGCTCCTAAATCGATTCAATCCGCAAGAAGATAATTAACCTCAAATTCGAATTGAATTAAAGTGCGAGGAGATCAAAGACTCTCGCACACATTGCGTTTTATTGTCTCGTCTTAATTTTGTAATCAGTTATCTTCAGTGCCGTCAAATACAGAAGGCTTTGAATGAATCAGCCGCCAGGCGAGTCAGAATAGAGCATGTTCGCATGAAGACCAAAACCACACACATGCAATAAGTGCATGCATAGTTCTTTTTCGTACAAAGAGCCATCGCGTTGCGCACGCGAAGAATATCAGAAATATTTATTGAGCTTGCGAGCAAGTGAGCCGGCACACGCACACTTTGTGGATTCGCCACGCTCATGTCAGAAACAAAGAACACTAGGTCTTTATAGAATTTGGAATTTGCATCTGTTAAACACATGTGAAACGCACGCCGCGGCCGGATATTCTCCAGAAGCGGCGCGCATAATCCAATAATGCGTATTCGTTTTGTCTGTCCGTCTCTCGGCTTCTCGGTGTATGTTTATATTCTCTTTCAGCGAGCGCATTTTCCGCCGAGAGACGACATTAAAACAAAGTCAAAAAGCACGCGCCGGCAATAGACTGTCCATTGTAATACAATATACTCATTAGATTAACTCCGGCCTGGAGAGAGAAAGAGCGGTAAAGACAACTGTTATTGTTCGATGAGCCGACGAAATAAACAAAACGCTTTTTGTATGTGTTTTGTTGGCGTAAACAACGCGCCATTCATTTGCTGGCTGGCACAGGAAGGATAATTGAATCGCTGGGTTGCCTACGTTGCGCCGCGGAACACAAACGCACAATATTTGTTTATATCCGGATATTGCGTGAAATATACGAGCAAATAAAATCTCTATGAGTCGTAGGAGAATCTATCATGGTTTTGAGCGATTTTACGAGCACGGCGTAAATCATCCGAACATAATAATTTAATTATCATCTGGTTCTTCTTGAGCTGCGCGCCCGGAAAGGGACGACCAGGGGGAGTTTTACTGTTTCCTGCTTCTGGTCGGTTACCATTTTATTTGAATGTCATTTTCACTTGTTTTCTTCAATCTACACGCCTGCTTGTTTGTTTTCGATGCGTATTTATAAGTTGAAAAGTGAAAATTATTAAATGTTGCGAAAGATGCAAGAAGTTGATAAAATAATTTGTTTATTTTTAATGTTTTTTGGAGCATTGCAATTGCCGTAATCATCATATTGGCTGGCGCGGAGCGGAGCGGACGTGTTGTGTTAGTTATTATTGTTTGGTAAACGCGAACGAACAAAGTGCAAATCACTGTTTCCAATTAGTTGATCGTCACAAATCTCCGCGGCGCGCTTCACCTCCGTGCTGTTGGTCAAGTGCAATAATCGAATTGTTAGTGTTTCGCGGCGAGCGTGATGCATGGCGCGCGTGTACTTTGCGAAGAGAGTTTGTTTATTATCGAACAATTCAAACGCATTAGAGTAACTCCACGACTGGTTCCATTCCTCCAACAAATAAACGCGCGCGCGCTCGCGAACTTTATGAACTGGGAAACGTCGTGTTCATTCTTCGTCCTCGTCTTCGTCTTGCGCTCCAGTCGCTTTGGGTAAATGCATTTCGCTGGTCGTACGCTAAATCGGTGATGAAGAACGAAGAAACAACACACATACACTACGCGCCGTGTGTGGAATGCGCAAGCGAGAGGACATAGACAGCGTGCGGGGATTGATTTACAATGTTTACTCGAATGAATGATGGCCCGCTAGAAACAACAGCCTTCACGTGTTATATAAATCCATCGCGGGTGCACGCCAATACGACAAACTTGAGCAAACGTCTACTGTTTCTCAATGCGATTCGAAATGAATCCAGAAGAAAAAAGGATAATACTTTAATCTTATTTCTTTTATTGGAAATATTAAACTTTTAATTTTTTTCGCTGCTTACGAGAAAATCTAAAATCTCTTGAAAATTGACTAGATTTCAAAGACTTAAATTGTCGTCCTGGATTACAAGGATTCCACTCGGAAGTTTGTTAGTTTCTTACGTTAATTACCATTCTATTTAAAAATAGCTTTTATAAGCAAATTCATATTCTATTACAGAACTAGTTACTTGGTTCTTTTCTTTTTTTTTGCTATCCATTTAAGAGAGATGATGCTGATTAAGCCTGAAAGATTTTCAATATGCATCTCTCACATACGTCTCTTCCGCTGACAAACAAAGAACATCGCGGACACGCCGCCGATCTTCTCTTCGTCGCCGGCGCATATTCCCATTGGATTTGTCACGTCAGCCGACAATGGTCGAGTCTTATAATACTCGCGAGCTCCTCTTCGACTAACACAACTTGGGATTACGTGCTCCCTATTTCTTCTTGGCGGTTCTTTTCTTGTATTTTTTTCCCGACTTGTTCTCTTTGTCGCATTCGCTTCATTTCTTATCCAGGGTGACAACATCAGTACGTTTTTCTCTCGCGCTCGCAGCGACGCATCGCTCCGTCAAACTAGTTCAATTTTATATCAAAGTTATTATCACCTATGTGTTCTTTAATGCTCTTTGAAAACGACTGCGGAGACGTAATCCGCTTAATATCAGACGGCGAGCGTCAGCAGCACGAATGAACGAAAATCAATGCAGTGACGACGACGAGGACGATCATCTTCCTGCACAACTTCTTGTCGTAGCGAACGAAAAAAATAACAATGCCATGCGATTCGCAGCAGCAGCCATAGAAATGGAATTAAAATGTAATGCATGTCTCCACACTGTCAGAAGCAGATCTAAAGTGTAATGCATGTTCACAGTCAGTAGTTCTAAAAAGTGATAATGCATGTCCATTGTAAAAGCATGTCCAAGAAATGCTGCTTTGGCGATGATCGCACAACGGGGCAAAAAAGACAATACGGCTAGCTTTTTGACGACTTACTTTACATTTGATTCAACGATGCTCTTTTATGGATTTACGCTCAGAGCAGGAAGGAAAAAATGTCGGTTGATATAATAATATTATAATAAAAGTCGAGGCGACGAATTTAAATTTCAGCACGCAGCACAAACGCATTTCAAATCCCCGGAGTATTGTGTGGATTCTTTGATCATTTTTTCCGTTGTTGTTGTCTTCTTTTGCCTTTTGAAATATTTATAATACGCATTATGATAAGTTTAGGTGCAGGTAATTTTTGAAATTTTAAATTACATCGGGAAATATTTTTGGTACGGCCAGAAATAAATTTTCATAACTCATCCGAGTTTTATCAGATATGTAAGAAGATATTTCAACATTCATAATCGCATTCCACGCTTTCATTTTCACATTATATGGATGATTGTGCGTGCTATTTGAAGTATGAAATGAAGAATAAAATGAAGACGATAGAAATGTCACAAATGTTTAGCTGCGAGCTCGGCATGTGTAAAACGCATGCTGACAGAGCCAATTCGACGACAATTCGTGGCCTCTTTCATCATTGCTTTTATTTCCCTAAAGACACACGACGCGACGCGACGCACGCACAAGAGACGATTGCGCACTTTTCCCCCTTTTGTACAATGAATAAAACAACAAAACGCGATTAAAAATGTAGGTGCGCAAATAAAGCAAAGTCCCAAACGTATTTCGACAAAGGCATATAAACATAATGCAAATCATCTATCTGCCCTCTTCGGATTAGGCCCTTTGAACCCATCACGCATCATGCGTCATCATTGACAACATTCCCGTGATGCCTCATTTAGTAACACAAAGCACAATCAAAAGATTTGTGTTTGCGCTTCGCTTCTTTACCTTTGCTTTGCGTTGCTGTGCTCCACATATGCTGATGGCGATGATGATGGAATGCGTATGGTTTGGATGCTTCGATCCGTAATGTTTGCGTATTGTTTGAATACACTCAATTAGGAAAGAACATAAGGCTCCTGTGCGCCCCTTCGACGACGCATAAACACAAAGCTATTCATGAACGCATTAATCAACCGACAAGAATCGCATCATATGATTTGTGCTCACACCACATGCGAGAAGGGCGCGAGCAAACGCGAGCGCTCTCTTTGTGTTTCTTGCGCGAAGCACAACCCGATGTGATTACGAGACACGCAGCAAGCAGCGCAAACACACACATTTCTGTCGAATTTCGACGAAAAGCGTAATCTGCTCGCCGAAACGCATGATGATGATTATTTCTCTCGCTCTATTTTGAGAGCACGATGCGCGCATTCCAGCTGAGCGAATCACATATGAAAATATGAAAAGCATTCAACGAATAATATTCGTAATAATATTCATTGTGTAATATTTCATCTTCATTATATTTTCGTATTTATTTACATACCCGAGCGATGCGTCAACAAAAACAGATATTCGCAACAAATGAATGAATAATTTGCGCTATTTGAAGTTTGGATGCAATGAACAAAAGAATGAAGTGCACCATATGTGCATCAAAGTAAAGTGAACTTGACGTGGCGAAATATTGGCGTGGAACTTAAGGGCGCTAGCGAGGCGTGAAGATATGAGTTGCTGTGGGGGGATGATGATATTGTGCGCGTTGAGGGCATTCTTCGTGGGCACTAGAGACAGACGTACTAAGCGCGTAATGAGTGCGAAGAAGGACGTGCAATGAAATATGATTTATGAAGCATGCCGTCATAAGCTAACCACTGTTTAAGTGTAATTAACTTTACATTATTAGAATGGGGTGGCTGCTGTCGACGTTGCCGCCACGCAGCGAACGCTCTGCGGCGGGTAAATGAGGCAAGGGAGCGACGGAAAAGGCACAATGAAAATTCTATTAGTTGAGCAATTAATGACACCTAAGAGATTGATTGTGTTATTGCGGAAACGTAATTAGGATGTCATTTTGTGAGATGGAAGGGTTGTAAACATTTGCTACGGCTGTATTTTTCTTGGCGGAGAAAAATTTTAATTAGAATTTTTAACAATAGATGCAAAAGAGACACTTGTGTCCTATTAAAATAGAACAACCCTCGCACTGAGGATGAATAAGATGTTATCGCTGAATATTGTAGTAGTAGGTCGTAATGAGAGGCGAAACAGGACAAAAAGGATGCATCCTGTGTATTGATATAATGCCAATATTTGTAATACGTTATTTGCTTATCTGTCATCAGTCTTTTGATGTCAAGTGGTTTTAGGGAACCCTTTTTCGGGAGCTTATCACGATCATAGTAATAATAATAATCCTAAAATAACATAATGCCGAAAACCGCAGTGAAAGTGAAAGCGCCACCCCAATTTTCGCATGTAACAAATGGGGGTTGTCGGAGAAAGACAAATAATTCGCGAAGCAAGAAAACTTTACCGCAAAAGGGGTATTATATAATCATTATACAACATACACAGAGAGCCACGCGTGGAGAATACAAACGTACAAATCGGGCTACAAACAGGCGGCTTTTGTGTGCGTGGCACGTGCCCGTGCGTACGGCACGTGCCGTGTGCTTGCGTGCGCGCGCGCGTCGGTTAATAAAGTGGTTTGATTTGCCGCAACCCGGAACAACAAGAAGGGTGCGCGCACCAATTAACGATTTAAAATTAAGTCAACTTTACGTTAGTTGTACAAATTCCAGCCTCAATTTAATTCCCGCCCTCAAAAATGAAATGACATGACATGTTAATCGATTTATTTCTCTTCGTGCGACTCGCATAATTTATCTAAGAATAGAAAATTTCTCAGCCCACCATACACTCTTCCCGAGCGTTTTTCTTATTCGATGCGAACGAATAAAATAAATGTGTCTCTCTTCATTATTAGCTGTTTATAAAGTGTCAGCAGTGGCTTGAAGTTTTTCTGATTCACTGATTTAATTTCATTCGATTTAGTGGATAAACGAGTTGAAGAAGGACGATAAACCAAAGGCCTATCATTCAAGTAAATCAATTTGGCTTTTAATTAAAATAAATGCGTTCGCCTTCAGGTGAAATTTATTTTTTCGTCGAGCAACTTTTTATTACCACCGTATGCATTATTTTGTTGGTGATGAATTTAAAATGTCCACACTTAATAAGTTTAGTTTATATTATGCGGTTTTAATTGGCATTATGCATGCTGAGAAGCGACATTTATCTAATTGTCTTGAGATGCTGCTTGCATCAAACAAAACGAAATTGCTATAAAGTATGCGGCAAGTGCTTGCTAGTTGAATGCGGAAAATAGCTTTATTACTTTGCACGAATTGTTCGCGTATATGAATTGAGCAATAAAATGCCAGCGTATTTATGATATGCATTGCACTTTAGCACTTGTATTATTATTGTTGTTAGTCGACTTGAAATTACCGTATCGCAGTAGTTAGAAACAACAAATAGTGTTTAAATATTAATATGAATAATATTTGTATCCGTGCTACTGTCGCTGCTGACTGACGGTTGTTGGCAGGATCAATCAGCGATATTGTGCAATAACAATTTAATAATTGGTAAACAATTTCACATGCGTATTTGGAACAGAAATTTATATGCAAATCACTCAAATGTGTGGTCTAACTTTATATTTAAATAAATGACTTGGGCGTCAGTGCACATGTGCAACGAGCGCTTAAAACTACTTCTCGTCACTGGGAATAATTAACTCGACTTTTTCCACGTTTTCGATCTTTATTTCGATTTCTTTCACACGCACTCGCGCCAGGTCTAAACAAATAAAAGCCATGCGCGAAATCGCTTTTTATTATCGCGCTTTGAGTGATGCGCAAAGATAGGAAAAAGTTGCAGGTAGTTTTCGCGCAATGTGACGCAAACAAAACATTCGCCAAACGCGGCCCGAAATAGATTCGCAATGTGTATTTTTATATCAAAAGCGTTTAAATTTAGTTTTTGGTCACAATCGAAAATATTGCGCGGTCACGTAATGACCACATAAAATGAAGAGAGATGCATCTCGAGCAAGTCGGCGGTGAGAAATAAGGAGAGAAGTTGAAGGATGTGAGGCGCAAGTGGCATAATAATAGCCGAAATGCATTATTTTTGAACGACGCGCATATATGCGGAGAGAAGAAAGCAGCGGCCCGGAGATAATTTACGATTGTTGTATGCGATGCGTAAACGCATTAAAATTTGCCAATCATGACGACAATTCCAATTCGATCCAATTACGTTCGCGAGCGCGAGCGATCGCGAGATGCGAAGGTTAAGCACGCGATGCGGTGCGCTCGGATGCTCGGCGCATCTCTCGTGGCTTAAGTATTTTTAGGATATATGGCCGCTTGAAAAATATTTGCTCGAGTGCCGTCCGTATTTTCACATGGTGCTCTTTCAAATAACGCAAATCAAGTCAAAAACGAAAAATGTTATAATACGATCGTGTGCTTGGAATTACATAAGTTTATCTAATTGACGATTAATTAGTCAAAGTTATGAATGTAGTTAATCGAGCAACGAATTACAATAAACGCGGTGTTGTTGTATAAGAAGAATTTCTACAAGCCGGATGCCGGCTTTATTTATTTACATGTTGCATAAAAAGTTGCATACGTAATTGTATTATTAAGAATGAACAGCGTAAAAATCGTATTTAATTATGCATCATACTCATGCGCCTTGTAATGATGCAGTTGATGCGAAAAGGAGATGAGCAACAGAGTTGTGCGAATGGTGGAAATCAATGAAAAATAAATAGAATTAAGTAGCGGAGGATGAGTAGATTATTTTATAAAAAGAATTTCTATTTTGTGTATTCGATCGCGTTCGTTTGGTTTTCCTTCTTCTTCATAATAAATTCGTTTGCATGTGCGTGCGCAGTTATAAAGGAATCAAACGCGCGCTTCTCTCCACTCTTAAGAAGAGAATTGAATGCGAACGCGTAACGAACATAAAAGAGACGCGCGCTGATTAAACGCGCTAATGTGGTGTGTATGTGTGCAACATTTCGAAAAGAAGCAAAGAAGCGAAGAACACAGGACACGACGATGCGGCGCAATATTCTTTTCTTTACGGGCGCGCTGCTCTTCGGTCGGTTCGATTTTCGAATGCGCGCCTGAATTAACAGCATCAAGATATTATGGGAATTTATAATTGGAATATCTAATGAGTGTGTTTAATGCGATTGAGTGGAGAGAAGAGAATGTTATTTTCTGTTTGGTTCTTCTCCATCCGTTTCTTGTTCTTTCGTATGCAGCAAAAGCAGCAGCAGCAGCAACAGTGTCATTGATCTTATTAGTTCTTGTTGCGCGTTCGGTTTACGTAAAACTGAGAATACTAAGGTAATCAAAGACTGGTTACACTCCTCCTCGTTTCATTTTTTTGTTCTTTTTTTTCGTATCTCTCCTTGCTTGATGAAGTTTAATCTTGGATTTTATATATTCCGATTTTTTGTTAAACTATATCGGCGATGCGTTCGTGTACATTTTTTAATTGTTGCCGCGTGGAAAAAGGGAAAACTTGCAAGCAGATGCATTGATTTCACTTGACTTGCGCCTGAAACACCTGTACGCATACACATGCGGAGCGCAGTACAATGTAAATGTAATTTATTAATTTTGCGCCCAAGAGTAACGAAGTTGCATGATTGCTTTTCAAACTGGTTTATGCACTTGCCACTTATACACTTAATGCTCATTCACTATGTGCGCGCTTGGCGCTCTCTAATAGTTGATCGATCGTTTTATTCATGCACATTTATGTTGTAAGCTGTTCGCTCATAGAGAGCAAGCAAATAAGACAAGACGACGACAAAAGAATGAGAAAATGACAAAACAAAACGCAACGAAACAAAAATCGTGACTTCACTTTATATAATTTATTGTGCGATGAGATAATATGCGATACGCGGAGCGGAAGTGACTTAATCCGAACGAATGCCTATTTCATCACGTACCCCCTTGTCGTCTGGTAATTGTCGCTGGCTTAGCGGGGACGTATAAAATAAATAATTTATATTTCCACATTGCGCACGTGCAACACGTGCAAACAAAAAGGGGTGGTATTTATACTTATTTTGCTTTGAGGGATATAATTTATTAAGCTTCGTAACAATTACAAGACGAGCAGTCATCTGACACTTGCCAGACATGCGCAATCTATTAATAGACTTATTCTTTTCCTCGTTGCAAGTGTAAGGAAATAAAAGAATCGAATAATTGTTCGTGTATTTCACGGTCTACTTAAGTAATGTCTTAAGTCGACTTGTTTGGTCATCCTTGCGGTTTTTGTGTGGGCACACACGCGCGCGCGCCTCGCGGTATGCAACCCTATTAAATGAGGAATGATGAGGGCGTGTTTAATGGCATGTTAACTGCCACATTAAAGAATCACTTCGCGTGAGTAATTTCGTCATAAATCAGCCATTTTCCTGCAATTAGTTTTAATTGGAACGCGCGATGTGATTTTTCATAGTTGAACAGAACATCCTTTTTTTTTCTCTTCAAAATATCAAGATCGCCGGAAAAATGTATTTAGCAGGAAGTATAAATTCGAATGTTGAATAAGTCATCATGAAATATAATAATACGAGTCTCGCTGCACTCGCGTATAATAATAATATACATAATGCAATCGCATCGTGACAATTACGCGCCTGTTTCGTGCCAGAAATAATACAATTTGTCAACTGAATGCCCAATTTATCTTTTCTTCTTCTCCACGCTCGCTCGCTAGTCTGCGCGTCTTAATATTCCTTGCGCTCCAGGACTTGCTATTGGGCTGATTCAATTTTTGATTTTGAGAAATTCGATAAATAAAAGGTAAAAGTGAAAATGAGAAAAAAGCGAGTACTATAGTTTAATGACGTTGACGTTAAATGCTGAATACGAGCAATCATTTGTTGGTGAAATAATTTATGCAAATTATTTCGCAAAAGCCTATAACTTGTAACTATAATTTGTAGTCGCGAAAATATATATAACGCGTGTATGCGCGCACAGATTACAGTTGCTGCGTAATGATGATGCATGCTTAAACGCAATTTGAATTCAAATTGTAGAATTTATTTTATTTTATTTAAATATATTCAAATTGCGCGCGCATCCTTTATTTTTGTCTACAACACGCCACCATGCACAATATAATGAAGCGCGGCCGCGTGCACGCAGAACAAGAAGAAGAAGCGAGTTAGTTAGTTGGTTGAGATTAGGTTGGTTATGATAATAAAAGAACAAGAGAATACTGCGCATTTTCAATAAATTCGCAATAAATTCCTCGTCGCATTTTTGCGCGCGTTTCGCAAACGAGACACGAAACAGTTATGATAGTCGTGTCGGCGGTTCGCTAATATTATTAGAGTGCGTTGAGCGCTGATAATGAAATACTTGCCGAATATGCAAATTAATTGCAGAATGCACTTATTACCCAATGAGATAGCTCACTTAATAAACGTGTAATAAATAAATAATCATTAGTAGAACGCACTACACGATTCCATCTCTTTTGCGATTTGAATATGAAAATATCTTGGTGGCAAACATGCAGCAATTAATTTTATTTATGTGTTATGAAAATAAAAAAAAGCAGAAGAAGTAGAAGAAGATGCGTGCTGCTATAAGCTGTCACCTTTTCGTTGCGCACTTAAAATAAAAATATAATACAAACATCCATATGCATCGCTCAATAGCAGATATTGTCTAAAAATAAAAAATAAAACACATTTAAGCCAAGTCAAGCAAGTAAGCGTTGGCTTCGCACTCAAGAAGTAGTCGTCGTCGTCGTCGTTCGTCGTTAAGTAAACTCATATTTAAGCAAATGTCACATTTTTTGATATTGTCAAAGATGCGCACTAGCATGCAGTTCAACTGCGCTCATTAATTAAGATAATTCGGCGGATGGTGGCGAACAAGAATAGAAACATGAGGGTAGCAGCCAGCAATGATGTATGCGCGTAGAGATTAAGTTCGAATTACTTAAATTCTCGCGAGTGGATTTTTCCTTCGAGTCGCGCGCGAGATCGCGCAATGTAATGTATTAATAGATTTATAAGCGCCAATAAATGTTCGAATAGATGTATTTATGTGCGATGGCATATTTGTACTTTGTGCTGTTCTCGAATAACAATAATAATAAATGTTTATTGTGCCAACACAACAAGCGCAGACTTCGCGCACGAGGCGCATTTTTGCGCTCGAATACGTTTTATCAATTATGATTTGATTTGATTTTCTAAAATGTTTTGCGCGAATTCCAGCAAATCGTGTTTGCACTTTGGTATTGTTAGCCCATTATTTTCTTCGTTTTGCTGATAAGTGATTTGTTTATTCGTGCAATTTAGACAATTATAATTATGTACTTCGTATGCATACATAATTATTACATATTTAAACACACATTCTACTTTTATAATTTTCAAATCTACAAATGGCACGTTTTATTGTTGTAATTATAACAATTAAGTCGTAAAAAATGGAAATTTATTGTCTAGTAGTCAGTGAACATTGAAAGCTTTGCATAATTTTGCATTCAATTAAATTTGACGTGTTGCTGGGAAATTACTAAAAAAACCAAACGGGAAAATACTTGATCCTGAATTAAGGATAACTTATTGAGTAAATACAGCGTAGTTTTCGTTAGGGAAAATCCGGTAGCATTTGAGAAAAGTGGTTAAAATGCACAACGTCATCACGAAGATGACTTGGCATGAATAATTGTGTTAAATTAGCCGCACACCCCAAGATAAGCGCTTACTAATTTAATAATGCAAGGTGAAATCCGCCTCGTCATTCTAAAACACCCGAAAGTCTTTTGTTTGAACAAACATATTTATCGTCGTTCCCCTTGCGTCTGCGTTTTTTATGCAGTGAGAAGAGATAAAAGAGCAAAAGACCAGCAGGCGCACATTATAACATCATCAATAATGGCATCGTTTACATTATGCATTCATTCGTTCGTTCATTCCTCTACCGCGCGCTCCCGCGAATTGTTTGAGCGGAAACGAGCTAAACCACTGCCTGAAACCGACTAAAAACATTGCCGGATAGTGAAATATTGTTGAGTGGCTAACGAATACGAAAAATGGGGGAGAGAATATCATCATAGTAGATACATAGTTGGTAGTGTGTTGTGGTGCTACTATGATGAACTTTTACAACAAAACTGACACATGATGATGAGTGTGTGATATATGATTGTGGAATTAAAATCGAAGCAGTCTGCTGAAAGCGCATTCATCATGATTAGCAACATTAATAGTCAGTCATTATATTATATTGTGGTTTCCGATTTCATTTGGCTGTGTGTTGTGTGCGTGGTACACAAATGCACAAATTGCACAAAAGCGTATATCCGTCCGTCCGTGCGCATTTAAATTGATACACTACATACACATGCGTATGTCATGCCAGGCATGCAGGCATGCAAACAAATAGGACGGCAGAGACAAACAAATATTCATTCCGAAGGGTTGGACGTGTGTTTGTGTGTTTGGTTGGTTGTAGTGGGCGAATCCATCCGACGCGCATCAATTCGAAATCATGGAAATTAGTTGTTATTGTGGCGCGTTCGCGATATCAATAGCGTATAATACCGCGTTTGAAACGCAGAGCTTCATACAATATGGCAGACAGGACGGGACGGGCCGAGCGCATTATAATCAGTCCAATATTTGACAAAGTCCTTTGTGCTCGTCCTGCGTTCGTGAATTGATGGCCAGCGGCGCAAAACCAATGAAATCGCTGTTTCGCCAATTGGATGATGATGATCATCATCATCATCATCATTGCGCTGCTAACTGACAATTTCGCATTGCTTTATCGCTTTGTTCGCATTTGTATTTGTTGGTCGTGAATAAGACAAGGATAATGAATATTATTTTGAAGTTTTCGACAACTTTCGACAACAAAATTAGCTCCGGGATAATTGAGTTGGACGTGTAGCGAAAAAACGAAAGAAAGTTTGGGGAAAGCATTGAAATCACATTGGGAATTACATTGATATATATAAACAAGATGTGCAAATATTGCAAATAGACCTAGTACTTTGATTATCCTGATGATCACGTTTTGGGAGGGCCCGCAGTCGCGGGGGGATCAGAAAGCGTGCAACTTCCCATTACTTAATTACACAGAAGATTCGAACGCGCTCGAAGGGGGCGGCTAACATCAACAGTGCGCCGGAATGACGGCAAAGGCAAGGTTCGCGTTCCTTTGAAGGTGGCGTACTCGCGCGCGCGCACACACATCGAGAATCATACGCGCTGTATGCAACCCCGAGAGCGCTCGCTAATGATAACAAGATTAGCTCCAATTACATGCCGTCTTTACGCATTCAGACATATTCGCAATCATCGAACAGGCGAGACAAGCACGAAAATTTTACGCGCATTTTCTAACATTCTCCACTGTTTTTGATAATAGTCGTCGGTATAAATTCATCATTCGGAAAGCTTTTGCACAATTTCAATTGAATTGGCGATTGAATATGCGAGACGCGTTTTGTTTGCGGTACGCTGAATAGGAATGCAATCAAAATGGCGGTGCATTTGTGAAACGGGTCGTGCGCGCAATGAGCACACGACAAAAGACGCTTAAATCCACGAATATATTGCTTTGCTTGCGAGCAGCGAGCGCCCTCCGCGCCACGAAAGCATTGTCCGCGCGCAAATCCCCCAAACGATTAACAACAAGCCGGTGCGCAAATGACAATTCGCCCGTTCGCTTTCGAGTTCAAATCTGCATAAAAAGCTATTAAAATAATAAATGACGCCGATAAACGACGCGCGCACGCCAGGATAATGCGGTACGCGCAACAAAACAGATGGCGTGTTTGCCTCCTCTCAACATGTTCCTCAACTTCTTCGTCGTCTGCGACTTGGTCGTCTTCATCGTTGTCTTGTTGCGCTGTACGTTTTTGCATATTAATTACACGATAATTATGCAGACATTATTTTCGCGCCGTTGCCATTAGCTCGGAAACACAACATGTGTGTGCTTAAATTTCATCCTCATCTTCAACTTCTTCAACTTTTCTAGCGTCTTTGTTATCTGTCCGCAGCGTTTTGCGCTGCGAGCTATAGAAATGGAAAGAAAATGCAAACGCAGCGCTAACGATGATGAAAGGATAATACATCTTGCAAAGAATGTACGAACACACACGCCACGCGAATGCAACAAACAACTAGACGAAGAAAACTACGCGAAAAATTCTTGTTGAGATTTGCATGCGTTATGCAAATTATCGCCGGGCATTTAGGTATAGAATTACGTTTGATAATTGTCGTTGGTGTTGTTGTTGTTGTTGTGGTTGTCGATAATTTTCATGCGAGAAAATGCGAAAATTCATGATCGTGTAAATACAAAGTGTTTAAAATGAAAACACTCTATATAAAATAAACAAAAACATTAAAAGAGAGCGTAAGCGAGTAATTATAAAGTTACTTTGAATCTAAACAGGGAACAAACAACACACAACTCGAAAATCCCTAGACACGCACATCTTGCATCCCTTGCAGGGAACAAAAACGTGGAGTAATTTAAATTAAGGCAAAACGAGACGACGAATCAGGAGAACACACGTAGACGACAATTAGTGACGAGAAGATGCGCATAAAGTTGCGAATTCATGCGATATGTTTATTATATCTGCATACATTTTGAATGCGTATAGAAAAGCAGTCAGCACCACCACCCCCCCAACCCCGTTTTGCCAGATAGGGTTTAGGCCAAAGCGGGGGTGGAAGATGCACACACAGAGAGACAAATTCATACATAAGTTTAGCGCTTGTTTGATGTTCGCCTTTTGTTTGCGTCTGCGCCAATCAGACGCGTCCTTCGTACAACCCCCAAAGGATAATACCCGTCGCGCGTTCGCTTGTTTTTCTCATGTAGGATACGTTGATAAAAAAATGTATTCGTACGTGTCCCGCGCACAAGAAGTAAATGAATCACATGTCAACATGTGTCAACGAAGAAGTAAGTTTGTTGTAAAAAGGAAGCAATAGGGAGCGAAATACATTAATTACATGGCTATTTATTATTGGGTAATTTGAAGTAGGATTTTTGTCGTTGGTTGTCGCTCACTCGCGCGCTTGCTCGCTCGCTACATTGATCGAGGAGTGTGTACTTGAGGGCTTAAAAAACTTATTTTTGAAGCTCATCACTTAACGCCAGGATTACTTTGTTACTTTGTCGCTTGTAGGAGAGACGTTGACGCATTAAAAGAGTGTACGAAAATAAAACGCGGTGCGCAGCACCTGGCGCTGAGACATTAGATTTTTCCGCATCGCGCGCGCGAGCACGCAAAAAGGATTTTTATATCATGTTCGCATATTTTGTTTTTAATTGCAACGAGAGAAATCGATTGCGCGCTCGCGAGCGCACATTATTATTATGATTTGGCCGCGCGCGATGCATTTTATCGCCTCGGACGTGTTATCATCGATTCCTCCACTTACGATGAGCTGAAGCGTCGCGTCTTCAACTACCGCGCGCATTCAAAGTACTTTGTACTCGGACCGGCTAAGGTAGTCTCCTCTTGAATATATTATAATTTATGATTCTCTTTAACCTTACTTCTATAAAACTAAAAGCGGCGCGCACGGTTTTAATACGCACTCGTAAAACGGCGCGAGCGAAAGAGAGGATGCAGTTTTGCGTTTACGACGCTCCTGGCTGCTGGTGTGCGCTGCGCGCCGCGGCGTTGACGTCTCTCGCGAGAGAAGAGCGCACCAGAACACATCATGAGACACGATGCGAAATAAATATATGTATATAAAATTGACCGACCGACCGACCGGCGCATTAATGCGTTCGCGAATGCAGGCGCGCGCGCAGTTTGGTCAGTTAATAAAATCCCTCAGCGTTTGCCTCTTCATCTACTTGCGCGGCGCACTGAGGAGAGGAGAAGAGAAGCGTGTGATTGAGTCAATAATATTGCAATCTTCGATTTGCTGTTCACAGTGCATGTACGTAATGTATTATTGACTGGAGTAACGTAAAGTGAAGTGAAGAAAAGTTTGCGAGCGCGTTCACTCCGATTTCAATTCCTATAAATTTATAAATGTGACGACACTCGTTACCGTTTTAATGCACATTTTATGCCGAATGAATTTCTTCGCAATGTTATTGCAGGCGTCGCGAGAAATTATTGAATATTCTCTATTTCGTAAATGTTGGCAAACGCCATTGTACGCGCGGACGTATAACGAACCGCGAAGAATGCTATTGACCAATGGCCAAGCATCGCGAGCGCGACGCCAGAGCCAATCGGCTAAACACAATGTGCGTGGGTGTAGAGAGAGACTTTGTAGCGTGTGTGCTCGACTTTCCGAAACAATCAACTTCTGTTTAAAGGTGCAGCAGGTTTTTTACGCGTTTTTTTCTTTATGTACTTCATGCGCAGCATATTGAAATCCTATGTGGATTTTTGTTTTGATTTGATACGAAGCCGCAACATTTTTCTTCCCTTTTCGTTGACTGGTGTTGGCTTTGTGGTGCTCTCTGCGTTTTAGCGCTTTATCCATGTATCCATGAGAATATCACAAAGATTACAAAGGCGCATTTGTACGCGCACCGGCATCATTTTCATGCTTTTCTTTGGCTGCAACGCGCGCGCGTGCAATGCATGATATCTGTGCTGGGGGGGCGGCCACTGGCGGCGGCTGGAAAGAGAGATACGGAACAAACAAAAGTGTACGCCGACACAAATGTATGCGCTGCGAAAAAGGGGTTGGCGTGAGAGGCGGCATGACATGCATATGTTGTGCATGGTGAGCGTCGGCGGGGGGTGTGGGAGACGAGACGAAAAGAGAATCGAATCGTGTAACTTCAATGGAAAACAGCGCCGGATACGTAATAGGTCTGGGCATATCAGAGAGCATCTCGTTCATTATTCATTTTTGTATGTGTTTTGTCTGTTTGTGCGAATCGCGTACGCGCGCACGTCTCGTATGTTTAATTTAACTGGAACCGCTCTGCATATTCACGTTTTCTCTTTGTGCGCGTACAGATATTCGCTGCCCCCGCCACATAGATAACAATTCAACTAATAACAATTTCACCGACGAATGTTGTGTCAATATAAAAGTAATTTTCTCCTACCTTTTGTTCGCTGTGTGTTGTTGATTGTGATTGCAATTGCTGCTGCGATAAGAGCTGCTCGCGGACCATCTGCAGCGAGAGAATCATCTCGGAGAGGCGGCGCTCCTTCTCGGCGATGTTGTCGCCGGAGAGCGCCTGCTGCAAGGCGGCAGCGCCCTCGTCAGCACTGCAAGAATCATCAGGATTAGAATCATCAACTCTTAAGAAAGATGCAAGAGATCGAAGCGGGATGATAAGTGCGCACCGCACGTCTTGCAGATGAAGAAAAACAAATGCATATGCAACGAAGCGCGCCGGGGTTGTTGATTAGCAATGCAAGCAATGTCCCTTTTTAGCCGCCATCCCTCTCGCGTGCGCAACGCAACAAATGCAGAAAAGCCAGCAAGCGCGCAAGCCGTGTATTCACGAGTTTGTTAGGTGATGTATTATTCAGCGCCGCCTTGGACACTGGTTTCCGCATTGAGCAGCGGAGGCGGCAAAGATGCAGTGTCCAATTCGCCCTTAGCACGTCCCGCCGACGCACGTACGCTGGCTGTCGTGTCCTCAAAGTCTTTCTCGCCATTTGATACCCGCTCGTATCGCGCACGTGTTCGCTCAATAATGTAATATATGCATTCGCCAGCATTAAATTACGTATTGCACTGCAATTGCGGAATGTGAATCAGATTCAGATTCCAATGAGATTTTTCTATTTTGATATGAATTTATATTTCATCTTGTACGCAAAATTCTAACTAAAAAGTTGCCGATATAATAATAGTTGGAGAGCGCTGACAATATTATAAACAAGTTGGATATTATTGTAATAAATATCAAGAACGCATTACACGCATTATGCAACCGGACAAGTTAAATGAATGAATCAAAATTGGGTTAATCGGTTATGTTGTATAATTTTTGAGATGCAATGATTTATCAATAACTCAAGAGGTTGAAAAGTCAAGGCGATTTCGATTATTCATTGCATGAATGTGTGCGGTGCACTTGCATTGCGGAGCAATAATTCATACGTGACTTACGAGTTGTTTGGCGTCGTTGCCGGCGTCGGCCGCTTCTCCTCCTTGATGGTGCTGTTGTTCATCTTGGAGGTGAGCCGCTTGAGGACGTCGTCCATCGAGCGCTTGATGGACGCGGTCGGATGCGAGGAACTATTGTTATTGTGTATACTACTATTATTATTATTGTAATGAAGAATACTACTAGTCTTCGCCGCCAGATCGGAGGTGGGCGAACTGCACTCGGACGAGTTACGTCTTCGGCCACCGCCATCACCGCCACCACCACCGGTCGTGCCGTCCACGAGCAGTTGCGCGCTGCCGCTGCTCGCGCCATTATTATGCAGCGCCAAATTCAGGCTCGCCATATTTGTTGTTGTTGTTGTTGTTGTCGTTGAGGGTGCATTGTTTTCCTGCGCGGTCACGCGTTGCTTCTTCATCGGCGGACTGCGGTCCTCCTCGATGCCGTCGTCGCTCCCCGAGGGCGACGCCGACGACGACTCGGAGAACTTGTACGTCGACTTGTAGTTGACGGCGTGGTGGTGGTGCATGTGCTCCTCGTCGCTTAGGTTGTTGCTGCTCGTTTCGTCAAAGTCGGTGAGGCCGCCGCCGTCGCTGCCACCGCCAACGATTGTCGGCGGAAGCGGTGCCATCTCGTCAGCGCCGCCACCGCCGCCGCCGCCGCCTTCTTGCAATTTCGTCGGTGGCGATTTTCGTTTGGAAGACATCGTTCTGTAACAAGCAGCACACATGCGTCTTCAGATGCGACCCTCTTACGTAATTACATCGCGAGCGCGCAATTTCCGCTTTGCCAAATAACATCAAATTGCATTTGCTGACCGCTCAAATTGCGTTTTCATATATTCGCCATGCAGCATCATTTCGCGTGCAGGCTTCGTAATTATTTTTGTAAAATTGCAAGCAATTCATCTTCCTCTCTTCGGGCCAATCACAAAGCAAGATGAATAAGTAATTAATTAAGTAGATGGTGCTGTAATAGAATTACATTGTCCAAAAATACCCTCATTAGCAATCTCTTCTTTCTTTCTTTCTCTCGCTATTCATTCGGTGGGTGCGTATATTGTGAATAAAATATAAAGAGCGTATTATTCTAATGCGTGTGCGCGCGTCTTTTCTTTTCATGATGAGAAGAGAAAACAGCAAAGAAGGAAGAATTCAGCGAGTTCAAAAACAAATTCGTGCATCATCATCAAAAGGTGGCGCGGTGGAAAATATAAAACAAAAATATAAATACATTTTGTAAGCTCCCGCGTGCGCGCGTTTTGCATTAAAAGACACAGCATTTACTTTTCTTCTTTAATGGCACAAAAAGCGGCCACTGCTACTGCCGCTGCTGCTGTTGCCATCGCCCGCCCGCCTGCAGCTTGCCGCCTCCCGCCGCCTTCTCTCTTTATATTTGTATTTATATTATATTTCATAAGAAAGCGCTACTTCTCGCTTGCTGTGTGTGTGTTATTCATTATATTTGAGAGAAATGCGCGAGGCTATTTTACGTGTTATATTCCACGCGTATTGATTCGCCGGCGTCGTCGTCGTCGTCGACGGCGTCGTTTCTCCTCCAGAATTCCCAGTCGAGAATGCGCTACCTTAATGTGCTTATTACATTTATTTGTGCGCTGTCAATACGGGCCGCGCGCGCGTACGTTGGCAATAATATAAAAAAATGAGACACAGCGTTGCAATCGCATAATGAAAGACGTAGACGAGCAAAAGGGGCGCGCGAGCGCAAAACCGACAAATCTAATTTCTTATCAAAATAAAAATATTACGCGTCGCGTCTTTCTGCATTGAGCGAACCAGACAATATTTTATATTATTGCTTTATTGCATTATTTTCTTATTTCATGTTCATCAATAAGACTTTCTTCGTCTGTATCTAAATTATTAAATTGTAAGTTAAGACTTGATTTACCCTAGAATATAGAGCAAGACAACCCTTTCTAAGATGAAGCAAGCATAAAATACAAATGCGTATGGATTTGAAGGTTGTAATATGATCGAAACTAAAATTGACCACGTAGAAGAGGGAATAATGTCACAAAGCGTAGAAACACTAGTGGCACCCTTACGGGAAAATCACTTCCTCGTAGAACAAGCGACCTCTGATGACGTATTCATTGTAATATTGCCCTTCGCATGTCGTCGACTCGTACGCGTACGAACACCGTTATTATGTATTTATTGCACAGCAATTCCCAATACACTAGCGCGCCTTAGCGAGAACAAATGAAGCGCGCACTGGCGAGCGGAGGGTTGTCAACAAAACAAAAACGAAGCGGGCATTGACGAAATATCTTCATCTACGTCGGCTGAATGGCGCGTAGTTGGCCGCGTCGCGCATAGAATACGAACAATAATGATAATGCCTCGATAAAAGAATAGTAAACAAATGACACACGCATTTTCGAAGAGAGCCGAAGAGAGCGGAGATGAGGCGAGCACAATGTATGCGCATAACAATCATTCCTTCATTACGTCCTCCTCTCGTGGTCGTCGTCGTCGTCGTGGTCTTCGCATACATATAATGAGAATTTTATAGGCTGTAATTATTCAATGTCTTGTTTGAATTCGTTTTTGTGCGTATAGTGTGGTGCGTCTCGTGCGCTTAATCCTCAAATTATGATAGACTAGACAAGGAGGCAGCGATGAAAAAGAAATGAAATAAATGAAGAAATGAAGTGAAAATTCTTAGAGTCGAAGAATTCTTCGCCAAGTATGCGCGAGAAGGCAATGAAATATGAAATACTCGCATAGTGCGTACGTGTATGGAAAGGGAAAAAAAGCGTATCATAAATTATGATGCAGGTTGCACCGCGATGCAAGAAGCGCAAGTAAACACAACGAACGGCAAAAAGGCTTCTTGTTATTCCTCGTTATTATATTGTATGTATAAAATATGAGCAAAGCTTGCGCGCACACACACGGAGGACGGGGCAACGACGATGATAATGAAGAACGGTGTAAGGTACGAAGGAGAGATGCTGTTAAAAAAGACAAAGCGTAATTGCGGATGAAGCGAACGCGTTTTACGCTATTAGCTCGTGCGGCCGGCCGCAAGACGACGATGCAACAATTGCAATTAATATCTATATAAAAGAGAGATACACATTGTTGTTGTGTACGCGCGCGCGTGTGCATTGAATGCATCGCGTTCCATGCGCGAAATTCCCGTGAAGTAACGTGACGTGATTAAATCAATGCTTGCTTCTTCGGTTGCGCTCTCGAGAAATAGCGCACTGAAGAAGGATAAAGATGCAGAGCATGCCGGAGCAGCGACAAGAACGAATAGACGCGATGGGATGAAAAAGAGGCGCGCATCGAGTGCTTATTAATATTGTTTTTAATTTGTAAAAACCGGGATTCTTTCCCCGAGATTCCTGGTATACAGCAAGCAAGCAAACAACCCGCATGCCACCTTTTTTTGCCTTGTGATTCGCGCAAGACTCGCTAATGCAATGCAATTATTTATTGCTAAATTGTTTCGTTTGTTTGCATCGCGAGGCGAGCGAGACGAGACGAGCAAAAGCAAAAGCAAAAGCATTGGAATTTCATCGTTTCGTTTTCGATCATGAAGGAAATTGAATTGTCGACAAACACAAAAAGCAGGATGCGCATATAGTTGACGAATAATGACTTCACTCCGGTTTTCGATTCGTCCTTTTCGCATTCGGGGATGTGTTCCTGATTGATTCGCATCCAGCGTCGGATGTATCGAGTAAAGTTGCCTTTGGTCGATAATGGCAGTTGTTTAGCCATGCCTAATAGCAATGGACAAACAGAACGCGCGCTCCGCAAAAAGGAAAAAGGACAGAATGGAAAGCGTGGAAACACAAAGCGCAAACGATATTTGCGCAGCGCATGCAAAAAAGCTACGCGGATTATTTATTGGGGTGGACAACGAGCATGTCCGATCGCTTTCAGCGGATTTAGTCATTCATTCGTTTCATGGGCCAACGAAAGACGTGAAATGGGGAAACTCGAATGCAAATGCGTGTGTTCTATTATGTAACCGAAAAGGCACGCGCGCGCGCACACACCACCCTTCTTTTCAGCAACCCTGCGCAACAATTGCGAATTTCGCTGAATGTTCAATAACGTAATAACGTTTTTATTTTGTTTGCGTTTTGCATATTTTATGCATTACTTGATGGCAGGGGTGGCTATATTTTGTTTCTCGTAAATGTCTCGCAAGTTCTCACCATAAATATAAAATTTAGTTTTAAAGTATGCAGAGCCAAACACAAAATGCCATTTATTTCATAAACGAAATGCCACTCGTCTTGAGAGCTGCATCTCATTTGCTCAACTGCGTTTTGTCTTTGGCGAGCGAGAGGCAGCCTGCTGCGTTGCATGCATCAAAGCAAAAAGAACAACGATCATGTGTGTTATTCTAAGGAAGCGTACATCCGCCCGCCAAGCAGCTAAAGCCGGTGAAATATGGCATTCTTCTGAATTGAGAGGCAACCAAACGTACAGAGCCAGACATACAGATGCGAAAATTGACTTTCCTCATTCATTCCACTAGCTGCCATTCTTTTATTCATACGCCATCGGAAAACATTGCGGAGCACCCACTTTGATCTATCGAGGAAACGATCAAGGAAATGCTTTATTCCCCGTGCGGTATCAATGTATCATAATAAAAATTTGAATACATCTATTATTCTACGAATGAAAATGAGTCCGCGTAAGACACAATAATATCGTTATTTTTTTATATTAATGTGAATTCTATTTGTGGTACACAAGTTTGTGTAATCATCGAAAAGGAGGAGAATGATGGCGATAAATTTAGCTCTCCTCACTCTGTACGCGCATTTATTATTATTACATTTGAGAATCGTTCGTGTGGCAATCAAATCGAATTTAGACCATCGCCAACTAATTCATCGAGTCGCGTTGGAAATGAGAGAAAAAAAGGAGCAACATAACAAATGCGTTCATAGGACACAAAAGACTTGTCAAATATTCTCTAATATCTAGTCTTGCACATTATTTTATCACGAGTGTGTTGTGTTTGAGCTAAGTATTTGGCCCAGTTAGTCTTGACCTCTTGACACGCCGCCCGCCGCCCGTCGTTGCTTCGCCACGAAATTTTGTTGATAGAAAATCGAGGCAAGATAATACATTATAATAATTATAATGTGTACTAATTTAACAAGACATTGTACGCGATTGTTTACATAACGCTCTTTCATTATTCCAAGCGCAATAATGTAATATCTGCGCGCGCGGGATGATAACGCGCAATGTTCGAAGGTTCTCCAAAGGCAGAATTTTGCCAAGTGAAAACAATCCTTGGAATTGTTATGCGTTATGATAATAAGTCCGAAGTTTGATAATAATTTTAATTATTGCGTATGAATACATAAGTGATTCGCTCTCTAGATAGGTCTAGATACGATTAAGAAAAAAGTTGGCTGAGTAAAGTAAGACAAAACATGACATTTTTGTCTCTCGGTTGCACAATACGTTTTCGTCCAGCACATCTGTTTGCCATTTAGTGAACGAGATTTGCCACATCCTGTTGAATCATCGTACACCGCGCAGCAGCATCTTTGACAATCCCGAATAACAATATTTCAACTTAAGTCACTCCTGCGCGCCGCGATACGCAAGCCGAGTGAGGAAACCACTTGTGATTTTCTGATTTTCGTTTCATCAAAAATGCACCCTCTGCGCTAACGGTTCGTGTCGCGTCGTCTCGTCCCAAGTATTTTTTTTGTCAGCCTCTCGGCGCTGAAATGCGCTTCACATGTGTGTGGGGCGGGTGGAAAACGCTGAAAATCTGATTTATGTTGGCGGGTCAGTGGTGCAACCCGATACTTGACGAATGACGTTTGTGTGCTTCGACACAACACACAACACATTTCTCGAAAAAATATTGTTTCCCATTCGATTCCCGGTTGTGTGTGCGACACCCACAGTGGGATTGGCGGTGTGTATGTGCGTGGAAGTAGTGCCCGCGCACAGCACTCATTAAAACTTTTCATTTCACTAACGAACAAACGCGCGCGCACGTTGAACTGAGCGAGAACAAGGCACTTGCGCATAATAGGCTAGAGCGAGCAAAAGAGGAAACTGGCATACAATATTATCTTGACGAAAACCAGATGCGTGCCACTTTGCCCGCCGACTAAAAGCACACACCGAACGCGCAAAGCACAATATCATCCAGCGAAACAACAAGGATTGTTCCTACTAGCGCAGACTGATTGTGTGCGCTTCAATTTTCATTCAGCGTCAATTCACATCTCGTTGTTATTAATTTTGGAGCATTTGCGGCTTGTTGGCAACAATGAATTGCGCGTCGTCAAAAAACTTTCATCTCGAAAATAGACGTTTCAACGACACAACAACCAAAATGCATGCCAGTTGAGAGATTTCCTCGGCTCGTCTTTCGTCGTTCGGGACACTTGTTTTTGTTTTTTCGCGTTTTGTTCCACCGAAATGAAGATGTTCTCCGAACGGGACACCGATGATGCAATAGAGCGAGCGAGCATTATTAATAATAATGTGACAGCATTGTTCTGGCAACCAAATTCATCACCAGTTGTCACGTTTATCAAAGCAATCTTTGTATTTGTAGTCGGTTGTCATGCGAATGCGGAACAATCGCGCGTATTGTTTCCGCGGCCGGCGAGGAAACTCCTCACGTAATGCGATGATGATGAAAGAACGGGTCAAAGGTGATCCTCGAGTACGCGCGCAAAAGACTTACCGCAGTTGTGTGATAATTTGGAGGTCACCACATGGCGAAAGCGTCGCCGGCTGGGAGCGAACCTCTTGAAAATGTGCGGTAGCCACTGTGAGGCGATGTGCTCGCAGGCGCCGAAAAGGTAAACGAATCTCGCAGGAAGTAATTGTTTCTCTTCCCTCGTACCGAACAACAAACACTATCAGCAATAATACCTCCAATACATCAACTGCGATTTACGCGGCACCCCTTTGAGTTTTCCACAAATCACCAACAATTATTACTCGCCGCACTTTTGAGGATGGTACCATCAATTGTCCCGATTCACTTGGTGTACTCGACAAGTCGTTCAGCACCAGCAAGCAGTCAGTTGAACGCGCACGACCCGAGCGAGAGTAATCGAGGACCACACGAGCACCGAAGGATGCGAAGAGCGTTAGCGTTAGCGTGTGCGTGTGCTGCGTGCTGTGATGCGTCTGGGCATCTAACCGCGCGCGCGCGCTTCGAGAGGCTGCAGGATGCTGCAGCATCAGCATCGGTAGCAAGAGCAGCAGCAGGAGCAGCAGCGGCAGCAGTCGTGCGCGCGTTCCCTCTCCTGCGGATCACGCGCACCGCCTCGGCACCTCCTTTGGCGCCCACGTGGCCGGACCGCCTCCGCGAGCCGCCGACTATTATGCGGCAGAGCACACACATTCTCGGCGGTCGCGAGCCGCGAGAAAGAGCGCCTCGCGGATTCGCATTGTCTGCTACTTCCCGACTATGTACAAGGCGGAGCGTTGCCAGCTAGACACCCACGTTGTCTCTCTGTTTCGATGTATTCTCTCCGGCCAAGACGCCGCCGACGCCGAAGACGCGCGCGCGAGGCGCCCCTTTACGCGAAACAATAACGAGCGCGCAATTCTCCCACCGCCCGCCAAGGACCATTCGAAGGACCTTATTCTATTCCCATTAGCCAATTGCAACAATACGCTGCTTCTATGTATCTCTTTACTTTTGTTACTTATCGATTTCGCATACCTACTATATTCGTGGTGCCTAATTGGAAACTGTCATTTGTCGTAGTTTATTAAAACTATAGATAATGATTCGACGGGTCGCGTCGCGTCGAATAAAACGGGAAAAGGATGAAACGCGGTGCGGTCTCGTCGACGCGGCGCGCGCCGTAAGAGGCAAGTTTACACACACCGGCAATCAATTACTTACTTACGTTATACGTTATTATCCAATAACGGATGAATTAATTAGGCGCCTAATGCGGCTCAATAGCACGCCGTACTTTCTAACTGCACGTCGTCTCGCGAAGTGCTGTGCGGCAAGTGTGAGAGTGGCAATTAAAAACGCACTCACTTTACGTACAAGTCGCCTGCCTCTTGGTGATGCTTGCTTGATGAACGAATATAATTACGGCTTTTAGTGCAAGTAGTTTTGCGAGCGCGACGATAAGACGAAGGAAGAAGAGAGCAACCCCGTTAGTGAGCTGGGGAATTTTTATTTTTGGCCATTAGATGAAGGTTTTGCGGACAGCAAAGGGCGCACGCGCAACGTGCTTACTGCTGATTGAGGAAGAACCACATCGTCCTGCTCGTGGTAGACGACGACGACGTCGACGGCAGAGGAGATAACGCGTGTTTGTGCTCGCGCGCGCGAAGTGATTATCGGCAGATGGGCAACTCTTCGGGGGCTATCTTGGGTCGCGACACGAGCGCCCGCTGGTGATTAATGACTTTGTGCATTAGGCATTGACACGGCGCATTGTCGCCGCCCTTCCAAAACGCTTTTTTCACCATCGCCTTCCGACGAACGAATTTTTTAAAAAGACTTAATTGAATAGCTGTAATGTGAAAGCAGACGTCACGCTTTTTGTGCGCGTGTTCGCGAATGTGGCAAAAACAAAATGGGTTTGCTTTTTCCTTCCAGAAAAGCTGGCATTTTTGAGGTTTTGGCCACCGAGAAAAAAAATGAGGCATACATGAAACACGCAGCCATGATGATGGAATAGTACAAAGTGTTATTAAACTTGGAAGAAAACGCGCGCGCAGAGGCGGATCATGCAAATATTATGAGGTTTAATGCACCGCCGTGTAATTATGTTACGTATACATTCTCCCTGCTGGGGAGGCAACAAATTATGAAGCGCTGTGCGCTGCGCGAAGATATCATTTGTTTTTGGTAGCAACCAAAACAGCATCAAACAGGATCCTCATTATGAACTTGCTTAATGTTCATAAAATATGAACTCCCCAAATAGGCGCGAGCGCGCGCGCACATAGAGATTCCGAAGGGCGCGGTTGCACTTTAATCCCCATGTTGTTGTGCCGGCGAAGATAATGCGGTTAACCCTTTAACTCCCTCGCGCGCAGGACGACAGCGGGGGAGGCGGCAGTGGATGCTACCCCTTTGATATTCAATCTCATCGCAGTGGCTATATACAAACTCTGTATCTATCTATTAGCGCGTAATCATTTTTGAGGCGCTTAAACATAATTCAAGTCTATTAAAGTATAACCTTAGTTTAGGAACGCGAAAAGCTGCCGGGGAAGTGAAAAAGGAAATAAAACGACGAAAATGTTACGACACATTGAGAAAGAAATCGTACGCATCTTTAATCGTGAATTACACACGAACAACATTTTATGAATGCTTTTTCGGAAAAATGCACAACACATCTTCTTCCACAAGAAGTTGTTGAATGACTTTGGACCAAGTCCAAAACGTAGTGGAGCACGAAGGGACTATTTGTCTTTGCGAGTGAAGTGACCATTCAGTAGTCGATGATGCCGGATAACAATATTGCGCGTTTTTTAAATATATCTTGAGCGAGTTGTTTGTATGTGGTCGGCGGATTCATTGAGTTAATTAGAGCTTTTTAAGCGTGTTGTGCTTGCTTGCTTGCTTACTTGCTGCTGCACTTGCCCACTTTATGCATGTATCGTTAGCGCATCTAAATTTAAACAGCGTGTGCACTTCCGGCAGCACTCACTCAGGACACTCGAAGAGTGACAATGCTAATCCTCTCAGCACATTGCATTTTTGCGGGTCCTCAGGTATTTACCTCTGACATTTTTCACGTGCGCGACACATATCGTCGATGTCGTCGATATTTTCATAGGCATGCGCTTTTAGGGGTTTTATTCGCATTAAAGTGCTGGATAAAAATAACATAAACAAGAAGTAAGACACCTGAGTTTTATGATGGGGGGTATATTCTTATATTTTATTCGGCTCCTTCTTGTCCGCCGCCGCCGCCTCCACCCAGCCCGCTCTCTTATCTCGCAGCGCTGCTCGCGTTTTATGAACATCGAGTTATATGTGCGACAATAAAAGAACAAGAAGTTGCAGCTTGCCGCTGTGTGTATTTTTGTTCAAATGGGCAGCGCGCCGCTCGCCGCCGTATATAAAATGTATAGAATAATTTATTTCTCGCCTGCTACAATTTCGCCGCATCACTTGAACGAAACGCCAAGAGGAAGAATAAAAGTGCACAATTCGTGTGGCTCGAGCAGTTGCGCGCCCATCTTTCTTGTTTCGTTTTCGCGTTTTCTTTGCTCAGCGGCTAAATCGGTCGCGAGCGCACGCGTGCCCGAGCTAGCAATGTTCATTCATAATCTCGGCCGTTCTTCGCGCCTTGCTGCCTCTCAATAGTGCGCTCGTACAAACCCGGAAGACTCGGCCACCTTGCCAAAGTTCATTCACAGATGCGCATAGATCGCTTACTTAATTTTAGAAGATGTCTATTGTTTAATTATTTATGTACCTTCGTACAAGTGAGTCGAGTCAATAAGACAGGCAGAGGACAGCTTACTTTCAAATATTAATTAACTGAATTATACCTACTTTTACCTATCTGCCTAGTAATTAAAATGATGATCATTTCAATTATGCCATTATAGGCTATTACGAGGAAAACTAATATTTTGCTCGCATAAATAAATATTAATTCATAAAGTGCGAAAATGACACACGACACGCCGAAGAAAATAAAAAATAAAACGGTTTATAATTAGATAACGTGCGTTTGCCAATTAAATTGATTGATCATCACATATCCGCGTTTGAGTGTCATTTGCTCAAGCGCTTTTTCCTCTCTTTTATACATTTCTATCGGCTTTTTGCACGATTGCTAAATAAAAAGCGTGACACGCGCACTAATTGATAATTAATCAATTAATTGCATCGCCGCCGCCGCCTTCTGGTGTGTGCATGAAAAACATATTTTAATAGCACTCTCGCGACGTCAATTTAAACAAAGCCGGGCGCACCAGCGCTGAACAAGTCATAGAAACTTAGTTCATATAATAATTGCATTTTTTGTGCGAATACACAATGCGAGTCAAAAAGGCGCAAACACAAAGTGCGCACGGTTGATGATGAAAATGAAGAGGATTTTTATATGATTATGGCATAGGCGCCCCATGCGCAATGCATTTTTTGTATTCATCACTCTTAGCAGCGAGCCGAATAAAATAATAATGAAAAAACACAACGTCCGGCTATGCGCGAGAAGAGCGCGCGCGCGCCACGCCGAGAGTCGAGCAATAGAATGTTCGTTTGCTGGGAAGGCTCTCGAGAGCAAGTATAACGACGACTGTACTACTCCGGGGGGGCTTCAAGTTGATGCACACTTCAGCATCTCGCGCGCTGCGTCCGCCACCGCCTGCCGCCCGCCGACTCTCTTTCTCTTCACGTGCATTTTTGCGCGCTGCCGTTTTGTTTGTTAATAATAATGGGGGCGTCCGCCTCCGCGGTTTTTCGAGTGTCTTCTCTTCTTCTCTCCGTCCTAATCAGAATTGCGCCGCCGCCGTTCGCACAATAGGGGCGGCCAGTCTTTTTCAGTGTGTCTGTCTGTCTGTCTGTGCTTGCCTTCTCATTCAAAGCAATTGCACATCAAGAAGGCAGTCGAGTCAAGTAGTGAAATTTGTTGAAAAAGCTATCGCAATTGTTGGTTAATGAAAACATAAAACTAATTCATTTCATGTAGACAAAGTTTATGTAATCAACGTCTGCGTATTCGCTTTTGTCGCCGATGAAGTAGTTTACTGTTAATTGCACGTACCAACACAGTAGCAACAGCACATATATTGTGGAATTCATTCTATTGCGCGATTTGATTTATGACGAATTCATCGCGAAGACAGCAATCGCATTGACACACAAAAGAGTTGCGCTCGTTTACTGCATTCGTGGCACGCTGATAATAAATCGTTAAAAAATAATTGCGGTTTGTTTCTTGTTTGCGGCGCGCACACAAAAAAATATATCGAGAGAGTGAGAGACGTTATTATTATTCTTCTTTTCATAACTCCAACTTTGCAGGTGATTTCGTCATCGCGCATTATTTTTGAAATTTATTTTTCATCGCTATTCATGCCGAAAGATTAATTAGCCGAAACGTGCAATAGCAATTGATTGCCATTGTACATGGAATTCACTCTCTCTCTGTCGTGTTTGCTGTATCATTGCAAGGCATTAAAAGATTCATGCACGTAAAGTGTCAGCGCATTAAATGGATTGCCCATTATGCGTCTAAACAAGAAGACGGAGAGCAACACAGGGTAAATCATGCGCTCAAAGAGAAACCATATTCAAATGGTTTGCGCGCCGCGAAGAACATTAGCGCATTGTTGATGAGGGTTGCAAACTTTGGCCTGGTAATCCATCATCATCGTGCGTAAAATAATTTGCATCATCGAAGAAGGCGCGCGCGACTTTATCAAAACCGCATTAACGAATTTGAATGGCATTCAGAAATTTGCGAGCCACATGTATGTAGCTATGTTCCCAAAAAGAAAAATGAAAAACGATATCAATTAGTGCATTAGTCGATTAGTACGTATTGGAAAATCAAAGGGAATAATTCATTAGTTTTGTAGTCTGTGCTCACTCAAAAAGCAGCAGCAGCATTATTGTCATTTCCTGTTTGTTATTCGACTAAGTGATCCCTAAGAATGAGTGCAATGAATAGCTAATGAGAGAAAGGTCAGAGGGTGGACTAAGTACAATTTAATGCGTGCGCATGGATCATGTGACATTATGCGACCAAAACACACACCACCCGTATTGTATGTATGACTGTGCATGCGCGCGCGGGCGCTATTATAGCGATTCGGGTGGTTGTAATACGAAGGGGATTATTTATGCAAAAAGGGCATTTGCGCGAACAGCAAACGTATTGATACTCTTTGGTGAACGCGGAGGCGAAGGCGAAGGCGAGCCTGAACGTAACGTGTGTTTTCGACGAGCGCGTTGGGAAAACTGAGACAAGTGCTCTCTCTGATAGGGCTGTCTGTCAAAGTGATTTATGTGAAACCTATACCTCCGACTTTTACTTCTATACAAAGCAAGCTTTTGTATCTTTGCACTTTCTTTAGGGCTTAAATGTTGGGTTTTTAAAAAATTATGAAAAAATAACTATTTCTCGAGGTTATTAATATTATTCAAATATCGTAGAAGTAGTAGAGTAATTTCCGGTTTGAAGGAAATTCGATTAAAATATCTGCAGTAATAGTAAACTAATTTCCCTTCGCTTTGAAGTAGTCGAGTGGTGAGAAGAAGAAATAATAAAGTTGAATTCTTTTTACAAAGAAAACTAACACAAAGTAATGAGTTAACATGCATAGATCTTTTTGCGATTTCTTGTACTTTAAGAATGTTTCTTAAATTCTCTTGGTTGCGTGTTGTTGCATCTTCAACGATGGAGAAGAAGAAGAAGAAGACGAAGAAGAAAGAGGAGTGAAGTAAATTGAACAACTGGTAACGCACGCTCGTGACACGAACACCTATATAAATTCACGCTGGCGACTTTGCGTATAATTTGTCTCTTATCGTGTAATTGTTTGAATAATTCATACTAATGGGTTAACCATCCTGAGATTTATGGCTACATCGATGAATCCTTTTTCTTCGCGCTTTGTTCAACAAAAAGCACATTTTTAGAATTATTCACTACTTCAACTAGATTCACCCCTTGGTAAATTGAAAACACCACGTGCCGGCGCAGAATGTTGATATCATGTGTTTTATATTTTTCACGCAGGAATGCAGCTGAAAAAGGGTAAAACTAATTTCTAAATCTGGAAAATAGTTGACGAGTTTTCTTTAAATATTTTAGACAAAAAACGCCAACTGTTACTGCTGTTGGAAGTGTGGCAAAGACCAAACATCCTTTTTAACGGGAAAACATACATTTCACTCAAAATATCTACGGTGCGCGCTACCTACCCCGTTCAATTCTTTTAAGTGGTTTAAGGTAATAATAAGTTGAATTTATAAAATTCACTCGGTACATGCGACAGCTTTATGTGCATCTTTGATCTTTATAATCTATTTTGAAATTTTCCACATACAGACGCACACACAAAAAAACTCATCCTGCTTTATCGCAACAATGAAATACGCTTTAGTCCAAGTGATATTTCAACAAGTTTTGTGTCTAAACAAAACTGTGCGAGGAGGAACAAAAAGTTGGGAAAAGAGTGCGCTTGTTGCTGGTGATTTTCTTAACACAGGACATGCTTTCGAGTCGAGATAATCGCGCGCGCATTGCTTGTAACTTAATAGCGATTACAAGAACTCGAAACGACGACGACGGCGATTTATAGTACGCGATGAAAGCGCGTGTTCCTCCTCGTAATGGACACTCTCGTCCTTTGTAAAACGACGTTCAACTGTCCGACGCAAAGTCGCAAGGAGTTGTTGTTGTGTTGTTTGTTCCGACATGAAATAGATGTGCACTTTAAGGGTGATCCTTTTGTTTAAGGACTTTTTATTCATCTGCCACAGCGGAAGAAAAATTGGGTGGCATTGTTTACATGGATAATTTTTGCCATAGCCAACAAGACTTTGTGTCTTTCTTCGGGTTGAATCTAAAAGCATTTATGAATTATGTTTCCCGCATTGTGGATGAACGCGAGAAGTATTTTTACCGTGGCGTCCTTGCAACCAAATGAAGCGTTTGCGTTCTTTGTTTCACTTGAAAAGTTGGTGGACGAATTGACAAAGATGGAAATTGCGAGAGACTTGAGACTGTCACATGTTACCAATACACAACATCGTCGTTCATATTTCGTATTTATGAGTATCGCGCGCGCGCTCGTACACACATGCAGGGCATGAAGGCATAGATGGGATTTTTGCGTTTGTGTGCGCAATACATCGAAATATAAATACCGCATAGATAGATGTGTCGAATAAAGGAACGCATATTACGAAAAGCAGCGCGCGTGCAGCTGTTTGGTCGTTTTTGCCTGGTGCTGTGGGGAGAGAAAAAAAATTAGTGACACGCCAAGATACGCAACGCCAAGATAGCGCACGCTTTGGTGATTATTATTATTTGAGGAGATTTTCACTTTAAATCTTTCCGCAGTTCACGAGGGCGTATGCGGCGGCCATCCATCAGCGCGAAATACGCTGTGTGCATTATGCGAGGAAATCGACCGAAATTATTATCCACGCCAATTAAAACTCTTGACGTACGGGTGTGCGCGTTTAATGCGCGTGTTGCTTGATGATGATGATGAGCGTGGCTGTGCTGTGGTGCGGTGTGCGGTTGGTGTCTGTTGCAAGCCACCAAGTCGTCGATGATGATGAAGAAGAAGAAGAAGCAACACGCGTGCACGAATGCAACCCGCAGCATCTTCCGCGTCGTACGCGCATAATACGCACATATTCAATGCTCATGTACAGTTAGGTTAGAAAGGTAGAAGTGAAAGGATCGTGTTTTATTCCGTTGCTGGCTGGCTGGCGAACCAGCGTTAGGTAGCCGACAACAATAACATGCGTACATCTTCAATGGTCAGTAACAATTAGAAATTTGCAAACGTGAAACTAATCGCACATTTGTATCCATTTTCTAACTGTTTGGCGTTTTGCGTACAAGGATGTTTATTTTAAATTGAGATGCGAAGAAATTGAGTAGGTACCTAATGAAAGAAAGAGTTATTGAGTAAGCGGGAAATTTTAATTTTTAGTACTTATTTTGTCGCGATATAAAATACGAGATTGAGCAAAGAAAAAAGGAGAGTTAATGAAGTTACAAATTTTTGCATAAAATCCCTTTTTTACTTTTACAAACTCTTTCCGCGTGTGTATCATGGAGAAATGCATTAACCACACTTTTCTCCAGCGTCCACGCGATGGCGGCGGCTAAGGTGATTATAAAAACATTAAAATCCGGAGACCTCATTGATATGCAAGACCGGCAAGGTTCGGGTGCGTTCACAAAGGAGCTCACAAAAGGACTTTACGCAAAGTGCGCCCTCTCGTAGTAGAACGGACTGGCGGGGCACTCAGCGCCGAGCGAAAAGTTCTTCATCATCCCCTTGCATAAAGCGCATGATGAATAAATTATTATTCATTATAACAATTTGAATTTTTCATATTTTCAACTTGACGTTCAATTTGCGAATCAGGTTACGAGTTGGTTGACGTCGTGGACGAGGAAAAGAACACATATAAAAGTTGCTATCATTTGTGGTGAGCTGACTGATAGAGAGGAATCCTCCGGGGAAACTAAGGTTACTTACAAAGGATTAAAAGTGAGTGCAAGTCATCACCGTAAAACTCCCCGGCGCGTTTAGATTGGGTAACTTTGTAATATCCTCCGCTCATCCGCTTGGAGGCGGCGTGTTAGGGCCGCTTAAACACTCTGAAAATGTCAGTCATTCGCATGTTGTCCTTGCAGTTTTCCTTTATGCCCGGAGGAAAATCGTAAAATCGACATCGTAACGTCTCCGCAACTACTTCCACAAACGGATTATAACTTATTTGTCCATCACATCATTGACAGACGTGTTCCTAACCTGAAAAACATAACCTCCGCCAGGATAATTACACAACTTTTCCGTGTTATTATTACATTTTTCTTTCCGGCTCCTGCGCCGCCGTCGAATGGATGTTCTAATCTTTTGTATGACTCCCACATATTACCGTCTTTCTATGGCATAGAATATTCTCGAGCAAGGATTACGACTTATTGTAAGAGAGTATGTTTTATTATCAGCACATTCGTGTGCGATGCTCAATAAGAGGTGGAGAGGTGTTGGGGATGAACGAACACAAGACGAGGGATTACACGTTCGAGCATATTACAGCCGAATATAATTGAAGCGCGTCAATGCTGCTGCTGCTGCTGCTAGCGAATTGAACGATCTCTCTTCCTGGCGCAACGTAAATCCAAACGAACGAACGAGTGAGTGTGCTTTGTGGCTGGTCGGGGGGTTGGGGGTAGCGAGTGAGTTCTTATCTCAACGACACACATAATAACCGAAGCTTTATGTTGTTTGACTAGCCGTTCCGACGAGTGGTCGTCCAAAATTGTGCATTCACCTTTCGCTAAATTCTTAGATAATTTTCATTTTCGCGTATCGCGCTAAATTACGTTTGGAAAACGAGGTTAAATAATTCCTTCGCTGCTGCGAGTATTTCCGTTCTATTTTCACATCTTGACTAAGAGTATTTCAATACTTTGCATCGTGAACCCCCTGCGCTTTGCTGAATTTAATTCCGAAATATTCATTCATTGGCGTGCGCCCAAGAATCAAGACGCTCGCGCTGGGCTAATATTACACGCGGGAATATTGTCTCTGCGGGATTAGAAGCATAGGGAAAAATGTATACTTTTTGTTGTTGCGTTTAATTTTACATCGTACATGCTCGTCGCGCGCAACAACTGGAAGTTCACTTCAGTTGACTCAACTCCGACGTGCGCGAGCGAATCATGAATGAATTTATTCATACATATGTGACTTAAGTACTTACTTAGCTTTATCGCAAAGTATTACGTACGATGCGCTGATACCGATAAATGCATCATGCAAGTGCATCAGTTTTTTTGAGCTGCGCACGATTATGTCACATGCGAAAGTTTTCGGTTATGAATATTTTTTATGTTAATTAGCAAAGCTATTAGAAAACGCAGAGAATTTTTTATTTTTAAAGCGTGGAATGCATAAAATACTCGCATGAAATGTGCTTTAATTGGTTTGTTGTCTATTGCTAAACTTGTTGAAATAGCAATAGAGCGAAGCGAGCTCGTAAAAAATCATAAATTTGTCAGCGAAAATAAATTCTCGATTTTTATCTCTCCTCTTCTTCGACTCGCGAGTATACAGTTGTACCACACAATCGACAACTAATTGTGTTTCTTGCAATTCCAAGTGGCAATTATTAAAATATGCAAATTTATTTTGGTAAATTATAATTGGAATGCTTATTATACAAATTTGAACATACCAATAGCGCTCAGCGGAAAAAAGTGCCGAGAGTAAAATAAAGACAGGCAGTTTTCCACACTTGCGCTAATGAGTTGGAAGAAAATTACGAGAGTGTAAAATAAAGGCACTAATAATAATATTTCATATTTGCGCGTAGACACAACAACGAGAAGCTAGTCGAAATGATGAATTATTAGAGATCCTTCGAGCGCCGCACTATTCAGCGGCGATAAACTTGTCGCTTTTTATAGTTGTTTGCTGTTGCCTTGTTTGCGCGATGCGCGCGGTGGTGAAAAATGCGAATATGAATACGGTGCGCACCTCCTAGTAAACTACGCTTGATGTGAATAAACATGCGAGTGCGCTGATAAAAGTACACCGTTCTATTACAAGTACTTTTGTGAATTCGCCAATAATCGAATTCGTAGGTATCAATAAACATTTGGGAATTACATAAATGTGCAATTCGTCGTGTGCTTGACATTGGCCTGGTAGATAATTACGGCTCCAAACGGCATTTTATCTAAGTAGACGAAAAATGTGTGTGTACTTAAAGCAACAAATTGTAAAAATTCAAGAGAATATATATATACAATTTCGCATTCTTAAAGTAAACAAATGTTGACGCCTAAATTTATCAGCGATTTGATAAATCATTTATATTGGTATTGTGATTATTAATGTCGTTTATTACTTGGCTACTATCACTAAACAAATAACATAAATAGACATTTAATTTTGACTACACACATTCGCGCTTAAACGTTCTCGTGATAGTTTCGTGATTTTTTCGCATTAGAAACACTCGGTGTACAAAGATAAAAATAACTCATTTTTCTTTTTTCGTATAACATAATTTGTGAAATTATCATCAACGACATGCAATACCTATTTACACTCAACAATTGACGCAGAGAAAAAAGTAGAGAAGCAAAGCAAGTAGTAACAAAAAAACACTTAAACGAAACGAAACAGGAAACGTATTGTTCGTGTTTTCGATGGATAATTGTATTGGCGTGTTGTTGTTCACTGCGAAAACTCGCGCACTGCTTCCTTTTCGAAGATGCTGTGTGCGTGCGGAGAGCGAACGAGCGAGCTAAGAGCAATTTACGTTTTACCAGTAGCTGCAAACACTTTGTTTATTACGGTTTGCGCGGCCCCGATAATGAGTAAGAAATAAATGGTTTGTTCCTTTGCTGCTGCTGCTGCTACTCTTGCGAAGAGAGTGCTTCCAGATTGATTGCGATTCGGTGTACGTAAGGCAAAAAACAAACGACACGAATACAACAAGTGAAGAAGCAAGTGCGCGCTAAATAAAGAAAATAAACGATTTCGAGCAAAATGCAAACGAAAGCACAAAGTGAAAGAGAACAGCAAATTCTTGCAAATCGCCACTGTCAATCACCTCAACACGCGAGATTTTATGTCCTCCGCTTATTGAACGTTTTTTAGGGAAGAAAGTTACAAACAATATGATTATTTATTGTTGCATTTTTGGAATAATTATATGTTGTTTTGAATTTATACGCAACCACAATTTCTTCTGCTTCTCGAAGTCATCGTCAACAACAACAACAACAACAACAACTCTTGATGTTCTTTAAAGGCGCTGTTTTGTGCGCTTCGTGACCGTTTTGCGGAGCGTGTAATGAGCCCCCAGTGGTCAATTATGGGTGGACTTAAATAATAGT
Organism: Aleochara curtula; assembly: GCA_963978815.1. NCBI lineage: Eukaryota > Metazoa > Arthropoda > Insecta > Coleoptera > Staphylinidae > Aleochara > Aleochara curtula. The sequence goes on from OZ022220.1 coordinate 10,192,408, forward strand.
AGCAAATTAAACTTATATATGCAGATAGCTCTCTGCTTTATAGAGAAAGATAGTGTGCGCGTATCGCATAATAAGAGCAAGAAAAACACAGGCAAGGATTCTTGTTGTGTTTGCTTGTTTGCAGTCGTGTAGCTAACCACAACAAGTTCATAGCTTACAACGTATGCATGTGTATGTAATTGCTGCTGCTGCAGGACTCTCTTTGCAATTGATCCTTTGCAAAGCTTGGTTGCGCGTGTGAGAGTCTCAAGTGCAGCGCCAGTGTTAATGAAGGAACATTTCATTAGGGCGATACCGAATCTCGGCTTGCGCAAGAGCGGTGGCTTTGTAAATTCATAGGATTTCAATCGGGAGCATGTTCCTTTCAGTACGATTGTATCGCGTGATATTTATTCGGTAGTTATACCACTCACACACATGTGCCAGATTCGTGTAGAGTACAATATGCAGTAGGGGAGAACGTACTTATACAAATGCAAATAAGCATAAACATAAATATAAAGAAGGAGTCGAAGAAGAAGTCAAATCGTTCGATGTATCTATATGTCGTTCGATATGTAATACACATAAAAGCTAAACTCACAAATACGTGTGGGAGGCGGTTGGTTGGTTGGTTGGTTGGTCGGTTGGGTTGTGTGCGAACGCTATACGATTATTGTACATTTACACATTCGGCACTCGAGTCGTATAAATTTTCTTCCTGCTGCTTCAACTTCGATTGCTGCTCGGTGGGCGCCCCCCTTTTTCTCGCGCGAGTGTGTGTATTGATAACACTTATTACCTATCTATAATATTCGGACAACCCTGCTTTCGCATGCATAGGGGTTGTTTATATGCAATTCGAACGCTCGAACATTTATTGCTGCCTGTGCACTTTACAAATGAAACTTTAAAATTCATAACGTATGGACGCTGGCCGCACATAAACGAAAAGTTTGCGGAGATCTAAGAACCAACTTGGGAATTGGCTTCCAGTGCCAGCCGCCGCACGAAATAAAAAACCGGGCTGTTTTTGTGTGTGCTTTCACAAAAATGTCATTTTCAAAGAAGAGTCTCATTGTCAAGAGGGCGAAATGAGCATCAATGGCGGAAAGAGCATTAATTCATAATGAACGTGTGCACTTATATTTCCTTAATCCAACGATGACCAAAACGCTGCACGCCTCCTAGAGTTACATCGCATGATGATGCTGCTGATGATGATGATGAAAACCTAATGGTTATATCTCTTTATGTCGTTGGAGATCAAAGGGCAATGGTTAGAGTTTTGAAGCACTGCGCGCGCGTTCTGGTCATATCTAAGGATAGCTGTGCTACTACTACCCCTTACGCACACACATTGATGTGGCGGACGGGTTCACCGTGTGTGCGAGAGAGGCTTTTGGCGATAGTTGTTGGTTATTTCTATATGTTTATTCATTTGTAAGTGAGCGCAATTTCGGCCATGTTGCAAAATGTGCATTGCGCTCGCGCGCGCGCGCACGCGGCTCTCTAATTAGCGGACGCTCGCGTGTGTGCCACGCTGAATGATGATTTAAGTGCTTCCAACTTTTGCATTCGCGTTCATTGTGTGTGCATGCGGCGCACAGCAAATGTCCATTTGTATGCACGCATCTCTTGCGATGCGCGCCTGTGTGAGTAAGCGCATAAACGCCGAACTGGTTTACTTAATTTAATGTCCGCCAGTTATATAAAACGAAAAAGGCATATACATAGGCGCATGGGCATGTGTGTGGAAGTGGATGAGTAAAAAAATAGAGCTCGCCGCGCAATTGTTGCGGCACGCAGCGCATACATATACATAAGTTTACTGTTTGTCGCCGCGGCATTGTTGCTCACTCGGCGGCGAGGAGTGTGCTCCGGCTGATTATTGCCTTACTACTTTATTCGCTTCTTTCATTCGTTCGAGCTCAATAAAACGAAACTGTTTTTGTCGCCGCGTTGCGCTGCACGTTTTAAGGCGATTGCAGCAGAGGGAGAAGAAGAAGAGTGCGCGCACTGCTCGCGGTGTATCGCTAATGAATATTTCGCCGATGCAAGACAAATGAGTGGCAAACCGAGCGTCGGTGCTCGTAATCGGGCGCGTTCTTTCGTTTATTTGGCGTCAATGCGACGACACTGGAATGCGGTGCCCGTTAAAGTAATGAGCGCCCCAAGAGACGGTGACAAGTGACACTCAAACATGCATGCATATATTCCATCCACACATTTTTCCTTCTTCAAAAAACATTACGTACAAAATCGAACAATTTCTCAATTACTTCTTGCACCCTTTCTGTAAACGGTTTTTCGTCATTCATTATTTGTAAAACTCATTCACTGAATGACTTTTGAAAAGTGATTTTCGAAAGGAGTGTTACGTAAGAATGCGTAGGCGCACGAAGAATTCGCAAGAGGAGTTATGTATCGGATTGTTAGAACAAAACGATGTAAAACAAGTAGGAAGTGCTCCCGGAGGCCTCGTAGAACACCCCCGTACGGCGCACGCGGCCGCCCGTTATTTGACTGGAAAATACGAGTGTTGCGGGAGCGGCGCTCGCGGCGTAAAGAAATGATGCGCACTGGGACGGCAATTTTTAAATAATTGACTCGAGTCCGGCACGAAAATGAATTACAGTTTGGACCTCTCTATAATCTACACCTAAGTACGTCATACGTTTTTTTCCCTCTTCCATCTCGTTTGCTTCCGCTTTGCGAAATGCATGCGGGAGGAGTGAGACAAGGCGAGCAAAAAAAAGCGCCGCGCGGCGTTTCATGTTCAACCTTCTTTAGCGCGATCACATTGCACACAAATCATACAGAAATTGAACTCTTATTGAAATTTATTGTGCGTAATCAAATTATATCAAAATGTTACACTCACCGAGAAGTCATCGCATGGAGATGGCAAGCTCGAGACCACTTCTGTAATCACACAAAAAATTGTTGTTGCAAATTAACTGAGACATTAACAACGATTGGCGAAACGTACAATGTGCTGGTTGAGAGTTAACATAATTGAATATGTTCTGAATGTTTCTCGCACATATAAAATTAACACACGTTTACTATTTATACAATAACCGCGTGCACGGAACGACGAACGACAGCTTAACCACTATTACAATATGCGTTCGATACGGTAACCTACCTATACCTAATAATATTATCTATCAGTTCTAAAATCAAATATGGGTAAGGCATAAAATAAAAATGAATTGTTGTCGTATGATAAGCAATTGGGAATTGAATACACACACACATACTACAGTACCTACAGTTGTTGCTGCACTCGGCAGTGTGCTCCTCCTCTGATATAATTTTTAGTCAAGCAGCTTTATTTTTTGTTGAGGAAACATACAAAACGCGCACTGCGCCGTGAGCGTGTGCAGGATGAGCGATGAATTGGAATAGAACACTTGATTGTCACTTTCCGTTGTATTTCCGGGCGGTGCGCGCATTTTTCAATTTCGCAAGAGCGCGCAACAAATACGTACAAAACAAGGCGTCTTTGATAAAATGAAAAAATGCGCATAATCACTTGCCGAGTTGGATGTCGAAATTAAATATCCTTCTTGTCGATTGGAAATAATCGATTGGAAATAAAGCGAGAACGCTGGATAACGTCGAACAACAGCGTGGGACGAGGAGAGAATGTGAATTTTATTTTGCATATGTGAAATGAGGGGTGGCATTTTACAGTTATGCTTTGAGGGGTTGAAGAGCAGAGCGTGCGTATTATTAAATGTCTGAGGGTGGTTGCGCCCTCTTCGGCGTGCACCTGTGAGCGTTGAACGAATTAGGAAACAATTCGGAAACAATTCAGTTGCTGCGTCTTGCGTAATTGAATTTCGAAAACAACCCCCTGTTGCAATTCATCAATTGAGGAAATTATTTGTAAAATATGCACATACTGCGTGCAATTGCATAACAAGCAAGCAGGCAAGCAACAAGTTCTTGAAAATGCATACTGCATCCTCAAGTAGAGCAAAGCGAAGAAGGAGAAGAGCAGCGTATTCATTAACGTATGGATATTATATTTATTCATTCACCTGCGTTTGAAATTCATAGCACGTTTGTCGAGTTTGTTGGAATGAAATTCGAAACGCACGCGTAATTTTTATATTCGCATTGCGGAGACGCTGAAGCAGAGAGGAAGAGAGAGGATATCCAATCAATTGCCGGGTTATCGAACATGCATTTGCAAAGTGCATATGCTGAAGACTTCTTCAGAACGCGTTCGTTGTCGTCGCCGCGCCGATCGAAGAAATGTAAGAAGAAATATAAGAAAATAATAAAAATACATCGCGCGCAATAAAACTGCAGATTAAATGCACTTGTGGGAAATAACAGGTTAATGATTCTTAAATTTTAATTTTATATTCTTCTCCTCCTTCTCCGTCTTCTTCGCGTGTTATTCTTCTCGTCTTAAGTCGTTCTCGACTCAGCATCCACTTGAAAACAGTGTGAACAGCGCATAAAACGTTTCATCAACGTTGTGCATTGCATTGTAAAATTTCCCTAGAGTCTGTCTCTCTAATGCATTTTATCAATATTGAGTGTTGCCGATAATTCACTGAAATATATCATTTCGTTAAATGATAATTCATTCGCAGGACTTTGTATGCGCGCGTGAAGTGAAACGAGATTCCTTAAAGTAATAGCTCGCAGAAGCAAGGTGTTTCGAACGTAATAGTCGATCATAAAACGATGATAGTATTCGCATCTATGCAAATTTTTATACGATTTCAATTCAGAGTGTGTTCACATAAAACAAATCGAATCCAGTCGGAGTTAATCGGAAACAAACAGAGTGTGGTGGTGCATGCACCTCACTCACCATTCGTGAGCATTCCCACCGAAAAGCAAGCAAGCGCCTTATTAATTCCAAAGAATTTGTTAAGTGCTTTCACTCCACAACCGAATGCGCAGCGCATTCTTCGTCAATCATTCCTCGTCACACATCAACAATCCTCATGCACTTGAAGAGCGCAAACATGATAAACTTGAATTTTTTACGTTTTTTCCCTCATTGCCGAGGGAATCTTGAAAAATCGTTAAGATTACACATTTATTTATCGGGCGAATGGAAACAAAGTAAAATTCGTAAATAAAGTCGTTATTTTTTTTCAGCGTGTTAATTTTAAAGAGGAGATAATAGCGGCGAGATAAAGTTATGGATGAGAAAAACGATCACGTCGCATGCTTTAACCGGCGGAGACGCGACGAAGAGAAATTGCTTATGCGCTGAATATGCAGGAGGAGGAAGAGAAGATGAAGTGTATGAGAATTTTCCGTATTATTTCTGCTAGGTGTCCTCTCTATTTATACGAACGAATACATGTATAGCGCGCGCGCGAGAGGAGCGGAGATCATCGCTATCAATTGATGGCGTATACAAAGGCAAAAGGCAACAGCACACGGCAAAGATATGCGTACGCCATCGACGGCGGCGGCGGCCAAGTGAGCGAGCGAACCGCGTATGATTAATGATGCAGGAAGCAATCGGTTTGTCGGACACACCGCGTTGTTGTTGGTCGTCTAATTGTTTTTAGTTGCTTGCGCGCGCGCGCGCTCGCGAGTGTGCTCGATGCGACTCTTCGGACAGGCCGCATTACATGCTACAACGCTTGATTACACGCCTGTCCGCTTTTTACAACTCATAAACAACAGGCACACACCGTAATATTTGAAGAGTGCTAAACTTCTTCTTTATCTTCAACGTTGTTGCCTTTAAATTATGTATTTTACGCTATTGATTTCATTAATTTTAGCCTTTTTTTCAACCATTTCTTATGGTGCGAGCTTTTTCTTGTCGGGCTTTGTGGTTTGTTATAGAAAAATGTGTTGCTACATACTTAACGAGAGTATGCGATGCGTAGTGCATATTTTACGAGTCGAAAGAAGCAATTTGTACTCGACCTGCGACAACAAAAGCGGGCGCATTGTGATCGCGTAATGAGACTCGCGTCCAAGTGCCATCCCATTCTCTCTATTCTTGTGCTCGAGCAAAGCGTCAAGTCTCTCTTCTCCCGTGTATTCTTTCACTCTTGAACACAACGCGCACTCGAGTAGGACATCGCGCGCGCTTCTTCCACATAAGAGTGTCAAGTAAAATGAGTTCCATTGTTTTCAACAAATTGCTATTGACTTTAAACGAAGCGCGATGCGCTGAGCGCGGCGCGAACGCGAGCGGGATGGAGCGTTTGTTGCACAGCTGGTAACAACACAAGAGCAACAACAACAACAACGGCGGCGGCAGCGGAGAGGCGAAGAAGCGGGCGCACAAAAGAAATAACCGCATTTTGAAATCGAATCGACTTGTTTGGAACAATTGCGCGCTGCGCGTGTGCGTATGTTTTGTTGTCTTGGCTGGCTGTACAAGGAATGAAGTTTTTAAGAAGCGAAGCACAGCACCAAAAAGGAGACATGTTAATTGCGAGCAACTCGCCGATAGATGAGCGAGGCTCTCGGCCTCATTTTCGTAAATGAAATGATACCAGAAAAAAGTCAAATGACTTTAAATTGCTACACACGGAGATAGATAAAAGAACAAAACAGCCACAAGAGAGGAAAATAGTTTCATAGAAATCCGTCCTCTTGAGAAATTTCATCATAAACTGAAACAAAATAAATAGCTTTGGACTTATTATGTTATTATGACTACATTCTTTACTCGACTGAGAAGGAATGTTGCTTAAGGGGTGATTGTAAGCGTCATCTATGACATATTCATTAGGGGTGGTCTTAGAAATGTACAGTTTACTGTAACGATTGAGACATATTAGCATGCGCACTGTTGGAACTAAATCAATCACACTCACAGATTGGATTTTTACTATGTTTATAATTAAAAGTAATATAAATATTGCAGCATGCATCTGCAAGATAATCTGCGTTATTTCTAGATTTGTTCATTCGCGTGTTGCATTGCAGCCGTCGTAATTTTCGTATTTTATTGTTGTTGCTCTTTCTTTTACTCCATTGACGAGCAGCACTCGAACGCTTCACAAATTACGAGATGTGCGTTTTGTTTGTACTTTCAATAAATACGCACAACGCGCGTGTATTTTTGAACTAATTCCGTACTTTATGATCGGGATATAAATAGTTTCAAATCGCGCTTCATTTTTTCCACGTCTTCGACGTCTTCATGCCGTTTTTCTCGTGTCGTTCGAACTTTAAACGAAAAAATTAATTACAAACACATAAATTGTGCGAGTCTATTAAATAACTTGTCTTTCGAAACAAAAACTTTTTCCTCCAAAAAAAAAAAAAAGTTTTGGTACAATAAAATACTTGAATTATCTATTTTTTGTTCGTGGTACAATCGAATAGTCAATTTCGAAATAACAATCGTGTAATAAAATAGGATTTTTTATGTTCTAAAATAATTGCAAATTGATTCAAAGAACTGCACAGTGGTTCAAAAAGTAATTTTAAGATCGCTTAAAGTTTTTACGTTATTATCAATCAAATAAATTTAAATCTGTCAAGAGTCAGATCGCTGCAGGAAAGCTGCGAATAGACTGCGGTTCAAATTGGAATAAAATATAAGCGTTTTTTAGGTACGCGCGCGGTGCGTTTCTGTTTAAATTGAAGAAAACAGAAATTATTAGTTTTAGGTGCGCCGACTGCGCTGCGCTGTCAATGCGGCACTTGTAATAATTGCACTTCCATGATCGTAATACGCACCAGCCGAACAAGTTGATATACTGAATGTTTCCTTGAAAAAGTTCACGGATTATTTCGAGTTGAGACAGTGCTCATACTTGAGGTTTTAGAATATTAAATTAATGCTTGCGGATGACAATTTTTGAATACACTCTGTATGTGTGTACGTGTATTAAAGCCAGTTGGTTTTGTATCGAGCACCAATTTGCTTCTCACCATCCGCGCTGTTACAGATTATAAACAATACAATTTTATAAAGTGGGACATAAATTCAAGCGTTCTGCAATAATTATATGTCAATGAACCAAAACGAGCGTGCATATGCGATCAGCGCCGGCTTTTTTAATAGTTATGCGCACAAAGATGATGTCCTTGCTCATAGATTAAAATTTACGAATTCGCAAATTAGAAAAAATGCAAAATTAAGTATTATTTATGGGAAGAGATTGAAAAACGTAAACACATTAAACAAGACTTGTCATTTTATTTACTTTTTCTGTGGAAATTCATGGTTCACATGGTCGGTTCACTCATTTTCTGTCAGTTGAGGGCGCACAAAGTGGACAAACACCGAATTGCAAATTACAACAATTTTTTTACCCTCTTTTGGGCATCGCTTACGTGTGCATCAATGCGTGCATGCGCTGCTTGCTTGCTGGTGAACGGGACCGCGAGCGAGCGCGCGCGTGTGTCAACTTTTGCGATTTTTATTTTGACCGAGAAAAGCGCACAAGTTATTTGAATTCGTAACGCATGAAGCATTCGTCATTCGCCTTCCTCTCCGCCGGCTTTTAATGTTTAATGGAGTAATTGCTTAATTTTTAGCAGCCGTGTGTATTTATTTCCAGCGTGTACACATACATTAAGCGCTCGTCTACTTTACGCAGTCGACATCGAATTGAAAAATACGAAATTGTAATGCGCAACATTTAATATTTACACATTCGGCCCAAAACTGGCAGCCACTTGAAAATTTGCTTCTTTTCTCTCTCGCGCGAAAAAATAAATAAAATAACCAAACGGACCGGGCTACAGCCGCGCGTGTAGAATTTGTTATTTAATCAGATGAAATCAAATAAAATTACGGAAACTGTAGAATTTGTGCAGTTGTGTAAAGTATTTATAATGCCAAAGCTATTCATTTCAAGTGAACATAATACAAGTGTTCAGCACTGCATAATAACAAGATCCTTTCACGCAGAGCGCGCGCTTTATTTAATAGAAAGTAGCCATCGGGTATTATGAGTAGGATCAATAATAATAATAGAACAACAACTTTTTGCATACGCGGTGTGCGCGACGCACACACAGCGAGAAAATGAAATGGAAATTAATAAAATATTCTATACCTAGCAGCTATCGAAGAAAGCATAAAAGAAGGTAAAGACCACCCTTGCAAATAAAGCGCGCGAGCGCGAGCGCAGGAAGAAAGAAAAAAGGGCATTCACGAGCGGAGCGACGAATGCTTCTTCTTCGTCCGAGCGAGCTTAATATAATTTTAAATTTATATCCGTCTGGCCCCGTAAAAAAGACATCAAACAAAGTTATCAAACAAAAACAACCTATTTGTGGGAAAAGGCTCAATAAAGTGTGCGGGGGTTTTTCTCCACTCTTCTCCGCGTTTCCTACACACAGCCACTGCCACCACCGCTATTGCCGTGTCTTTTTTAAAAGGGCTGACCCTTGGCGGTGGCGGCGCGCACCCTTGCTTTTCACAGTACCCGCGCGCGCGCTCGCCGAACGACCAAACACTCTCATTAATTATTTAGTTCGATTGTGAGCGATGAATAAGTCACGATGCATTATAAAATGCGTGCTACCCTCTCGCATGTATTGAAAAGACGAGATGAAAGCACGCGCAAGAGATGCGAACGAGAAGGACGAGGTGGATGAAGGAGGAGGGCAATGAGTAAACAAAACATGAGCAAATCTATCGTGTATTGAGGAGGAATCGATCCAATCATCCAATATAATTTAAGTGGATGATTCCATTCGAAAATTGTATTGTGATACTTACTACTCGGGCGAATTTACGTAGAATTTAATCACATAAATACAAAACTCTATGAATATTTCAATTTTATAGTTGGCAAAGAAAATTTATATCTTGAAGGAACGAAACGTATTAAAGCGTGTAATTCAATTGTTGCGTGCCTTTGAACAATTAGTGTGCTAATTGTTTAATTAAGGAACAACGTCGTGAACAACGTGTTGAATGTTGGGGGCGTTCGCATGGAACGCGCACTCTATGTACCAACAAATTTACTGCTCTGTTAAGCACGATAAATATGCTCCTCAAATGCGCAAGACGAACACGCGCTTTAAACAATGGCATCAAGAACAATAAGCATGCATCCAACATAAAAGAATACATTAGAATAATAATACGATGTGTTTTACATAAATTACATAATAATCGTTGTGTTTGAAATGCTTATTTTCTTATCATAAATCCAAAACATGACACGTGTCAAGATTATCTTTATTTAAGTGGTGTAACTATTAATTATTTAAATAATTGCCATATTTTAACAAAATCGTTGAATTTCATGGTGAAGAATAATAAAATTTCGATTTGGCTAATGACGCGAAAAGTATAGATTAAGTATAGAATGATAGACAATGTAAATAAGTTCGTTGTCCTGAGTGAATGCCTGATTTCGTCTTGTTTTCAACACACAAAACACACGCGCACGCTGAAGAAGAACGATATAATTTTAAAACGCGCGAGCACTCTCCACTCGTCAGCCTTGTTTGTTATTCTGCAAGAGATGCACACAACAATAAGGCAAACGAGAATAATATCCATGAAGAAGGAGGAAGGAGTACACTGTGTGGCGAGAATAGCCTGTGTTGCGCGCGCTCGTCGGAATTCGCGACGACTTATTAATCATTTCGCGCTCGGCAAACCTAAACGATCATTAATGGCAGTCCGTAGAGGCATTGTCCAATTATATAACAGGTAGCCATTATGCGCGCGAGTGCTGCTCCCGTAGTTTCTGTATTACTGAGCACCAGCAGCAGCAGCACTTGTTTCTTTTTTTTGTTTGCTTCGGTGTCAGCTTAAGGCCATTTTCGAGCAACTACTGTTATGCGCGCGCGTTGCTCTCGCGCTGCGTGCTCTTATCAAAAATGCAATTCAATTGAGTCTTTCGAAATGAATTAATTATGGGTGCGCATTGCTTTTTTCTGCTTGCTGACTCGGCTTAAGTAATGCCACGGCACTTGAGTGCCACAGCGCATTTTTCGTTTTGTTTACTGCTTCTGTTTTCTTCCGTTGCGTTTCGAGAGTTCATTGTTGTTACGCTGGCTGCTGCTGTTGCTGATGATGATGATGGGGCTTCAGATAAATGTTAATGAACCAACCGGTCAGCGGAGGCACGAGAAGTTCGATTTCTACATTTTGTTTCACGAAGGCAGAGTATGTATGCGTGGTGCGTTTCGCCGTTCGATTGGAAATTATCATAATTATGATCTCGTATGTGTGGTGCTACTGGTAGGGTAGGGTAGGTTCTTCGCCTGCGGGTGCTCTTCGCGCGCGCGCACGCGTATGCACTTATTACAACAACTCGTTTTGTGTGTGCTTGCTCAGCACTAAGAACAATCAGCTTCCAAGTCTCGTCTTGTTGCTGCTGCCGTTGCCGCTGTTCATGAATGCAATGACTCTGTTGCCTCGAGCAGCGATTAACAATCGAATCAATGACCGAATGCATTTTACTACAGCGAGACGAAAACAATAGAAACGCAAGCAAAATGATGATTGAGTGCATTTTCTCATACAGCAATTTATTGATAAATGAATGCGAAAATTTATATATATGAAGCACCACCATACATAATTCATTGGCGATAGTGAGCCGTTTACAGCACGGGAGAATACACGTTGGTTGCGCGTTTGCGGACCGGACCGGACCGGAACAGTAAGATTATATTGGATTGGCATCGAATCGAGCGTTCGTGACTCGAATGCACTACAACGGCGATTATTGGCTCGCTCGATGGCTAGACTCGATGTGTGCATGTCGCTCAAGCAGCTGAAGACGACGAAGAACTCTAGCGAACGCGCTTCTTCGTCGTCGTCTTCGTTTTGAGCGAGTTCGCCTATAACTAACTTTATAGTATCTGCAATTTAATTCTGTAACAAGCCAAGCTAAGCAACTTTCAGTTTATTTCCACATAAATGTTGAGCCATCAAATATCTAAGCAGCAGGCGCAATTGCATAAAAAATCGAATCGCGATTGGAGGGAAAATTCGACAAAAGACGCGGTGCGGTGTAAATGAGAAATAAGCAACTTTACGTATGCATTATTATAATCAAGCACAGCACACTACACTCTGCCAACATTATGTAGAAGTGCGTGTAATGCAATATTAATCGTAAGATTTATGCGCGCGATTAGCGTACGCGCACTGAAAGAGTAAGTGACTTTCACGGAAGAGACGTACACACATGCTTAGTACGTGCAAGGACACAGCATTGCTTGGCATGTGGTGTGTTGTTCCTCCTATTCCTCGATCCTCGTCGCGTCCGCGACTTAACTTCACGTAAGAGCGTCTCGTCGCTCACTCGCTCGTCGTCCATCCGAGATCATAAAATATATTTAACCACTTTACCGAATGGTTTATGCTCTTCGCTGGCGCACTGCGCGCAGAGTCTATGATTTCTTTGTACGCGCGCGGCATTTGTCCCATTCCATTCCTGCACTGGCACTGGCACTTGCACTGCACTGCCAGTGCAATCCAATGCAATGCAAACACTACCGCAACGCAACAAATTAAATTTTACAACCGTTCTACCACACATTTAACCAGCGTGAATTATTACATTGTTATGGAAGCCACACTAATAGCAGTGACGGTATCCACTTATTACAATTGCATTTTCATTTAGTCCTGCGCGTAATATTCGTATTTTTCATATGCAAAATTACAAGTCAATAATATGAATGAATGAATTACATTCGAATCGCGAGCGAGTTTATAAACAAAATAGCTATGCCCCACAACAATAATTTACATATCTCTCATTCGCTCCAAGATTTTTAGCTTCCACTCTTGGTAGGCTTTTTCAATGGGTCAACTCACAACTCGGCGAGCACATAATCTCTTATAATGCGTTCGTGTGTTGTGTTTTCGAAAACACCTGTTCGATATTATTATGATTACGCAAGAAGAATTCAGTTGCATGCATGCGAGTGACGGCGACGTGTAAATGGATATTTCTCTCTTAAACTTTGTGTTCCACATTTTAGACACACGCATATTCTAGGAATTAAATCACCAAACAAAGCATTATTATTACTTATTTGCTTATTACATGCATTGTATCTGATACTAAATATTTTGTTCTTTTTGTTACAGGAACATCACCAAGGTATGTGTGGCTTTCGTACGAGTAAAATCAAAAAAATGCAAGTGCAACGCGGAAAGTTCTTTCGAAGCGAAGAAAGAGCAAAGAGGCAGGTGATAATCCAACGTTGACGTGCAGATAGGCGCAAGCTATGCGGGATTTCGAGCAGAGAGATGGACAGACGTCTCAGCAGGGAGGTTCGTAGAGAGTATTGCGCGCATGCATATAAACAAAAGCGGCAAACGCGCGCGCATATCGTAACAGAACATTGAACACAATCCGCGGCTTGTTGCTGTTAAGTGCATGATGGCAAACATTTTTGCGCTGTTGCCTTGTTTGTAAGCAACTCGGAAACGAAACGAAACATTGTCCGCCATTGCATTGTTGCGCGAAGGGATTTTGTCCGAAGAATGATAAAACAAATAAACGTGAATGAACTTTTCGAGAATATTATTATGATGGAGCGTATCAGGTGTGCACGTGGCGTATATGCGCATTCTGTAAAAAATATCAATCTCCTGGTCGGGGGGCCTCGATTAGTCGCACCGTGAGACCATGATGTATCTGCGTTGTTGCGACATGCCGTGTGAGATATATGCCCATTTCGGTGTACAGGCTGCGCATGCATGCAAAGACGCGCTGCGTCTCGGCAAAGAAGCGAGAACGCTGACCGCGCATTGTTATAACTCTCCTCGCGCGCGCGCTCGCGAGATATATACGATTATAGCGCATGATGGGGCGATCTGCACAGCGCGCGCGATTAACGCTGAAGGAATGCATACGCCAGGAGAACAATCAAGGGACATGCGAGATGCGCGCGCGACATTTTTACCGCCGACTTAAGTCAGTACGCGCGCGGGACCGGTACGCTTAAGAAATAATGTGTAAATGTGCTCGGAGACACATCTTTCGCTCGCGACGTCTTCATCCTAATGCCCGGCGCATTAGGAAGACAAATGAATTGTGCTTTTGTTTATCGCGAGTCGACATCTCTTTGTGCATAATGGGCGCACGCTCTTAAGTCACTCTTCTAGACGAATTAATTCGGAATTTGTTTGTTTGACATGCGCGACTGACTGAACTATTTTCTTGAAATACGTTCGCATACAAACGCGGCGGCAAGCAGGTGGTTTGATTGCTCATACTCGCGCGCGCGCGCCACACTTTCATATTTTACAACCGGCAATTAGATTTTAAATCAACCAAATGGAATTTCGCGCCAAATACGTTCGTATTGAGTGTGTATGGATTTTTTGCCGTACACGAATAAACATAATAAATAGAGGAGATAAATCCGGTGCGGAGTTGCAATGTACAAGGAGCGCAGGATAAAAAACAAGCGTTGCGAATCGCATGCGCGCATAAAAGCAGTAATTATTTTAAATGATGATCATGACGCTTCGTATTAAAGCAGCGTGTTTATTATGATGATTATGCGTGCACAAACATTTTGTGCGCGTGTGCGCCAAGCAATTGTATGCGCTGCATTAACCAACTGCGCGAAATGCAAGGATAAGGAAGCCAATCTGTTTATCATAACCTCTTCGCTGTTTGCATTTGAAAGTGAATTCTTCGCCCGTTTACTTCTTCGCTTCGTCATCTCCGTCTAACAGTCGCTGGCGTCTCTTGTACGTATCATGCTGAAATTCATTTTAAATCACATATAATTGTGCAATATTTTAGCGCATATTTTCTCGAAAGTTTTACGCGCGAAACAATGCAACACACACGCGATTTTATAGAGTGTTAGTTTCACTGCATGTTGTTTCGTCTGATTCAATCGGACATGAAATGTAAGAGGAAACAAAACGCACGCTGAGAGAACAAAATTTATGAAGTGAATTCGAAAGTGTAACTTTCAAGCAAACACCAGCGAGCATGTGTAATTTCACTTGCAGGACGGTACGCGCAATTAAAATCAATTAAAATGTAATTTGTCATTACGTTTCGTATCAAACAAATCAATCACTAATAAGTCGAGATAATGATTGCTAAAATTCTCAAGGTATCTTCTCAGGGAAGAGAAGATGTGCGTCGCATGCCCGCATCTCGTGTCTGCGCGATTTATTTATAGGCTGGTCTGTGATAATTAATCTATCAAAAGGATTAAAGTCATTCGTTTTAGGCGCTTAGCTCATTAATATGCAAATGCAGGAGAGCGCACAATGAATGACGCGCTTACTGCCTGTTGTCACTAATTATTAAGCGCGCTTAATTGGTTTGTGGATGAAAAATAAAGGACGAAAATAAAGTGCGCACCGATAATTACTGTTTAGATATAATTAAGCGCCATTGCAACATATTCTAAAGCGCAGAAGCTTTTCAAGCTGTAACAAACGGCAACGGCACCAGCAACAACGCGAAGAATAATCACACTTGCAACCGCGGTGCTGGATTCGAAGACGAATAAAACATATTAATTAAGAAACATTTAAGACGACGCGCAGCGCTCGCGAGCAAGCAACTCTCGGACGCGCTGTAATTACCTACGAACTGCTAGTTTAATGGTTATTATTTAGAAATTGCAGCCTGCATAATAGACAGTTTAATATTGCCTCGAGTGCAAGAGCGCAGAAGGCGTCATCGTCGTCTTCAATCGACTTCTGCGCGCGCGTTCGCTCTCGACTTAAGCCAAAGAATGGATAATAATAGATTATAACCCATCGTGTGTAATATTGCGCTACTTGTAAGTTGTCTATCATCGCAAACGACCACGACGCGCCAGACGAAGAATGTCGCTCGTCGGTAAAATATCGGAAAATTATTGCTAATCGAAAAATTCCTGGCGCACGGCGGAAAAAAGAATCGGCGGAAAGTACGGCAGAAAGTGAGCCAGTGAATGGGAAAAGGCGAATGTGTGCAATCATTTAAACGAGCTTGCAACTTACCGCGCGTACGCGCAAAGGTATAATGGCTGAATAGTAAACAAATTTATTGCTTCTCTCTCTCCGTATGCGTCTTGAGAGATACGTGCAATCGATCGCGACGACCACGAACGCACCAAGATTTCGCAGTTTTGCGCGTTAAGGAATTTCGCCTAGAACAACCGGATACGCGAGCCGGCAAGTGGGCCGAGATGAAACGGAAGAGCAGGTGGACGAATGTAAATCAGGGCTCTCCTAATGCACTCCGACGTGAATGCACTTTTAGCGAAGTGTGCGCGGCACAGAGTGTCAAACCGCACCAAAGTGCACATCGCGCGCGCACACCACTCTCAATTCGCCTCCTCACTTTACCGGTTTCGCACTCAGCTTTGTTGCTCTTTTGTTCAAACGAATGAACGAACGACACAAACGCCTCAAATCAAAGCAGACGTAATCCTAATGATGATACGCGCGCGCGTAACGGAAGCGATGATGAGGAGCAGAGGCCATCTCTCTCAAAATAAGCAAAATCAAATTGCGCTTAACGCGATGCGGATATCTAATTCGAGCAGAAGCAAATGACAATTTGCGTCTTGCTTTGCGAAAATTCCTCGGCATCAAAACAAGAATACATCAAGAGCACAAGACTTATTAATAGTTGGGCACTTTTTATGCAAACAGCCACTTCTTCTTCTGCTTGTGGTTCACCGCAATTGATTACAAATGATTGCAACTTTAAACACTTTATTTGGATAAAGTGGCGAGCGAAAAAATGAAGTGCAATTTTTCGAAAAACTTGTTCTAAACTAATAGAGAAATAACACTTGTACACCTGTACCGATTTGTTGCAACTTTCAAATAACAAATAATTGAATAAGTCTAATAATACGTTGTTGAAATAATGAATTGACCTGTAGATTAACATCTGATACGATTAGTGTAATATAATTATTGAGCTCTCGGACAAAAATCACGAGTGCGCCATGCATGGCTGCGCACCTTGCTAAAAACGCGCTATTTTCACCTGCACTCGAGTTCGCTTGTGTTACTCAAGTTGTAGAAATGAAATCAACACGATTCCGACGACCGGATTTGCCTTATTAAGGAACCGAGCCGCAGAGATCATAATTAGCAAATATGCGTTTGGCATAGTTCTGCAGTCAAACGTTTAAGACACGTGGCTTACCTGTTGAATTCGCGATGGTGCAAGGGGGCGCACAGGTTAAGTGTGTCGTCCTTCCAGCATCACTGAGTTGACTCGCTCAGTCAGCACTCGTGAGAGATTTGAGATTTAATTTGATATTAAGTACACAATATGATTGTTGTTACACAACCGCAGCGCACTGAGACACATTGTTCAACGAAACAAACAAATAATATCCGAGATTCACGTTGTCGTACGTCGTAGATCGTTGCACACTGGCGCGCACGCGGGGTTCATTCATGAGCCGAAACAACGTGGTCCGCGGTTGATAAGAACAGCGTGTCCGCGAGCACAACACAAGAGATGCAGCAGCAGCAGCAACCGAAGAGTTTGCGTGCTCTCCCGAAGACTCCAGTTCTTGCACTGATCACACATACACACATGGTCATAAGAATGGACCGGAGGGGGGCATGCACGTACGCATTATAACCAGGTAGACTCGCAAGGTAGTCAAGCAAGTTGGCTGTGCGCACCACAACAATTTTTCGTTGGTCGTCGCGCGCTGCGCTCGTTGATGCTGCGCAATTGCATAATAACGATTCGATATGGGTTAATTTCACCAACAACCCCAACCCTTAGCCCCCACTTTGGTATTTTTCTTTTCTTTGTCGCGAACAAAGAGGTGCACCAGCAGCAAGCACCCTTCGGACGGTGCGCGGATTTAATGGTGCAGGACCATTAAATACGTTGACGAGCAAAGTATATCACAATTGTCTCAAGCGTCGTGATTGACTTGACAATGCGCAGGTTAATGTTCATCATTGGTTTGCTCGCGCACACGCGGCTGAACAATGGCGCTTTGCGGGTCATTATCTGCATCGCGATAAGACGTGATGGAAGGCTGACACTCTCGGTGTGTGTATTCAAATTCTTAGCAATAAGCGCGTCGTAATTCTTCGGGCTTGTCGCGCACAATAGGAGCGCACCACCTGGCCGCCTCGCGCACTTGATGATTGCGGAGCAAGAGCCGCACTGCTGAGTAAGGATCGCACACTGCTTATCGGCGGCAAGCACACTCACTCACTGTGTGCAGGTGACGCGCGTTGTCCTTCGGCGCCGAATCTATTAGAACCACCGCCGTCGATGTCGTCCTCGTTGCCGCCGCCTCGGCTGGCTCACTCTATGATGTACAACGTCGGTGACCGCATCGATAATTAGATCTAGTGTCCTCTCATTACTCTATTGATTGCTCCATTGTCTTGGCGTACGCGCGCGCTCGACACAGCCAACTTTGAAACTTAGTTAGGCGTCGAATAATGGACAAAGGTCTCGAAGAGCGCTTCGACGGCGGTGGCGGCGGCCAAGCGCCACGCTTTGCATGCGCGCCCGCATGTCTTCCCCTTTGCCATCGAAGCCAAGGCGGCAAAGTGTAACACAATACTCTTCATTATCACTATTAATAACACTTTGAGAGAGACGTTCACGTTAATTTTGTGATCCTTGAGTTTTCAGCGCAAAATGCGAGCGCCGGACGAGAAGAAAGACATAATAAAACTTGTAAGCGCGCGGACGCACGCACGCATGCATTAATAAACAAAAAACGAGTTTGGTTTGTGCGAAATTTGAACAGGTTATTAGCATATAACGCATACGAAGAAAACTCGTCGGCCCCATTTTCATAATTGAACAATGGAAGAGACAACAACGCGAGAGATGAGCCAGCGAGTGTCCTCTCTGTGTCTCGGCATTGTCCATCCGTGCACATGTTCAACGTGAGTAACATGTGCGCCCCTTGTTTAGACGATAATACGGATTTGGTCGTGCAACGTCTTCTTCGTACACTTGTGATTTCGCGAATATAAAAGGGGCAAGTTTCGCGTGCGTGTGAATCGCAATCGCGCACAATAGACACGTCATGCCCGAAATGATTAATTAGACGGACGAGAAACGAGCGAGCCATCCTCAAATGTCCATGGATAAAAGGCAAACCAAACAACAAATGCGCACACACATTGCACGATGCAATTTCGGACTATTCAACAAGCTCGCGCACACACGCTTGATGCTCATTCATTACATCAACGGATCGCGCGCGCGCGCGCAAGCACATGACGTACAAGACAATTATTAAGTGATTTAGGCAAATAATTTTCAGAGTTCATACACCAATACGTACTTCTTCTATACCCCAAGTATTCATGCAACATCGTGCGGCTTGACTTGCTTGTCTGCCAGCTTGTTCCATTCGTTTGTTATAACTTTGCTTTTTTTCTTCGTCTTCTTCATCGTACATTCATTGGAAGACAACGAAAAATTATAATCGCAACTCATAAATCATATTTTACTCTTACACGCGCTTTTATCTCTTCTGGCAGTGATGATTATTGACCTCGTATTCGAAATCGTTTTCGAAAATTGTTGATTTATTCGGCGATTTGCATTTCTTTCGTGCCGCGCGTAACTAGAGCATTGTGTTTCGAAGTGGCTGAGCTTGGGCTTGAGGCGGTTAATAATAAATTTTCATTTCTTTGTAATTTCCCGACGTTTTCTTCTTACAGTTTGCGGTTTATATGAAATATTATATTGTGCGTTTCTTGTATAACTGCAAACAACAACAGCAACAAGTACAACTTCTTTTATTGTCTCCCTTGGTGGTTATCTATCAAAGTTCTTCATTGCCTTCCTCCTCTTCGTCGTCGTCGTCGTCTTCTTGTTGTTCTTGCGCTTCTTGGATGCAATTCTTTAGCTATAAACAGTTAAAATGTATACGCATTTAGTTCTCTTCATTGTCCTTGGCAAGAAGAGGTGAAAATCCAAAGTTTTTCGTTTGCGTTGCGCGTTGCGTATAAATTACCAAAGATTTATTACATGCGTCAGCTGAGTTTATAGTTATGAAACCCCGTTTGTCTCCTTAAAGGCTCGCTTCTAACCACTCTTTGCGCATATTTGCATTCTGTCACACATTATTTTTTTGCGTGCGCAGATTCGCCGACTAAAAGTGGCAAGCGCCGAAGAGATATCGTTTTATTACACCTCTCCTCATCGCTTGCGTATTTGTTTCTCGTGGCGGATCTGTGATTCTATTATCAGCGCAATCCATCGGCGAAGCTTAAATATAAATAATTGCATTGCATGCCTACTTATTTATTTCACAAATGCGTACGTAAATTCCGCACTTGCACAATAATGGTAATAAAGGCCACATAAACAATAAATTATTTGCGCTATTAATTATAATTGTTTACCCGCTGGTTATTAGTGCTTGATTTATTTCAACATTATCTGAAATTGTATTGAGCATTAGTCAAGAGTAACAAAGTGTATTACTTAAGATGCAGCGACACGCGCAGAAAAAATATCAGACGTCGTTGGATAATCTGAGGAATATTTAAGTCGCTTTGAAACTTTTAGTGTGTGCTGCGGAGGGAAGCAGCGACCTTTTGTCATTATTATCATCATCTCTTCATTGCGCTGAATAGCTTTTCAGTCATTGAATGGCGCGCACAGGTGAGCCGTGAACTTATCAAAGTCTGACCCTGTTCTTGTTCTCTTTGTTGCTGAGCCAGACGCGTTGTCTTCTTTACTAACGCGAGACGTGCGCGCTGCGCATCTGAATTAGAAGTATACTTTTACAATCAACGCGTGTGTATAAAGACGTTCGAACGCAGTGCAAAAAAATGAGCAAGAAAAGAAATTTAAGCCGCATTCAACGCGGTGCGCGTATTGTGCTTCTAAGGCTACCACTTGATGAATGAAGTCTCGCTGAATGAAGAAATATCAAAGAGGAGCGAACGCTCTATTATGACGGGCATTCACTAATTATTAATTAAAAATTATGAGTATTGACTTGATCATTAATTCCAGCTGCATATCTCTATTTGTCTATTCGCTTAATTAACATGCGAGCGAATGATGATAACGGTACATATTCAATAAATAATCAATTGTACGCTGGGACGTAAAGTTTAGTGGTGGTTTTGCTTACAATTTGCGTGAATAGATTTCGGTCCATAGAAATTTCGGACGCGCATAAGAGTGCATTAGATAAGGCAAAGACGCGCAACGTGAAAATCTCTTCAATGAAGACATGAAACCAATCGCACACAACTAAGTCAAGTAAATGAAACGAAGAAGGAGCGCATCATCTTCTTCGCCGCCTCCACGCTTGCTGGTTGCCGCTGCTGATCATGATGATGATGATGATAGTAGTCGAGAAGACATTGCACAACCTGAGAGAGAATTAGAATCCTCGGTCGTATTGAACGGCTCGCGCGCGCGCGCTTTTGGGGAAACTATTCAGCGAAATGGAGAGAGCACTGATGGAAAATCAAAAGGAGCGAAGAGGTTTACTTAAACAGAAACAAACAACATCCCAAGTTCTCTCGAACACTGTGCGCGCGGTGCTCGCGTTCTTGGAGCGGAAGGAGGCAGCGTATTCAGCGCGTATACACAAACAACGCAAGCCGCAAGCTCCTCGCAGAATAAACATTCGGTCGGGGGCTCCTTTGGCCACGTGGGGGCCCTTCTTCTTCTTACTTCGCTTGATTACTACCCTCATACCAGCATTATGTACAAATGCAAATTCTCCACCTGCTTTCTTCTTCTTGCCAGCCAAGCCAACATCCCTATAATTAATTACGAAATGTATAGTACTCATTGATCTTTCCACATCTCCACGCAACGGACAAACAACAACAAAAACCGGAAAAGAAATTAATTAATAGCAACTTGAATTTTATTCTTATTCGTAAAACAGTCGTGTGTCTTGCGAGAGAGAGACTCGGGTAAAAAGGATAACAAGGACTTGACTTGAATACTGAAAGAAATCGACACACAAAAAGTGGAAGAAAAGAACGGAAAAGTGTTGTACTATTATCGGGAGTCAATGAAGCCCAAATATTTGTATTGGTTTGTTCGAATTCTTCCCTTATCCGGCGCGCGCGCTGTTCTTCTCGAACGACACCCCTAATGGGAATCACAATACATTACCTCGCAAAGTGTATTGACTGTACTGTTGACAAATGCCCGCGAGCCGCACAAAAGGCATCGGAAACGAGCCAAGATGCTCTGGTTTGCTTTTTTTACGCGTTTTTCCTCTTCTCGTCGCTTTATTTCTTTGCCCTCTCGGGCTTGCGGGTGACTTGATGCACTACACGCCCGCGCGCCCGCGAACGAATTTCCGTGTTCTCTTCACGAGAGTGCATTCAATCGTTAATCATGGGAACGCGCCAGACCGGCCGGAATTGAACGAGTACTTATTTCCACGCGCCTGGTTCTTTTACTGCCCCCGAAAAATGCGCCACCGCCGCGACGATCGTCGACGTCAAGAATTATAATGCATTGCTGCAAAAGGCACAAAACTTGGGGAATTTGTCGTATTCGACGAAATGATTCTTTGATGTCGATTCTCTTATCGGCTAACGGTGAAAATTGAAAATTGCTGCAACGAGATGATGTGAACAAAAGTTTTACTTGTACGGAATTAATCGATGACATCATTTTAATCGCGCGCGCGAGCACACACAGTTGTGAACCGTTAATGGACGCATTGAATCACAGACAGAGAGATTTTGTGTGTTTTACGATGGCAAAGCGCATAACTTAACAAAATAACTTGAGCGTTAGATCGCAAGCGGTCGCATCTCTCAATATTTTATGCAGATAAGCGCGACGTGCGCGCGCACAGCGAGTAATATTCATTAATTTTAATCGCTTTGGATTTTTTGTTTATAGTCCACCAATAAATCAAAATAATGATTCAACAAGCCGTAAAATTACTGAAATAAAACCTAACACGATTCGACGTTTTATGCATACTGAGGAGAGAACTTGAGGAACGAATGAAGAACTCTCACAATGTTGACGACGCGACACACACGGAAAAATTACGAACAGGTTTTCGAGTGTTTTGCTCTTTTTTCTCAGCGCGCATCGCGAAGAATTAAGGAATTCATCAACACGGCTTATTAATTACTTATCGGTTCGGGCAGCGAGCACAACTCTTTCGAAATTTGATAAATTTTATACAAATTTGTTCTAAATAGTTACTTTGTGAATGCGGAATAGTGATCGAAAAAGTCGTGAAAGAAATCGTTGCATTTTTGTGTATCCAAGAATTATATTAGGAGGAAGTTGATAAAGTCTTGCGATTTGCTCAAGACAAATTTATCTAATGCTACGGGCGCTTGTTAGGTGTCGTTCAAGTTGTTTCTTGAACGCGCAGCAGGAGGATCACGGCAGGATTCGAGTTACGGAGTGTTGGTTTGTCAATTGTCACCTCTTCAAAAACGTAGGAAGACGCAGGCACTCGCTGCTTTCCTGACGTTTGATTATCTTGTGACAATTGATTGAATTAGAAATTCAATAAATATTCTATCGCCGGGAAAGCATACAGAATTTTAAAATTGTTATTTCAAATAGCAAATATCACAAAAAGGATAATTCATGCTGCTAAGAATTTGAATATTTGAACTTAATTCGTAAATTTTTAGTTTTCTGTGTGAAAAGAGGTTAAATAATTCGATTTATCTTTACACCCAATGCCTGGAGAGAGTGGGGTAGGGGGTATTAGTGTTTTAAATTGTTTTGAAAGTTAACATCATGTAGGTTCACTTTGTATACTTATTACCACACACAGATTCGTACTTACGAAAAGTAATAATCTATCATTGAATTCAATAATTTCGAAGGCATGTGCGTAATTGAAATTGTAATCAATTACATCTCTTCGATTTCGTGCTTGGCTTCTTCGGCACTTTAGTTTTCCAATTCCGGCGCTCGCTCGCTGGCTGTGTGCAGACAACGTCAATTATGCTTGCGTTTTCAAGCAGCAATTCATTCTTAAAACTTGTACGCGCGTCAAACTTGAGCAACTTTTTCGCTATTATTACATAGTTGGAACTTCCGAAAGAGTAACAACTTTGAAGGCGCGCGCGCTCTCGAGATCCATTCATCACCCAAAAACGCGCTGCACTGTTTTCGGAGCGAAATCTATAAACGAATGGAACTGTACGCAAACGACTATTAATCATAACTTCGACCACCTTGGTTTTCGAGTGAAAGAAAGGACAAATAAATGTAACAAATGGAGGGATAAAAGAAATAAAAATCTCTCTTTTATATTACATTTTATCATATTTTAATTTCAATGCGCAAATGTTTTAAGAGGATAAAAGAAAAAGGAGGTGCTTGAATTTTTAATTAAAGAAATTTTAAACGAGTTTGAACGCCTTTGAGGATAACGATTTTGACGATAATTAATAATGAGATACAAACCGGAAGTAAATTGTTTTGCATGACGTGCGCTGCTCAAAAGCACCAGCAACAGCATCAGCATCAGTCTGATGCGGTGCATGCTTTGATGGGGGGATGATTATGATATTTCGCGGATGTGAAAAGATTGCTTGCGCGTTTAATAAGAAAGAATAAGGTTATAGTGAATATGTCAACCCCGGCGTTTGTCATTTGTGTTTGATTCGTGCGCATGCAGTAGCTGCATCTACGTTCAGCTTGTTGACGGCATGCGCGCTCGTATTAATGACACGACGAACCGGAGTAAAGCCATTAAAAGATGAAAGCGCGAACGCAAAATGCACCGCGAGCGCGCTTGTTACATCACAATTTGTGCAACCGCATTACTGTATCAAGTTTTTACTACGTGTATCAAGTGTGTATTTTATCTTCTTTCATTATTACTAAAACTTGCAACTTAAATATTAATTATTAATAGAATTAGATGAGATCATTTCTTTGACGATCCAGGTGGAAATTGAATGCATTAATGCATTGTACGTGGGTGTCTTTTATATAGTCGCTTAGGAAATATGTACGAGTGTGTTTTATATTATTTACAAGCGTGACTAAAAGTAAAAGCCTCGACTGATTGATTCCCGGCTATTAAGGAGCGGACGCTCGCATGCTGCGCGCCTCGCTTGCAATCCATCAAAACCGCTCATAAATAAGTCGCACCACAATGCATGTGCACTTTACGGACGCGTATACATATTGGTAACAA
Source organism: Aleochara curtula (assembly GCA_963978815.1). NCBI lineage: Eukaryota > Metazoa > Arthropoda > Insecta > Coleoptera > Staphylinidae > Aleochara > Aleochara curtula. Next base: position 10,217,434 of record OZ022220.1, read on the forward strand.
ACGCGCAACGTACGAAATATACGTACACGCAAATAAATACGTTTTAACGATGCGTGCAGTAGAAAAACCAACACATTGACGATGGATGGGCTGTTGGTTGGTCGCGCGCGCGTACCGCGAGCTTTCCTTCAGTTTTATTACTCCATTACAATGCGATGCGAAAACGCTAAATATTTATATGTCTTCTTCTTCGTCTTGTGCCTCATCCTCCTTTTATATCGAGCGCAACAAAACGTGTAATCGCAATGCGTATTTAGCAGACAGTGTGAATAACGCGTACGTCCCTTCTTAATTACTTATCGAGCGACAAGGATTGATCACTGCGCGACTGTTTGGAAAGTCCCCTCGTTCTCTCGCTAATCACATTATTATCTTTGATGGAACAAATTAAATACGAAAGAGCATGAGAGCAGGGGGGCGGCTGCACGCTCAAAATAGATATTCATACAAATAAACTTCAAACGAGGGATGCTTTCGTGGCCTTTTTGTCGATTTTTGCCCAAATGTGGAGGACATCTTTGTGCAATCAGCAGACGACGATGCTCTAGAGGGGATGGTGTGGTGGCGGCTGACAAATTAGAAAAACATTGAAGTCATTGAGGTCACGTGCTTTATTAGACATTGCGATATATGTTTCGAAAAAATAACGTACGTACGTACGACTTGATGAATGTTTTATCCCGGATGTCACAAGTGTTGCCTTCAGCCCCAAAAAATATTCATATTGCACGCGACATTTGTGTACGTACCCTTTTTAGCCTTGAAGGATTACATCGCAATTACATGGCAATTAATAATACGCGTGTTCTCGCAGCATGCTGATTCGATTTTAATTCGTTATTCATCATTTCCTTATAAAGGGAAGAAAAAGTTGCTGCGCGAATTAAAATGCTAAATTACAGCAATTTGCACTCATTTGTGAAATTACCAATGAATTATGGAATTGTAACTCTTTGATTTTTCTTCGTTATGTGCGGAAAAAAGAGTAAAGTTTCAATGCTGCTGCTCGCTATTGAAAGGGTATTGAAAACGGGATAAAAGAGAAATCCGGGAATGGCGAACAAGGAACGAAGCGACATAATAGAGGGAAAGAGTGCAAGCGCACGCTTTGAATGCGCTGCGTTCGAGTTCGAGTTCGGAAAAGGAAAACTTTTGCTCTTTCAATTGTGCGCATGTGTGTCGATGCTGCCTTTTCTCGCGGCGCGTTTGTTTCGTTGCTGGCGCGCAAGCTATCATTTTGTTCGCGTCCGGAGCGGGGCGGCGAAAGAATTGTCGGGGGCGGCGGAGCGACAAAGAGCCACCGACAATGAGGGTAATGAAAGGAAATCACCGGGTATTGTATAACTCGCCGCCCGGCTATATGTAATTTTCCATAATAGTTCAAGTGCGCGCTATGCCGTTCGCGAATGAATTCATCCTGCATGCACTGTGTCGAGGAAAAACTTTTCCAATTAGAGAATGCGCCATTGCACAGCAGCACAATCATTCGTATTGTACGTGAGACTCACACGTTTTATAAACGAGTATATTCATTGACACATTAGTATTACTTTTGTACACTAAATAATTTTTTATCTACTCCAGAAAGAAAGTTGAAAGTAAAATACTCATTATTTTTTAAATTGGAAAATACTCGATGGTTAAATAAATCAAAAATCAGATAAATTATAAGCAAAAGCAAAATAGTAGAATTGAAACTACGTACACGCAAAGGGTTCCATGTCTTTTCCGCTATGAGCTCTTGTGGAGCGTGCAAATTTTATAGTTTTTCGCCCCAGGGTATCGAGTAGCTATGAAGATTTATTACTTTCCCCCAATTTGACTGGGAGCGTAGGAGGTGTTTAAAGTTTACAAACGTTTTTGCATCCACCAATGAAATCAATTCCCATTTTAGGCACGAAATCAGTGACACACCATATGGTAGCCTAAAGATGTTATTATAAATTTACGCATTTTTACGAAAAAGTTTATATTTTTCCTCAAATTATGAATTACTTTCTAGCCAGATGAATCAGAGAACTTGACTTTTTAAAATCGGTTAATTAGACGTTGAGCTATAGTAATTGAACTTTACTGGAATTAAACCAATATAGAACGATATTGTAAGCAAAAATAAACCGATTTTTACCATTCAAATCAACTTTAAAATGAAAAATACATTCCTTCAATAATATATTAAAATATTAACGTTTTTCTTAAACAAATTGCAATAATTTCTTTTCAATTTTATGACAAACATTCTTTTGTTCCATTCGAAATGCACATGTTTCAAGCTCGCTTGGGTTTTTTCCGAATTGTCGTTTTTGTGCCTCAGTTTCTTGATTCTATTTAAGGCAAACTGTATTTGGAATCAATTGAATATAACTATAACGATAAATAGGCAAGATTAACGTATTACTACACTATTTATTTAAATAGTATCTTCAATTGTTTATTTTTCTTTTTTTTTTAATAATTTCTTTTTCAAATTTGAGTGTGTGCATTATTAAGAAACTATTTAATAACGCAGATTTACTTAAACAATTACGGTATTTACAAATTTTTAGTGAATATTTAGTCAGAATAAGATTAAATTCATGCAAAATAGCACTCATTTAACGGGACGCAAGAAGCTGAAGCAAAAAAGCAGGTAGTTTTGGGAGAAAACCCAATGCGACCATGAAGCATGCACACATTTGCAATGGAAACATAAAAGCATGTTTATGATAACGTACAAAAGAAAATGTTTTAGTTTTTTTAATATAAATTTTCATGTTGTGAAATATGTATTATAAAAGCCATAAAATTTAGATCTACGCGCTAATTTGAATGGAAAACATCGAACTATTCTTTCCTATAATATTATCAATTGAATTTTCTCTTAACACTAAATACATTCTTAATATCTCAATCTCTAGTTAACCGATTTTAAAAATTCAAACTTGTTAATTCCAGTCAAAAGCTAATAAAACATATGTTTTATAAATCAATTAATATTTGCACAAAAATGCATTAATTTGTAACAATTTTAACACGATACCACATGGCTTGCTCGATCGACCGTGTTTACAATTCTTAAGAAGTACCCTCTTCTTGAATAGATATTGTTTCTTCACAGGTTCCGTCAAAACTGAATCCTATTGGTGGAGACAAATTTTTAACTGCTCACGAATACGCCTTAGCGCTAAAATTTTAATTTATGTCCCCTGTCACCGCTTGTCAAACATGCTGTGCGGCTGGCGTTTCCCAAACCTTCATAGCGGAAAAATCAAGTTACCCACGCAAAGGTCCAAAGAGAAAAATGAAAAGAAAAGTCCTTAGAACTTGATGAACATGCGTGTGGAAATGTAAAATAGGTACACACGCAACAAAAAGGATGCGGTGTCTTCCTCTGGTACATGAGTTTGTCCATGTTGCTGTCGTTGATCGGGAGTTCTAATGACCCGTAGGATAGAGACCCCCCAAGAGGTGCAATCACTATGGGGCCGCTTACGGATGACGGCGTATTCATTGAGCAACTATTTTCGAATTTACAGCGCCAATAATATTAATTGTTTGTGCGTACAGGTTGTTTACACTCTTGTCTCGTTTTTAAATAACAAGTTAACGCATAGCTCGCTCCGCGCCGCGCTTGAAATTATGCGTGCTCGCTCTCGAATATAATTAGTAGTAGCTGATGTAAAATCTACAGTGCTGTGGTGAGTTGCACTGCACACGTTGGTAATTTATGTTCGATATTATTTATAATACACACACATGCATACACGTACAATAGCAACAATGCTGCTCTGCAAGAGATGTGTGTTAAAGTATAACGAGAGTGCACACGCGCTTTATCTCGATGAACCTGTTTAACAAATCATTATTGTTGGCCAATAATTCTTTTCGCTGAATTACGGTATTTTTTCGTCATTTGCTCCGTGCCAATTTATAACTTATAATTCAGTTCACGGCATATTAAGCGACAACTTTTTGCACTCGAAATGTGCACTAAAATCTATTTTTGTGTGAGAAATTTCAAACATTTGCATATGAATTTATGCTTTTCTGTACAAATCTCCTCAAGATGTGTAACAAAAAATGATAGTTTATGTTAATGCTAATGAATCACTAGCTCAGAATGGATTTGCATTTATTAATTTCGTAAAAAATCACAAATATTAATGAAGAAATAAATTCGCATTCTTGACAAAGCACTTTGTGCAAAAAATGCAATTATGCATTGCAAACAAATTGAATTTTCCGCGAATACTTTGCATCTTTTTTACAATTTAAATTTCCATTAAATATTATGGGTAAATCCATAAACTTGATGCATAAATATGAATGAAATATGATGATTGTGGTCACTTGACAATAACAATAACTTTGAACAATGGATAAACAGCGCTTTTAAGTGTGATTCACATAGGCAAATATTGATTCAATGACTTAATTCTTCTACGAAAAATTAGCGCATCGAAATGATCAAACGGCTGCGAATACGCTCCAGGAATAACAGACGACGACGTTATTTACACTTTGTTTCCCCTTTGGAGAGTGAGTTCGTGCTCGCGCTTGCATAAAAATCAAAACAAATGTCTTTTATTATGCACGATGCGCGCCCGCAATAAAACTAGACGCTCTGCTTGCTTATTTGCAAACTTTAAAATAAATGTTTATTCGAATATCAGAGCGCATCGCGAGATCAAAGCGAATTTCATCTCTCTTCGTGGTGCGCCCATTGTTTATATAATGAGTACAAATTGCAACGTGCAGACCAAAGATAAACTAACCAATACGAATATGAGCCACTTACTTACTTACTTACTTACTACAACTACACACTTTGTGTGTAAACCAAAGTGCAAGTCAAAATTTAATACAATTGATTAAGCTTTTGAAGTTGGAAAACTTTGAAAATTTTAATTTTCCACGATCACGTATTAATAATACACATATGTTTAAAAGGGATTTGTGGAAGAGTTTCCCCCCTTATCAGTGATAAGCGATCATCGCTTGTCCGTTGTCGAAGAGATGAAACGGTCTCTGGAGAAGCGGGATTCATCCCGCCTTTAGTTCAATATGCAAATCGTTTATGCTCGCGACCCTTTCACGAACGAAATCTGGCTCATCTTCTGCACCTCCTCCTCCTCTTGCACTTCTGTTGCATGCCATCAAATAACAACTACTGGCATGGAAGAGATACAAATGAATACGCAATGTATGCACCCCTCATTGTCAACGACAATCACAATAAAAGAAGACGGCTTTTCAAGTTCGTCCGTCCGTGCGGAGCGCGCATTCTTGAACAACTGCGCGCGAGTGAAAGATAATGGCATTTTGACAAGACAACGACAGAATATAAACGGCGTGTTGACAGTGTTGAAATGATCGAAGGGTACACAAAAACGTACACACGAAAACGCCAATCAAGACGGGGAAAAAGGACAAGTGCATCGCTTCAGAATAGAATGCGCAACGCGACAAACAAGAAGCGCAACATGAAAGTCGTTTTTTATTCCGGCGCGATCGAAATAAAACCGGGCAACAATAAAACTGACACCAAACGCGACCGAAAAGACAAAGGAATTGTTTTACGAGCCACACTAAAAATACGCTCGTCGTCCTGCGACCGTGCGGTCCGTTTTAATGCGTTAGGAGTGGAGTGTTAGATGCGCGATGCTTGGAAGTTGTATGTGTGTAGAAACACGCGGAAGACGGTGGAAAACTTTGGTTTTGCATTTGTCTGTCGGCACACGCATAACTCGCAGACATTGTTACGACTTGTCATTCACTCAGTCCGCGTACAGCAAACACAATTACTGCGTGTGCTATTTTTACCCGCTACCCGCCACACAATACGAGGCGCGCGCGTTATTTGAGAGCGCGAAGCAGCTTCCGAAAATGACTTCGGCAGCGCAATTTGTGACTCACCAAACAATGGCATTTACAACAGGCAATTTGTCTTGGTGCTGCGTGTCAGATCGACACCCACGTGCACCAGCGTCAGGTGAATGCGGGGAAGAAGGATGGCAGGCAAGACAATTCCAGAAAAATTTAGATGTTTGGCTCGCGCGCGTATAAATCAGGCTGTGCATAAAATGAATGTTCGTTTGTTTTTCTTGCGCTGTTGCAACACACGGACACAATGATTGAACAAACGGTGGAGGCGGCCAAGAAAATAAACCAGCGACTATTTTTAATTTATGATTAATAATAAATTCCCCCAAAACGTGCGATAAATATTTCATTGTGGATTTTTCGCTATTTTAAAGTCGCGTCCGAAATAATTTTTATTGTATTCCGCGGAATGAACGAACGCACGAATGAATCACACTAGCCTCAATCAACAAAAGCCTGAAACATTTTCAGAGTCCATAAATTTCCGACGCATGTGAATAGAAGTCGTTGATTGATTTCGTTCGAAACAAAGCCGAACGCGGAGCGCGCGCGCACCCGCAAACCATGTGGAATTGTTTAGTTACAGTCATGATGATTGAGTGCATAAAACTGACGGGTAAATAAATAAAGTTTTATGTAGTGCCAGTCACGCCATCAACTTGTATTACCCACTACTACTGCACTTTACACAAAACCCTACGAGGTGGTTTGGTTTAGCCGCCTCTCGCCGAGGCCAAAATACCTACAACATGCGCTTTGTTTGCGCGCAAAATTACTTGGTACTTACTTCTTTTCCAATTTCTAAAGCGCTCGCGCTTCGTTTGCGTCGAGTTTCTCGAGTAAAAGGTAAATGTTTTCCAGTAAAGCAGCCGACGCAAAAGGGAGCGAAGCGTGCCAATGTAAATAGAAGATAATAATTTCGAAATTGGCGTTGTTTAGACGCGCGCAGCCGTTCGCCTTCATCCTTCCAATTTTCGTACTGCTCGACGGCGGCAGCAGCGTACTTTGCGAATCGAACAAACGCCTCTAAGGCTTTCCATTAACTTCTTTGACTTCTCATCGTCGTCAACGTCGGTCGTCATTGCCGTTTCGCATTCAGCGAACGCGCGCGCTTTTCCAATTTCCCTTCGACATAATTTCTCTTTGCTTTTCCCATTTTCCTATATACAAACGTACACTGTTTTTTCCCTTCTTCTTCTTCTTCTTCTCCTCCTCGACTTCTTCAATTTTCATTGGCGCACTTTCCGTACGCAATCAGATCACTCGAGAAACTCTTCTATTTCCTCAAACTTATTTTCATTTTCAGGCGCTCGAAATCAAACAAAACTTTTCAACCGGGCGAAAATATTGCATTTTATTCAAATGCGTCAGCAGCTAAATAATTTACTATTATTTTCATCTGCAATAAAAGTCTATGTACCTATCTACTAATGATTCAAGTCGTATGTTTCTCAAAGTTTATGTATGAACGAGAAAAATCACAAAAGCAATGGATAAACGCGCAGACTTAGAATGGATTTAGATTCGTGAAGAAAAGGCGCACGTCTACACAAAGGCATTAGTCTTTCAATGAGGGCAATGCGAGAGGAGAGCGAGTTGAGTTGAAAAAGAAAACTCGCGCGAGCATTCAAAAGAATCACAAACATACACACAATAAGCATTCAGCGCACCGCACTGGCGAGAGAGATGCGCGCTTCTTAATGCTCACAACCTGACATATCATTAATTATTGCTGATCACCGGCATTCTGTAACATTATATCACTTGGCTGAACAATCCGACAAAATATTTCATTGTACGTACGACACGCACTGTGTGAATGTGAGTTGCATTTTATTCAGAGAGTGCAAGAAGCCTTGTCATCATCGTCACTCACTTTAAGGGTGCGCGCTACCGGAATTTATTTGATACTTTCTTTAAATTTAGTCCGTGTCCTTTTAACAAATTCTTTGTTTGCGCACTCCCTGTCGAAATAAGGGTACTGGTTTAACCACAAACTAACCGATTAGCGACTACTTAATAAAACTGCTCTGCTCAAATTTCATAACTGCTCGCGGTGGAGAGACAAAAAAAAGGAGTAAATGTAGTGTCATTAATTTAAAGTAGCTGACTTTGAATGTAGTCTAAAACTGTAAATAATTTGCGTCAATTTGGCGTCAGTATTTAAACTGTTACGGTATTTGTTGAATGATAGTTATCATGAACATCTTTCAAGATATTTAATGTGCGCTTATGTTATAATGAGTTTTATCCGTCTTATTGCAAGTCTCCAGACTGGTTGACTCTAATAACTGATTATTACAAATACGATTTTTCTATCAGGAGTTAGTTGACTGATGAATTAATTATTCACGCACGACGCATTTGCTTTCAATTGACGGAATTTTAAGTGATTATTACAAATATGATTTTCGGATCACAAGTCAGGTGAATTAATATTCCACCGTTCCCTTTCGTTTAATTTTCTTGTATTTATCGCGCTTGTTATGAATATGAAGTGGCTTGGACATGATAAATGTTTGGACATTGGCGCTAGCACGCTGCTGGTGTCTCTTCTTCTTCTTGTGAAGTGTTCGTTCGCTGGTGAATGTTTGAAACAGGCGAGAAATATGTCGCTTGCGTTCTTTGCGCGAATGCAAGAGAATACGATTATGAACGCAGCGAACGTCCAACAAATCATACAGAACGCAATGTGTAATAGACATCTTATCACCGATCAGCGATCTCAATTGAACGCGCGGTGCACAGAAGAGACGCACACGCTGCGCAACAAGTTAATGCATCTGTCAGAGGCGGACTGGCGTGCGCTTGCTTTACGACCAAAGGTATTAATTACTTTTTACTGCGTACCCTACGCACGTAACGCGTAACTAATAACAAATGCAACAACTAATGTAAATGCATTCAGTCATGTGGTATTTATTTATATCTATTTCGTATTTGCTTAATTGACAATTCTTCCGATATTTGCATTGCCGATATGTAAATGCACTTGGGTGCGAATGATTTGAATTTGAAATTACGTGCGCAAAATACACGCGCCTAGAAACTATTGTTCGTTGCTACGAATTGGCAAATCGGAGAGATTCGGAAATCAGGTATCGTCTCGCGGAGCGCTGGCTATTCTTATCAGTACAGTCCACTACAGCAAAGTAAAACGCATCGCCCGTGCTTCTATTAAACGTATTTGTATAAAGTAGTGCATTGATAAGTGGTGTTAAACTAATTATACATCATAATTAAACCGCGAGAGTGTTATTTACGCAATTCTTCAACCGCTAATTGTGTCTCATCGCTGTGCTATCATCCAAGCTGGATTTATACGGAAGTATCATCGCCCAAAGGATTATTACTTCGCCAAGACTATTTACAAGGTACGTGGGCGCAATTAATCGAGTGTTCTCTTAGCAATTAAGTGAATTATTAGAGTCAATTTCACGTCGGTGTGAGCCAATTTTGCGTTAGTGTTAGTGTGTTCCGGCCAACATTGCAACCGTGCGTGACTAGGTCTATCGGGAAGTTTATACCGCGTGTTGCGTTGCGTGACTGCGTTTACATGGGAAGTATACGGCTAGGAATTTGTACGCCAAGCAAATTTTGAATACACCCAGTACATTTCGGATGTTTCGTCCTGACATATCTCCAACAAGTCCGAAACTTGCTGTTGTTCGTCTTTGTTAGTCGAATTCGGTGCGCCTGTTCTGTTTACAATTGAAATATACCATGCGGTGTTGAAAAATTATTTGGTTTCTTTACCAAATGTTCTAACAATGTAACAACACATTGTTTAAATAACTTGTACACTATATTAATATATGTCTTACTTGTTACAGGAGGGATTGCTAAAGGTATGCAAGGAAATACCGAATATATACCAGGAAAAGCCTATTTGCATTATCGAATTTCCATACGAGTTATTGATGATCATTAGAGTTATTGCGGAATCAAAAATTACAAATAAGGTTAGTAGCGTTACGTCGAAATCAACAATCAACACTGGAAGAAACTTGCGGCTAATTACGACACTGAGATTGGTAAGCTTGAGTCTCAGGATCAGCACAGGTATCATTTGCGCTAATATCATTGACAACAAAACGAATTATCACAATAATTGCGGAAAATGTATAACTTGCGGCTTGAACAACGAAATCTACAGTCCAAGGATCAACAGAGTCATCGTTTGTGTAAAAATTATTGGTAAAAGTAAGAAACACAGGTTATTGTGGAAAATCTATGTTAATCATAGAAATAAGGTAAAAGGTACAGGTATTCGCGGAAAATCTATGATAGACATAGAAAGGTATAAAGAAATTGGTATTTGCGGCTAAAAAATGCGTTGACATCTTTAGTCCCAGGATAAACAGAATCTGCGATTGCGCCAATACTTTTGGTAAGAGTAACAAAAAGGTAAATGCGGAAAAACTACGAAAAATGTGGAAAATCTTCAAGAAATCTTCATGCGCCATATCAACGAGCAACAATTTCATCGTTTGCGAAAGTAGTATTGAAATCGTAAAAAGGTAAAGGTAATTGCGGAAAATCTATGAAAACCATAGAAAGTAGTAAAGAAATCAGTAATTGCGGCTTAAAACTGCGTTGACATCTTCAGTCTTCAGATCCAGGATCAACAGAATCATCGATTGCGCCAATACTTTTGGAAAGAGAAACAAACATCAGTAGTTGCGGAAATTCTATGAAAATCATAGAAGAACGAAGTAGTTAAACTAATTTCGGGAAACGTAGACAACAAAAAGCAATATTCAAAAAGGTAAACATAGGTAATGGGTAAAACTGTTTATAAATTCACTATCTTGCTTGCAAGAAAGTAAACTGGCATATAATTTAACCAAACTGTGAAGAATTAGGCAATCTCAATTAATATTCATCGTAAAAATACTTAATCATGAGAGAAAAGTATCGATATTATCACGGGAACCGTTGACAAAGTAATCAAAGTAAAAGAGATAACAATTTCCTCACTGGCATTGCGCGTTCCAATTTCGTACAGTTAATTGTTGTACTTGAAGAAGGAGTTAAACTGATAGGCATCGCATCATTAATTGCAAGCAAAGCTTGCACTCGTCTCGTCTCCGCCATGCATTTATTTGATCGCTTACAAAGTTGCTCCTTGTATTTCACTCGTTATCGGTCGCGTATCAAGCACAGTCGCACTGCGCTCTTAACGATTTCTTTATTTATGTTTTCATTTAGGCAGAGGTTGAGGTGTTTCATTTGGCAAACGCTCTTGATTAAGTTGCAGTTGGCTTATCAGCGCTATCGGCTTATTAAAAGTGCAATTAGCGCAAATGATTACTCAATATTGCATATTTTATGACGCAACTTAACAGCCAATTAATTTGCTCTCGAATTTATTGTGTGTCCGCTGCATTCATTCGGTTATTTATTTGGTTTGTGACGGGCTGAACATAATTATAATCGGTATTGAAGAAAACGTTAATAAATTAGGCCTTAAGCGCGCGGACTACTCAAATTAAGACGAGTAGCAAGCAAACTGTCTTTTATCTCGTATAAATCTCAAACAGCTAACGAAAAGAACGCGAGCGCTCTGATTAATAAAACGCTGAGTTCATAAATCATTTCATTGGTGCCCGCGCACACACCACGCCACACCACACCACACCAGGCGCATTCAGAATTCGTGCGCTCATTACGCATTGATATTGTTCGATTGCGTGCGCACAAAGAACAGAAGAGAAGAAGAAAACGCTCTTGCGCGGAGAGAAGACACTGGTGACATGCAATTTTATTACCGCGCGATTGAATGCACTATGGTGGTAACATCGGTAACAAATCAAGAAATGCTTCTTGAAGAGGAGCAATCGCGCTCTCCGAATGACACGTACCAAGATATGGAGTGCTACCGATTCGCTTCTTCGTTCGGCTGCGCGCGCGGCCGCCGAGAGACTTCTATTCTTTTGTGTAGTATTTGCATTTGCATTTGTGTATTGCGCATTCAATCTTGAAACAAGAGCACTGAGCGCAAAACAAGGAGGAGAAGAAGAAGAAGTACCAACAGCAACAACGATGCGATCCGATCCGATGCGACCTTTTAACTATCAGTTAATGAACCCGCGAATCTACAAAGACGCCGCCGCCGCTTCTTCTTCTTCTTCTCGTTCGCTTCGATCGTCGCTTTCGTCCTCCACCATTGAGCGTGGGTTCACAATAGTATACTCGATTCCTTCTGCTTCTTAAACGGAAGCATTACGAAAAGAATACCAACTTGCACCTGAAGCTATCGCGCGCGGCCCAAAGAGTTGAGAAACTTTCTTTCAACCATTATCTTAATTTATAAACCAATAACGGCGCTTGAATAATACTTCACTGTTCTCGCTTCCTTTGATTCGATCATAAATAAACTGCATTCGCTCGTTGGAAATACATAGTTAGAATAGGTACAGAAGAAAGAAAGAAAGAAAGATGACGATTCGGGATAACGTGCGACATTCAACCGGTTTCCAAATTTACTAAATACATGTTAAGTAATTTAAATTGACATTCTTTTAATACACAAGCACGCAGAGGTGCGCATCAACTAATGCTCTTGTTCTCGTTCCATCGACGCGCTCTTTGACGATGAACCACCGCGCGCGCATTCGAAAAAACGATCAACTTGGTTATTTTCACATCGCATATTAATTATACGCGTACTACACAACCAGTTCTTGGTTTCGGATTAGATCAATGCGCATCGCGTTTCGAAATTTTGTTGTTGTTGCTGTTGTTGGTTGGTCAAAAGTGCAACCGTGTATGATGATGAGAACACAGAAAATACCAAGTTTTACGCTAATGAAATATATGTTCTTGCGCTGCTGCTGTTTTCGTTTTATGGGAAATGAGGAAGGAATAAATGATCGCAGAGACAAGAAGTGAAAAATACAAATTTATGTATTTTTAGCCGTGTTTGAAATATGATCCGTGTGTAATATTTTAGTAAACGAACAAAATCGCTGCTTAATTATAAAGCCCGGAAATATAATTCATATGCGAACAAATTGTTGATCATAAATAATTTCACGAGATCACACTCGGAATTCACAATTAGTTGGCGTTTGTTCTCAATGAAATGAGCAATCAATCACGTCGAATTTTTGCTTTGAATTTTTTAATCGGCTAATTCAATATTAATGTTTATAAATTAGTTAAGACTTATAAACAATATTACTACTTAGTTCTTGTTTTCATTATAAATTACAGTAGTTTATCATCATTTAAATTAATTTAAGTAAAACTTTCAACTCAAGTCTAGGCGAGATGAGATGCAAAGTCAACAAGCAATTTTACTCAACTTTTATATTTTGCTATCGCTCCAAAACTTATCTATTAATCAATTGAAAGTTGACAATTTAAACAGGATTTGGCTGAAATAATCGACATAAAAGTTGAGGTTTGCGTATTGAAATACTCAAATAAAAATGAAAAAAAATATATGTTGAACGTAAACGGTGAACAAAAAGCGGATGCTAAAAAGACGAAGTGCTCCAGAACAAATTTACATCCAAAGGAATCACTTGACATGTCTACTTATCTCTAACGTACGTAAGCGACGCAAAGCAGCGCAAAATAAAGAATGTCCTTATACGTATATTTTTGATTGTGTACCTGAATTATATAAAGGCAGCGCGCATTTGTTGGGCGGCGCGAGTGCGCGCACAAAGCGCTCTATAAAACAATGTGGAAAAGAAATTGTGTGACGTTTGCGCCAACTTGCGAATAGAATGGACATCACTTTGCAAAAGGCGGCTGCGTTTATTTCCCTTTCGTTTTCGCTCGTTTGTTGTGTTCAATCTAATTTACTATTAAATTATTTAAAGTACATACGTAGCCAACACACGCTGTGCGCATCGGTGGCAGAGCCACAGGCAAAAGATGACAAAAACCTTGCGAACGATTTGCATTTTTGGAATGAAATCGCGAAATGTTGTTTTGTTCTTCGCCTTCGCATCAAACAACATTCACTCAAACGGCAAATGAGTTAAAGAGCTGAAGCAATTGAATGAATACACGATTTATCGAAATTTTTGCGTCGTCATCGGAAATAAAAGCTTCTGAAAGACAAGCAGCTCGACGCGCTTTTTTGACAGACGTAGAACCTTTAAGGACGAATCAAGTAGCATGGGAACAACATTCAATTCCAGCGCACAAACAATAAAAGCAAAAAAGCCGAAGAAAAAAACAACACAGAACACCACACATGCGAAGAGTGTGGTTTGCGCGCGCGCGCGCTCGCGAATCGAATCGATGGTAAAAAGAACAAACGCTTTGATTGCAAACAAGCCATCATCTCATCTCTTGATGACTCACTTAAGTGCAAACCGTCGTATCGCAAGAACGAAATACAAGAAGTTAAAGAACGTTTAGCGTTTAGCGCACAACGGTAAAATAAGTGGCAACTAGACGTAAAAAAAGCTTGCAACTAAAATGGTTTTAATTAAAGTTATGATCGCCCGGCAAAAGAACATGAAATATTTCACATGGTTTTAAGCTTTTTTAATTTGTTTCACGCAATTGAAACGCGCTTGCAGGATTCGTTCGCAGCGTGAAGTGCTAATAAATAATTTCGTGTTAATTTCTTCATGATTTTTTTGAGAGAATTTAATGTCTCGCAATGAATTCGTTGAAAAGCTACAAAATTCTTGCTTGCCTGAATTGTTAATTAATCTCAACGTAATAATACATCCATCTATCAATTCGATTTGGCCGTAAAACGCGCATAACAAAGCGATTTGTATTTTGAATGACAATCGTTATTAACGCGTTAATTATAGGATAGGAATTGTTCGAAGGAAGCGAGCGCATTAACTTTATTGATTCGAAATATTTCGGTTTACGAGTTGAAGAAGAACTTGAACCGTTTGTTTTAATTCTCGTATTGGTATGCCAAGTATTTTAAGCGCAAAGCTTGAGTAACACACTTAAAATTGAACAAAGTCGTTAGTGTAAATATTTACTTGCAGTGTACGCTTGGCGATTGATTAAAAATTTAGAATTGTGTCATGCGGTGTTATTTAAGTCTCAATAATGCATGATTGAATATGAAATTACAACACGGCGTGTCGGGTGAAATGCGACTAATTTATGCGTGGTTTGTTGCATACATTAATTTCAATCAATGTTTGCGCACATTCTGGAAATTAATTTACGCGACTTCCATTGAAATCGTTTCAATGGAGCGTACGTGCATGTATGTACGTCGAATATAATTTAATTACAATTGTGTATAACTTATTTGTTTGTGCGTCTAGTTGAAATATAAATCAATTCGCTGCAGTTTGGATAATTTAATGAATTTCTATTTTTGAGGAAGTACAATTTGAAAAATGCAAATTAAATACTAATTTGCACATAAATTAATTCAAATACGTGTAAACGCTGAGTGGATAGATGACAAAAAGTCATGGGAAGAAATTTAAACTTGCGAATTTTATTTTGTTCTTTATATCAAATGCGTTAAAGAGCTGAGGTAATAAATTTTACAGCACCTTGCATTAACGAATGATAATAGTATCTTAATAATAATAATAATAATGATGATGATATTGCTGGTATCCAAAGGTCACAAACACTTGTATAAATCCGCTAAAGAATTTATAAGTAAGAGGGACGCGTTTATAAAATACACACGACTGCGAGTTCAATTATAATTGGCCATTGTTCCGCTTGATAATACTACCCATAATTATTAGTTACGCAAGTTAATAATGAAAGTCAATTTAATATTTTTCTTTCTTCCATTTCGAGCGGGAATCGCGCAAGACAGCGCACACAGCGCGCTCTGAAGCTGAATATTACGTGATATTATACAAGAATACAAACGCATCGGCTCATGAAGAGCATGCAGACGAAGAAGATGAAGGAGAAGAAGGCGATGCGAGGGTTCCATACATACGCCTATTAATTTTCGTAATTTTTTTAATGCGCTTCATTCGGTGCATTCACGTATACATTATGAGTACTCGCACTCGCGCTTTGGACGTTTTCAAAACGCAACCAGCAGAAGAGAAGAAGAAGAAGATGAGCTAGGAAGCTGTGGCCGAGAATGCCCAATAACTATTCGCCGTTTGCTCGTGAACAATTTATTACCGTTTTCTATGCTCGCTATGTTCATAAATTATAAATGAGCGTATTGAAGATGAAGCGCTCGCTCGCGCGCATGAACCAAGAAAGAGGAAGAGTTTTGAAGATGCGCACATTGAGATTGTACATAATACGAAATATTCTATGCTACGAATTATTAGACAATTTTCGTCAAGTATTGCGGCGATATAATTCGCATATTTTCAATAAGTAATTAACAGATTCGCACGGGAATATTAGAATTTTTGAGTTTGAAGTATTCTCCTAAAGAAAACGCATTAGAATCAATAGCATGCGTATTTATTAGGCATAAATCATAAACTTCCAAACTTTTTCATCTTTGTGCGCTAATAAATCACGTTCGTTCGTTCATTCGTCCGTTCTTCAGCGTGAGACGTTGTTGCTGCTTTTTTTCAGTCAGCTATTGCAAAATGAAAAACGTTGAAGCCGTAACAATATTCTGACTAATTATCGTATTGAACTAATTATCACTCACACACACGGAGTCGTTGAGATAGAAAATAAATTATACCCGCTCGATTATGTATGGCTTTCAGCGACAATGATGGATATTAATGAAGGCAATGCCCCTTTAGTGGATTATTTGTCTTGAGCGGCGAAGACGTCTAATTTATTTATTTAGTCAAGTCAAGTGAATATTTGCCGCGTGTGCATTTTTCTTTTCAATTAGACACGAATTCAATTATAATTAGCTGCTCTCCGTTCACTGACGCATCGCAACGCGCGTTGCGCAAACGACATTCGCACTTGATCACTCGTTCGCTCGTTCACTCGTTGTCTGTATTGACACTGAGAGCGCATTTTACAAGCATCCATAAAGACGTTAATTGTGTTGAATTTTCAAAATGTTTTGACGGCTTTACATGCCGTATTGCACCTTATCAAGCGACATTATACAGCGCGGTTATAAACGTATTCATTTTTTTATTAATTAATCCGGTAGTATATTAATCAATTATTGCAATTCTTCTTGAGTATAAAAGGGAGAGATTTTCAAGTAAAATGCATCAGTTGATCAGTCTTCTTTCATCTTGAAATATTATAGAATAATAATATTCTGAAATGACCAAGTGTTTTATAAATTTTGCGGTAAGATTTTTTATTGGATTTTATTTTGTTTTACTATATCAAAAATTCTAGACCTTAATGGTTACAATTCTTGCAATTTTGCCTGAATACGTTTATACGTTTGACTGCAAAGAAGTGGGCCGTTTTGCGGATCCGGATGATTCAACATGCAAAGCATACGTGCTCTGCGTTCAAAACGGAAATAAATTAGTCAAACAATCATACACTTGCACTGGTAACACTATCTTTGATGCTGTCGATAAACATTGTTCAGCTAAGGCTGATTGCAAGCCTGGTAATCGACCAACTACTTGCGATAGAGAGGGAAATGTTGATAACAGCAACGATGGCGAATGTCGATCATACTTTTATTGCAAGGGCAAGGGGGATAGAGGTGAACTTAAGCAATGCGTCTCTCCGACCAAGTACGATTCAGTAGCTAGAACTTGCTCCTTGCATTACGTCTGCCCAAGACAATTCAGTTGCAAGCGTCGTGGACGTTTCCCCGATTCCAGTGACCAATACAACAAACACTACTTTTTGTGTTCTGAACACCTTGATGGTTCTTTCGTTGCTACCACTTACACTTGCCCCAAGAATTCACTCTTTGATGGTTCTATCGAAAAATGCTATTTGCCAAAGAACCCCAATGATGTCAAAGGACCACATCAATCTGACTTGCCCAGCGAGCAATGGGACCATCTCGAGGGTTACGAATGTACCTCCCGTGGTAATAATGCTCACTACTATTGTGACGCCAATTCCATGAACAAATGTTCGAAACTTTAAGGCATGGAATCACCTAATCTGAAATCTAAATAATCATATTTTATTCGCGTATATTATCTATCTATCTATTGAAATGCTTCTATTGTACTAATTGATTAATAAATTGAGCAAGGCAAAATGAAAAACGAAGAGATGTGATTTGGTGGAATCGTGGGAGTTGAATTGAAATTTATACATACGTATAGTTGAACGCACTTGAATGCAATTGCAGTAGAAATCTATTAACAAATAGTGAGCGAAGTAAAATGAATAATTACGTGCACCGCCTCTACACGTCGGTCGGAATGCTACTGTATCTGGATCGTAATTTGTAAAACGTATTATTAGGCCGCGGGCATGCATACATTTCACTTTATTATTATTAGGAGTCGGTGCGCAGAGGTACGCAACACTCGTTCGGACGCTTGCAACAACAACAACAATCGGGGACATGAGCGTTTTAATTGTGCGCTGCGCTTAAATGCATTGATTGACTGGCAAAAAGAGACGAACAGTTGATTTGCGAACATGACGAAAGAACGAATTGCTATTCAGTGGCTAAACGTGCGAATAAATGAAAGAAATGAAACACCGAGCGGCAAGAGGCAGGAGCTAAAGTAAAGTGTACGATATGCATTCCAGCAATGTCGATGACCATTTCAAAATGGTTAATAATTAAGTAAAACGATCGACCGAATGCACGTTGCTTACCTATATCATTATAATATAAGCGAACATTTTTCTATTCGCGGCGATAATGCGCGAGAAGAGAAGAGTGGCTAAGCATTATAGAAATTTATACATTTATAAAACGTACTTAAATTTAATGCATTCAACCACATTACGCTCAAACTCACATTACGTGCTCGTCTTTGATGCATTCCGTGTGTGTATTTATTGCAGGCAATTTAGAAATAGAAATATTCCGAAAGAAGTATCGCGCACGGGCTATGTATGCGCGCTTAACGAACGCGGATATGCGCGCAAGAAGTCATCTTCTTATCGCACTTTCAGTTGCGCAAAAGATGGAATTTTCATTTACGACAAAAATGCGCGCGGAAACGTATTATGGAAATTGAAAAATTAATTAAAGACAATAAAAAATTAATTAAATTTTACATTTTGTTATGAAAAATTCTCAAGATTCAAGATTTATTAAGCAATTAAAATTAATATTCCGAAAATTACAAAAATTAATTTCTCGTAAGAAGCGCATAATTCCGAACGATTTATAAACTCGTAAACGTTCAATTAATTGTCATAGCAGTTATTAATTTTTACAGTTGAAAAATTAACGCGCTGAATACTAATTACTTTATGAGTTTAGCACGTGCGTAGATGCGAGATTGAGTTGAGTAAAATTGCGTTGAGTACCAACATTTAATGCGTTTCAATTACATCGCAACTAATTCTAATTGAACTAAACAGTGATGATTAATACTAATCGCATTAATAATGAGAGAGTCTTGTCGAGAGAGTCTCGTTTAAACTGGATACGAATGCGTTAATCTTAATTTATTAAAAATCGAGCATCGTTAAGGAAACTTTCACCAAACTAAACTGTGAAGTGATTTTTCCTTCCTCGAATATGTTTGTAGTACATGCGCATCACGCATTTTGCATGCGTGGATTACACACATATTTTAGTTGCAGATTATTTAAATTTATCTATTTATCTTAGAGACGCGCTGCATTTCACCCGGCACAAACTAGGTGTATTTGCGTAATCTTGTATTGTAAAATAGAATTTCATAAAATGCGGTCTCAGATCAAACATGAAGCACCGTTTTCTCGAATCGATGATTCCGCGTGCACTTCAAAAAAATGCTTTCATGTCATTCTTGTCGTTTTTACTAATCCAACATGATTCGTGATTAACAATTTACAACGCTCTGCGCTTTTTTCACATTAGAAGCACGGCGCATGATTAATATTCATGGCATTCTGGTGATTGACTAAAAATAGTTGTAAATAAACCTAAAAATAGGCAAAAACTTGTAATAATTTCTCGCTGGTAGTAGAAATGCAAAAAGTTAAATGTTTGTCTCTTCTCGTAGCGCACTTTTCTTCTTCTTCTTGTTTTTGCTTCTCACTCGTCTAAAAGTTGATGAGTCGCAATTAAATTATGCTATCGCATGAGTTTGTTAGATCATGGCCCAAACCGGTTTAGTTCTGCTGAATGTGTAAATGAATTAAAATGAAAAAGTGCAACAATAATATAATTTGAGCTATGCGATCGTAAAATAATTTGTATAATTTGGCATTCATTTTATATTTCGTATTAATTAAAATTACTGACAGACATAAAAGCAAAATATGAATACCGAATTTAATAGGTACAAACGCGCGCGCATGTTCTATGTGTAGAATTAAATCGCATTAGTTCTTTGAATATTGAAATTGCTGTTGCATTACACAGCTATTTATAATTAATGCATAATTATTGCTTAATATTCATGAATAATTTAATATTTTATTCTTATTTCAAAGCCATTTTACCTCGGAGTTTTTTTTTGCGCCAATTGCTTCACTGATCAAACAATATTCAATTAATGCGTGCAAGATTCTAAAGCCGAAAGGGTTGTTATTATTCTGTTATCATGCAATCGCCTTGCATTCGGCGCGCAATTGTTCGGCAGTCAACTTCAGAAGCAAGTGTGTAACAATTCCAGCCGATAAATTGATTCAATTGTTCGACGCGCACCCTCGCATTGAACTCGTCTAAGTTAGCGCATGAAGGGATGGCTAATTGTATTACTAGTGTGGAAATCGATTTTCCCAAATTTGCGCGCGTCTTGACACACTCACTTCTTGTACAACTTGATAATCTGGTCACGTTTTCGTAACACTGGCAATAATCGATAGAATGCGTACTCAAACCCTTCGTAAAAATACTACACGGTTGACAGCGAACAATTGATATCTTGCAGAGGTGCGCCAGTATTGTCTTCTTCACGACGATTATTCAACAATTGTCTAGTTATTGCAATCACATCAGGATGATGAATAACACTAATGAGTTGCATTGTGCGCCCGGTTGGCACGAGAGACGAAGGCAGCTCGGCTAGCAAATATTTGTATACGCGCGTTGGATGGCTTTGAAAGTGAGAAAAAGCAAGCACGGGGCACAGCGACGAAGAGAAGAGAAATCACAGCGTGTCAGTGATGGTATTTCGTATGTGTCTAGTTAATAATAAGTACCGAACAACAATTATGGCTTCGTTAACATTCCATTTCGTGTGTGCTGCGCTCGTCGGTGCGTTGTGTGTCTCTTCGCTGGCGAGATGAAAAAGGTACGGCACAAATCGCTATTATTCATTGAGTTATACGCTCGTTGGAAGTGCGGTGCAGCTGGATTGAACGCTGCTGTTGCTCGCTTGACCACTGAAAAATAATTTCAACGCAACAACAACGCATATTAATTATGTGTGTACGTACGCGCGCGCGGAACGCCAAAGATGACCGCACTTATATGGTATTCCTATTTGTTCAACGCGAACGACAACGTTCTGCCTGTTATGATATATTGTAATTGTTCTTTTATAATAAGCGGAATTCTTAGCGGTCGTCCACGTTGTTTGTCTCTCGGGATGCCATACGACGAATTCTTATCGCTGATAAGTTGCAAACTATTTCAGAATTTATTAGGATGAAATTGTATTTAAAATTTTCCACCGCTTTAATTAACAGAGAGGAAAAAAACATAAACGCTTAGACGAACAAGTTGAAAAAGTGAAACAGCAATTAAATAACTCAATTAAATGGAGTTAATCAAGTTGTCATAGACGAAATCAATCCACGAGCATCTGACAACTCCTTATTCGTTGCTCTTATTCTCGTTCTGGCATTAGAGAGGAAAACGTCACGAAATCCTCAGCCATCAACAGCACCAGCAACAACAACAACGTTTACGCTTAGAAGATTTAACTATGGCGGTTTCGTTACATACAAAATTATAACTTGCGTACGCATTAAACGAGCGAAGAATAAAGCAGGTTGGCAGCTTTTATGAGTGGCTGGTCGGCTGGCTGCTGAGGCCGAAGGAAAAAACAAAGTGAAAAGCGCGCCCGCTTGTTCGTTCGTTCTCTCGACGGGTTTCCCTTTTTTCTTTGACTTTAGCATCCTCAGCGTCGCTCCTGCGATGATGATGCTTGCTTAATTGAACTCACGTTGTGCATGCAGAAATGTTGATTCTCGGTTTATCATGGCGTTAGAATTAAATAGAAAAATAAGATAGATTTTCTCGGCTTTGTGGTAAAACTAATTGAAAGAATTTATTTCATAGCGGTGGAACAAAAGTAGACGTAAGGAAAATCTTTTGATTCGGCATCCTTGTCCGCATCATTAAAAAAAGAATCGCTATAACTCTGTTGTGCAGCGCTTTGAGCAGTGTTGCAAATTGCGTATATTGTGCCGCCGTCGGGGGTGAAATAAAAATGCGTCGCGTGCTCGCCGAGTGCGGACGAAGTCGCTGTAATTAGGTTGTCGTAAACACACTCATCAGATGCGAAACATTGCGAAAAATCAACGCGTGCAAACGCAAACTTGACGATATTGTTATATTGCCTATATCCGGTACAAAAAGAACACCCCTGAAGAAAAAAATTGCTTTTTCTTATTTCGCTTTCGCCGCGCACTTTTATTATCCTGATTTTTATTCTTTGATTACGCTCGCTGCATTCACATTCGCATCGCGACGTGATTACAAACAAATCATAAATATCGCGACAAAGAAAAATCCTCGGCGGGAATAATCCTGAAAATGTCGCTCGTTCCCTCGGGATATTTAATCGCGAAATCAGACAACCCATTTCCGCTCGCAGGAGGCGTGTGGAGGAAATGAAAGAGAATTGGGAATTTCATATATGCGTTAAACTCATTGTCGCTTTCTGCAACACGTAAACACACTCACAGCTACACGCATACGTACATACATTTGTAACTTGCAAGTGACAGATATCTTCATCTCTTTTGAAACATTTAAATGCAAGGATTTGAATAGCGCGCAGCGAGGAGGTGAGAGAGGACGACGAAGGCGTATTCTTCAACGTCGCCGTCGACGCCGACATGAGTGATTGTTTCGTTCCTCAAGCGTGCGCGACTTGTGGTCGTCACTATTTGTACACGCGATTGAATTGGCAAGATTATACCATAAGGTGACAACTCACTATTAATTATTGTCAGCGCAATGCGGCGCAATGGCGAAACTTGTAATTGAATGTCAAATGTTTCACCAGTAGCGAGCGCGTCCTCTAATGATGAAACACGATAGATAGATAAATGCAGGCATAGCTTCTTCTTCTCTTGCTCCTGCTGCTCCTGCTGCTCGATTCGCTCGTTGCTACAAGTTTGTAATCCGACGCATTTGCGCCTCGCGACGCGGATTATGTGCGTAATAATCGAACACATCTGTCAATGCAGAATTTTTCTAAGCTTGCCGATTAGTCACTTGTTGTCAGCTTATAAATCTTGTTGATTATACATTTTTCTGCGCGTGTTTGTATTTTTATCCATTCGCCCGTGAGAAATCTCATTTCACGATAGGTAGCCCAAGATATGTAGCTCGCGTAAGCAATGTACTTCTTCATAAATGCCTCGAGTGCTTTGCTGCGCGTTCACGTTCGCGTTCGTCGTATAAAAGGAGCGATTCAGTAGTCAGGACTATTACGCCTTCGCACAATGCAATATCCGCTGTTGAGTTCGTTTCTCAAGTCGCTTAACCTTTTATTATATAGCAATGTATAAAGAAGAATGATTGTTGTTAACACGTCGAGCAAATGGAGCAGCTTTGGCATTGTGGTGTGCTCCTCGGTGTGCAGCAGGCAGGCAAACTCTTTCTCTCGCTCGCGTTCGCGCGCATAAATGAATGAAATGAATGAATGAGTCGTTTGCTCGCGCGCGCGAGCCTTCGGTCGCCTGTAGGTGTGTTTTACCTGTGCGCCTCGCAGTAGTCGCGTCGTTTAGACCTTTCGTGGGTGTTTATGTTTCTATCAAGTGGGCGCCTTGCCTTGCTTTAGCCGGCGAACAGTGTGTGAAAGACAAACAACAAGTTGATGTCTTCACTTTTATGCCCATCAACACCATTGTTGTGGTGGTGTCACGTAGTTGCGATTGTGAGAAGCGCGTATAATTATTAGGGTTTTGAAGCAGGTGGTGGCTGGCGGTGGCGGCGTACGCTTTTGTCTAGTTGTTTATGCGTGAGCTTAGCGCGGAGGCAGCGATTTGCTATAAATAATTGGTTAAACGCGCGCGGCGCATGACAGGGCGGCATTGTAAACATAGAAGTTTATTCAATGGAGATACCGCGGTGATAAGCACACTCGGCATATTTGTATATGTGTTTTGCGCGCTCTGCGGATATTTGTTTCGCGAAAGCTGCGCGCGGACAAACAGATGCGCGCCGATTGTTCGCTTGTCAAGCGCGCCGTGCTGTCCGCGTCTAATTGACAATTGTTTATCATCCCCGCAAACGGCGAGGAGACAAAGAGCATAAACATGCGGTTATAACATGCGAATGAGCACACTTATTAGTTATTAACTGGAGATTTCCATTCGGCGATAATGCAGCGAACAAAACAGGAACAAGAGACGGTAATGTTATATGCCCACCTTGCGAGTGGAACAAAAGATTGTTTGTCGGATAAATTTTTGAGCAACTAATCGTAAATTTGTTACATGATCAATGACAAGTAGAATACGCTGAACACAGAACGCGCGAGAGAGGAGAGAGAGAATAAGTTAAGTGCGCGTAGCTTTTATCCCGCTGTTAGCTTCTTTTCCGCCGTGACAATAAAAATTATAGACTGGCAATGCAAAGACAAGCGAGTTATAACTGCAGATCGTGAATTGCATTCATTAAATCCAGCACGCAAAGCTGAACCGCGAGAAGCGCAAGAAGAAGAAGAAGAGGAAAATATGATGAACAAGCACAACGTGCTGCCGTTTGTTGGCACGCCGCAGAAGAAGTTGCTAAGTGACTTAGTAGTGGCAGGCATCCTAGGGCTGATGCGTGAGGCACCCCGGGTGCGCCGCCTCCAGCAGGGTCCCTGCTGCCCCCTAGTAGCTCGGACGGACTAATTGCGGCCGCCAGCACTCTTCGCGATCGTTTACAGTTATTACAGCAATTTCTTCAGTCTTTATATTCTCATCGTGTGCTTGTTTTCTTTGCGCTTACTTAACTCTGACGTCCGCGAAATAATTCTTTTGGATTTTTTACTCGTGTTTGTTTGCGAAACAGACAAAAAGTGATAAACAAATCATTGGCACTTCTTCTACTACTTTGCGTTCGTCTTGAGTCATCAGCAATAATCTTGCATTTATGCTAATGCGTTTTGGTTCCGCGCGCGCGCGCTCGCAGGCTGCCTGCCGAAAAACAATTCGGGAGGACTCCGGGGGCCGACTCTAAAACGCCTCATAAATCTTCGCCGACAGCAATTAATCACGAATACATGCTGGAATACATTCCTCCTCGGTGTCTCCTTCTTCATCGTGCAGCACGCCCCATAAATTGTTCTCTTGCGGAGCGCATCGCGGTGCCGAATAAAAGAATTCACCAAACATGACAATAAAAGGCTAAACAGATTTGCCGCATTTACATCGCATACGCGCAACACACATGCGGCGAATAAAAACTGGCTGCATGCTAATGGAACAAAGGAATCCTTTAAACGCATTCTCACCTGACGTCCAACAGGATAATTGATGATTGCGCGCCGCTCGATCGGGCGAATTTTGCAGCTGAAGCGAACGCGTTTGCGTGCGACGAGACAGCCAAATTGATTTCAGCCGAAAATCAAAGCAAATACGCAATGCAAATGCGTATTGCCCGAAGACGTAACTGCGCGAGTTTTGATTTCACGATAATAAATATAATTGCACGCTCCGTTTCTTGATTGATCGCAGTTCAATCAGCCTCAAGACTTGTTCTTGATGCATTTATGAATTAATTTTAAAACGCACAAAAATTGTTACCTTACTATAATAGGTGCTCAAAAAAGTAAAAGAAAAACTTAAGTTTCATTCTTTATCTTGAGATACTTTTTGTATTTATTTTGCTTAAATTTTTATTCCAACTCGTCGTCGTCGTCGTCGTCGTCGCTGGATGATTGTCGTCCGCGGCTTTTTATGTTATGGAATTTTAAATGAAAGTTTGTGTTCGGCGTCGTAAAATAATTTAGGCAGCTCGTTTAGAAAATGGGAACACGGGGGATAACAAAGAGAAATAACCATAATTAAAGGAGCGCTCGAGCGCAGATAACATAAAAGAGAGGCCTCGTAATCGAGATTGTCGACTGACTTTTGTGACCACTAAACTATGTTGTTTATTGTTTATTAAAATGTGGTAAAGACTTTTACGCTTCGTCGCAGGCGCGCGCGGCATCCTTAAGCACGACGAAGCAAGACACAGCAATGCAGATATAATAATAATGCGTAAACGTTGTTGTTGTCGTCGTCCGTCGTCCTTCTCTTCTTCTTATAGTTAGTTGGTTTGGTTGGTTGGTTGGTTGGTTGTCGAGATTGTTCATTCTTTTTAAGCCAAAGCTCAGGCGCGCGCTGCCTAACGGAATGTACGTGAAGCTCATTTTATTATAATTTTTCCTTTTCGCATATTCGCATATTGTTGCTTTCAAAAGCCAAAGCCGCGCACTCATTCTCTCATTCTTCCAATAACGAATTGTATCAAGAATATACAGCAATAAGAGCATCAGCAACAAACCAAACATGAATAAGAAGAAGAAGAAGAAGCAGCAGAGTTTTTCGATTAACTGTATCGCAACTGCCCCGAAAATGGAAGCGAACTGAATATGGACAGTCCGCGTATACGTACGAGGAAAACCTGTAATTTATAAGATTTATACAATGGAGTGTGTTGCACCAACTCGCGCGACGCGGTTCTAGATTTACGGAATTACTAGGAAGATGTATTAGCATTTGTTTGCATTCGAAATTGGCTCCTTTTACTTACCTGCCTATTCGCTGCCGCCTGAAAAATTCATCTCTTCAGATTACCAATAGAAATTCGGTTGTGTTATTCAATTAGACGGAATGGCTGAAGAGAATGCTCGTGAAGAGGAGAGTAATGTAATACAAACAAATTAAAATATTATACGTTTATTCCATTTGATTGCCGGCATATTATTAATGCGTTTTTCGCGTTGTGTGTGTGCACGAACGCAGGAATTAATGTAATCAATTACGAGCTAATGGACGATACATAGAAAAGTATCTGGGATTCAATCCGGTCACAAATTTGAGATATTTTTGGGTAATTTATTACGTGAACGTTTAATTTATACGCGATTGGCTTAATTAGGGAAAACTATTTTCCCATGCATACGCAGATGGATTTCACGAGCGTTGAAAATGTCGTACATCTTCGAACAATTCATTTAATTAGAGTCTAAACTCATTGTACTACAAGATGCACAAAAAGCGCAGGTATTTCAAACCGTTCGCGTTCGTGAAACGCAGAGAGAGACGAGAAAAAACATTGCTTTGTCGAGTTCAACAGTGAGCATTAACAACCTCAGAAATTACATTACAAAAACAAAAGCAGGAGAAAAACGCCAAACGAGTATAAAGATAATACATAGAAATAGCGATTCATTCGAAATAGTTTGCAAGAAGCAGCAGCTTATTGTGTCGTCGACTCGCGTCGTCTGTTTGCTCTCTTGGTGTGGTTTTTTTGCGCGGTGCGTGAACGCATTTACACGTCTTGTTGTTGTTGTTGTTGTTGTTGTTGGCCGGCCAACCGCACAACGGACAACGGACAATCACAATCGACGTCGACAATAAATGCCTAACAGCCAAACAATCGTTAGGACAAAACGAGCTGATCGCAGCCGTAAACAAGTCCATTATAGCCTCCTTGTACATACGTGGTAGCGTTTTGCGCTCCAGCTCGGCCATTTACAGTACGCACAAGACAAGAGCCAGCTATTGAACGCGATTCAATTAAATCGACGATTATTATTCAGTCAACTTTCACTCGGGAGATTCGACAATGCGTGAATTGTTTTCTCTTTGTTCGTCTTGCCACTATATTCAAAGCGATTGCTAACGACGCCTTTCGTTTTGTTCGCCACATCAAATCAAGAGGAAAAGTGAGGTGAAACTCTTGACAATTTATTTATGGCACTCGATGCGGCGGCGCGTCCACGTTCATTCGGTTTTGTAACAAGTGTAACACAAATGCAAATGAAGCCACAACATAATTGTCCTTATAGGAAAAATATACGAGCGCGCCCGTCCCGTTTGGAAATCTCCAAAGCGCTCTGCTCTCTGTTGTTATCTTGATCATCGTCGACGTCCTCGTCGTCGTCGTCGTCGTGGTTGTTGGCAATTTGCGGCCTACGTTTAAGCGCTCCGAGTGTCAACGGTAGCGTAAATGTTCGTTCGTTTCAGGCTTTTGCGAAGAGATCGTGAAATGCGGCAATTGCACTGAAATGACATAGACGCGAGCGCCCTCGAGGGTGTTGCTGCGAATTGCGTAATAAGCGCAATCGTTTTCCGCGTTTTCTGACAATACGTATAATTTCAAAACGCTTTTCCTGCTTCGAGCATCAGCACCTGCAAATTGCGCGCCGGCTAATAAAAACGAATAAAACGTAATTATTAATTATTAAACTGGCTGGCTGTCGTTCATTTTTGCTTTAGCATTTGTGAATTGCTCAATCACGCGTCGCGCGGAAAGCTTACTTACTTACTTACTTACTTGCCGGTTTACTCTTAAGGATTGCATCAGACTGCATTGTTTATGCTTCTTTATTATTGCAAAACGTGCGCGCTTATTTACAATGCACAAAGCAGGTAGCCGTGATGTCATCATATGATTGAACTTTATTACAACAATACGGGTTTTGTTGTCATTGTTTGCAAAAAATGAGTAGTTGTGTCTTATGTAAGTAATAATAATATTTAAAGTATTATCATAAAACGTTGCAACACTACATAGGAGCAATTAATAATTTTTATGGGCAGTAATTGATTAGCAATTTCCTCTTATAGAATTACATAATGAATCAGATGGAGCTCAATCAATTTTTGATCGTATTTTGACATGACACACAAACTTTTCACGTCTAATCTAATTAGCAATCCACTTGCCGGTCGAGTCCGAACGTAATAAAACACGTCGGCTGCTGGTGCTGCTGCTGCTGCCGCCGTTGTGCTATTGAGCAATGCAAATGTGCTTCGCGGCGCGAACGTACAAATGAACGACCTTTAGAAATATGCAAGTGACCTCATTTGACATAAAACAAATGCGTGCATGTCGCGCTCCTCCGGGCGCCAGTCGAGCAAACAACAACGCAACTACAAAACCAGTTTGCGAGCATTTTGCCAATGCTGCTCCTCGTCCTCTTCGTCGTCGTCCTGATCGTCGACGTCGTCTTCTTCTTCTTCTTCTCCTTCGTCTTGAGCGCCATCGTCAGCGGCAGCAGCAGTTAACGAGCAGAGCGCGCATGAAATACACGCCATTATATTATAACCAATGCATTTACGCTGCGCGCTGTTAATGTCTTCGCTAACTTCGTTACGGTCGCTCAATACGCATTGGTAACAAAAAGACGCAAACACTTCTTTCAATACTTCTTCTTCGTCTTCTTCTTGCACTTGCTCTCGCTTCGCGTACGTATTGAATTATTGATTATACATACATTTTACGCGATACCATCAATTAAGCGAAATAAATAATAATTAATGCACAAACAGGTGCAAATAGTTGCTCAATATTAATCCACACTACCTACGCATATTTAAGTTGACTCACTATAAAAATTGAGCACCAGCAGGCACCAGGCGCAACAGCAGCGTTTGAGCTAGGATTAAATTCGAGATTAGTTTATTAACATTTTTATTATTAAGATATTTGTACGTTATTAAACGGGACAATAATAACCATTAATTATATAATGCATGATAATTGATAAGGTAATTAATTACTCACTATTTAATTAAGTTGTTTTTGAGCTTTTAATCGCTTTTTCGTTGAAGGAAGCGAAGGATTGCTAGGATATCGAAATGAACGTGTTGCTCAATGTACGCAACTAACAATTAATACAGTTTATTATTTATTCTTTTGCACTCACAATACTGTTAAGATTTTTAATCTTGATAAAGAGCACACTTAAGACTGTTTAACAGTTAGAACGGCCACACACACGGCGAGAGTAATTTGTAATTATCCTAGCTTCAAAATGCCTAATCAGAAATTCGTCGCTCTCGACTTGTTCTCGCGCTCCAACGCGCGCTTACTGCGTATTCGTTTCGTTAAAAATGCAACAAGCCTAATCATTAAATTATGATTTATGATAAGTGGACATGATTTAACAATGCTAACAATAAGTTGGTGATAATATTCTCACGCTTTGCTAAGCGTTTGGTAATTGTTTCTCGTTTTGGCAAAGATCGCATATATATTTTAATAGTTTTTTTGAGATATTATGTAAGTCGGCGAAAATTCGTGCGAAATGAGCTTTTAATCTGCGCAAGTTGTGCGATTACAACGCGCGCCCATAATAGATTTATGATACACGGTTCGGGCGGGTTATTAACTCGCAAGTTGTTCGCTTCTTCTTCTTCTTCTTCTTTGGCTTTGCCTTCTTCTTGTTGTTTAATCATTTATCGAGCTTGTACATACGGTACGGATGCGCATCGCGAGTGTGCGTAATAACCGATAATTATTTGCATATCGACACGCCGATTTTACAACATATTGTGAACAAAAATTAAACGTGGATTATTATAGAGCTGCGCGCTGGGCACGCTGAGCCGAAAAAACGATTAGTATAACAAAAGCTCACGCATTGATTAAAGCGCAATTAACAATGAAAATGTGCGGAGAACGCAATTTGCAATAGACGCCTTTTACTTTCAAGCGCAGGTCAATTTGAAATGAAGGAGGAGGAGGAGGAGGAGAAGGAAGGAAAAAAAGTGGCACTTTACTCGGTTCTGGGAACGAGTAATCTCAGAAGGAGTCTTAAGTGGCATTAGTGGAAATCAAAAGTTATTAAAATCGATGCCGATTAGCCGATGTGCTTTTTTTAGCTCTGTGTGAGCGCGCGCACGTTGGTCATTATAGTAAATTCCATTTGTTTATTACAATTGCAACATGTGCAAGAGTATCGAACTTGCATAACCACCGCACTTGCGTGGAGATTGCACATGCCGGCGAAATGAACAAAACACTAAACACTTTGCGTTTATGTAGGCAGGTAATGCACATTCGACAATTAATTTTAACGATGTCATTTTGCGTCTCGTGCATTTCGCGCATTCGGCCACAGGTATTGTTGATGCATGCGCGTATTTTCGCATAATCGTACGAATAAATATCGGTGCTCGCGCGCCATAGTAATTAATATTTTATTAGTTGGCCACTTTCCGTGTTCTTCTTCAAGTTTGACAACGAGACGTTGTTGCAAAAGTCAATTACGCTTACGAGCTGCTGCCTCTGTTCGTGCTGTTGATTATGATGATATTCGGTTGCGTTGTGTGATTAAGCCATAAACGAAGGACTCCCCAATGTTGCTTAGCCATTAACGTATGCGCAACGAGTCAATAAACGCAACGGAAAATTATTATCAATTTATATTAAGTGTGTATGGCGCGTAGTGGGCATTATGCCGAAAGCGTGCTAATAAATTTCGTATCATTATTATGCGCGTATTTGGAAAGACGCACACATCACATCAACATGCATAGAGCAAGTTGATAATTATTTCATTTTCATAAACGCACCGAAAATTTATCGACGCGTTTAAATCACGCGCATATTTTTTACGAGCAAACACATAACAATTTCGTTTCGTTATAAGCGGATAAATATTCGTTATGATATTCGGCGTAGTGAGTGAAAAGACGGGGCCTGGGCTCTTCGTGTATTCCATGCCAGTCAAGCATAAATATCGTTTGGCCTATTTTTCGCGCTGAATAAATGATAAAAATAAAAAATGCGCGCGCTGAGAAAAAGAGTGAAGAAAAACACGGCACTGATGCTCATATCTGCGCTTCCTTCCCCATCATTGCGCACACTCTCAAAACGCATACGAGACTCATAATTTATACAAAAAGTTTTTAACTTGTGCGCGCGCGCTTGCGCTCAAATATTCAATGGGAAATTTATTGCATTCAAGCACGAATTATATTCGTATTTTCTTCGCGTTTCGTCAATAAATAATTTCCGAAATTGATCGAACAAATTATATTATTGTATTCTTAATGATATTTTATTGTTATTGCTTTATGGCGCATAAAAAATAATTAAATTTATTATCCCGCATAATATTTTACAAAATTATCAAATCGTAAAGTTTGTAACGAATTCAAACTAATGAGAAAATTTGTTCTTCGCGCAATTTCATCAACAAATAACTTTATTCGTAATTATATTTTACGATGAATTACATAATGAATGGAAATTAATTCGAAAAAGTCGCGTTCTATTTGACTTAAGTGCTTTTTTTTGAGATCGCTCATGATGATGCAAATTATGTTCGAGTATATAAGGAAATCAATATGATTTCGTCAATTGATGCATTACCATTTTGGGCAGTGAATTATCCTTGCTTTTGACCATGCTCAAACAATCGTTTCGTATGCGTCGCACGTAACTTGGCGCACGTTTTCTTCCTCCTTCTTTTCCTCCTCTTGCAGCCGTGTGGCTGGCGTAAAGCTGTAAGTAATCCGTTTACGTGTCCATCAATCAAAAATTTTATACACATGTTTCTTGCATCTCATTGTGGCGCACGTTTTTTGCGCTTTTATTTAATAATGCGCGAAGTGGAATAAAAAACTATTCATTAAAATTTATCACCTTGCTTTTAGGCAAAGAGAAACAATTGTGTAAGTAAAATAATTGATGCGCATTGCTAGAGGAGAGTAGAGGACGAGATACGAACGAATAAAAAAATACACATGCGTTATCTCGATCGCGCTTGGGATATAATTGATTTGATTTCCTGCGTGCGCATCCGTTTAACGCGAGAAGAAGCGAGCCTTTATTAAACTTGACGTTTCAATTTTCATATGAAAATAGCGTGAGAACGCAGCATCTTTCGTCCGTTTGGCGTTATGTAATCCTCGTTTTCTATCGGCGACTAACTGGTCATCGAGCGCGCGCGCGCTTGATTATTTCTAAAGCGAGTTGTTTATATAAATTTCACAATACCGCATAACAAAAAGCTCAACAAGCGTAATTTGACAAAGTCCTTTCGGGTGCTGATGGCGAACGGCGTGTCGTGGGTATCTCCGATGGAATAAATTCCAATTTGTTGATTGTACGTACATTTCCATGTATTCGGATGTTATTTAGGAGCGCGCGAATGACAGAGAAAAAGCGGCGCGCTGATGAAAACAATTATTTTTGAGAGCGCGAACGCGCGTTAACGATCAGCTCTTGTTCTTTCTTCGCTCGGTGCGCTTTTGCGCGCTGCTGCTTCTTCTATTCTCTTCTCGATCATCAGCAAACAAGAGCGCGAGTCTTTGGTCGTCCGTCGGTCGGTCGTCCACTTCGATGCGTGTTGATACGCAAGGTATCATTTACGACATCGACTGGAATTTCTTCCATAGTTCAGTGGAGATGGCCATAAAAGCGACTTGTATTAATGAGACATTAAAACTTTCTAAGATTGTTATCATTTTCTGAATGTAGAATGCATAACAACGAGTTCTTCGTTTGCCTCTTCGTCGTCTTCGGCGTCGCCTGCATTTGGGCAAACTCGTTCATTGCATCAATCCGAAAAAAGCGCACGAAATGTAAACAAAAACAAAAATATTTAAATGACAAACAAATAGAAAAATGTTTTCCCGAAAATGGATAAAAGCCATTTTTTCGACTTCTTGGGAATCGTGCCAGAGATTCTTTCAGTTTACGGCGGCAAAAAGTCAACAATACGACCTAATTAATTAGTACACTTTCACCGACATCAACAATTGACAAATAATACAGAATGACAATTAAGCCAAGCTTAATGATTAATTAATTCACTTGACGATTGATTTCGTACTTGTTCTTGTGCGCGCACAGCCAACTGACGCCTGCGTTTTTTTATGCGTGAGCAACAACAAAAAAGAATACAGTTCTCTTTTGACCATAAACAAAACATTAATGAATCGAACAACAAAAGTCTGTTATGCGGGGCACTCCTGTACGAGGAGATGATTTCATTGCGGATCAATCAATTCGATTGACCTACTCTAGCGCAACAGGCACCTGAATTGCATACTACTTCATTCTTCTTTTTTTCCTCAGTCCTCTTGTGTAGCATTAACGCTGGGGCAATTCGTAATATTTACTCGTGCTGTACGGCAACACTAATTATTAACTTCCAATATAACAGAGCATAATATCTGCCAACCTGCCGTAGTAATTATGATCTGAGGCTATGAAATTAATAGAAAACTCAATTATTATTCCATCTACTGCAATGTTATTATTCATCGCCGTTTTAATTATTATTATTTTCTTGTCTAATATTCTATTCAATCATAGTTTTTATTTTTTATACATTCCTCACTTTATACGAAAACTATGATGAAAAAATGATAATTATCCTTTGAAGAAATTTAAAATATTTGCAATTTATCTTGAACCAAGAAGGAAGAAATATTATCCTTAATCAACATTTTAATAATTATGCGTTTCTTATCTGAAATCACGTCTTAACTCAACTTTTAAAATTCTATAGGTAAAGTTATGAAACGTGGTGGTAGACAATAAGTTGAATGCGGAAAAAAAGGTCCTTTGAAGGAATAAAGCAAGTAGAAACTTCTTGGTGTGTTGGACTCGGTGCACACAAGTGCCAATATTGTAAACGTGGTAACGCGCCGTACAAAAGCGCAAAACAAATAGCCGTACATTAATTTCCAACGCGGGACCTGTACAAAACAATACACGGCAACTTACAATATCCCGTGATGATGGGTGAAATATTACAACTGCCTTTTTGTTGTTCATGCGTTCGCAGCGTGCGTTCGTGTTGCTTTTATTTTTATTCAGTCGCTCTTCGCGTTTGCACTGGCCCGAACAACAAGACAGGTTTCTATTACAACACACAGCGCAAATGCGTATTGAAAAGTTTCCTCTACACGAATTAATATGCGTTTATATGAATATTAATCGTAGCGCTACGAGAACAAACTCCCAATAATAAAATATACGATCGCGCTCGCTGTGGCACTTGCATGCGTTTTTTCTGCCCGCTAAGAGGAGTATCACTCGGGAATCTGTTTCGGTAGCAATAATCGTAAAAGTACTTAGAGCAATTAAGCCACTACAACATAAAATTTTTATATGATAATATAACATTAGGTACCTGATACTTATTTGATATCGCGTATTCTTTTCTCTATCACTTGTATTCTCTTAATGTATTCATCGCCAGCGCAGCGCTTCGGGCGAATAAGTAAATAATTGTAATAAACGTTTTAATGCCCAATTGATATGTGGCAATAAATAATACACCTTTATGGCGGAAGGAATGAGAGATAATTAGAAAATAAAAATGTTTACGCGTAATATACTTACTCAAAACAGCAAACGACTCTGTCTGTTTTTTCTAAGCGCATTGGCATAATATGGCCATCTAGTTATTATAGTCATACAGATAGCAACGCTTCTGTTGCACTTTTATTATCATCTTTCAATTACATGCCTGTAATAATAAAAAGAAAGATTTAAAGTCTATTATTAAATCAAAAAACTACATACGAGTTAGTAATAGTTTTTTGTATGGTTAGTTATTGATCTAGATTTGAGCTCCGCAAGTAAAATCAATTTCATGTAAAATTCATTGGAATTTGAATGCAGTAAAATCGCAAAAGCATATAATTTTAGTATAATAAATGTAAAACAATTGCGAATGAGGCGCCCAAATACACCTGTTGAGTGGAAACGCGCGCGCAACGAACCAGTTCGCATTAACGATTAACACCAATCGATTGTAAAATATATGCGCGCAAAGCCGAAGTGTACGACCGCGACGCGACAGTAACGCAATGAGATAACGCAATGCAACAAGAGAGGCGAGTGGAAACGGCAAACAAAACAGGAGCACGCACGCACCAGAAACTTTCAACTCGCAATTGCTATGTGCATACGCAATGAACAAAGAAAATGCATATTTATTGACGAGCGCGCGAGCGCACACAGGCGGCGGCAGACACATTGCGTGTGCGTACAAAATAAATAGATTTTGCAATTGCGGCGCGCGCGACTCGCGATGCAGGGAAACGCGGGCATACGCGCATTATTCAAACATTTCCAAACACGCGCAATTTCCACCTCATTTGTTCGACGAGCGAAACAACATCGAAACCTAAATAATTCCGATGTGTTTTGTTGTGATTTCTATTTTGCTGCTCGATTTGATTTGATCGCAGCCGCGATGAGAAAAAGAGAATTTATTTGTTGTGAATTATAGGTGTGAACTCATTTGTCGCTCTTTGAAATTTTAACGCTCGAGGGTACCTACGCTTCGCACTCCTCGCAAAGGATTTTAATTAATAGACACGACTGCAGAAGAAGCTGATTCAATTTTCATTCGGGCGTCGTCTCGAGTGTCCGATTTCGCTCGCGGTGATTTCTTTTTCGTTCCGATGATGATAATGTATAGCCACTCATTATTGTCTCTCGGTGAGAATAGACGAACGACGAGTCGCTACTTAAAAGGATTTTCGCTTTCTCAATGAACTCGAGGAATTTTCCAGCGTAAATTTATCATGATTTCAACTCGAGGAAATAGCCAGGTAGTTTAAGGAGATGTTGGGATATAAATATGATTGCTTAACTAACATATTAGTTAATTAGAAAGCAATTAAACGTGTAACAAATAATCTCGCAGCGGTATGTAGTAAATTTGAAGAATTTCCCACCCCTAGTGCTTCTTTTGCTTAGTAAGGCATCTTAAATTCTTAATTTCTCCTTCTTTGTCTTACGGCGTGTATTACTTATGAGCAGCAAGAAGTAAGCAGCAAGCAGCCTTGGCTCCTTCGTGTGGAAGGAACACCTGTAAGATTTAGTGCTTCCATTAACGACGTGCCACTTTCACGCTGTGAAGCGAGACTATTGTTTATGGGGCTTCTTGAATCCGGCGCATACGCGAACGATGTCGAATATGTGCGTGTTGCGTATACGGCGCATGCATCGGTTACTGCCCTTGTCCTTCTTTTTCTTCTCAGCCCAGTCAACCACTCGCTGCTTCTGCATTGTGTGTGCTGCTAAAGAACAATTTAATAATTTCTAGATCTTCGTCCTTTCCGTCCAGGACGAGAGATGTTTTGTTGTTTGAGGCAATGCAAAGTATTATAGCAAATTTACGATTTGTTTGCCATTTGTCTTGGAGATAAACGCGACGCGAGCGCACGCTCTTTGCAAACTCGTAAAACTTAATGAATCATTGTGATATTTTAATGCTGACAGTAACCAGTAGGATGCTGATTGACAGTGAAGATTGTCGACTGACAGATTCAACTCTTCTCCTCGTCTGCTTCTTCTTCTTCTTCTTCTTCTTCATCTTGTTTGTCGTCCTGCTTCGTTGTATTGGGCAGTGCAGATGCACTCAATCCATCAGACCTTTAAACATTTAAATTTCATTGCGGTTTGCGTTATGAATGAATGAGGATGAAGAAGTGTTTTACCTGCGCCCACGCGCATAATGAAATAAACGGTATACGGCTCGCGGAGATTTGCCGGAGCGTCAATTATCCTTTTTTGCGGCGCGCAAGGGGTTAATGAGAGATAATAGTTTTCCGACGAAACGCCGCAAGGGTTTGTTGGTTATTTTACTGCGCACGTCGAGCATACGCAAATATTGCGAGTAGTGTAGTTCCGGATCCGAGTTGTCGAGACTCGCCAAAGACGCCAATGATGATGATGATGATGATGATGATGGTGCAGTCGCGGCGCGCGAGAAGAAGAAAACACACGGCACGCAGAAGTGACCTCAGGCCGGCAGGTGCATCGGGTTTATTGACTCCACGGCAGCACTCGCAGCATCACATCAGCGGCAACGGCAGCCGGAGCGCACACGCCGTTTAATCAATGGAGGAGAGATGGCGAGCGAGTGCGCGCGGCGGCCGCGGCGTCCGTCTAGAAATTTGTCTGTCGCTGCGCAGGGTGCGGTCCTGTGCGCCGCCTGGAAAATACGGCATCGAAAAATCCGCGACGGTGCGTTTGTTATGCGAAGAATGCGGGATGTAAATCAAAACGGCCGATACAATTTATCTGCTTTATATGGCGTTATGACTCGATGCGAATGAATCCAACCGGAGCAAGTGCATGAGCAACAGCAGCAGAAGAAGAAGAAGCTGGCGCCTCTAATATCCTTCATCCGTGAGCGCCAGACGTTAACAGTTCTTCTGCACAAGACAATTCTTTGCCTCCTATTGATAGACGACACAGGGAAATGACAGACTATTCTCAGTAAAAATTTAATTATTGCATTCAATCGCTGCCCAGCCAGCCAGTCAGCCAGCGATCATAACTCTTCATTTTTCCATCTAATTCTCTCAAAGTTTTTCAAACAATTATAGCATTTAATTCTTCGATTGCTGCGTCTCTTCTCTTGTCTCGTATTAAGCAATTCCGTTACTTTTTTAATTGGCTCTTTTAATATTTAATGAGTTGTTCAATAAAATATAAATGTACAGGTGTTCTGTGAACTGCAATGACAACTCTTGCAGCAAGCAGCAGCACAAGAAGAAGAGGAACGAAGAAGATGAAATTAAAAGGCCGCAAGAAAAAACAAAGTTCTTAAAAATAGGAATTACGATTAAGAGCAACAAAACCGTCATCATCATTATCTTTCATGCTCGGCTATTCTGAGAGCGCGCCGTGAAGACGAAGGTAAAGCGCGCTTTAAAGCATCGATTTCGTACGTGATCTTTTCTCATGTCAGATGCGAACAACATGCGCACCGCAGCTAAGTATTGTTTGATTAATCAACGCATGCTGGATGCATGCGCAATGCGCACGGAGGGCGCGCAATTATTTAATGTCAAATTATGTTACACTTTATTAGCGAGCGCGTTCTTCATCCGGAGCGCGCGCGCATTTGCATCCTTGCTGATTGAAGGCGCGCTCCGCATTTCCATCCGTCAACAATTTCGCATGCTACGAAGCAAGAGAAAAACGTAACAACTATTAAGCGCACTAATACGATGCGCAAACGTTGGCTATTTGCGATGATTTTTTACAGCGGCAATGCAATTAATATTCCTGCATAACTAATTTCTCTTCGCTTCGTCCTTCACGGTTTCACCTTGGCTATTTTTCATTGCCGATGAAAACTTAACGTTTATTAATTAGCTAGGCGAGTGAGTAAAAGTTAAGTAAAATACTCGGCGAACTGGTTTTCGAAAATCGCAAATGTAAAGCAAATAAATCCATTGTGTGTGAGTACAGAGTGCGCACGTCGAGCATTGTTTGAGCGCAGCCGTCGCTCTTCTTCTTCTTCTCCTGCTGCTGCTGCTGCTGCTGGTGCTGGTGCTGGTGCTAGGCTTAAACTTGGCGGTGAGTTTAAGGTCGGAACAAAACGACGACAGCAACGCCGCGGCGCGCAATTGTCTATTTATTTGAGAACTGAAATCGCATTCAGCATGCGACATTAGATTGCTTATCTTCGTCATTCGGGTGGAAAATGCCATTGCGGTGCGGCTTCCACACGCACGCCGCCCGAAGAAGGACTCTTTCAGCGCGATGCGCGCCGCCAACGTACGCGCATTGTTTGAATAAGAATACGCGGGGCATTGTGCGCGCTTATTTTATTAAGTTTGGATAAAGGATGTCGTTTTTACATATGTACTCTGTCGCGTCCCACCCTCTCACACTGGCAGTGCTCTCGCGCGGAGGGCTCCTCTTCGATTTTATTGCCAACTTCCACTCGCACTTACTTTACTTCCATTCTGCGTTTGTTCCGCTCATCCGCGCAACACAAAAGGGGATTGTTTCGTACGCCACGAAGGAATTCTTCTCATGCGCTTGTTATTTTCTCAAGTGCGTGTGCGCGTGTTGTCCATACGTACGAGAGACGATGCGATTTACATTGTTAAGTAATGCAATACACAACAGCCGAAAACGCGCGCGCGAAACGGAACAATGTCTTATAGAAATTGCTTGTTTTGTTGTCCGTCAATGAGTTGTTCCTCCGCATGAAAGGGAACGTGAGAATATTTTTTAGCAGGTTTCATTCACCGTCTTAAGACGTTTCGCCAAATAAGTAGTAAATTTATTACAGTTAAGAACAAGGAAAACACTGCTTTTACATGATCAAAAATTCAAGATTATGCGATAAGTGAGTAAACAAGTCTGCGGAAAAAATTAATCATAATTTAGTTAAAACTTTAATATATTGTTCAAACATTGAAATTAAAGAAGCAGGAAAAAAACGCGTTCGCGTTGGACAATTACTTTAATTCATAACGCGATGGAGCAGGAAACGAGCTAACGGATTTATCATTTTTATCAGCGAACCGAAAACATGCTGATTATTAATTCTACGATCTGATAATGAGCGGAGATTTATTATAATATAAAGTGTCATTGCATTTTTGTTTATCTGGCTGTGAAGATCAAGGCAACTTCTTCGTCGAAGAAGAAGTTGCGCTGCTGCGTCCGTCTTCATCGCTTTACGAATGCATATCGCGAGAGATAACAAGTACGCTCATTGCTTATTCTTATTCTGATATTCGTCAAAGACGAAGGAGCACACGGTGGTGAGGATGGGAAGGCAAAAAACACACAACACACGCTTCGTTCGCGTGTAACCCAATATTGATGTTGGTTCAAGCTGTCGAAACTGATGAATGAGGCTCGGCATTCGCGGCGAACGCGAGCGTGACAGTTATTCAAGCAATCAATTGTTTCGATGGTGCCTCGTAACTCTTGGCCTGCGCGTGTTGTTGTCTTCTTTACATTGTCGCGAAATTGGGCCAGCCGTAAATTCACTGCTGAGCGCTGCGTCTTTTTTATTATCGTTTTCGAGCTCGCGAAGAGTTTCTTTAGTTGAGCAATTAAGCGCTTAAAAATATGAGCAATTAAATAAATTTTTCAATAAATCTATTCGCGTTGAGTGGCGCGCGCGCGCATGAATTGAAAGGCAAATGCTGCTTCTTCATGCTGCTGCTGGTCTATGATGGTTTTTAGTCGGATCAAGGATGCAATTGAATCTGCGCGCGCCAATTCAAACCGGTACCAAGTCGAATAGAAAGCAGGACAAGTCATTCTCTGTTATGATTTATTTTAAAATGCGCAATTGTTTATGAACGCGTTGGAATTCCAAGCGATTTCTTACGATGCTAAACGTCTTGAAATTGATTGCATTTCAGAAGAGTTTAATAGCTTTTAAATAATATATTTTTGTACGTCAATATTTTCTGCTCCACAAATTAATTGCAGAAATATTGAAGAGTATTCAACTTTTTTTCTGTGCTAGCTGAAGAATATTTCTACGTAAGAAGAACAAGAGACGTTCTGTAATCGGTCGACTGAATGAACGGAATGCAGCAGGACGAGATTTTAATATAAACAATGGATGATGGCGCGCGCGAGCATGTGCACTGCGTTTCATCTTTGCGCTCCCGACAATAAAATTATTCCGCAATCAATCTTGCGAACATAAATCTCGCATCATACGCCAGTTATTCTATCATCGCATTGCCTTCGCGTATTATTCCGCTATTACACAGTGGACAAGTAGTCCTTGTTTCCAGATAAAACTTTATCACCGTTACTAAACTTTTAGCTAGCTTAAACAATGAGCCAACTTTTCAGGATAATGAATAATCCTTAGAGTAGTCGAGTTTTTAACTTTAGTGTTATTTTTCTCTAGTTGTTTGGTTTTTAAATTTTTGATGACCAAGAATACACAGTCATTGTTCACAGTACATGAGAAAAATCTTAAGAGCGGCGGCGGTTAAAAAACGAGCTATCAAGAAGTGAGCATTGTATGCGCGCGCGAGCGCACACTGGATGCAATAAAACGAAAGACATAAATTATCGATCAAGAAATATTTACGAGAAGTCCGATTGCGTTATGAGTCGTCGATTATCATGCGATGCTTTCGCGCGGAAAGTACGCTTCTGCGTTCGGTTTTATTGGATTCGTTTCTGTCAATCGTAAAGCAGAATTGCTTACAATTTGTGTAAATTTCGATAATTAAGTTTAAATCGTTTGACACACGGGGGGGAATTTCGAAGTTGATCAATTACCATAATCCGCAAGTGTAGTTAAAAAATGTATATCTATTGGATCAGGAATTAATTCGATGCGATTTATGTGCGAACGTTGGACGAGAGAATCAATACCATTTGTAACAAATTTATCGAAGCAGATAAAGTAATGAAGATTCGAACTGTTTTTTTCTGTTTGGTTGGTTGGTTGGCTAGCTGCGTGTACGCGAGCGAAACGCAGGCGTGTAATTGCACTGTTTAATTGATGAACAATGTAAGGAGACGATGCGCGATACCGATAAGGCAGGCGAAAGGGATAAATTTCGTTGTCCTCTTCAGCGCTCGTCCAGTCCGTGTGCGGCTGTTGCTACTGCGCGCAGTTCGCCACTACTGTTTACACGCGCCCGAGTGGGTTGTTGCTGCGGTGCTCTCGTTGCTCGTTCGGGCCAAATGAAGAAAATCATTCAGACGCGCAAGAATACGACGGCGAAAAAGAGGAAACGGTATAATGAAGGGGGCAATTAAAAGCCGAGAGAAGAGTGAATTTGAGACTCACTTTAGAATCTAATTATCGTCCTGTCGTGATCGCGTTTAGTTCATGGAATTTAAATGAAAATGGCTTCCAATGTGTAGTTTTTCAAACTTTAACACAGGATAATGAATGGAAGGGTTGCAAATTTTTGTAAGGTGATGGGAAGATGAGCAATTCACTTCATTAGGTGTCGATTATATGCTTTATGAATGCGATTAGCGAGTGCGCAAACGAGCAAGCAAGCAAGCGAAAAAATGAGTGGCATTTATTTACGATCGAAGCGTATAGGAACGGATGGGCGATGGCGATAGAACACTCTTCGCGATGCTGAAGACGAAGAAG
The DNA here is from genome assembly GCA_963978815.1 of Aleochara curtula. Classification (NCBI taxonomy): domain Eukaryota; kingdom Metazoa; phylum Arthropoda; class Insecta; order Coleoptera; family Staphylinidae; genus Aleochara; species Aleochara curtula. Next base: position 10,260,294 of record OZ022220.1, read on the forward strand.
AAGCGGAAAGCGCACCGCGCGCCGGGAGTGTGCAATCAATGATATATCAAACAACACACGCATCAGGCGAACGAATGTGTGTGCGCGCAGGTTTGCAGGCGTTTTGCCCGCTTCCAGCTGAACCTTCAGCAGCCAGCCGCAGCTTCAGCTTCTCTCGCGGCGAAAAGCACTCCACCGACTCGTCACAAACTTGCAATAGTTAATTTATGAGTTGACTAGTGTTAGATATGCACGTACAAGTTGGAGATAAACAGCGATAAAGCTGCTTTTACAGAGGAATATTTTTTGTTGTCTCTCTATGCCTTGCATGGACAAAGATAGCACTTGTTTCATACACTTGCACCTCACTCGAAGCATTTTCAGCTTCCAAATTAATTCGTCAATTTACAACAATTAAACCACCTCACCTCGAAGCGTATCAGAGAAAGGTAGTGGGCGGTGATTAATTTTTTAAGGGTTGAAATTAAAAAGGATTAACTGTATCTTGAATGAGCCAATGAATACAAGACATCACACATTAAGGAATGTTACGAATGAAGCGCAGACGAGGAACACAATACACGTATGTGTGTGTGCATTGAATGCATGCTACTTGTTCCTCCTTTTCTTGATCACTTGCTCCACGTGGTCGTGGTCAGCATCTTCTTCTCGCTCATCCACGTCGCATCCACGACTCGTCCACACACAGTGAGAGGTCACGCAAGTACGTAGAACTTTTAAATGGACCTTTCACATATAAATAATAATTTTATGCATAATTATCAACCATTCCGACCTCTCTTCTAATCTTCGCTCGCTCGACGCCGAACACCAAGGTGTAATAAGTAGTTTCAGATCGCGATGCGCGCACTCGCATAGATATTCTTCCTTTTTTTGCAACCCTCCATCATCATCATCATCATTATGATGTCTAATAATTTTCAAAGTCTCATCAAGTACTTAGCGGATGTATTTAGCACTTTGTAGTATTATCCTTGGCGTATCGAGGAGTGGATGCACCCTAAACTTGTATAAATCAAAAAGTTCCGACTTCATTCCGTATTCCGGTGGCGCGCCGTGCGAATGGAACATCAGAAAGATTGCTTTCAGTGATGGATGGCGCTCGTGTCGCGCGCGAGTTAAGGATAAAGGATAAGCGGCGGAAATAAAAAGTGTGTGTGCGCGCGCGCGCGCCACCATAAAGGATAGAGTAATAAAATATGGTGGCGCAATTAAGCGGTTTAAATTTTTCTTTGTTTCTACTCTTGTTAGTCTTACTGCTCTTTTTACGCACACGAAGAGTATGAGTTACACGCGTTTGTGCGCATCGCACTTGGTGCGCTCGGAATTGATTTATGCGAGCATAATAAGGAGCAGCGCGCATTATTATTTCTCATTGTAAGTGGTCCCATAACTCTTTGATTACATTATAAAACACACGTTAAAATGGGGATTTATAGCACCGGCTCGAAGTGGTATTAATAATTTTATAAAATATTAATAATCTCTTTATCGCCGGATGGAGATCTCTCGCGCTCCTTGTACAGCATGCGCGCGCGCGGATGAAACATTAGCAGCGTTCGCCTATTGTGTGCGTCTGAAAAGACGAATGGAGCGTGTCGCCCGTAAACATGACATCTTATTTTTGTTGCCATATTCTTCTCGGCAGCGAGCCGAACCAGCGAGGCGCACTCCCTCCTGCTACAAGTACAAAGTGGCTAGAAATTATTGCGGTTGCCTTGCTGAAGGTTTCAAAGTGTTATAAATTCAACGTCGTATAAATGTATCTGCCGCTTAATGTAAATCCGGACACTTGAAATTCTAAACGCGCAGAGCGTAGGTAAATGCTTATGTACAGCGAAACAGGATAACAATTGGTTGAAGTGGCGCGGGAGGACGACAACAGGCGAAAGGACAATGCGATTGGGGGGGCTAGGCAGCGAGCAGGAAGTGAGCGCTGGTTTGCGGAGGACAGAAGCAAATGAACAATACCGCTGCAGGAGGAAACCACGCCTGCTGGCGCAATTGTTCCGGTAGCTGCTCCTGCTTCTCTTATGTACGTAGGATATTGTTCGCGTCTGCGCTCAACTCGCACGCCCGGAACAATGCCCGTTGTATTCTCCGGCGCGTATTGTTCGCGTTCCAATCCGGCGGTGCGGCGGCGTAGGCGGCGCACCAACCGCCATAGTGCACCAATTGCGCACTTTTTGCCGTCGCGTAACAATAGCTTCGCACGGCCGCCAAACGCTATTGTACTGGTGCGCGCGCGTACAATTCTAATTGGACGCTGAAAGTAGGATCAATGATTTGCGCACTTGACGCAGAATTTCCACACATTAGCTTATCGTCTCTTCTTCTTCATCTTCTAGTTCTCTTCGTATGCGCATCGTTGCTGTTGTTGTTTTGGTTGTTTTGCTTCTCCTATCTGATTCAGCGCATGTGCATGTCACTTTGACTCACGTAGTGAATGCGCGCTGCATAGACGAAAAGCACAGAGAGGTGAAATTTAATAAGGAATATGTCTTACAATTACACCGAATGCGCGCTTGTCGTGTAAGTGCTGAAACAGTGCTCGCTCGTTATTTATATCCTAATAGAAGGCAGACGCGCGCGAGATATCGAATAACACAGGGAATTAACAGCGGAGCGCTGCGCGACGAAAATGATGACAAGATGGAAAATCCATTCGTAGTATTCTAAAGTTGGTATGCTGAGCGCGTGCGGATTCGACTAAATACACGTATAATTTCTTTAAATGCACGACGGCGCGAGAGGATTTAATCTAATTATTAATCAGCGAATAAACTGCGGGCGTTTACGCGCATTAGATGAACGTTAAATTGTAATTTATTCGCGCCGGCTCATTATTTCACATTTACGAGAAGTATTAATCTATTTTTAGTGCTCATTATACTCGGCAATATTTTCGCGTATTAAGTTGTCTATGAGCTAAGTGCATTAATGATTTAATCATTTTAATCTTCGCATTAAGAGAACGCGGAATAAGAGAATAATAAGAGGTGGCGGTGGAGGTGGTGGTGTTAGTGATGGTGTAGATACTGAGAATCAATAGAGGATTAAATATAAATTCAATGCTACCTGAACAAACACATGAAACGCATACTGGATCAATAATTATTTCAAGGGTAGCCCGATTTGAATAAAGCACAGCTGTCGACATCTGCAGTGGAAAATCCCAAGGGTTGTAGGGCTAAAGGGAAATGCGGAAAACTTGGGGTAACTTTCTGTTTGCATTTCACACATGCAGCGCACTCTAGTCAGGCTTTTATAAAGCAGTTCTTAGTCCGGGGAATTACAGCTTGCGCGTGAAATGTACGAAGCACGAGGACGAAACCAGTTTGCTCAGAAAATAGATGTCGACATCTGTTTAAAAGCTTGATTTAACTTGAGTTGGGTAAAGTTTAGAAAAGTTCTTCACCGTTTGAAGAAACACGTTCAGAGTGTGTAAGGATAATGAGGAATAGTGCGTAATGCCGAAAGAGTTTTTAAGATGTAAGGATAACAAATAATTCAAGCATTAATATTAGGACGAAACATATTTCGGTTGAACGATGTTTGTATTAACGTGCCGAAAGCAATATCAATGCGCGAAATTCAGATGCGTGTAGAGATGATGATGATGATGATGATGGTACGTGCTGACGGCGCGAGGAAGAGGCCTGCAGCATTCTGCACAAAGCTAAATGTAGTGGAACTTCAGACCAAGCGTGAGTGATGGATAGTCCTGTATGCGCCCTCCGCACGCGTATCGCCACTACCTACAACATATTTGAGAGGCAAATCTGTCGAACGACAAACGCAAATATCGATGCATTGCGTACAACAGGCACAGCATCACACTTGTTATTAATAATCGGCTTTTGCTGTTTTTGCGCGGTAAAAGTGACGTGCGTTCTCGATTCTTATTCAAATTTGCCTCCGGAACACACCAAACAATTGACGCATACGCCGCAATCAATAACGTAAACGTTAACATATCTAGTTCCGGGCATTAATCATTCCATTAATTAATTTCCTATCGCTGCGGGTAACAATTAGAGCATTTTTCGATTTTCTACATTTTCAATGCGGATGATTTGCATATGTGCAGTTTGGTCGCTTAGAGAGACGAAGGGATGGCGAATCGAAATGCGAAATACGGTTGCGGAATATTGAAAAGTTTTTCGGGCAGAATGTATAAAGGGAAAACGCCTTCAGTTTATTCTCGAGTGGACTCCTCCGTCGTGGCATTATTGTGCGTCCATCTGCTTTTTCCGTTTGCTAGCGGGTCCGATTCGAGCGTTACTTCCACGCCGACGCATCCGTAAAGGAGCCAGAGTATACACATCGACGGAACGAGATTGCACACCCCGGGAAAAAAGCGATATCTCTCCGAGAATTGTATCCGACAATGGAGGACCTCCAGTTATTGTGCGCTGCTGCTCCTTGCTGGTAGGAGTGAGTGGCAGGCATTTCACTACGTATTTATTATTCGCATTCAAAAATCATAATCATTTTTTGATTAATATTTTTCAAACAAATCCGAACGTGTTAGAGCTATTAGCATACTGCACATTGCGTATGGGTGGTGCATTCGAGTGTGTAATTTGGGCATTAATTAAGTAATGCTGTATCGAATTACTTCCGCTACATTTTGCAGCAAAATGCTGTGTGCTTGCTCCTCTTTTGCGTTATGATATCATCTATCATGAGCCAATCTCAAACATATTTTCGATGAATCGACAGATGCCTTCTGGCGCGTAAATTTTATTTATGCACACTTATTGTGTGCTTGTGCCAACTACATGCATGCGAATTAGTATAATGGTGGAATTATTTGAATAAGCAATGCGAAAATGCAGTGAGCACACTTTTATGCAAATCGTATTATGCCGAAAGCATGGATTTATTATTGGCAGTTTGCGTTTGACGCCTATAATGAAATAACATTTGTCGCGCGCGCATTTAATGAGCACACACGCTGAATATGATTTTGAATGAGGAGGTGCTTTTCACCGGCCCCGCTCCTGCTCTGTTGATTGCTCACCGTCGCTCGACGTAAAACAAACGATGATGATGATGATGACGATGATGATGGTGACGGCGGTTAACGCGATATAAAACTGGTCGATAACAAAACGATGAGCGCCATCAATTGTTCTATTTTAGCGCGTTCGCAGCAGGAAGAAGCAAGCTGGAGAGGCATTAAAGCGCGCGCACATGCACATTTCCGCTTCGTGGTGTTGGCGGCAGCGGCAGCAGCAGGAATGCGAGGTGGCAATGAGAGGTGGCACGTATCGCAGCAACACCTCATTCGCCGCTCTCGCAGCGGGCAAAATACGGTGTGTGATTTTCACAATTCAACGATCCGACTGAAAATAACAATGGTTCGGTGCACTCACGCGAGATAACACCCTGTAGTTTTATACAATGCGCGCCGCATTGATTCCCAATACGCGGTTAGTTCGCAAAGCATTCATCTCGATCGTTTCGCAGCCAGTTGACGAACGACCCGTTTATTTAAATTCAGAGAAAGTACGTACGTAGGTATATTGCCATTTTACGTGGCTCTAATATTTCTGCATATGCAGTGCGTCGTTCTGACGCCTCCAATTTTCATCCGGGACGAGATCGTAGCACACATAGCCAACCTGCACTTGCATAATAATAATAATCTCTTAACGTGCATGTTCTATTTCGAGCTCGCGCGCTTTATGTGGGTAGCCCGCGCGCGCATAAATATTTTTATTCGTTTGACGATCTGATGAATATATCCGTGATTTACGATTTTTAAATGAAGTTAGTCACGGTCATAAAATCACATCGCGATGATCGCCATCATCGCACTTGGTTGTAAAACGAGCGGCTGAATAAAATGTAATCCCATTCGGGCTTCTATGGCAAACTTTTACATAAAACATTTTACAATTTGTATGATTTTTACGAGCGCTTGCTCACTCGCGCGCCAATTGCGAATAAAAATAATAAGCGCGCTTCTCAACATTGATGCCAGCTACTATTTCATAATTGGATTGCTATTTCACAGTCATATTCGCGCGTTTCAAATGGTATTTTCTAACTTTTACATCGCAGCAAAATGAAGCATTCATTAGGATAACAATGTTTATTTTATTCGGCCACATTTTTGCGCTAATAATTTGCGGTGAGAAGCCGCACAGAGTGGTAATTATTTGAATTTATTTTCAAGTGTGTTACATAACTCTTTTGACGCCCCAGTTGAATGCCATTATGTTGTGCGGTATTAGCAAGTACATGGGATCATTATATCGCACTTGTAAAGGGAAGAAAGTTTTATAACGCGTGCAATTTTTCCCTGGGGTACGGGCGCAGTCGACGGCCAATCTATTGTTACAAATTGTGCAACGTGAGTTGCAAGGGGTTGCGCGATAAATCATTTTAGCGAATTCATGTTTTCAATAATATAAATGGCTGTTTTCTGCATACGCGTAAACGAAATGAGCAAAGCAAAATAGTTGCATTCGAGGCGATGCGAACAAGAAAGATGAGGAACGAACGCCACGCGAGGGCGAAAAACATGACGGAATTGTGTGTATATTACGCGCGCATGCCGTCATCGTTATGGCTGTTTGTTGCTGGCGGCGGCAACAGCAGCAGCGGCAGTGTAACAACATCAATGGGGCGGCGGCGCGCAGCCGGCTAGAGGTAGTTTGCAAAATGGGGAAAAACGCCAAATCGGGGGGCGGCGACGGCGATGAAAACAACATCGTTATACATAACAAGTTATTCCTCTCTTCTTCTGCGGTTGATTTATGGTGCGCCTTCACCGCCGCCGCCTATGCTAATAGACGCATTTGTATGTCCCTCGCAATATAACTTATAGCGAGTTAATTTGTTACTTTGATTTATTTCCATTTCCATTTTGCATTGTTGCCGTGGCTTTATGCGCGTTTGAATTTCTTTGGGCGCCGTTCACGAAAAGTTTGATTGTGAACTAAATGTCATCGTGTGGTGCATTTGAAGGCTTAAAAGTTGGGACGCAATTGTTGCACTCGGTGGTTTGTCGATTGCACCACAATGTCAACTTTTGTCAAATCGAATTAATCGCAGCCCTCTCCTCGCATTGATATCACCGCAACAATGGGTGCATCTTCGAGTGCATGTTTTTTCGGTCCGGCTCAACTCACGCATTCGATCCGGAGTCTATTCGAACGCAATAGAATTCGCATCTGTCGTTTGCGCGTTCTTCGCTTCGAGGTGCATACGTATAATATCAATAGCCGAGAGGGAATTAAGCGCAAACCGCTCGCGCGCGCGCACACAGAGCTTAAACCAGTTAGCATAGAAAACCTCCAAAGCGTAAAGAACGCTTCGACACCAAGAGGGGCGCCGTTTGCATCTCATTGCATTGGCAATTGTCATCACCGCCACGGCCGCCCGAAGAGATTCGGGGCGAGCGCGCAGATTTTACGCCGGATTGACCATGAGCTCAATGAAATATTTCGCATAATTGCATATGAAATTGAAAAGAGGAACGGTGCAGCCGAAGGATTTTTTGAATGGATGCGTAGCGAAGAGATAGTGTTGAAGCGAGTGTTGTTTTGGTTCGATGTGCGCTTAATCTACTGTCAACAAATTAATTATAGAATTCGGGGTGGGTCGGGCGGACAAGTCAGGAACAACTGTAATTTGCGGTGATCTGGTGTTGACACGCGAGGACATCGCCGGCGTGTGTAAGCTTCACTGACGATGATAGATGGTGCAACCATGATGGATGCGTCGACCACTTCCCGATTAGTGCACCAGCGTGTCGCGCACGCATTCCGCTAATAAACAATCAAATGCGTGAATGTGCGCGCATTTGCTTTGCATACGTGCATACGTGCGTGTTCACCGCCGCCACGGCCGCTGCCGCTGCCCCCGTTCCCGTACCGGTGGCGGTTGTTCGAGCATCGCTGAAGCAGCCGAAAGCGCTTCTGGTCCGTTGCGCCAGCCAACGCTATCAGCGCGTATCAGACTATCAAGCAATTCCATAATGTTATCGCTGCATTGCGCATTATATCTGTTTAGTGTTCCGGAATTTCGAGATTTGATCCCGGAATTTGTGAGTGCTTCACACGGGCGCTATTCTCACAATAATTATGTAAATAAATATTTTACTTATTCCATCATCGTCAACCGCTTGAAAGACGTGGAGGAAAACAAACCTCTTTTGATTCTTCAGGTAGTCATATTTTTACGTTGAGGAAATGTCAACAAGTTTAGAATTCTAGCGCAGGCACTATTCATTATTTGTCATTTCTTGATAGAGCACAGTCACAATATTTCGTATATAAAACATTTCCATTATTCGTCTATTATTGGGTCTTCTTTTGCTCGGGGTTTTCCATGTCAAAATGTCAAGTGTATCACATTTGGAAGCCCACAGACAGAATTAGTTTGATGGACCACCCGAAAGCAAATCCGGCGGTACTCGAGTAAACAATAGATTTTCGATATATGAAAATGGAAAACAGTTGCGTTCGTCCATCGTGCTGACAGACTGGAGCAGAGCGGAGCGGAGCGGAGGAGAACTGGAGATCTCATTACTAGATAAGAGCATTCGATAAGCCGACCATAGTTGAACACAACATGCGCAGGGTTTATGGATTTCTAGAAATGACGAAAACGGCTACCGTTCAATTCGCCAAACATACAAAGCATATTCTCGATTTCATCCATTTCTAGTCCAGCACCCACAATCGTAATCCACTACAGCTAGTAAATCGTGGCATAAAACGTGCTGGAACAGTGTGCCGGGTGTTTGTATGAGGTGGGCAAATCCGGTTGCGCCTATTTGGGAAATTACCAAAATCCCGAATTCCGCCCCGCAATATTTATTGACGTATAGGTTCGTATACGAGCGCGCACCCCGTTGTTGTTTGGCGAGCATCACCGTGCTTCTCTTATCTGATGCGAATTGTTTTCGCTGACCTCAATATTTGCGCCTGTTCGGCTCTCCTCCCTCGCAATCTATCCATCTATCTATCTATCACTCCCCGAAATAATGATAAAATCACATATCCACTCTCGTACATCACGAGCAATTTCGATTAAAATGATTTCCGCAATCTAAGAACTGCGCTGCGCAAAATTCAGTCGTCAACTCTGGCTGCGGTTTAATTAAATAAGAGACGTCGACAGAGAATTTTCATAATTAGTAAAAAAGAGTTCATTTAATTAAACATAATAAGCACAACGAACGAATTAAATTAGAATGAATTGAATCAGCCACCAACAGCGACGACTCCTCGTCGACAACATGATACAAGAATAATTTTGTTGAAAAGAAAGAGCAGCGCGCCTCGAATAAGCCAAGCGGCAGAGTAAAAAAACACTGGCTGAAGAGCGCAAAAAGGGTTCAGCAGGAGTTGAGTTGTAAAAGAGCGCGCAGGAATTATGACACGTCAAGCAGAAACAGAAATGTCCTGTGTTATATATTTTTTGTGTGTATGTACGCGAAAGTACAACATTCAAAAGGGTTTTATACCTTGCATACACATTAATTATTTTTCCTCTTGGCGTTACGCTTTTTTTTATTATTACATCTTCAGTTTCTCTTCCTGATGCGGCTGTCGCTGCATGGCAAATGGATGAGTGAGGTAAAGAAGAGCTCAGTGCTAGTAGCAGCAGCGCGGTAGTGAAAAATGTTAGCACTAAATGTAATTACTTAACAGCGCATTTTGAATATAAAAAGGAGTCGCCATTCATGCTCCTCGTAGCGTGACGGTAGTCAAGGAGCAGTCATGACTAATTGAAGCTTATTCCCCGGCAGCGGCACATTATATTCGCGCGGGGAAGTGGCGCAGGTATGCGCAAGGATAAAGCTGGATCAGCAATCAGGTGAATTAGCGGAGGATGCGGATTACTACTACTCTAAGAGAGCAGCGCAATGATGATACAAGACTGCCGATGCGTGAATCTATTCAGAGACTCACTGGCTGGCTGGCAAGCAGGCAACCTGCTTGCTTCTCTTCGCGCGTGTCTCTCGCTCCTCGCCGCTGAATGCGTATCCTTAATTGGCATCGAGTGCCTCTTGCTGCTGGCGAAGAACGAGAAACGCGTATTGGCATCCTAGCCAAATTTGCTGCTTCGCCTATTCAGATGCAGTCGTACTAAGTACATGCGTACATCTAACGTTAATTAAGACATAGACACACATTACGAGCGGCGAGCAATAAATTGATGCAATCGTTCGCGCTAAGCCGCAGCACGCGCTCGCTTTTATTTATTTGCATTGGACGCGTACGCAATTTCGCGGTAATTGTGCAGCACGTGGGGTTAAAACATGCGTTTCATCTTTTTTTCGAATGTTGCATTTTCTGGCCGGCATCGTCGTTTCGATAACAATGGTCTCGGTGGCGGCCACGTGGCGATGGCGTTGGCGGCGAACGCCCGATGGCACGTGGATGGCGCGCTTGTGACCAACGAGACGAGTAATAACGTTTTTTAACACCCTTCAATGAAATGTGCACGCGCTTGTAATGAAAATTGACGGGCGCATAGGATACGACTCGTTCTATTCCTGATTTACAGCCAATCAATGCCATATCATGATTTAGCTTTCGCGTTATACTGCTATATTTACCACGTTTTCCAATTCACGTCAAAGATTACAATGAAATTAAGTTAATGAAAAGAGGATACCACCTGAATTAAAAACTTTTCGGGTGTGAAGTATTATCCTTGAAATGTTGAAAAATTATAAGCCATTCCTGAAAATAATTGCCGTGTTAGTAAGTACAAAAAGAACGACATAAATATTCATTAGGTTCTCATATATTCAAGAAGCGGGAGCATTTCTGGGGGGGGCTGCGAAAACTAAAACGGCGCTTAATAATAATGAAGTTGACTTGGAGAAATATGAATTTAAATAGATATGGTCTCTCCCCTTATGCTTACATACATAATGCGAAAACATTATTATTGTTATTGTTATCGAATCGCATTCGCAGCGGAGTTGAGCGCACAAACAATGGCATAAAGTGTTGCTTTTTTCACCCCCTCGTTCTCGTATCCATGGCAGTTAAATCCTCCCGCGCAGCCTGCGTGACCCCTTTACGGAAGTGCCAGCGTTCGCGTTGCATCATTATCACCATATCACCATATCAGCGTCGCTCGATCCATCATCGGAAAAATACGAAGCTGTCACTTCTGAAGAGAACGAGTGCGAATCGCCCCGGAACTCTCACTGCGCATCACTTCAGTTCGCCTCTCTTATTATTTTCATTGATATCGTAATGTCTTTTTATCGGGGGGTTAAGTGCGTCGCAAATACGTTTATCAGCGACGCATCGACATTGCGATCATCGTCGTTATTTGGCGTGACCAACACAGACAATTGTCAATTCGGCATCGCGCGGTGGCTGGGGAACAAAAAGAAGCCGCTCCTCTCGTTTGGCCGAGTGCCATCAATTTATTTGCGCAGTTCCTCTTCGTCCGCGCCCGGCGAACGCAATAAATCTGGCGAAACTCATACGATGCTCATATTTCGTTCGAATGCATGTATTGGCGGCAGGACGGCGGGCGGGCAGGATGCGTGGGTATGTGTGAGCGCGTGCGGTGCGGTGGCGGCAACTCGGGGGCAACATTTGTTATTATGTCACGACGACTGACACATCGTACGCGAACCGCCGGGCGCAATTCGGCAATACGCGAGCGCAATATGTCTCCGAGGAAGACTAGCGTGAAAACATATTAAGAAAGATTAATTCAACGAAGTACGACGCTCGCCGCATTTATCTATCGGCATATTATGTTCACGCATTCGAATACAAAACATCGGCTCCCGCTGGCAGGGAATAAATACAAAAACAATTGCATTACGAAAACATTTTTTCACGCAAAGACGCATAGTCGTCCTCCTTTGAAACGCGGAATAACAAAGCACACGAAAACAGTTGCAAATGTTTGCTGAATGCGCACGAACGAATGAATGGTGGAAAAGTCTTAGCGCCTGATTCAGCCGCGCAGAAACAAAATTGTAATTTCTAAAAGAAGGGCGCGTGCACTCGTTGATGCTCTTGTTTGTCACCATCGGTGTCATCATTGTATTCCCATGATTTTAAGCCAACACATGTGTGGCTCTTTCAATAAAGGCGCGCGCAGGACGAAAAGAAGAAAAACGTTGAAAGGCGTCTTGCACTTAGCCCATGGCGGTTTTCAATAGCGCATCCATTTCGTATTCAATCGTCGTTAGTGTTACCATCGGCCGCATTCTTTTTTTACTTCTTCTTCAACCAGCTATCTAGCTCTTATCTAGTGCCGCCGCGTCGCCTCGAAGGAGATTTAAATTTGCGGTCCAATAAATCCAATGCGCTATTATTACATTGTACCTACTTAAATTCTATAGATAGCACTTCTTTTCTGCAAGAGAAAATTCAAATCTAACCCTGCAACTGGCCAATTTATATTGGAAAATTGCAAAAATTACATGCACGTGCATGCGTTGTTTGCATAATATTTGATATCATAATAATACCGCCTGCTTAATATCAATTTCGTATCGAATTTGATTAGAATATAATTTGACGGGGATTTGTGTAGTTGATGCTTTTGTAGCAAATGAACATTAAGTGCGACGAATTCATATCAGGCGAGTACAGACGATTGGCGAAAGAGAGCTTTATATTGTAATGATTCCCTTGTCACTTGTGCTAGTCGTCCGTTTGTGACGATCATAATGTTAATATCCGCGCCACGCGACCGGCACGCGCGCTTCTTTTGACATCTACATCGAACACGCCACCCCCATGCCGGGCGAGCATTCCACTGTGTGTGCGAAGAAGTACCCCGAACGCGACACCAACGGCGAGATTTTAATATCGGGATCAAACGCATTGCTCCCGCTGCTCTCTTAAAAGTTGCACGCCGTCGTTGTTTAAGGGCGCGTAATATAGTTGGACAAGCGCATTCCATGCATTTCTCGCGCACTAAAAAGCGAGTCGCGCATCTAAATCGAAATTTCGCAAATTGTTTCCGAACAACACGCAAGAAGTACGAATTGAAGAGAACGGCATGGAGTGGAGGCAGCTGGAGACGGCAAAGAAAAACATGTAACGCTTCAGAGCACGCAATGATGGCCGCGATCGCCGCCGGCTGTTTTGCATGCTTTTCACGCAGCGCCCCCTGCAAGGATTTGATGTTGCGCCCGCATTTTCCCAAGGACTTTAATGATATATATTTCGGCGTGTATTTGTTTTATTTTTCTTATAAATATCAAATATTTGCATCCTGGGATTTGCTACTGCGTTGCAGTAAACAATAAGTAATTTTAATGAGCAATCCCCTTGCAACTAACCCCTTTTCGGCTAAAGACATATTTCATTGGGGACATTTGGTAATAGTCATTCATATCTCTCGAGTGCACTAGAATATCATCATTACATTATGCCAGCGAGCTGATAACGGGCGTCGCGTAATCACTTTATAAAACAATTTGTCCGGTCAGTGATGCGTGCATATTGTGCGCAGGGCACTCGCTGTCTATTAATATTTGTATCTCTCTATGCGCCTTATTCGCAACTCAATTGCTCTGCTGGGCGCAAATCTGAAGAGACCACATATGCGTGCATCCCCTTTTTGGGTTCATAATTGTATTACGATTCGCACACACAAATCATTCATCCTAGGTTTGTCTTCATCTCGATGAAGCAGAGATGCGCCGAGAAGTTGAGTCATAGTTGGAATTGAAGAAATTCAAAAATAGTTTGGTTCGTTCGCAAATACTTTTATAGCGTACACACGCGTTCGCAAAGTGTGCAGCGCACGTTGTCGATTTAACTGCCGGTGGAGGGATCGGTTAAACATATTTCACCGCAAATTGTGCAGTCATTTGCAGGATAACAATGACATTAAGGACGTGATGGGCCATAGAATACAGCGCGCACGCTGCTGTGGATGACGTTCCTCTCCCGGCAGCGGCAGCAGCAGCAGCAGGAGCACAGGGTAAAATCCGCCCGCAAAAGCGGAAACCGTAGCAGTGCGGGCGCGCTACCTAATGGCCCAAAACTAAACTTGCCATTTACCCGCCGATGCTACGCGCGCATGTAAAACACCGCGCATTTCCTCTGGCTCGTCGTGCTCGACTCATTCGGCCTGCTAGTGCCCTTTTTTCCATTTGCGATTCCATACGAAACAAACAAAAAGCGAGCGAGTTGTGCGTTTCAACGCAAACGCAAACGCAAACGCAAACGATGGATATTACACAACAGCAGTAGCAGCAGCAGCAGCATCAAGAGAGAGAATACAAAAGTTTTTGCATTTTTATGCGCGCATCTCGTGGTTTTCATTACAGCATTCCATCCGAACCAACATTGCGCGCACATTTAATGTGTATTTTTATATCTCCACATTTTGCAATTATTATTTTTCGGTACAGCAAGCTTTTCATTTACTAGCCGCCGGTCATTTTTTGCGTGCGATTTCCAACGGAATAGTTTGTCGAATTTCGTCCGCGCGCGCTCCACAAAGAGATTTACAAATTAAAGCACGACATAAAGAATTTGCAATTACACTAAACTATTAATCAAGGGAGCGTTTGCAAAGCGTTAAATCAATCCGCATTACAGCGCGACTTTTCACAGTGCGCGCTTCGGAGGAATGCGAAAGGACCAAATGTTTCGAATATTTAAACCAAAGCTTGCCGCTTCTTGCGTCTCTTGTACAATGCGTGAATTACACGCTTCTTTGTGAGCGAGCATTAATTCGAATGTGTTTTTAAGAGGAGTTAATTCAAAATAATTTTCTCATCGTCGACAACAACCCCTCGTGAATTTAAAGCGGCGATAAGAAGATATTAAACTATTATCAGTATCGGGACAGTTTTTGACCCCCAGCGTGCAGGAACAAAAATATAATCCTTCAAGCGTGCATAGAGGTTGACTTCCGGTCTGTCTCATCACGTACACGTGGCGCCCTTGCATATTTCCGGTCGCACAATATGCGCGCGCTCGATGATATATCTGCGAAATGTTAATGTGCGCACCCCGCGCACACGAATAACATTTTCGGGG
The DNA here is from genome assembly GCA_963978815.1 of Aleochara curtula. Taxonomy (NCBI): domain Eukaryota; kingdom Metazoa; phylum Arthropoda; class Insecta; order Coleoptera; family Staphylinidae; genus Aleochara; species Aleochara curtula. The sequence goes on from OZ022220.1 coordinate 10,275,305, forward strand.
GGGCGGTTGCGCCATTTGTAAAGTAAACTTTTTAAATTATGCAAACCGGACGGATGAATCGTTTGAGTATTTTCGAAGGAGGGGGTTCGCAATAGACCATTAAAACGTGAATAATGCAATCCATGATTAATTAGATGTTTCCTCAATTCGCTGTTCAATCGATTATGCTCTCTATGAAATAGTTATTTGCGATTCCACTATTTGCGCGGCAAGTCTTGGGAGTTTAAAGTGATCCAGGATGAGAAGCACTTTGCATCTTTCGATGAGGGCGAAGACAAGTCAAGAAAAGTGTTCGTTTGGTACATTGTCGATACTCTGTTGGCGTAGATGCGTGCGGATTGGGGAAGAAGCGCTTTGAACGCATTCAACAGCAGCAGCAGCAGGAGTTGCAAGGACTCGGAAAAAGAAGGGAGGGCGCCCTAGTCGTCTGTCTGTCTGTCTGCCTGCCTGTCACTCTGTGTACATGCATGGTGTGTGCGAGAGTCCCTCCGGTTCCGGATTATACTTTAATTGATTCGGGCACGCAGACAGGATTTGCTCACGCGTAAATAACCATCATTGTTGCTAGATGTGTATCCCTAATCATTATCATCGTCTCCTTTTTTCCGCTCGATGATGATGCTTCGTTTTCTTCTAATTTCAGTGTTTGTTGTGCGCAGGATAATTGCAACATTTAACGCTCTTTAAATAAGGATAGGCAGCTGCTATTCGCAGTTAATTTATGAAATAATTGTTTAAACAAAGCACTGCGAAAAATACACAGCGAAAATGCGCGGATAATACAATGCGGAAAAACGAGGAGCTAACCTCGTATTAAATTCGATTAAAACAATCCGATTTGTTTCAATTTCAGCAGCTGTAAAATCGTATTGCAAAATGCATGCATGCGTTCAGCATTTTGTAATCTGTTTTTCGTGCATATTTAATCCGATTTTTTTGTTTTCCAATTCGGTGGACGAAAATCGGTTTTATTAATTTTAAATTTTGCGCAAAGTCAGCGTGTTTCTTGAATATCACCCAATCAAATTTTTTTGCACATCTACATGCTGCTTAATTTTCCTATTTCGTTGGTAGCACGGGAAAGCCAAACGGGGGATGATATTCGGACATGTGCATTATCCATATCAGGATTGCGCTCCGCCCTGTGACGACGAGTCACCAATGTGCAGTGGTGCGTTGATAACAAACCACCCCGGCGGTGTACGCCCCGAACACGTAGCGGAAAAACGACCACGTGGCGTACAGGATTTTCCTCCTCGCTTTTCCGACTCGCGAAAATCTTGCTTGCCGCAAATACTTTTAGATTAGCTACTATTATTATAAGTCCACACTGTTTATATTGTATGCATACGCAAATTGTTAAATCAAGCACAATGTGATTAAAATTGACAAATATCCTTGTTTCAGGCTAATTTCCAATCGGCTAATGGGTTGATGGTTGGCGTGCAATGACATGTAAGTGATTTTCGTATAAATAGCCATATTTATCGAACGTAAGCGGCATGAAGGACAAAGAGTCAGCGATATTTGCGCGGCCCACGCTGGGCTCCGGGTGTGTGGTCCCCGGAATATCGAGGTAAAGCTGGCACATATATTCGCGTCCGTGCGTTTATCCCGAAAAGCTTGAGATCGTCCGGCTCGTCGAGATTAAGCTAGAAATTGACCTGATCGAACCGTCCCTCATTCACACACCGTTGCCCAAATCGCCTGTCACACTCGTCCATCCGTTCGTCCATCGTTTCGCGCGCGCACACCGCTCCAGCTATATCACCCCACGATGCAAACCTGCGCGGCGACCATTCACAGATTGATTGACTCTGTTTACATATGCTTGCCTAAACATTTCCAATTCCACGGATTATACAAATAAGCGACCAAGCACCATATTTTCATCGCTCCGCGCATCCGGCGATCATCACCCAATAACAACAATAACACTTAAAGCCACGTCAACAAAACTACTGCCCTTATACGGTAAACACATTCATCCACAGCCGAATTGTCATCTTGTTCGCGAAATTTCTGACCAATTTTTTTTCGGAGATTAGGAAAAGAGTGGACTTGCTCGTGGTGAATATGGTGAGCAACTGCATCGCGATTGCCGTTCTGGCCTCCTTATATATACTTGCCGAATTTTGTGGACCACTTAACTAGAAAACCTTAACGCTTGCAGCCGCATTCGCGTGCTCTCCGGTTGGGGCCTCTCGAATGCAAAATTACACGGTTCAACTTAGCAAGCCGTGAAACCGGCATTAAGCGGTTCCCTGCATGGACGCACCGATGAGTACAAGTCTGTTCGTTCATTCAGTTCAGTTCCAGTTCTATTCTTGCACTCGTACTTGTTCTGGTGTTGGGGTGAATTGGCTAAAAATGCATAAAACTCGTCTCTTTTCATTAGGAATTTGATCAAAATCAATGGTAACTTTAAAACTTGCCTCGGGTATGAGTAAATTGGTAAATGGTTCAAACATGCTCAGTTTGTAAGTATGGAAAAGTGGAAAAACACATTTCCAATGGATTTTGGTGAATTACGCGTTGAGATATTTATTAATACGAGGTTGGAAATCATTTTGCCCTTCATCGCTCACGCGCGCGCTCGTCGAGTCCTGCCTGCTCTTCTCCTCATCGTGCAAAAATTGCCAGGACGCACGGTTGACTGTGCACGATAACGAGGAGCGAGCAAGCGATAGAAAGAAGCGGGCACACAAATCAATGCGCCAATGCATCGGAGCAAGACCTCCGGCCGTTTTTCACCTATGCTGCTAGCACGGTGCAAAATATGAAAAATCGATTTGAATTTATAATGCTGTCTACTACCCAACTACTCTACGACGCAAGAAACGAAATAAAAATAGAAAATTGTATTTGCAAATCGTTCCAACCGCATGCACCAGCAATGCGTGTAAATCCGAGCAGCAAGCAAGCAAGCAAGCAGACGAAGAAGTTGCGGGGCGGCATGAAATCAAAAAAGCACCAATCCCTAATATCGGCTTATTACTATCAGCATGGCTTTGTTGCACTTCACAATTCGGCAACTTTTCATATCGTGTATTACGTGTTTGGAGCAAAACAGCCGCAAGATAATAACATATAAAATATGAAGCAGCAATCGAACGAACGCAGAGGACGAAGAGAGAGAGTCGGGCGAATTCTATCTATCTATCTATCTATTTGGAAGAAGCCATCTGCCTTTCGGTTATAACCGCGTGCTTCTCGTTCGCATTGTCTACCTCGTGCGTCTTATTCTTCTCGTGCTCGCGCGCTTATCTCCGTTTCCGTCCCTCGATCATTTCCGCCGAAATGCACTCGAAAACTGGCAAGCCGTGCGGTTTTCTCCTCCGACCCTTTCACTCCACGCCAATATTGCGCGGAGATGCCATTTACTCAAGCAGGGCCTACGAACCGCGAAGACGAAGACTCCTCGATATCTATCTATTATCTCTTCAGTAGTCAGGTCGTACGGGCAACGAAAATACGTATAGGTATAGAGCGAGAGTGAACTTGAAATAATATTGTGTTCCATTGTTGCAATATTATAAGATTTCAACTTGCGTGGAGGAGCAGCAGCGCGCTCGCTCCACGAGAAGAAATGATTAAGAAGCATTCTTTCTTCTTTATTTCGTTGCGCTCTCCGACAAAGAGAAGTTTTTTCACTCGAGAGGCAGACGATGAACAATAAAATATAAAAATTCATATTTTCTTACACAATGGATAAAGTGGATAAAAGTTACTATAAACATGAGCTATTCTGTTTCTTCATTGAGGGTTGTTCTTGAAGAACAGTTTGCGTTCATTGTTATTCGTCGTCCTTTCGAGCAAGCAGCTTCATCCTCACGAAGATGCCGCGGTAGCTGATGATTCTCTGCAGCAACATTCAATTATAATAATAACTTTATTATTATTCGTCGTATGCTTTTGTGCGAGTTACGGAAGGGAAAATAATCAGGCTGAGCAAGAAAACGGGATGTTTCCGCTCGAGCGGCTTTCCTTCCGCAGAAAAGGTTAAAGAGTTAATTTAACTCCAGCAAGACGCCGTTATTTTCCTCAAGCGGCGACTGCCAGCGTCTTGTTAGCAAACGAATGACAATCGACTCTTAACAATCATTCTTCAGCGGTCTGTAAATTTCTCTTTTCGCATTAGACGGCAGCCAGCAGCAACACAATATAAATAACAAGTCAAAGACGAATGTATAAAAATTATAGTGCGAGAGCATTGGGAATTTATTGCAGCAGAAAAAAACCTAACTGAAAATGCTATTAAGCAAATATTTGCATGCAAATCGAATTAGTCGAATGACGACGAAATTGACTTTCAAGAAGAACAACGCACAGCGTCATGCTGCAAATCATTGCCACTTGAGTAAATTACATGATAAACGCTTCGTGCGCCTTTTAACCGGGAGGGCATGTAACGTAATACACGGAACATGTAGTATATAATACGATGATGATGATGAAATATGAATCACTGATGATGTTGCTACTCGAATATTCCCGTTCGAAAAGTGGGTGCGCGACAGGAGCGCATCGAATACGTCGTAACCTAATATGCAAAGCGTGCGGGAGCACTTAAAATGCAAAAACCTTTCGGGCCTTATGTATTTATCAACGCTCTGCACGGCGACGAATGCGAATTCGAAAAAGTGACGACTATAAACTCTGATTAATGGTCGACTTAGTAATAAATAACGTGCATTCATTTATTTTCGCGTGCGCACTCTTGACGTTTATTTTACTAGCAAAGAAAACTAAAACTTTTATGGTCCTCCTGCCCATTAGCGGAGCGAAACAACTCAATTTGGACTCAATTCTTTGTCATTTTTTTGCTTTTGGTCCTTCATATTTAAAGCCTTTGTTTCTGTCGGAATTCAAAGCGCAAGTCGTGATTAAAAGAAGAGTAGTAACAATAGCAACAACAAGGGGTGATAGTGGTAACGATGGTAATCATGGTAACGGTGGTTACCACTGTCAAACAAAAAAATATTAACGACTATCTGCATGCAGCCATTTTAATAGAGTGATGACAATGGCTACCGCTACCACAACTGGTCGCGTCAATAGAGCACGAAGGGCTGCTCATCATCATCATTATTATTATAAATTCGGGTGCATCCTTGCTGCGATATCGGGGAGAGCAAACGCATTCCCTTGTTGCGCACCTCGTACGCGATATCTTTTAACAGTCGTTTCGGTAACCGGGGTAACCGCGTGTCGGCTGCTTTTTGTACGCAATGTGTGCGCATCTTCATCCCCTAAGCGGCCCTATTCGTGTGCGGAGGGTGCTTCCCCTGAATATTATCTCACCTGCCCGTAATCATTCCATCATTCGCCATTTGCTAAACAACCGCATTAGAGCGTAAAGAAGAGCAGTTAACCACCACCACCACTACTACCACCAGGTAAATTCCATATTCACTTCCTCAACTTCCTTTTTACTTTTCTCTTGGTATATTTTATTTCGGTCGGCCATTGCAACGCGAAATATTTATGGGTTACTTAAGTTGCTAATTCAATTTTAATGCTGAAATTTCTTTGTTGTTAATCGCACGCATTTTAAACAAACTGAGCGCGTATATGCGTTAAGCCTTCTCACGCGTTAATCCGCGACGTTAAAGCAAGATATACGGCGTAATTATTCGTAACCCAGTGACCGTAAGCTGTGTGCGCGCTGATGATAATATATGAGATTCGGTCAGAGTCCGCAGAACCCAAAATGCGTCACATCCCTTGAAAACATTGCATATTTTTAACGTGGCATTACGAAAAACGCGCTTCGCGATTATATGCGAGAGCGAGGGCGAAAAATCGGCGCGCGTTGTGTTTGCCCATTCGCTGTAAAATGCAGCGCGCGTAAAATCAGTGCGCGTTTGGCTGGCGCTAAAATGCGTAATTAGTAATTGTTTGTATTGTCGCGCACGCATACAGAGAACGCGCACGCATCAACGCACCACGATGATGATGACGATGACGATCGCGATCACGAGCGATGATGATGATGTTGATGATGGTGATGGGTGCCGAAGCAATATTTCAAATCAATACGCGTTGTTCGCCTCTCGCGCTGCATTTGAATGCGCGTAAACAGTGAAATTAAAAGTGCAAATTTTCATATTAATTAAAAATCCAATCCAATTAGCACACCAGCACATGCAAACTTGCCGCTCCTCGATGCCCTTCGCGTGTAGTACACACTTTTTCGCTAGCGCACTCACTCCGGCCTACTGCCGCCAACGAGGAGAGCGGTTGTATGAATGTGTTATGTATATTAGTACACGAATTGGCCCGTGCGCCTGCACTTGACACACGTCTGGTCCAAGCCGTCTCCATTCTACCGGAATAATGTATTGGCAAATACACCGAGGGGGTGTTCAAATTAATCCTTATTACAGCGATTCCATTATATATTATGTAAGACTATGAGAGGCGGCGGCAGCGCGGCAGCAGCGCGGTGGCGGCCTTAACGACATTACCATCGAGCTCATGCAAACACGCGCAAAGAATGCTGCACAAGCCATGTGCACGCCAGTTCCCTCCGGCTGCAAAGCCAATGACAATGGATTCAATCAAAAAGTCCACCGTCAGACTCGTAAACATTCAAATAAATCCCTGATAACTTGATTTAATTAACATAACATTCTTATTCTATTTGCATTTGATTAGAATTCAATTCTTTTCACGTATTAATATACGTCAATATTTAAGATAATTTGTTGGCAAAATATGACAATACAATTGGCCGGAATTGTTGCTTTTGGTGCAAGAAAGATGAGGGTTGCAAATCGCGACATGTTTTCAAGCACACTCGAATTAAACGCATAAGTGTATATAAACGTTAATGGATACAAATGTTGCCCTCACATTTCGGGGGTGAAATTGTTGCATGTTGTAAAACATCGCAACCCTCCGTGGAATATGCGCATTGTGCGCACATTGTGTGCAACTTGCGATAACAGACGCGCCGTGCCGCGCACTTTGTACAATTTTCTCCACATGCATTGAATGCAAGAGGGCGAAATCTCCGGCTGCAATTAGTGATGATAAGAGAGAGCAAGTGCAACGAGTGCACTTCTACCCTTGCTTGACGTTTTGGCACTTGAAGACACGAGTCAAATTAATCACCAACCAACGGATATGTGGAAAATTGTATTACTAAATTTTTGATAATAATTATAATACGCTTCGAATATTCGGAAAATTAGGAATACGTATTTGGATTTTAATTATTTTTATGGAATAATGATATCATAAAATTGAATCGTATTGCTTAAACAATATGCGAATCTGGTCAGTAGCGCGAAAATTATTTTAATTGCAAATTAATTAACATTTATCACAATGTGCGTTTTATTCGGTATAATAAAGTCACACGCGTCGTGCGCTAATTAATTAATTAATCAAAAATCAGCTGCAGCATGAAGTTAATGAATAAATTTTTAACGTACGTGTACGTATGCGCAAATATATTCTTTGTGCTCTATAAATGTTCGATCATGCTGTGCGAGCGATGATGAATGCGAACTCCCGCAGGAATCAAATTGAAAGCAAACGTTTGGTTGTGGTTCAAGTGGCACTCGAGATTTTAGGGTTCGTTCATTATTCTCCCAAGCTAAACAAATTACTGCAATTAAGTGGCACGCATGCAACCTGCTTGCCGATACAAAAAAATGAGTGTGTTTGAAAAGAAATTGCATTTAATTGATCATGTCACCTCTCAAAATACAACAATCTCTTCAGATTTCAATTATATTGCGCGTGCAATCCGGATAGAATTATTTTCTTAAAGACATTTTCACTCATGCCGTATTGCGGCTCGCAAAAGTTTGTGTCCTCGCTGAGAGTGAGAGGATCAAACGACATAAATTGCTATGGTGGTCAAGAGGCTCACTTCCTGTCTTCTGTATGTATTTTGAGATACAGTTGCATGCAGCATCTCCCCCGTGTGCGCCCCCAGCCAACCGTTCACTTCCTGTTCGGGCAACCGGAAACTGCGCGATCAAACACAAGGAAACCTCTTCGATATTGCACAATGTGTGTAATGTCTAGTCATTTCGCGTTTTCCCTTTTTCGCATTAGATGCATCTTACTTTTCTCGCGTTGTACCTATATTCTCAGAAAGGATGAAAGGATAAGCAGGATATCTAGGTAAAAATCTTTTTCGGTTTTATTACCCACCAACCAACATTCGTTTATTTATCATCATCATTATCATCATCAGAATCACAACACTGAGTAGTTTTGAGTATGTTAGTAATTAGACTCCTTTTGAAAGAGTGCAAATTCAAGTAATATCCATTCTAGAGCTTTATCATTTTTTTTCTTCATATATATATATATTATTATTATAGTATCTTTATATATCCATCATATTCTCAATATATATTTATAAATGAATTTATATAAAAAACAGTACATATGTAGGTAACTAATTAAACAAAGCACATCGTTTCATTACACATCAAAGCACTAAATTTTCAATCATTTTATTTGCTTGTTTATATTAATTAATTAATTGGATTTGCTTCCTTCTTAAAGGAAAAAATTGATTGATATTCTCTCACGAACAAAAGCGTTACTTCCATAGGAATAATGAATTACATCTGTCACGATAACAAATCACAAGAATTAGATATTTTTTGTTTTCTTTTTCATATATAGTTAATAATACTTTTTATACATTTCTTTGATCGCGTTTTTTGTTCATGATTTGATTCACTTCTAATTCCGCGCAATATAAATACTTTAATAATGATAATAGTCTTGCTAAATATTTCCAAATTCAAATACAATACAATTTTTAAGCAAAACACTTTTCTTCTTACGTCTATATTTTTTATTTCATACTTTTTTTCGGCTAAATTTGACGCGATAAAGCTATAAGGAGCTAGCAATAATGATTTATTACTTAATAATTAATTCATTTAATGAATGCAGCTTTGCTAAAAAGTCTAATAAAAACTTTTCAAATATTACTTCGTAATTTCATCATATGTATACGTATGTACAAATGAACTTTACATCGTTTATTTATTACTTATTATTGTTTAACATCCATCATCGTCATCATAAAGTAATTATGTAAGTGCATTTGTTCGGTACATGGTAATTAATGCTGCTGTGCGTTCTTAAGATGCGTATTGCAATTGCCCGTCTTATATAAATTTGTTCCCGAGTTTACACATCGCTAAACTGCTTGATTTCTCATCAAAATCTTTATCGTTATCATTATTATTGAGCAACAAATCGTCAACTAGTATGATTATGAATTGTATTTCGGAAATGAGTTTTGTATAAACTATTATGGCAGTGATCATCATCATCATCATCATCATCTTCTTGCACAACTCAGCAAAACATTTGCTAGCTTGTTGACCTCTTTTTAATTAATTAATTGAAATGCTCAGGACCGGCCTGACATATGTATATCGTACACGTAATAATTAGCATATTATGAATAATATAATATGCGCTAAAATAATATCACATATATACGTAATTTTCAATTATTCTTTGGCTTACATTTTCCCTTTTTGAGAGCATCGAAAAGATTAATGTCGTCTTACTTAATATAGCATTAGTAATTAGTATTATAATTAGTAAATTTTTGTTGGATATAGTAGATTTTGGTATTCGGTTGAAAGGGATTACGCTTCGATATCACTGTAATGCACTTTCGTTGGCGTTCTTTGGTTTGTCGCCGCCGTTGCGGTGAACGTGGAGGCAGACGTGCATGTTGTCGTATCAATGATTGGTTCGGGGGAGGCGGCGATCGACAGCGTCAACGGTTTCATCTTCAAAGGATGACCGTTAAGTCGAAAATCGGCGCGCGCCATCGACGTACCGCCACTCGACGCGGTTGTTGTCCCTGTCGTTGAAGAAGTGGCGGCGTTATGCGACGCATTCGGACTAGTGGACATCATCATCTTGTGGTTATCTTTATGCGACTTACTTTTACTTGTGACTTGTTCCCTTAATGCCATTTGATAGGCGAGCTCAAAGGCTTGACCCAACGTTAGAATGATGTCTGTTGCTTGTTCCTGGAAAACCCAAAAAGCGCGCAATGAGTAGCGGAAAAGTTTTTGATCATCCAGCGGAGAGAGAGAAGCCGAGAAGGGCACTCAAATTATTTCATTGAATAGTCTCATCCAACTTACCGGCGACTCTGTTGAAAAGACATGGCAGTAGTATTCGTTTTGGTCTTTGGTGATGTACGCAAAGTACAGGCGCGATTCGGGATCTTGGCAAGCGCAGTTGACGTTCTTAATTTCGTGCTCGCATATGGACTCCTGAAAGAGTGGAGAATGAAGAAGAATGAATAGCTTTGATCATTGAATATCCACACAAATCTGCTTTACCTGTGTGTCGATCCTGAGGAACTTTAGTCCTTTATACGAAATGGCCAAGACGATTTCCTCAATGTTCTTCTCATCGCATTTGCGGATCTTCTGAATGGAGCGCTTGGTTGACTCGGTACCCTTGAAGTCCTTCACATGGGTTGATCCCAGATACTGCAAACGACAACATTTGGTTACATTTACTTAATTGTCCAGGACAAGCTAACAAATTGTTTTGATAAGATAAGATAATAGGGCATATGATGTACGGAGGGGTGGCTACGACATACATTTACGGTGTACTTGACGACCCCAGTTATTAGCAAGATGGGCTGATGCCTCCACTGCGCTTTTATCGAACCTGTACCGCCAACGGATATTTCCGACTGCGTTTTTTTCTCCACATTGCTCGTACTCGTTGTCGTCGGTGTCATCGTCGTCGTCGTTGAGCTACTGGTAGTGGTAGTGGCGGCGGTGGCGGTTGATGTGGTCGTTGGCGTACTCTTTTGGACCGGTGGTGGCGGCGCAGGTCGAGACTTTTTATGTCGATGACGTATCGTGCCCGTATTGCTCGCATTCGCCCCGCTGATAGTCGTTGTAGTTGCCGCCGCCGTTGTCGTCGTTGTCGTTGCCGGCGAGCGCATTTCGGATTTCAATTGCTGTATATTGTTCTTCTGCAAATCACAAAAGCAAAAGATGGGAAATTGAAGTGCGCTTTATGCCCACCGCGAGGGAGAGAGAACGGGCCCGGCATTAAAGAATACTGGAATATGTCATAACAAAGGCGCGCGCGAAATAAAATGGAACTGTGTTGTAATTAAAAACGTATACGAAACGATACGAAAACACATTAGAATTGCGCCTGAAATGGGGAAAACTAAAGGGACTGCCGACTCACACAGTCAAAGCTACCGACATAAAAACGGCGCGCTGTATTACGAATGGGGTGGAGGAGGGAGGGAGAGGCATGCGAATATTAAAAAGTGCGCTACTCACCAAAGCACTCAAATCTGCATTGATTTCTTCCAACTTGGGACCTGCTGTAGTTTGCTCGCCGCCATTCACACTTAGCAGAATGCGCTTGCGATGCCCAACCTTTTCTATGTCCAACACAGTGGACAATTCTACGTCCCAAATGCGCCGCACCCGGTCCATGTCCACGTACAGGTGCTTCGCGAACGTCTCGCAATATTGCTCGAGACGAATATGTCTCAGCCAGTTATCCACCGCCTCTTTGCCGCATTCGATCATGTTGTTTATCGCAAACGGGCAGTCGTTTATCTTCGCCGGCAGCAGTTTGCAAGCGGTCAGGATCGTTTGGCGTTCTCCATCGCTAGCAATGCCCATTTCTCTTAAATCTCCGTCCTCCAGAGTGCCGTTCTATAAGGAGTAAAAGTGTGCAAGGTCTACGCATTAATCGTGTGCTCATGAAGAATGTGCGGAATGCGACCTACCATAAAGTCCAAATCGTCGAAGCCGTGCGCCATAAAAAGCCCCACAGAGTCGCTCATGTTCATCCCTGCGAGCCAGTGCTCCAAGGTGCTGGGTTGTGCACCGTGATGGTTGTTCGCCAGACTATTGTTCGACGTACTCAGGCTCATCAGCCTGCTTTGGAACTCCTTCTCCAGCTCGGAGACAAACACCGACTCGCGCACAATACCCGTGCCAAACGATGCCATAATTTCTTGGATCTTGGCCCATTCCTCCTGCTCGTCGAAGGGGCTCAGCGTTGATACACGCTCCATTCGATCATGCATCGTGCCATTGCTCCTCTCATCGTCGGTGCGGTTTTCTTTATTATCCGACTCCTTGTCCGAGCCGGAAGAGTTACTGTTCGATTTGTGGTCCAAGCGGCCGTTGCTCCTGCCGTTCGATGTGATTGCGGTCGAGGTGTCGTAGACGCGCTTGAGCTTCTTCAGCGTCTTTGGCCGCTCCGGCTGCTTGTTCGAATTGGTGAGCACGTGCGTTGAACCTTTAATTAATCCTGCGGCGTTCGCAGAACAGGGGACTTTTAATATTTTTCGAGTGTGCCCACAACAATCAACAAAACACACGCACGCTTCGAATGCAGTTAGTTATTATGTATTGCTTTCAAATACATACAAAAAGCCACATACAAAATACAACAATCAAACATACGCACATACAGAATAGAAACAAATGCTAACAACAACAACGACAAGTAAACTTAATTCATACATCCCTAGACTATGGTTACGTAGGTATACAATACTCATAAAACTATTGCGTTTAAAAAACGAGTCCAAGAGAAGCATAACAAGTAAACAACTTTTTTTTTATTATTTTGCCCTCACGACTCTCTCGGTCTTTGTGTGCCATTTTGGCATTTCGCTTTTTGCGTTGCGTTTACGCATTGTATGAGAAAAGTGTACGCGCCCGCCAACACACGAAAATGTATTTTGCACGTACGAACGTGTAGTCGACATTAATTAAATAACATTTTCAGCAGTGATTGCATTTAAAGAATCAACAAAATTGTTTGCACTGTACTAATGAAACTACATAGAATTTAATTAAAATTGAAATTAATTAACTCGCGAATTTATTATAAATTATGATTAAAGCGCAAACAAACGTGAAACAAAACGTTCACGTTTAAACAAAACGCCATTTACATTTTGTCCTCATTAATTTGCAAAATGCATTATTTTACGCTGCCCATCGAATGGAAAAATGGCACGTAACAAAAAAGCGCTGCTGGCTCGCATGATGAGAGATTGCATTAAATGCGCATCATGTTCACTTTTTATCCACATCATACACATACACAACATTACTATTTATTATTATACTCTATTATTTTCTATATCATCATAAATAATTATTTTGCAAAATCACTAGCCTGATGAGTTTTCTCTCCGATATATATATATTGGTAATATAATAAATATCTCATTAAATTTACTTATGCTGGTATATATCAAATGCAAATCAATTAATTAATTAAAATTATATCAATACGGTTAATTCTTTATATGCAAATGTACGTTTTTCAATTTACCTGCGAACGGCGCATCGGAGTGATACTCTTCGATCACATTGTCGGTGCTCTTATCCGAGAGCGAAACGCTGCTTGAGAAACTACCACTCGATCCATCGAAGATTAGCAAATACTCGTCCTCCGTTTCAGTCTCCATGTCTTTCGAGCGCCGCTTGTACTCCTGATAATTTATTTCATTGTGCAAAATGTAATTGCATTTGACATGCGAAAGAACACAGACAATATTTAAAGTTCAATTGGGTTGTACAAATATTCAAATTCAGCAAGCCTAGCAAAAAAAAACAAGCAAATGCGTATAATGCAAATAAATTAATACATGTATTTCGTGGCAAATAATACTTTGTTTAGCACATAACATAACGAACAGATAAAATTATTAAAAGTAAAACAATAGAATAACAATGATCGTAATGGCTGCCAACTTATAGTAAAAATTAAGGATTTGCGCGGGTCGGAGGAAGGGGTGCGAGTGCTTCATGGAAGACTCACCTGGCTAAGAGGTCGTATTCGGTCATGAATGACATTCTCCGCCTGCAATGCCGATGGGGGTGGGTGCTCGGGTGTTGGGGGCTGCTGGTAGTGCGTGGGACTTAGCGGTGTATGCGAGATCTTCTTAATGGTACGCTCCTTCTCCTCGGGCTCACTATAGTCGTCCTTAATCATAATAAATGCGCTCGAAATAAAAGTGCTCTCCGGTGCCGAAGCCGAACACGTCTTGTTCGCAATCGAGACGGGTAAGTCGTAGTCCTCGTAAATGTCCTGACTACGGTCGAACTGCTCGGGATGGCGGCGCAACTTGCGCTTTGGATTCGGTTTGATAAGATTCTCATACGTGATCGCAACAGGTTCGTGCGATTGCTGCTGGTGCAGTTGACGCGGCATTCGGCGCGTGTCCAAATCCTCGCTTTTTCCGCGATGTAACTCCTTGTTCGTCGTTGGCATCACCAGACCGCGGTCGTGGTCATCGTCGTCCAAATTAATACTGAACACCGTGTTCATCTCGACGTACTGATCCACGCTGCGGCCGTGCATAAGCCGCTGCTCACGTCGCATCGTCTCGTGCTCGACTTCATCGAGATTATTGTGACTGCGCGTCGTCGTGCCGCCTCCAGCGACGCCTGAATGGGCCAAGTATAGAAACTCGTACGCGTTGTTGCTGTAACACTCGCCGGACGAGGAGAGTGTGTGCAGATGTGTCGGCGACACGGAGAGATTCCGACGCGGCGGCTTCTTTGGCGGCGTGGGCTGTAAAAACATGAGGCGATGCATAGAGATCAGTTACACATTCGGTGGGAAGGTGGGTTATTAGCTTACTGAGACTTTGCTGTTTGACGAAGGACTGTGGCCGCCCTTCGAGTTGTGCATGTTCATGGACATGTACAGAGGCGCGCCACCTCCACTGCTGTCCGGACGGCGCGGATAGCCCGTCGAGGACGCAGTCGACGAAAGACTGATGCGATCCGACTCGCGATTATTGCTCATGAAAATGTCGTCCGAATGCACGCTTGAATCCATGAACTGCTTCGGGGCGCAATGAATCTGATAGAGACTGTTATCTGATTCCCTGGAACAATCAACGGACACCTTCCTGTACGCCGATATCGACGAGACCCTACGCTTGCTCTCAACGTGCACTTGCGCGCTAAATGAAAATGTGATGCTATCCACTATCGAAGAAGTACTTGCAGCCAGCTCATGCATCGAACGCACCTTGGGTTTCGCCTGTTTCCGACGAACCGGTTGTAAGCTTCTATAGAGAAAGTCTCGCAGCCTAGAACATGCAGTTAACCACTTTTTTTGCAAAATGCAGAAGCCATGCGCCACTAGAAAGCGGTAAAGTAACATTGCCATATTGTTAAAGACATAAAGAGAGTGCCAAAGTAAAGCGAGAGTAAATGTGCTCAAATGAAATACACATACAAGATTCTTGCGAATGAAAGAATATGAAGGAAAAGATAGAGAGCCTTACTAATTCCCAAGATCCAAAGTTGGACATACTACAAGCCGGGATCGAGAACAACCACCCCGCATTTCTTCCCGGCCTGTCACTGCGCTACGGGCAGGCAAACGACTTAATGCTACTTACATGGACGTCCCGGAAATGCGCCTGTCTTCGACGCACTCCACGGATCGCGCCTGCCGCTGGAAATCCCAACGATGCGGCGATGATCCTGGCGAAGGGTCCGTCGTCATTGACCTACCTCGCGAACACGGCCGCACGTTTTCATACGGACTGCCCAAATCCGAGTCCAGATTCGAAACCGGCGGAAACGGCTGACTGAAACCCTCGCCGTCGCTATCAGTAAAATGACTCGCGCGTAGCTTTTTATGCCCTGCGGATCATCAACGCTCATAAACGAGTGCACGAAAGTAGGAAATAAGAAATAGTTACGTTTTAATAACGCCATGATCTCCTGCGTTGCGTGCGCCGGAAATTGTCTGAGCAAGTCTTTCACCGTATAGTTGTGAGCATCCCTAATATGTACATCGGCGCCAAACTCGAGCAGGGTCCGCACCACCTCGATCTTGCCGCACAGTGCCGCCTCGTGCAGCGCTGTCCCGGCTGGCGTTCGAATATTCACATCGAGTCCAGAACGCAGCAAAATCTCAACGACCATCCTGGAAAGGAAAACATCTCCGCTTAGGTCAAACAAAATCGAGACAAGGGTTAAGAATACGGTTTGATGACGCCTTCCTTGCTATGCTAGCTTTGCATCTGACTCTGTATAGTTAATGCAGCGTTATGGACTATAACAGTCAACAAGTAAATTGGATTATACCTGGTTGCGTCGGGGCGACTCATGCAACCAGAGCTAGGAGAGACGAGGTAGACTCGTCGCTTCGAGGTTCATAGGGCGTGAATACGCAATCAGCCCCCTTGTAACGCGTGACCTCACCGTACAATATTGCAATGCATATTAAACATATCCCATCGACGGGCTCTTTACGTACGTACATGCAGATAGATGGATGGATGTTATATCGATGGATGATAAAGTGTTAGCGAGTCTCAGAAATAACCTGGCAGCCATCATTAGCTGCTGGAATATATTCCATTGATCTATGTATATCCACGTACCTACATCCCTGGTTGCGCATTTATTTTTAAGAGATTTAAGATACCACCTCCGTATGTATGCACATCATCGCGAATTCACGCTCTAATAATGATCGCATTTTGCACGTGCGCATCACACCATACGTAATTGCTAATGCTGTCGGAGTTTCTAATGTGTGCATAGGTGTGTGCATAATAAACAATCTGTTGCATAGCTACCATCACCGTGATGACGACTATGATGATGATGATGATGATGGCGATGATCAAGTGCAGAAGCAGCAAGCAGTAGCAGCAGCATCATTATGATCATCCTCATCAACTGGAGCACGGAGCACAGAAATAGAGAGGCGCGCATATTATCCCGAATGGATAACAACAACGCGTTCGCATTGCCGAGCACAAATGCACATATGTGTGTAGCGCGCATTTGCCTTCCCGAATATACGAAGTGATTATCGCGTACTGCTCCACCCGACCATAGCGAGCGTTCGCGCGCGTAGGTACTACCAGGACGTAGCCAATCCGTCGAAACCATTATTATCTCTAATTAAGCGTCATTTATGCACTTACCTGTGTCCGTTTCGACTGGCCAAGTGCAGCGGCGTGTGCGGAAACACGGTGCCGGGTATAACCCTGACCATCTGTTGTATTAATATTGGATGCATCCGGACCAATAATTCGACAGTTTCCAATCTGCATGCGCATAGACAGACAGAGCAAGTGAGAGATAATACGTATAGACTGCTGCATGATTAGTTTATGTAGTAATGAGTTTTCAAACTTACCGGCCGTATTGGGCGGCAAGGTCCAGCGCATTCTCGCCGCGAATGTTGCGTATCGCCGGATCACAACCGCACTCGAGTAGCATGCCCACGACCGTTGTGTGCCCATATTGCGCCCCATAATGCAGCGCAGTCTCGTCGTCTTTCGTCTGCAAAGCAGCATCATGTTTAAAATAAATTTCAATGTTGAAGGGCTTGAAGGAGTGCGCACTTATCCCGCCAAAAAGTTATAATTACATGGGCATATTATTTGCAAGCAGTCCACCCTATTTCTTCCTGAATTCACGAGGACTACGAGGAGATAAAAAGCAAAGTAGCGCGCGTACAAGAAAAACAAAAGCCACTTTGCGCCGTTGACGACGAGTCGAAAACATAAACAAAGTGTGTGGCTGGCCGGATCAGGCGTACGATCTTGTTAGAAAAATATAAGCGTGACTTGGATTTACGGAAAGTTTAAGTTTTAAATTTTAAATAAGTAGATTTGAAACCGTGAAAGACGCGAACGATGAAGAAGTGGAAGAAAAGCAGATCCTATATATATTTGGTTGGCGTACGCGCTTTGCGGAAAAGTGAGCGACGCGAGCTGGGGCTGGTGGCGGCGATGATGGTGGTGGTGGTGGTGGTGGTAGTGGTGAGTGAACGAGGCCTGTCAGCAGCAGCTTTAGTGGATCCGTCAAGCAGCGCGGCTGCAAGTGGCACATCGCATCCGAATTACGCGACGGTCCACTGCGTCCGGGTGATGTCGTCGAATTGAAAAGATCATGGCTAAGTTTGCATTCGCACAGCGAGCGCGCGCGTTTTTCCCTCAAGCGCCTCCGCGCATCCCTCGACGCCGTCGTCGTCTTCTTCGTCCTCGCCATTCTCCTCGCGAGTACTTGCGAATTGTGATGTACGCGACGCGCGGAAGGATAAAATGTATTACTGTATACATCAAAAGTTACTTGCAAACTTTCGCTGCGCGTTCAGCGCACACCGCTTCGGGATGTTAATTTAATTGAAACCCGTCCAAAGTAGGCAAAAGAAGAAGATATCACAAAACAAAATAATTCTCTCTCTCGCTCTGCTCCGGAGCAGAAGCTAAGAGTAAAATCAAAAGCATTTACGCAAATGCTTATCATGTTGACGGAATACTTTTTATGTTGTTGCTGAATCACTGCACTTGAATTATGTGCACGCTGCAATTCGATCCTTATCGATGACTTCCCTCTCCGGCTGCCAAGGGTGACTTTCAGGACCCGCTTTGCGCGGCAAGTACAATTGTGATCGCGTGTCATTGCGCCCGAGTAATGAGGGTGAACATCGGCGCGCTAATTAAGTTCGTGAATGGTATTGACGGTCAAAAGGTTACTCAAGTGCCCAACCTGAAAGGGAGACGGGCAATCCCCGAATGGGGGCCCGCACTTATCGAGCGCATATCAAACGATCTCAAACTAGTAGTAATCAAAAGTAATCGAAATTAGGAGAGTAATCAATTTTATTTCAACCAATTTCTTATTCTAACAAATCTGTACACTAGTCAGGACTAAATGAGGATAACTGACACATACCTTCAAGTTGACATCGCACTTGATGTGCGCGTGGAGCAAAAGTTTAACGATGTCAATGTTCCCGGACCATGCAGCCAAGTGCAACGGAGTTGATCCTTTGCTATCCGTAATGTTCGTGTACGCGTCGTGCTCAAGGAGCAGTCGGACAATCTCCCTGCAACATTTGCGTACGTTTAGAACGCATTCATTCCGTCAGCAGCGGAGGCGGCAGCGGCGGTTGCGTGACCCAGTTTCTCAGTTGACGCGCGTACGTTCTCGCCAAAACATAAAGACACTGTACTCACTTGTGTCCATTTAGCGCAGCGTGGTGCAGGCAGGAGAAGCCACTACTATCCCTCGCGTTCACCCCAGGTCCTCGACGTAGACTGCAAGGACATGTGCGTTACATACAAACAGACAGGGGTGTCAAGTAGTAATAATTTCAAATGAAGGTATTGAATGAGTATGATTGTCGCCAGCTTCGCAATTGAGTGTACTCGATAGTGAATGATTTATGTCCTCCTCGTATTGGGAACGTGCTGTTTGCGTCCACAGTCGTACAAACAGAGGAACTTTGAGAGGGAGAAAGGAAACCCTATATTAGATTGGGCTAATCCGTAAATCGGCAAAAGAAACGATTAGTCGCTCTCCTATTGAACGTGATTGATATTAAATTTCGATGTCAATAAACGGGGGTCTTGTTGTGTTGTTATTGCTCGGTATTAATCCCCCATAATTTCTCCACAAGAAAAAGCGCGCTAATTATTTGCCGATAAGAGCAAATCTTATTTTCTCTTTAGTATTTTATACGATTTCTTAATGGTAAATTGAATTAAACACAATGATACACGATCGATGCGGAAAGTGTGCGTACACGCGTGTTCAAACCCTATCGGGACGCGGAGGACGCAAAGAGGAAGAGCGAAACTTCCTGTTCCACCACACCCTACCGTAACACTTGTCGTGACATCGAAATTTGTACGCGCGCAACGTACACTATGTGCATACATCTATCTACAGCTGCTCCACGCAATTCTCATATGGCTTACTGTGAGCGCTCATTAAAAACATTAATACGACCTTGGATGGCTTTTAATAAAATTAGGTTCCTCTCGAAACATGCACATACGCTCTCCACGTTTATCAACGATACGTTAACACGAATCGAATGACTCACTTCGGCAACAGTAAAACTTCCAGGCGTGATAACATTTAAATAATCGCACATTGCAGTACATTGTTTGTTTATTTAATATAACGAGACAAGACGCTTGTAAATATTGACGACACGACTGGAGCGTGCAGCAGTGTTGAGCTGGAGCGTTCCGTGTGTAGGTGACTGAGGTGTCAGCAGCGTTTGGCTGGCAATGTATTGCACGGTTCATCAATGAAAAGGTGTATGGATGAGAATGAATATTTGCATTTACGAATGATTATGCCTTGTGTGGATGATCGACAGGCTCCTGAGTGATGCGAGCGTTTATCGGAATGCTGTATGTTGTGTAATGTGCCTGCCAGCTGATTGCGAGCACCCACCTTGCAAGGGGGCCACTCCTTTTGGCCCTTTGACCGAGGATTTTCTCAACGACAGCTACGTTGCCGTTGCGGGCAGCCTCCAGAAGGTCCTCGTCCTTGCCCATTTGACACTGCCGAATCGTCGCACCGCACACCACCTAATCACCAAAGAACGATAAAAATACGAGTTTCGAACATTATCGGCGCGGCAACGCGCGCTCCCATCGAGTACACACGGTCTCGCTCGTACAACTTCTATTCATTGATCGAATACAGCGCCATGTTGCGCCAGCAGCGGCCCGATGTGGCGGAATTCAGGACTAGCGATTCCTGCTTGCCGGCAGCAGGTCTGCGTCATCGAACCTGCTGTAGCATGAAACGAAGATAGACAGAGTCGAACTCAACTCAACTCTCTCGCCGCTATCCTTGCGGATTTTCAAATAATTGGCGGGAGAACAAATCCTTTACTAGTATTTCAAATTCGTGTTTCATATGCACTTGCAACGGTCGGAATTATCAATTGACCGTTAGAATTATTAATTGAATTATCCAATTGTTAAGTAAATACGCTCCAGTACTTGTTTAGTCAGCAGTTGAAGGCCACATTTGCTTGAACACTCAAGTCGTGCGAACGCATTTGGTTGATCACTTGTTTCGGTGACCTGAAGCGGTTTACTTGACGATTTTCATATTATTAGACTGACGCGCACAATGTTTAGGTTTATAACTCAGTTCCTTGGGCTTGTGATATTAGTACGCAATAGTTATAGCACCGGTAAGACGCTGATCTAACCAGGAATTGCATAGTTGTTTAAAACCTTTTTGTAGATCGTATTGAAGTTGACTTATGCGACAATTGCAATTATACTTCCTATAAATTGATCAATCTCACTTTCAATGACGATTTAGTTAAATTGCAAGCACCACGAGAGTGTGCATTCTTTGTCATACAAGTGCATCATCAGCATGGTGAATCAGTTTTAAGTTACGAACCATCAGCGAACCGAACAAAGTCGGTACGAGGAAATAATTTAGGTTTAGTTCAAATAAATAATGGATCATCACATACGTTTTATTCGCTCAATCAATTTAATGATACTAAAGTATTATTCGCGCTTGTGTCCTATACGGCAAAAGGTAAACAAATGCGCCTCTGAAGTTGTTCTGAAATTATTTTCATGCGATTTGATTGAAGCACCCATACCAGGTGGATGCAATATGGAATTTAACACGACAATTGCTCCGTATTTAAAGGTTACATATGACGATAATGTAAGATACGTTGAATTTCAAAAATCATCCGTCGTGAATGCAACATGTGACACTCAGAATACCGCTATGGAGTTGTACTATGCGAATGCAATTTATTACGATTTCAGCGAAACGAGCTATTTTGCGCTGATATTAAACCTGCTGACTGTTGAAAATATCACAAAGACTGGACTTTCAGTTGGGTATAATCTTTAGTTTTTAATTATTTTATTTCTTGTTTGCAATTTTAGACGTTGCATCCTTATCAAGGGTCAGAATTGCGCAGATTGTTCAGTAACTATATTGGCTTAGGAGTTGCTTACAATGCAATTGCATATGGAGGTCAAGGCTCCTCTGCGTATGTTCCTTGCGTTAGTTACGGAAGAATTCCTCATACAAACGACTTTGATACTAACTACAATGATTTTCTGTTCTTCTCGATATTATTTTTTATATATTCAGCGCATCCTTTGCAAGACGAAACCGCCAAAGCAGCCATTCTACTTCAATTGTACTTTATGGTTTTCTGCATAACGACTGCAATTATTACGTATTGGAATTTACCAAATCCATTTTACTTTCGACACGGCATTGCATTTCTTACATTACCTTTGATGCTTCTGTGTGAACATCTTTGGCGGCGGCCATTAATTAATGTGAATCTAACACTTACGTTGATTGCTCTGCTGTATAGTTTTGGTCGTAAGTAATCACATTCAAAAATTGCAAATCGTCGTAATCGAATTCTAATTGCAGTACCACAAATTGCAATGTTTTATAATTACTCACTTTGGCTATTTCTGAGCGTTGCGATTGCGTCGTGCTACCTTCTTACTCACCATTTGCACCCTCGTGTTGCATCCTGGATGATGGCGCTTTTTCCATTGTTGATACATTTAGGCGTAGAACTTGGGCCCTCACAATATATATTTTACGCATACATTGATATTATAAGAGCGGCTACTGTAAAGGACTTTTGGATGGCTAGTCGTTCAATTCCATTTTCGTGGATGGGTAACAAACCATTTGATCAAATGTTGATGGTATTATTTCATTCAAAGAGTTTTAGCGCCCCTATTTGTTGGCATATATGTGTGCGCCGCTTATATGGTGCACATCTTCGTTAAATGGTGCATGACACGCATATGCAGAAGGTGGAATTATGTAAATATCGATGACAGTTCTTCAGATGATGAGAGTTCAGATTGAATCGTGTGAAATATATATTACTATATTGTTTATTTCATACGTAATCACTATAATCATTTATGCTTTAGTTTACACACTGAAAACATGAATCTCTAAACTATGTTTGTTTCATTATCGATCATCATTAAAAATAAAACTTAATCACAGCGATAATGATCAATAAACTTTATATATTAATACGACATTTACATATTGATGATCATTCTCTTATCATGTATCGTGATGAGACTTATTTGACTTAAGTTTTTCGTTTGGCGTTGAAAGGGTTTAAAGAGGGGGGGCGGAGGGTTTGGGAAACAATCAATATAAATATACTATAAGAAGTATTTGTAAAAATATAAAGCAAGAGCAATTGTTTCGTGTTGCTTTCGTGTGACGACGTGTCGGCGAAGAAGAACCCCACTATAATAATAACGCACGTATTTCTATACATTTACAATGAGAATTATTGCTATTAAATCCGTGTTATTATTGCAATGAACTTAGCATTAGTTTATTATTTAAATTATTTATATATATATATACTTTTAATATGTACAACGACATCAGACATAATGCTTTCTTCATGTTTATGTGCATAATAATTCTATTGAATTACTTCAGTTAGTTGCTGTTGCTCTATTCGTGTTGTTAAGGACACGTACGCGTTCATGTAATTATTATGCGATTTGTTTGCGAATTCGGTATATACAAAGACGAAAGAAGCGTACCCTGAATCGTCCGGGTAGGACGTTTAATTGAATTTGTCATTCGTCAACGGCGAAGATCGTGTATTTTGTGTGATTTTTCTGGGCACTGTTGGTGGTAATATTTACTTGTTTTCCGTATAACAAAATAGCGTATTATTGATGCGGCAACTGCTCTCTGATTGTGCGAAACACTTCTTCTTAGGCGGACTCCTGATTGGCGGCGTCCTGCGACGCGCTTACCGTCGACGGCGGCGAGATGTTGCCGGCGGCGGTATGCAGACTACTGTTACCACTCGTCGTCGGGTTCTCCACGAGCAGGCTTGGTGGTGGGAACCCGAAAAGTTGAGATCACTGAATGCGTGGCCAGTAGTTGGACGCGGCGAGGTTCGAGGAGAGTTCGCTGGTTTGGTTGGGTATCTGCACCGGCACGGAGACGCCGGCCGAGATGACGCCTGCAACAGGAAGACAAAATTTGCAAATGACGATCATACATACAATTTTTATTCGCTGCGCTGCCCATTGTTGAAAACAAACGCGCGATTGTAGATGCGAGGAGAATATGTTGTTTGCCATTCCGGCGTCCGGGTCTATGCGTGCGTGTGAGTGTGCACGAGTGAGGTTTGGGGTTAAGTGGGTTCCCGGGGGAGAAGATACCAAACGAACCTTGCAACCAGAACAACGGTATCCCCTCCTCTGCTTTAGTTCGCACATTATTGAGCGCCCGTCGAGCCGAGAATTGGTAACCACCCTCGACGAACACTTTAAACTGATCACGGACAATGAAATTTACGACGACGGCGGCGGCGGCGGCAACGGCAGCAAAGTTCCTTTCTCTCTTTACTCGCGCGCGAAGATAACTCAAATTTCCTCGTCGCTCGCGCGCAGACTTTTACTGTTACGAGCGAAGAATGAGCAGCTTCTATCTTGAGCTTGGATCTTGGACGTATCTCGCGCAACCCCGATGTCTTTCAACTCTTGCAAAGTGGCATTTTTTCTCCTTTCATATTTTATTCTTCGCTTGTCACTTTTGGTCTCAGTAGAAGTAGTAGTGGTAGCAGTTGAAATAATTTTTTGACTTACCAGTTCCTGTTGATGGGACCGATGTCGGCGTAACGGACGACGCGTATGTGGGATGCGTGGTGGGCTGTGCGTGCGCGACGGCCGGATTGCAGGCGGCAGCAGCCGCTCGCGAATTGTACGACGAGCTCAGCGAGTGCAGAGGATCGTGAAACATGTACGGATAGCCGCTGGGATCTCGCTGTTGGAGGCAACTGCTACTTAAACCGCCTGACATCGAGCTGTAAGAAGCACACAATAAAAATGAATAATTATATCGTGCAAGAAGACACACAAACCCTTCAACGGATTAACCTGTCAACCGCGCACGCTACTTAATCGCAGCGGGTGGGTGACCGCCACTCACCTGTACGTATCCGTCATGGTCGCGATCGGTTGCGGTATGGACGAGTACATTGAATTGAAGCCGGAATTGATGGGCAGTCGACCACTTGACACTGGCGGACTCACCGCGACCTGTTCGACTGCACGTCGTTGATTGCGAAGTTTTTCCTCCCTACGCCATTTGGCACGTCGATTGCTGAACCAGACCTGCAAACAGCAAGCAAAAAAAACTCCAGTTAAGAAATGCGCCATTCTCGATATTATTGTCCAAAGGCTTATAGTGCTAAGGTGGCGGCGATGTGTGTGGTGGTGGCGGTAGTGGTGAGATGTTTGATGTGGAAACAACATATTTCCCAATTTGATTTATGATTACGATCTCGGGGACGAGGACCGCGTGTGGGGGTTGATTGTAACTGTGACCAGTGAGCGTACCTAATCGAAAACGGTTCGCCGAATGGAGCGCGCGCTGCCGCAATATTGGCCATGTCATCGCATTCTGCGGCGTATAAATATAAATAAAGAAATTGCAAGACCGCAAAATACAACAAAACACAAACAAACGTAAACAAAAGGTTCGACCAAATTGAGGATTTTCTTCGGGACGAAACCCGCAATAAACTAGCAGAAAAATCAAGCGCACTAGAGGAAAAAGGGAAATCCTCCAGGACCATCGCGTGGGTTGCTGCGTTTTGCATCTAAACAAATATGAAATATTTTGCCGTAGTTGCAGTTTGTTTGAAAATAGAACGTCCAGGAAAATGTGGGACTCGTTTTTGACGTAGCTTTTGTTTTGCTAATTTTTGCGATGGTTACATAGCGAAACTTTGTGATATTCGCATTGGATAAAATCGGTCGGTCGCTCGCACCCCGTGTGCGGTTTTCGTTTCGCGTCGTTTTTTGGGTAAAAACCGTCGGAGGTGATCAATACCAAACCGTCAAACGAGCCCTGAAAACATGCGTCAACACCACCGACTGGGCTCTCTCTGGTTCAGTTTGTTCATACATTTGCCACGTTCATTTCGATACACGTGCAAACTTTCACATCCACCCTTTTCTGCGCGTACGAACGCAACCACGTTCCGGATTGTGTTTGTGTGTATTATGCTGAAAGATAGAGAGAGCGAGCGAAAATGCGCGCACGTTTGCATCTCTTTGCGCGCTCCGTTGTTTGCACATTTCGATGCGAGTACGGCCGCCACTGCCGCCTCCACCGCCACCAATCTGCGAGTGTGTACACATTTTCGCGCACACTGTGTACACATTATTTACATGCAATCATAAATATTATGCGATGAAAGATCAGCCCCGAAAACCATATGTGATTCCAGTGGGGGGACGAATTACTCGAGTACCTCTCTGCTCAGTCTCCTTGAGATCTCAAATTCGAAGGCGCGCGCGTGTACTGCTCCAATAATATTTATTTGCTAAAGACTTTATTGGCATATTTATGCAAACATGCATCTCGTAATGTGGGTGCATACGTAGAGTGTGTGATTAAAATAAATGAAAGCAAAGAGAGTGAAAATGTGGGCACACGATGATGAAAACCATTACGGCGAACCGCTCTTACATTTTTGAATAGCGTGCGAACTCGCTAAACTCGCTAAAAATGTGGTGAATGCTTTCACGTGATTAAAATGAGCATTCACTATTTATTAAAATAGCAGAGAACGAAGGGAGCATGTAGTTCAAGTTTGTTGTTATTTAATGCAAAGTAGGTATTCGTGAATAGCTGCTCATAAAAATGGGTTATCCTTCCGGAAGCTATTAGGATATTCGGTGAGATTGTCTGTGTATACATAAAGTATGGTTACCTGGATACGTGCCTCAGGTAATCCAATTTTCTCCGCTAGCCGTTCTCTGGCGAAAACGTCCGGGTAATGTGTGCGCTCGAATTCTGAAAATTCAATTTTCTTCATTAGTTTAAACGGGCGTAAACAATGACTTTGTCACACTTTGTGCGGACATCGTGTGAGCGCGCGCGCTCCGTGTTTGCTCTTTTGTGCACGAAGCACGAGGCGACAATGATGTGACAACTACACTCGTTACAAATTGTTGTTGTCGTCGTCAACAAAGTCGAGGCACTCACCTTTTTCCAAACTGTCGATCTGCTCATTCGTGAATGAGGTTCGATTGCGCTGCAGCTTCCGTTTGAGTCGCAGTCGCAATTGCGAATCTTCATCGCCGGAAGAATTATGCTCCGAATTGCCATCGGATGTGTTCTCGTGGAGCAATTCTGTCGAGCACACGTAAAATTAAACATTTGTGGTCACAATGTTAGAATTTTTGGGATTGACACGACGCGCGTCGCTCAAACAATGAAATTCCGCGCAAATTGCATCGTAGTGTGCACAACATTCCTTTCACGCAATTTCGGCCTCTTTTTTCGTTCGCTTTCATCCCCCGCGAACGAACGGTGATGATAAGATGCCTCTTCTGAATGTTTTTACGAGCGATCGTAAAATGCCCGTTTCGCTCTAAACTTACGCGCGCTGGAATGACGACGCGAAGGGATATTCGGATGTAACCTTTAGGAATATATACCTACCACCTAGATTGTATGAGCGGAGCGCGCCCAAGGCGGCAAAGTTAATTTCGCGCGGTAGAGTTGTAAAAATTATCCAGAAAACAAAAGTGTGTTACATGGTATTTCATACGCTGCCGCCGCCAGCTGAAGAGGGGCCGAAACTTTCGGGGTTGTACGCCGCGTATCAAGATAACACCGAACACAAAAACGCGCTGTTGTGCAATGGCCCTCTTCTTCTTCTTCTTCTTGCGCGCGCGTTCTTCGTCTTCTTTGCGTGGTGTGCGTGAACGTGTTTCCCACCGCCCCCGATTCGCAACCCTCTTTACTTCCGCTTCTGTAAACTCCACCCCATTTCATATCCACCCTCGCGTGCCGTCATTTCGTTTGCTCCTCTTGTTTTATTTCATCTTCTGATCCTATTCGAGAAAACCCCGACGCTGGGTGCGGGGGAGTCGGTACGCATCCCATCTGCGGATGTGCGTGTGTTTCCCCCCTGGATATAAAACGCTCGGCAGCTACCCAACAACAACAACCCATCGAAGCACCCGAAACGCTCGCGCACAACTTTCCCATTTGCTGTTTCTGCTGCTACTGCTTATGCTTTTCCAGCGCGAAACCTCGTTACCATTTGCATAATTTTAAATTTTCAACAATTTTCACGATTGCGAAATAACTACATTTTCCCTTCGGCAACCCGCACACTTATTCAAGACGCACTCAAGAGATTACAAATCACTGCGCGTTATCGAAAGATATGATTCTCAAATACCAAGGATAGGGATTCAACTCACCTCTTTTTTGAAGTTCATCACGCGTGATTTGATTGGTGAGGGCAGCTGGTGCTGGCGGCAGACCCAAGTGGGGCGTCGTTGGTGTGCCCGGATACCATGCCCAGCCGGGCGTTTGACCGTTGAACATTCGCAGCTTATCGTAGACGGACTCGTTTTGAGCGGACGCTTGCTGCTCCTTCTGGGAGGCCAGATTGCGCAGCACCCGGTTGATGGAAGATACCTAAATGTAAAGCGGACGGAATAAAGCAGATGAAACAATAAGGTTTAAGGTTACGTTTTTCGTGAGCAACAACTGCTCTCGGCGAGATTTTGCATTAAACGCTCGAGAATGAAAATTAAGCCAATAATGTTGATTACGTAAGAGACAGCCTCGGCCAGCTAGCCCTCCACACATGCATTCTTCTCGCAGGGATCGTGTGCTGTCGAGGTGTGTGTTGTACTTCCAGTCGAATGGACGTGAAGAATGGACGGCTAATAATGGGCGCGCAGGGTTTTAAGCCAGTTACCAAAAAGCGGTGAAGTGAGAGGGGTAACGCGCGAGATATTCTCTGCATCTGGCACGCATTATGTTTACATACAATTTTTCCCACAAAAAGTTTAACTCTAAATATTCCACTCTATTCTTCGTCACCGCCTGTATGTGCGAGTGTGGATGTGGCACGTGGATTCTGTATTGGGTATTCACATGGTAATTATGCAAATTGCATCCACTACCACTATACACGTGTAAGGATCTTTTCAAGTGTAAATATTGTTCTCGCAGTTAGTAGCTATGTTAGATGGTGGACGGATGTGGCGCATTGGAAATCGGAAGAAAACCCGGAGGAAAATTAAAATTATTAGGTTTAAACTTATCATGCGGTTGCGCTTGGTTGGCGGCTGGTTTGGTTCATAGCTGATTTCACCTTCGCATTATTGCCGCCCAAATGCGTGGTATTATCATTAAGATGGCATTGTCTCCCTCGGGGACGTTGTGGGGACAGCCACACATATTTCGCCCGGAGGTCCCGAGGATCACCGCGCAATATGCCGCCCCCTGGAGGGCAACAATCATGCGGTCCGAGGGCAGGCAGTGAGGACGGCGGACCGTTTTCATAAATTGAACAATTTAATTCGCAGAAATTCAATTACGCTTCACGATAAATTTCTTTTGAGTTCATTTTGAAATTCCCCGTTATTACCGGCGACAAACGCACACGAGTAAGCCAGGAGGAAAGAGTGCGCGCACCCGTTTTTCAGCTCGGCCGGACGAAGAGGAAGAGAGAAACCACTACCGGGATGAGTTTAGTGCACAAATGCTTCCCTCAATACGAGAGAGTTGGGCCTTTGCTATTTCACATATGACCGATCACGAATTGTGCAACACGCTTAGCTGATTTCATTCAAAAATTTCAGCGCGCCCCCTATTTCCCCCTAGTTTTTCCTGAATTATGCAACTACATATGAACGAACGTACGTACTTCGTCGCCGAGAATAAATCATCAGCTCTTTCTTTCTTCCAATTCATTTTTGTTGTTCTCCCGCTTTGTTCGCGGTTTAGTTCCGCATATTTTTCGCACTCTACGCACTCATTGTTGGAAAACTTATTCAGTTGCATTGTTGTGCGGTGGAAAAGAGGCGCCGCGCGTTGCGATTGCAACCCCAATAACCTCAGAATGCTTCACATATATTTACATTCATTATGTATTTTCAACGGGCACGCTAATTGCGTGCGCGCCAAACATTCGTACCCCCCACAGAATGAAAATGTGTGCGCGTGGTGCGGCGCGGCACAGCTCGGCACGGGCGCTCTCGATTTTAATTTCAATTCGGCGGCGCAAACGGGAGCGGCGCGCAAAATGTATTTTCCTCGGCATATTTACGCAATGCAGGCGGGCAAAGGGGGCTACCGGCTGGTTGGAGGAAGTAAGCAAAGCAGGGAGGCCCTACATTCGTGCGTGTGCATTGGTATGTGAGAGGGTCTCGTCTCTAGCGCGCGCCAGTTGCTACGGTAACCACCAGTCGGCGGCGGTGGCGGCAGCGGCGACGGCGGCGGCGGCAATGGGGGAGCGCGTGTGTGTGTTGGAACGCAGCCGCCAGCCGAGGGATTATAAAAATAGATAGAGATTACAGGAAAATGGTGGACTACTACTACTTCGGTTCGCTAGCCGTTTTTCGAGGCGAGCGTGTGTTGCGCCCAACAGCTCAACGCACCGCCAAGAAGACTATGAAAAACACCATAAAAAAGGAGTGGAATTGCGCGCGTGCCCCCTCCGGTTGGCGGCGAAAACCATAAAATAAGCAGTTTAACGAATGGAATTCGTGAGCATGTTAAAAACGTTCGATCGTTCCGCGCGGCAGGCTCTTCTTCCGCTTTCTTTCGCGTTCGATTGCTTCCGAATTGTTTGACCATCCTTCGAACTATCATTGCGCGAACACAAAAGTTTTATTGCTCGCTAGCGTAATGGAGTAATCGCTGGATCGTCCTCGCCGCCGCCGTCTTATAATAATAAATTCACATTGATGCTCCTTCTTTGAATTCGGCAATGTCGTTACGTTCAAGGGTCGCGCGGTCGCGAGTGGCACTTTTCTCGCGTGACATTTGCGCACTTTAAGCCCGCCAAGTGCGCATGCAAACGGCGATTTGTACGAGTTCCGAACTATTTGATTCATCATCATTATGTACGCGAGACACACGATTTGTTCGCATCGCTTTCCTCGTGTTGTTGTACTCGCTTGTTTCAGGCATGAAATGTGTGTGTTCAGCTGATTAAGTGTTTCGCTTTCGGCCGCCTTTAATCGTCGTGTTTTATCAGCGGCTTCCTGATGGGCTCGTGCTGCTCATAACCAACTCAACTAGCAAACCAATCACATGGGGTTATTAAATTTAACGCCGATTTTCGTGCAAACAAATCGACATATCCAATTAAACCTGCCACTTTTTATTTGTGTTACCAGCATAACTCCGATGTATTTCAGGATTTACTTTTGTCATTTCACAAATGATCTTAAAATCCTAAATCTCGCTCACTACTCTATACCCGGAAGTTAATATTCTTGCATTGTAGGGTACTTTGCGCAAATTTAGTACCTGGGATTACAATTGAAGACGTAGAAAAGAAATTAACTTACACTTGGGATGTTGTCATTGTTGCACACGCCTTCGGAAAGTAGTCGGTCCCTGATCTCCCAGGCAAAGATCGAGGGGCATTCACGCTTGAATTCGGCGATTTTGTTGACGACCGGCTGCGTGGCGACGCGTGGTTTAGATCCGCCGATTGCACGTGGTTTAATTGATCCCGTTTCGTAGTATCTGGAATTGAAACAACAGAACATTCATACACAATCTTAATACACCTTTTATAATCGGGAATAAGTGTGGGGTGTAAGCGTGGAGTTTTAAGTAAATTTAGTACCTTCCAAGTATCTTGGACACACATCCGTTGGACACTTGGAGAATCCGGGAAATGTCACAGGGACGTGCGCCCGAATGCGCCAATTCGACAATCTTCTGGCGCGTCGAGTCGGGCAGCGGCCGGCCATTAACATAAACGCCGCCTAATTGATTGATGCCGCTGTGGCCAGCCGACGAACAACCAAAAATGGTGTTCTGGCTCATTGCGGAAGCGTGATGCATGAGGTCTTCTTCTGAAACAAACGATTCGCAATCTATAGTTTGCCCGCACAAAGAAGTCGTAACTCTCTCGTGTTTCGACGAGTGTGTGGCTCCAAGTTTGATGGGATTTTCATTAAATCTTCTTCACCTAAGAAGCAACTTTACAACTTGCGCACTTTGAATCAAAATCCTTCAGCTGAGTTGTAAGGGTGCAGGAAGCATCTATTCACATACTCTTAGGCAAGAAGTCATCGACTACAACACTCACTTTGGAAAGGTATGGGGAGGGCTTGAGGGGGTTTTGGTTCTTCGCCTATTATTAGTGATCTATTCACTAATGTACCGCGCGTTCGGATTATAACGCACTTAAACCCGTTTCATCCATTACGTGATCCTCTTGTGCATAAACCGCACTTGCATTGTTGCAAATCGTTTCAGGCCCCAGCACCCCACCACCCCTGCTCGAGGACGAAGACTTACGGATGCTTTATTATTGTTGGTTATCGCTCCTCGAGTTAGTTGGATAGTTGGACGCGAATTGGTGCGCAATCGACGGATTGTCATCAGGCAAATTCATTTCAATTTCGCGGCAGTGTGACGATGTTGGTAACGAAAATGGCGGAGTTCTCATCACTTTCCCTCTGTATGCGAGAGTCGCTTTGTTGACTCGCACTCGTCTAAGTTCGCGACACTCGCGCGGCGCGCTCTTCAAATTGCATTAGCCTTAACATTACATGGCGAATTGAGGATGTACCCAGACGTGAAACGCGAACAGAGCGCGGGCTCTCGCTCTTGCACGCGTTTAAACTAACAACCGAGGCAAGATGGTGACAAGCTCCAGCCGGCTGACATGTGAATTAATGATGAAGCAAGAACTTCTCTCGCGCTCACGCTCACCGCCACGATATGCACAAACGTTGCGAATTTTTCGTCGTTCACCAGGGGATTTGCTCTTTCGCGAGGAGGCGCGCGCGCGCTCATGTTCGGCCCGTCGGCACTCGCGTGCTGTTTGTCTATCAAATCGGCGCTTCAGAAGATATTTCTTTCTTCAGCGTCGCCCGTTTCCTCAGCATTTCTCCAACGCTAACCGCTGCCACTGCCGCTGCTGCTGCCGCACGGCTCGGAATTAAATTTAATATATGTTCCATTACATGCTCGTCCGAGCACGATTGCTTTGAGCGGCGGCAAAATCGAAATACGCTGGAAATTCGCAAGTGATTGGTTTACCATCACTTAACTCAATGCATTTTTTGTGCAAATATTTTCAATTTCTTATAGGCGGCACTTCGCCGAGTTTCGCGTGAATATAGATTGAATGATTTCTTCTCTGCGGTTGAAGGTAACGAGATTTGCGCAGCGTGGAAATAATCGAACCATTAGCATGTGCGGCGGAGGCGGCCGAAGAAAAGAGATGAGTGATTTATCGACATGGCGAACAATCTGAAAAGCGCGCGCACACATCGCAGGTGGAGGCGGCGGTGGCGAAGAGAACGACGACGACGGCGACGACGACTACGACGAATATATGCGGCTGATGTATTGGAGGCAGCCCACTGTGAAACGCGATTGTCGCAAACCCTCACCGTTCGTTCAGATTTTGCACTTTTCCATTCCGCAAGCAACACGCACGCATACAGATAGAAAATCTATCTCTGCGCACAATGCATTTGGTTGCTCATACGCCACACACGACCGCGCTCAGCACCAGGCGGCGGCAGCAGCCGGGCGCGAATATAATAAATCTGAAATCCCTCGCGCGCGTGTACGCAGCGATGCCGCCAACCACGATTTCTGTATGCGGCAGCCAAGCCATCGCATAAGCAAGTTATATCAAAATTATATTACGTCGCCCTTGCCGTGAAAATACACACGCGCGTACAGCCGCCAATCACCACCGCCACCTTTCCACCGCACGGGAGTGCGTTTGACTCCCCTTCGAGCCACCGCCAATATTCAGCCTGATAAAAAATAAGTTAATTGCACTTTGATTAAAGAGCCCACCGCCGAATATGTGATTTTGTCGTCCACCCTCGCACATCTATTACACACTTAGTTAGGGGAAGGATCAAGGACTTCATTTGATTTCACATTATAGGACTGTGTGCCTTGTTTATTGCAAATTTTCCTATTAGGGTGCATGCAATATGTTTGCAGTCGTTTTGTTTATATAATTTGCGGGTGGAGGATGTACGAACCTTTATGCGGCATCTTCCAGAAGGATTCTGGTGCCGAGGCGGCGTCCCGCAGCGACAGTGTTGCCTTCGTCGATATGACGGGCGAAAACCCGCCCGGCGTCGGGACGGGTCCGGATGTTGCTCCCAGCCTGAACAATTGCACACACCTGAAAAGATATAATTACGATAATTACGAATCAATCCTCACGATACTTTTGATATCAATGGAAGCAACGCAAAGTGGCGCAAGTGTAAGTCAATTAAACGTATTGAATTATCAAATGGCAAGCGCTCAACGGCAAATTGTTATAACCGTATTGAATCACAAAGTTCGAATAGTATAATGGGTCTTCACAGTTACCTTCGCCGCCCGTCGCGAACAATACTACCGTGTGTTGTCACGGCCCGTTGGCCAGTTGTTGTTGTGACCAAACAGAAATCAAGAGTCATGCTCATATATCACACAGGTCTTCAATGTCTTCGGCACAGATCAAACAAGACGTGCTTCTTTGACACTCATTTTCAATTCGTGAACTCGTATGAAAAATGTCCGCGCTTTATTTGTTCAATATTTTTACGGCCGCCGGGATAATCAATCATAAAAATTAAGCAGTTTGTTGCCGCTCGTTAACAATAGCGGAATCATTACAATTAAACAGCATTAAACGAGATTTGCATAGCTGAGATCAAACGGTAGCTTTTCACGCGTAAAGCACCACCTCAAGCAATATCGAATCAGAAAAAAGGAAGAAATAAATATACACAAGTCAAGTTTACAGCGGCTTTTATCAATTGTGGCACTCGCCGCTGCGGAGCAAAGCATCAAAGCTTTTAACTCCTTTCATCCTTGCTCTATAACTATGTACATTTTTGTTAAACTCTCCCCGCGGGTAAAATTGTGAAGAGTCGCGGTTAAGTGCTGCATTTTCTCCAACATATTATGCGGAATATATGAATGTGCGCTCGGTGCATGGTAAAAAATGTTATTCCATTTTATTTACACCTTTGATCTTCGTCTCTTCGTGCACGGTGAATAGACGATCAGAGCCTACATCATTAACTTTGTGCGTTTTGCGTGCCGACGGCGGCGGTGGTTTCTCTAATAATTTGACAAGTGGTGGACGGGGGTGCGCGCGCTCTCGAGTAGTGCTCTGATCCTGCCGATTTGAATAGCGCCAGTCGCCCGACGGCGGCTCCGCATTTTCTACGCGACAATTTTTTTATTCGGTTAGCAAGTGCACGCGCAAGGCAAGCCAACCGCAATTCGCATTATTTGTGACACATGCAAAGCACCAAAGTACTTGACTTTTTCTCTAATTTATCCAAAGGATAATCTGGAGTTGTCAATATTTTTAAAAGACAAATAATTTAGTCAGCGGAAACTTTAATGAATCTTATCAATGGCAATTTAAAGCTTACCTTTTTGTTGATAAGTTGATTGCACAGAAAAGCGTTTCACTAAAGTCCTAAACGCGCGCACAAGAACAATAAACCAAATAAAACACTCAAGTTGGTATCAAGCGCTGCTTTGAAGTTGCAACAAACAGGAAGACAACAAAATCGTTGGAATGTGCGATGGCGATAAATAAAACGCGCGCACTTTGTGATCCTGGCGCGTGATCACTGCTGATCACTGGACGAAGGAGGAGAAGCGTTCATCCTTGAATCACGATGGCACGCACCGGAGGATTCCGGTTGATTTGGCGGTAATTACACGATAGATTGGCGACGGCGGCGGCGGCGAAGACGAAGGAATGCGCGCGACACGTGGTGCTCGCTGGAGTGTGTGCACACTTGGTGGTGAGTGCTCACTACTCTCTCGTATCGTGTCTTCTCGCGCGCCTAAATTGTTATCGTCGTATGGGACTCCGGGTCGGTGGCGAGTGTGTGGCACTTGGACACGACGCAACTGTCGTACCATGCGAAGCGTGTGCAGGCAGAGACTGTCGTGTTCCGCACGGCGTATCTGTACTCAGCCGTGTAAGGGTGACTTGATCCTGAAATCCTTCGTAGGCGTGGTTCATAACTGCGCCACCTCCCAGAATTATAATTGAAGTGGGGCTTTTTTGGAATCAGCAGGATAACCACGCGCGCGCGTTGGTACATGTGTGAGCATCACTCGCAGCGTGCCCGCCAGGATGCGCCAACGATGTAGGCACAATACCTTTGCATTCGCATTCGTCGAGTTCACACTCGCTGTACTACCTGGTAATCGATTGTTGATATCATCGCACTTTGCGTACACGCTTCGGACATGAGTTGCTCTTTGTTGTTTTTCGGCGGTGGTGCAGGTGGCGGCGGCCGGTGCAAAAATTGGGCGCATTCACACATGTGGCAGTGGTGATTGAAGTGGAGATGAAGATATCTCGCTATATGCTTGGCGTTGGCGTTTTAGATTAATTCTAATCTTAATTTTACGATGCGAGCGGTGGGGCGTGGTAGGGAAATGGACGAGGAGAGCGCACTTCTTGCGCACGCCAAGGATGCGTCGATTGGAGTTCGGCGACGCCATTGTTTAGAGCGCGCGAAAGCGCTGCGACGGCGCACCAGCATCCGCCGCGCTCCCGGAGTCGAATTCGCGGGCATTCACGTCGTGGCCACGGATCCTGAAACACGTCCGTGATCCTGAAACATCGCCTCGCGCATTGCTGCCATCAGGAGACAAAGAACAGTGCAGTTTTTTTCCGCCAATAAGTGTCAACGACTTTTTCTTACTGCTCTTCTTCGTAACGCATCGAAAACTAGTTTAATCAACTCAATTCTCAATAACGAGTAGGAGGAATTATCTTGGCGACAGCCGTGTATGTATGACCTGCATTCCGGAACCGAAACATTGACAAGGGACCGCAGACATTGGCTCATCGGGGTCCTTCTTTGATCCATCCGCCGAGCAAGAGCTTCTACTCGTGTATCTCTTCATCTTGAATCACCGACAAATTGGGTGCTCTCAACGCTAAACAAACACCAGAATGGTTCCATTATTAAATTTAGCATTTTCCCGAAAGAAGGCAAATATTTGCGCGCGCATGTTTTGTGTGTCCACTTGAGTTGCACACAATAGGGAAATAGGTTCAAGTAGGAAGAAATAATTAGTGATAATAGCAGATCATTGCTGTAGCAGCCGGAAGTTGGGTATGTGCATTCATGCACCGCGCGCAAATAAATAAACATTTGTACAGTGATGTGCAAAGCGTCGGACACAATCAGCTTGTGTTCTGATTCTTCATCATCGTCTTGTTCGTCTTCGTCATCTTGTTCGTTGGCCAGTTGGCGTTCTTGTTTGAACTTCTTTGGGTTTCGCCCGCGAAGAGATTCTAATCGGCAATCATAACGAGACGTTTATAAATGCATTCGCCATCAGCATATCCACTGGGCGTTGTGCTTGCTGCGCTTGTCGAGCTGGCCAGTGAAATGCACTCGTTGTCTCAATCAAACACAATGCGCGCGCAAAGAGGC
This sequence comes from Aleochara curtula, assembly GCA_963978815.1. Lineage (NCBI taxonomy): Eukaryota > Metazoa > Arthropoda > Insecta > Coleoptera > Staphylinidae > Aleochara > Aleochara curtula. The sequence goes on from OZ022220.1 coordinate 10,312,635, forward strand.
GCCGCTCGCGATGGATGTTTTCAATTAAAACAATTAATTAACCGCATCGATCTTGGCTTGCAGATAGCGGGCGAGCAGCACGTGTGTGTGTTTGCTCTTCGGCTTGCTCTTCTCATTCATAAAACGCCGCCAATGTCACTCGTTCGCCAGTGTGTTTTCAACATTTATCATTTTTATTAATTGCAACAAATTTACAAAGTGTTTCAACACCATTTATTCGCTCAATTTTTATCAACCAAAGGCTTAATTTAATGTAGTGTTATTATTTCAATTTCGATTAATTTTTTAAGCGGTACATAATTTAGTTTTTCATTTCCATTTGGCGTAATTAACACATTTTTAGTTTGTTTCTCGCGAGCGTATTTTTTATTTGATTATTTCTACATGCTGCATCGCTGATACTGCAATGATCGATCACTTGAGTTATTCCAACACGCATAAGCGTTTATCGCTTTATAAAGTCTAATTTCATATTCATGGAACAAACACACTTTAGAGATTGCCAAGCAAGGCAAGTCCTTCTTATAGAATTCCATTTTTTCTTTGCTTCTTTTTGCGCCGCCGTCTCTCCTGGCGATTCGCATTTATTTTCGTATTTACATCTTTCAGGCGGCATTTAATTTATTACGGAATCTCGTGTCTCGCGGCTTGTGATATCCCATATTTTATCGCATGCCCGGCAATTGAATTTCAATTCGTTTCCTCATTGGTGCCCCGTTGGCGTTTCCGCTTTTCCTGTTTTCGTCTTTGCGCCGTTGTTTTCTTCGCTTCCAACTTGTCGCATAATAAATTTGATGACGTTTGGTTACATCCCATGGTAATTAATATCTCGTATATTAAATAATTTTTGTTTGAAAGCAGAGTAAAAAAATTCAAAGTACTTAAAATGCGTGTCGTATGTTATTGAATTAAATCAAATAGTGAGTGATCTCATTTACATAGTCAGTTTTCTATATGCTATTCATGAGCGTGCGTTTAATTTGCGTTGCATTGCAACGTGAAGGGGAAAAGTTTTGCGCGTTGTATAATAATATTGGGCATATTATATGAAACATCTATAATAGCATTTATAAAATCCATGAAGCTTACAACTGTAGGATCAAAACACCCTCATTCATCAGATGAATAGTCTATGATTCGTTACAAATAACTCTTGAATAAAATGCGTGTGCGAGAGGGATGCAACGAGACGTGCGATTGCAATCGAGAGAAAAGTTTGCGCGCCGCTTGCGTACGCGTGAGCGTTCTATGGGGGTTGCGACACCCCCGAGCCGCTGGCGATACAATGATGGTGCAATAGTCACCGCGAGAAGGCCAATTTTTGATTACGCAACCCACACATACATTTCCAGCAAGAACAATGCCCTCGACAAAAAGAACAAAACAAATTCAACCCTCGATATTTTTTTGATTCTTGTATTACCGCAAGAACTTTATATTTTTAATCTTTAACAATTAATTCTAGTGTATTTTGTTGCAGGAATAGAGAAAGAATACAATGTGTTGTAAGCTGGAGCACAAGGGAGGAAAGTCGAACAAGCAAAACGCCCAAAGTTGAAGGTATAGTGATGCATTTACGAAATGACTGTAGAGTATTTGTGAGTATGTGATATCCATACGCAGAAAACGATTGTACAATGACGAAGGGGACGGTATTGGTTTCATAGAGAGATAATGCGCTAGGAGATGATCCATCCCCGGCCCGTTTGGTTTCGTTGGTGCCAAAGTACGTTTTTTCTTCGCCGCGCCGCGTTCTCATCGCTGGAGCTCGCTCGGCGTCTTTGAACTGGAGTATTTTCGTGTGTAAAGGGATGAAACTTTACGTTAAGCTAGAGAGAAAGAACTACGGTTTTACATTATGGGGATTACATGAGCGGCAGGTATCAGTCTCACTCGCTGGCTTCTCATCGCAAGATATTAGAGGTTTTCAAATATTGAAAAGATCGCTTGGTGGCTTATCATGACTTAAAGAACCACTTATACAGATTGTTTTCGGATTTGTTACCGTGTCCCTCCTGCATTGCTCTTGCGCGTTCTTTTGTGCTCAGCTCTATTGCTGGTAATAACAATTATCTTACTGGAAACAAGTTCAGTTATAATGACTTTTACTTATGCAATTATCAAAAGCACATTAAAAGAAAAGAAGTTCTATTAGTAGACGATATCCAATTAACACTAGACAATTATCGACAGTTATTTTCGTACAAAGTACATTCACTTATTTGGTCTTCTTAGTATAAAAGTAAATTTTGGTTCGTGTTTTATCACAGTTCAAGTTTTCCTCAAAAGCAAACATGAATTCCTTGGTAAGCAATTCATCTGATTTAATCTAAAACTATTAGATACTTACAATAATTTATCTCACTAGTTGATTATCGTATTTGGCCTTGTTGCCATCACAAGCGCCCTTCCACTTGACGAAGGATTCGTCAATCTTGAGGAAGACACTTCCGGCAATTACAAATTGATGTACAGTACTGAAACTGCCACACGTGAAGAGCAAAGATTCAAAGATGGTCGCGTCATTGGTCGTTATTCTTTCGTTGACCCCGAAGGTGTTAAGCATGAAGTGACCTATGTTGCTGCCGCCAACCACGGTTTTGGTGCTGAAAGCTACGATATCCCTCATGACGTTGAGGAAACCCCTGAACTTAAGTTGGCCCGCCATGAACATCTTAAAGTATTGCACGAAGCTCAAGAAAAGGGTCTGCGTCCTGATGAACCTGTGCCGGTAGGTCATGTCCTTCCAGTATTGAGCGAATTGCCCAAATTCTCTGAGTTGCCTTATGGTTTCACGCCACCCCTTGATGAAGAGCATATGCACGCACGAGCCATGCTCCTGACCGCCTACACTGAAGCTTTAGCTCGCCTTGCTGAGGAATACAGACGTCGTGCTTAAACGAGACGTGTGTGATTCATAAATTGCTTGATCAATTAGTCAAAAATTGTGATTGGCTTCTCTTTGCAACCTTCCAAATTCTGCATTTTAATATGTGATGTAAATAAAAAATAAATATCGCTGACATTTGATATTGGGGCAAGTAAAGTGACAGCGCAATGTTGTCAAGACAGGTGAAGAAGGCAGGTATCATATGCGGAGTAGGTCTTCTCCTTTTTAGCTCGTGGTATCTGCGTTAGAAATCAAACGCATACAACAAAATGTCAATAAGTTGGGCGGCACAAGCACAATGATTACAACGAGCAGAGAGCGCGCGCGCTCAACGCAAGGAGCGAGTGAAGTTTGAGACGTGTTTGCTTCTCATCTTTTCGTATATTATTATTATTATTAACCCATCTCATATGTCCGCTCATCTGATACAGAAAGGATTCGTTTACATTAAAGCCGATGCTGCATCCAGCGAAAGAAAGAAACGAAGAAAAATACAAACAGCAAAAAAAGTTGAGAGAATACCAGTATTAAAATATTTTTGATCGGAGCGCAGCGCAAGAGAAGAAAGAATTGGGCCACTGTTTATTTTTCATATTTAAATTTAAAGAGGAGAAGTCCATTTTCAACACATTCACTTCGACTGGCCAAAGCCTGGCAAAGAAGAAAAACAAGTAAACTTTACTGCGTTACTTACCAACAACTTACCGCTGATGATGAATTCCGACATTCAAAAGTCGTCTTCTCCATCATCTTCTTTGGCTTTCTGATCCTGAATGTTCAATAGATACGCGCAGCTACCGGACTGATGATGCTTTATTCTTCATTTTTTCACTCTTCGTCATCATCATCATCAGCAGCAGAATCAACAAATACAGCACCAGCATTCACTCGCAGAGAGAGGCATTTATCAATTCTGCATTTCATTATGTGAATTATCTGAATGCCCGAAGAAGCTTTCTTCTTCTCCTTCTTCTACTTCTGCTGCCGCTGCTACTCGTACTTCTTCGATTATTGTGCTCATTGAAAATTACATGTCTATTCATTAACGGTGCCTGGCTGGCTTCTAATCGAAAATAAATATTCACCAACTCATTCCGATTAGTTTCAAGCAATTTATCAATACAAATCACCGCGTATTAGCAATTGTTGTTTGGTGGTTATCTTCAAGCAGTCATCGAATCTTTATCATTTTGCTGATGCGGCAGCGCACTCGCTAATTAAATTCAATCACACGCGTTCTCATCGCACGTTGGAAATTTGTCGGCGCATTTTCCACACACAAAACGCATTGTGATTTCGCCGGATTAACAATGCCATGTTTCATGTCGGTTGCAGCATCCACAGCAAGTTCACATTAGTGTTCGGTGCGCTTTTTTAAGAAGTCGTCTTTGTAGATCGCCGCTTTTCTTCTGTGTGGACGCGCAAAAGTCTACACGCATAATGGCAGCGCAAGAAATTGTTCCACACTTTGTGCGCACGTACAAAATGCATTGTGTTTTCATGATGTGAGAAAATATTTCGGGTGCATTCAGCGTTACAGGTGGGGTGGATGTGTAACTCCTACGAATTAATATTTGGACAAGTGCAGAATAAACACTAAGAGATTTGGTCAGAAAGGGTTGCTTTTCTATGGTATTGAAGAAGAAATCAAAGGCAATCAATATTTTCAATCAATTCCGGCCTTTCATATTTCAGGTCGTTGTTTCGTTGTTCTTCGCCGCTGATTACAATGACATGTACGAGTGCGTAGAGACTCCTTGGACCACCAAAGCGTGTATGGGTCGACGGCAAATACGGCCAACAAACGCGTTGATCACTGCCAGCGATACGCTGATAGTCCACAATCATCCATCATCGTTCCGTTGCGTTCGCGTTCCGCAATAGGAGAGATAGAGTCTTTAATGAGCCGCCTCGATCAATTGTCTTACACTCAAACATCAGCCGACTATGACAACTTTTCATTTCTCATTAAGCCGCCATCGTAAAATTTTGTACGATCAAACATTCATACAAAACTCAGAAAGAGCGACTAATTAGTTTACCTACGAATTTTATTCCGGGCGAGTTGAAGGTATAACTTATGAATTAAGAAATTAAATTAAATATGCGGCAGCCCCAATTGTTCTCATGTAGAACAGTGCATATTTTAAGTGAAAGGCATCAGGAGAGCCCTTATCAAGGCACATTAGACGTGGCCCGTCACGTCAAATCAGAAACGCGGGACGATGTGAGAATAAGAGTTGAATTCCTATATGCGTAACCTCCTCATGAATTTATTCAAAAGCGCCTGCCTTCTGAAGGACGACGTGGCTGGCGTGCAGCTAAGCTCCCGGCATACACGCGCGTATCATATTTGTGTGTTGCGCTATATTATTAAACGGTAGCCGATGAACAATTTGGTTTCTGCGTGAGCGCACCGTTTCAAGCGCGGCCGCGACCGGCCGGCGGTGTTGCGTCTACTCGCCAATGGCTACTTGATTACTGCCGCCGCAGGAGTCGCCCCACGAACAGGTAGTCCGCCAACCAGACAACGCACCAACAACAACTGAACAATCCGTTCAGCCATGTGTGTTTCGTTTGTTATGCACAACAACTTCAAAAAGTGTGCTGTCTTTACATCGCGCAAGGAGGTCCACTTTTCATTTTCACATCGTTGCATTTCCTTTCGTTTGTCCGCTTTTTTCTTCTTGGCTTGAGTTATAACAATCGACGTTTATACTTTTCTCATTCTCTATTTTGTTTTGCCTTCTAATAGCTCATGTTGACCACACATTGTGATTCTTCATTAATGGGAATTACTTTTTTCAGGTTTTGCGCGCAAGTATAAAGTTTTAAGGTGATTGGAGATTGGCTATTAATAGATAGCACAAATTGATTTTAATTAACGCGCTTGCCATAATTGAAAATTGAAGACTAATACACTTTGAAATTCTTATTAGTTGCGCCCACATATGGAGCGGATGAAGTCATTTAGTACTTGTTAGTGCTGCCGTTAATGCACAGTAAAATTCGGTTGAGCTATTAACTACATACGAGTTGATATAAAATCCTTGAAAGTACAGCATAATTACTCGTGTTTGCCCTGTAGCAGAGAGCTCCTCTCTCTCTGTGCATTAGTTCAGCATGTGCATCTTCAATCATGTAGCAAACTATTTGCGCCACGAAGCGCATGATTACAACCAAGTGCGACCTCACATTTAGCATCGGCGTGTGTTCTTTAATGGAAATCAATCCGTCTATCTTTCTAACGAAGCCCCATCAGCGGCAGCGCCCATGTAAATCGCCTTTTTAGCTCCTCGCTCTCTTGGCACTCGTTGCGGTAAGCAGCTTATAATTCCGTGGAAAGCGTGTGTAATGTCATTTTCTTGCTACCGGTGTTAGGAGTGATTAGTAATCAGTAATAATAATCGCCACTTTGGCATTACGCTAAGAGTATGTTAGAGTATTGCTAATCGCCGCTTTGCATACGATTCCAAATTCAAATCTAAAGTTCTTACATAAGTCCTAAGGGTTTTTTTCAATTGCTTTTCATCATCGAGTTCCACACATTCCATAATATGCTAGACAATCTGGCGACGTTTCATTCATTTTTCAAATGCGAGTACCTTTAATAAAAAGACAAGTTTAAATGTCGCAGCAATTAATTTTCCAGTTGTTAATGGTGTCACTTTTTGTGAATGAAGTTTCAACGTAGTTCTGGGGTTTTCCCTTGGTGCTTATTGGGATTTTCACTTGTTATAAGAAATATAAATTCCAAGTGTTGATGTCTTTTTTGTGTGAGAACGAATGCGCTATTATTCAGCTCTTCATTACACGCACGTCAAATAAAACTGTTCAAAGCGCCCGAAGCGACCAACTGTCCAACGCGACGCACTGGTCAAGCTTCTTGCATTCAATGTGAATGCATCTAACAAATTTGTACCTGCTTTCTAATTTCGTCATTGTTGCGCGCGTCCACCTTCTGCAAACATTGCGCACTTCATTATGAGAGGACTTACATCATTGATGTCTTTATTGGTGACAATGTATTCGTTCGGCTTTCGGCGTGTCGCGCGCACGTAAATTTAAGCAAACAGGTAAACACACAAACACAATCTCTCCAAGAGTATCAATGCAATGCGCCGCTTTCATTCATGAATAGGGATAGATTTCAAGTGCGCATTTCAAGTATTTGTCGGCTTACGAAAACACCGCATAAAATTTGTTATTATGTTGTATACAAGAGGATAGTCAATGATGACGATATATCATTATTTCATCGCCGAAGAGGTGAGCCCTAGAGGGTTTCTTTCCAATACAATAAGTTGCCATTATTGTAAGTATTATGTTTATCCGCACGCACTTTGAATAAAATCCCATTATGATGTGGGTGAGACCTCTGCCGCTGTTCACGGTTGTTATTCGACGAATAAATTCTTGTTCAGTTTACTACAGAGTCATCTTCAGAGTTTAGGGAGTGATTCAGTTTCCCTTTATCACAGGGGTTGATTTCCCTGTTAACAGTTTTCATTTCTCGATAGTATCCTACTGGATTGACTACGCGTTATTATTCCTACGTGTTTAGAAGGGTAAGGAATCTGCTGGAAATTTTCGGGTTTATATTTACGTCAATTAAATAGCGCCTTAACAGGATAGAAAATATACTCGACTTTGCGGATTAATTGCTCCGAACTTGCTCAGTAAAATTTAATGATAAACTAATATTTTATAAAGAATTTAATCATCTTTCCATCAGTGAAAGAATTTTTTAAATATCTTTTATAGTTTAGGAGATATTGATGATAATGTGAACCACTAAAACTGCGCAAGTGGAGGATTCTAAAGAGTCAGGAGCGCAAGCGGTCGCAAGTTCATCACTAGAGCGCACTATGCGTTCGTCTCTTCAATTATATTTGCGGGAAAACAGTGGTTACCGTGCGACAGCAATGACAATGTTGCGCAACTATGCGCAGTAGCTATATGAATATAATAATGCCTAGCTAGTAGCAGACACTCAGGTGATATCAATTAATTATCGTTAACTAAGGAAGCAGTAATGATTAGGGTAATTATCATCTTTAAATTTTCCTGATGTTGTCTCGCGCTCGACCAATTAGAACTTAGCAAATTTTAAAATCGCTATAACTTTTAAAGTTACCGAGCGATTTTAACCATTTAAACACTATTATCACGTACAGTTTTCGCGCTACACGGTTATTACGCTACCAGTTAAGTGCGCCGGAAAGTATCGTCGTTATTTAAATTTCTTCTGGTGGACGAGGCTGTAGCAGATTAACGGGATCATTTGAATTGAATAATAAACCGCGTGCACATAAGTTTTGAAAGAATATATTTGTTATTTTTGAAAGAAATAATTGTTGCATTAGAATTACAGTAGAGTGTTAATAAAATAAATACGTTTACAGGTTGTATTAATCAATTACATTCTTGTAAATGTATACGTGGTATCAGTTTGTTTGATTCGAGTACACTCTCTTTTCTTTTCAATTTCAAAATGCATAATATTTTCAGTTTACATTAGTTTAAAGTCATTAAAGTTATTATCGTAATGCAATAACTTTGATTGAAGATTTACAAAGTTTAATAAGATGTTATGTACAACGAGAATACAGTGCGAAACAAATTTAAACGTAATTAATGAGTTAATACAAAAAGGGGCGTTATATTTATATACGTAGGAATGAACAAAACAAACAAACAATATCTTAACGTTCTGTGTATGACTAGTATTAATTTGATTGTTGTCGCGGCCACGCAATCTTCGCATCAATTCGCTTGTATGCCAGCATCACATGTTTGCCTGGAGTGCTCATAAAATCTTGCGGACAGTCGTTATCACCTAGCATTGTTTCTGAAATTCAATAACAATCAATATCGGCAAACGAACGACCAATAACTTAAACAATTACCGTCGCCATCAACAAGTCGATAAAGTGCATAGTCTTGCGGGTTTGTTATCCTAGCTTTATGAGCAATTATTTTACAAACTTCCTTGGTAGTCATGTGTGGCCGAGCAGGCAATGTTTTTGTTAATATCGAGCCATGCAATTCATCGGGAACAACAACTTTTAAAACCGACTGAAACAATCGTATATTGAAAATAAAATAACAATATTAGTCGGCGATATTTATACGTACATCAGTTTTTGTTTGGTTATTGACATTTTCTTCGTTGCCCTCTTTGAAATTTTTAAGTACATGCACAGCAGATGAAAGAGTTGTTAAATAATAGCCGCCTTCGCCAGAAAGCAATGAGGGATGTAACAAACCCCACATATATTCAGCTTCAATTTCAGCTGAAACAAACTTGGTTTTCACCAAAACCCAAACGAAGAGAGGTAAGAAATCATCAGCGCCCAAAGTAATCGTCCTTCCTGAACCTAATTGACTGGTTTTTACCTGGAACAAAAAGGAAGAAAAGTTAATTATAGTTTATAAATTGATATTATTTAAATACTCACGGAGTTAAATATGGCAGCAATAGCAGCGAGTAAAAATTCTAACTTTTCCAAAGGCGAATCCGCGTTGCACAGTCTTATCAAATATTCTTCAATGGTCTTCAGCGCGGACTCTGATGGTAGCGAAATTTTCTGTTTAATTGCAAGCTCAGAAGCTGGCCGTGTATTAGCGTACTGAATATTATCTGCGAGCAATTTTATTGCGCCAGATTTTGAATAATAATCCACGAATAACTTCTCCAAATGACTTTTTAGCGGTCGTACAACAAGTCTATGAAGTACTCCCTCAAGAATAGCATCCAAATTTAGAAATTCAGTTGCTTTGAGCTAAAAAAGTTTTTCTTAGACATTGTATTATTTATATTAGAAGGATTATTAGTTACCTTATTACGTTCACGTTCAACTTCTTTGTCAAACTCCTTTTCACCATGTTTGACAAGATAATTCTTCATGCCAGACATGAATTGGCGCATATTGCGCATCACAATTTGCGGATTCGTTTCCTTTGAATCGCGTGTACACGCAATAAAATTGTCAATGTTCTGTGCGAACGTTGTCGATTTATCCTGTGCCAAATCCAATGCATAGCTGCGTATTGAAGAACCAACTGTTAATTTATCACCGTCTCGTGATGCATTTCGCAATGCATTAAGTCGAGGTGCACCTTAACAATAAACAAATTTAATTAAATTTGCATGCGTATAGCTACATTAAATTACATTTGCATTTAAAACTTTTGAATGCACGTTGTATTGACTCAATACACCTTTTGCACAAAAAGAGCGCACGTTTAAAACTTTGCTTTATGCGCTCTTTAAGTCGCACAAATTTGGATCTGCGAACTATCACTGCGCACATTTTGAAGCGTAATACTCCAATAACGAGAATGGTAGAGATAATGAGACATCAATTTGAAATATGTTAAACTGTTTAACTGGAGTTTGCTTTGTTTACATTTAATGATACCGCTTTCGAATAGTTCGTCATGTTTGATGAGTACAATAGCAATAATATAACAATGAATTACTTCGCTTGCAGGAAATTTGGATAAAATATTGATATCGGAGGAAAACAAAAAGTTTTGCATACTTACAAAGCAATGGATCCAAACGATCTTTAAAACTTTTCGCGCGGTTAATAGATGCGACCTTTTGTGGTGGTTGAAAGGGATTGAAAGTTTCACACAAACTGTCATCCGTCTATAAGAAAATGGGTTTATATTTAGTATAGTGCAAAAGCAATTTGCAGGGTAGCTCTAGTATATTACCTCAGTAGAAACGCCACGATTCATTTCGTTCCATGGTTCGGAAAATTCAGTCAACTCGCTGATTTCCGAGGGTGGCGCCCTGGGAATTCTTTTGTCGTCAACGTTGTCGTATGCAGACATTCGACACATATCATCGTCGGTCGTTGTGGACATATCAGTGGATTGCCTAGAAATTTTAGATTTATTACTAGCGAGTTATAGATTTTTACTTGAGCGCGCGCACCTTTTCAAAATCATCTCGTGCAACGCAAGGCGTTCATTGTCGCCCGGTGAAAATTGCGTTATTGGCAAGTTTGGAATAGTTGCTGGCCAGTCCGAGTCGTAATCCGCATCGCTCGACTCCATATTTATATCTTGGTCATTTCCTAAAAATAGCCAGGACGTAAATACGCGTCTACTATGCGCTCAACGTGTTTTGCGAAATTTACCCATGAATTTCCATCCGTTATCCAGCTGCCAAGTATCGTTTATCCTGGACTTGACGATCGGTGGCATAATCGGCTTGACTTCAGGCCGTTTTAGCTGCGACGAAATCAGACGCTGTTTTGGACTCAGGTTATCCACCGAAGAGGAAATCTCTGCAAGGAAAAGAAGCGTGAATTTCCACACCTTTCATCATAACGCACTGGAAGCTTTTTCGTCCATTGAAAATCTGAGGGGACTTTATATATTTCGAGCATAAAGACCCTGGATGCGCTCAAGTGTTTACCGTTAAAATCAGACGATTCTATCCGCTCGAGTCCAGCGCCGAGCGCAGCGTGTGAATGCAAAGCAGGCGGATTCGAGTGCCTCTGCTGAATGGGGAGCGGATTTCGGTTGAATAATCTGCGAGGGACTGGCTGGGATAGCGAGTCAGCGGGCTCCGCATAAAACGGACTTCCTTGCTTTGGCGATTGTGTCTCGCCCAATGCATCGGGCGATTGCATGTTCTGATGATGCAGACTACCCTGACTGCTCTGATTATTATTGTTGCTCGGCTGTGGCGTGCTGCAGCTGCTGTTCAACGAAAGCGAATTGCTTATAGACGACTCTGTTGGACTGAGGACGTTGTTATTCACTGCTATGACATGTTGGAGCAGATCTGGAGAGTTGAAATTGCTCCCGGCGCCGCCGCTGTTATGATGATTCTGCTTCGACTTAAACGTGTTGCCTTCATTTGTCCACACATCTTCGTAATCGCTGACTTTATCGCCCACAGCACTGCGATAGTATACCGTAGGCGATTCCAGTATGTCAGACTCCTGATAGTGCTTCGAGGTCTTATGTTTCCGTCGACTATGCCGCGTTGAGGTTTTCGTTGCTGGCAGGGGTGAGAGAGTATCCGGCGAGAGCAAACTGCTCAGATCCGAGTTGGGTGATAGCACGGAACCGCTGGGTGATAAAACCTGCTCAGGTGCGCTCGGGCGGCGTAGGCTGCCCTTCGAGGACATCGTTGACGTTTGTCCTTCCGGCGACATCCGTTTCGGGTCACACAATGGATCTGTTGGCATAATAGGCGTACTCGCATCGCTTTTGATGCTGTTGTTGTTGTTATTCCCGTTGTTGGCATTCACCGAGAATGTGAATGTCGTTGTGACCGTGATATTGTTTTGGGGAGTTGTTGGCTTCGACCATCGAGGCGGCGGAGGAGGCGGCTGTTTTACTAATTCGTTGCGAAACGACGGGATGCTCTTGAGATCAGACTTTTGTTGGTTGCATTCGACCGGATCGTTTCGGTTGAGTAGGTTCAAGGTGTTGGGGCGCGTCGGGCGCGCTTGGTTTGCGTCCTTCGGCGGGACTGGGGTAGATGGTTCAGCCGCTTTGAACGTGCTCATCAGCGGGTTGAGATTAAGCACTAAATCCGCGTCGGGACTAGACGCAGTCGACGGCGGTGGACTGTACCGCCAAAATTCCTGGCCAAGCAATGCCAGCGAGGATAATTGTTGCCTGCTCTTCGCTTCACGGATTGCTTTCGGCAGGATCAGCTGCACGGGCAATTCGTCGCAGCAATTCGCGTAATGGGCTATAAGTGCCGGCATATTATCGAAGCGATTCTCGCTTGTCTCCAAACCGAGGCGACCTTCAGTCGATTGAATTAGATAATGCTCAATGTAAGGACCCTTATCGGGTGGTAATCGCACGGAAAGCGCCATCGTATCCGACTGCGATGATTGTCGTACGACGAAGCAGCCCTCCTCTTTGCCCTGCAGCAGATGGAATGCGCCCGCTCGCTGTATGCCCGGCAGAAACCAGATGGGATGCGAGCGTATCAAGCGCTCCACCAACCCGATATCACACGCGGCTCCGTAGCCTGTAAAAGCATCAACATCAGTTGCAACTCCAGTTAATTGTCGTGTTAATTGAATACCAGTGTCGCCGCTGTCTTCGCTGCCGGCATCCGAGCCGCCGTTCGACGAAATCAACGACTCCCGCGAGGGAGACCGCGACGGCGGATTGGGCAAATCGAACGGATTCCGGCATTCCTGAGGTGTCGGCGACGGCAGGCCGGGACTGCGACTGTATCGGTCGCTGAACCCCTGAAAGTGCGGCTCCAGGAATTGATCGCTCCTATAAAACAAACAGGAATGCAACACATTAATAACCAATGCCATATACGCATCGCTTGATGCGCGACTAAACTTAAACTTCATAGAGCGTCGCCGCGTCAATTGCACTCAATCAGCAGTTTAGCAACTTTATCATTACTCAATTCCGCTGAAATCCACAACTGCAATTGATTGCATAGTTAAATCGTTTGCCACCGAGCACAAAGTAGGAATAGGAAGCAAACCCTTCCATGTCGCTAATTGCTATCTGTCAAGTGCAACCAACTGCAAGCAAAACCGCTCACTGGAAATCTGAGCGACCGTAACTGTTTCGCCGGCTATTAATAGCATTAAGTGCAATTGCGTTTGGCATTTTAATTAAATAACTTCACTAGGATTCAATATGATTCAGCGACATGAATCTTAATTGATTGCAAGCAAGTGCGCGCATTCTACTACCACTACTGGCACCCGATGAGTTATTATCTCATTCTCCGATAGTTTGCCGAAATGAAATCATGCACTTATCTATCAATGAATACCAGATTGATAAAAGTCGTGCCTCACAAATTTTCACGCTCGATGAGCAATGAACTTGTACGACGCATTTTTCTTTAGTGTTTAAACTGCTCCCCCAGCCCGGGGAAAGAAAAGGGACCGTTTTAGGTGGAGATGCAGCCTGCAGCAATAGCATTCAGTCACTCCATTCCCATTGCCATAATGCGGGATGATTCAGGGACAATAGAGACGCCATGGCAACCCCAATAAATCCGGGCTGACGCTGCAGTGCGCGTGCATGCCAGGCGCGTGCGGTGTTCCGCTTCTTCCGAATTTCTTCCTTGCTGATGTTGCGAGTATGTATTGCGAATGCAAGAATTGCTTGCACGCTATAACGAACATTGAGAAACTTTCTTTGCCTGCAACTTTCTCATTAGCTGTCGTCTTGATTCGATCTTTTTTCGCATCATTTTTGCTGCAGTGCACTGCATAGTAATGTTTATTCAGTTGCGCTTCGTAAACATTGAATACAACTCGCGCTTTCGGGGTGGAGCGTAACAGATTTACTGCATATTAGCAAAGTTATTATTAATTATCATCTAACAAGCGGGTAACTTCTAAGCGCATAATGGATTCGGAGCGCATCAACACTTAGCCCAATTGTGTTGGGAGCGCGTTGATGCTGTGCTCCAAACAGGCTACACAGTTACAATCCGTGTTAATCCCAGAATAATTTCGGGCGCACAGCATGTTGCTTTATGATATCAAATTGTCGCCTTCAACAACAGTCTCTCGCCATTCTTTGTTTAGCATTACGCATTAGTTTAATTAATTTCAAATTTTCACATGACAATTAAACATTCTCATCCTCCTATTCAGAAAATAGATTACGGGCAGATGAATAGAATAACTCGCAAATTTTGAGTCATCATCAGTCATAATTAGAAATGAAAGGTAACAAACCCAGTGCGCTGAAATTGAAATGAATTCGCACGTGTGGCAAATGCACATATTTTGTATTAGGGCACGCGAAGGGTTTACGAAATTACACGTAAATCAAACAACGATGCATTGCGCTTCCGGCATGCTCCGTTCGTGCTTGAATAGCGACGGAGGATTAGCAACTTCCGGAATACACTCGTGCAATGCGCACATTCCTAATATGTTTTATGGACGGATAAAAGCTTTGTGATGTACTATTAAACTATTACGAGAGCGAGCGCAGCCTGCGGGAACGTGCAGGATGGAAGAGAGAATTCCGGAATGCAGCAGCACTGAATGCCATCATGAAACATTTAAACTTAGTCCAAAATATATGATTGTACACACAATAGGACGTAATGAAATTCGCATTTCGGCTGATTATTATAAACCGATAATATTATGCGCGCTGAATACCATTTCCGGTTAAATGTAGCCATACGTAATTCAAAATTTAATCGCATAATGCGGTTAAGTGAAAACAGTAACGATAACATTTGTTACATAAAATTCATTCAAAATATACCATGGATGCTTATAGAAATGAGTTGTGTATTGTGAGGCGAACAAATGTCTCTAAAACTTAAGCGCAGACGACTTGCTGCGAATAATAAAGCATAACGTGCAAGAGTCACCTGCTCTTGAACGCGAACCAGAGCAGAGCAAAGAGCTGAATGGCAGTGAAAAGCGTGGCGCATTTCCTGCAAATTGCATTATTTTAACTTTACGCCAACAGCAGGCAAAGAACACGAGACTGACTGACTCATTGCACTAGCATGCAGTGTGAGCAGAGCGCTTGAATGCATGCTTTTTGAGTTTTAGCGTTGTTGCATGTTTCTAACTGCGTCAAAAGTGCACATTCTCCATGCAGAAATTCAAATTGAAATTGCTTGGAATGAGGTGTGTTTGCTCCATTACAGTATGAACAAAGAAGCAAGGTCGGAATTTTATTATTAATAATATTTTCAAATATTCTTTTCCCAAGTAGACGATATCAACATGGCATTTTATGAATAGTTCTATAATTCCAGCATTACGAAGCTGTTTATCAGGAGTTTATCAGCGACCAGGAAACAAATGGAAAACTTCATTAAACCTGGATTATTCGCGTAATTCTGGCGCGAAATGCAATAATGCAATGCGCGCTCCAACCGCAGAGTCGACGATTTACACGTTCGTTCAACATATGCCCAACTGGCGAATGCGAAATGCGAAATTCAATAATAAAATGCGAATTAAAACGAATGCGCGCGTGTGCATCTCACCAAACAAATGCGTGTGTTCACCCTTTTGCAGTTTAGCGCATTTTTAATCAGATTTTCATTCAATTCTCATAATTGTTCTCTTCGCCCCCACGAAAATAACACGCAACAATGCGATCCGTTTATCTGAAAATCTTTTCGATTCTCTTTTTTTGTGTTTCTCCATGTGTTGCAACCCCTTGCTTGGCGGGTGCTATTTCGCAATTAAAATTCCAAGCGTGCGCACTAATTTTGGATGCACCGCCGACCAAAAAAGCGCAAATGTGCAATAGCGGAATGTTTTACGCGCTGAAAAATTGCATTCGCATTGCGCGCATCGATAAAATAAACTTTGCAGCCGATGAGAGTGCATGCGCAATATGCGGAAATGCATCTATCGTACCGTATGTGCTGCTGTTGTGTTTGCCAACAAATCGAGCTGCAGGGGCGGTAAAATTAGTGGATTTAATTATATTTTCAGTATGCGTTGAGCGTACCATTCGAACAAATCGAGTTCCACTTTGGCTGCATTCGCGCATTCCTGCTATTTGCATCTGAACAATTGCGCCGCCGCTGCAGTCGAATCGCAAGAGTTGACTTCGTCTTTGTTCTCTGCATTGTTCAAATTCAAAGTGTGTGGAGGCATTGAGTAAATGTATGCGCAGCACGATTGCCCGCTCGTAATGAATAGCGCCAACGAGCTGTACAAATCGCTTTTATTTTCCATTGCAAATTAAAACATAAATTTCCCATTCGTGCGCGCCTTTTTTTTTAACTTCCACGCACAGTGAGCGTGCTATCTCAATCTTTGATGTCAATATCATCCAGCAGTTAAATGGCAGTCTACATACATAGAAAGTTGTGTTGCAAAATTAAGCATTGTTGATAAACAACGAGCAATAATGAGTAAAACATTAATCGACAATGCACACGCATAAAAGCACAACGCACAAGACAGACATTGGAGCCAATTAAACTCAATTAAAACAAACAGCAATAAATTTAAGCGTCAACCATAAAACATGTTCACATTTTCTTCATTGGTCGTGTTTACAAACGCATAAAACATTCTTCGCCTTTTTTTGTGCGCGTTGTTTAGTTTCACTTCATAAGTTTGCGCAGTTTCTTTAATGTGTTCAGTCCTGCAATTTCATCATGCGGCGAAATTGGATGTCATAAGTGTGCGAGCACCATTGCTGTCAAATACATTTTCGAATACATTGTGTCAAACGCACACATATTGAATTTTTCCCGTTGCTTTGCAGGGCTAAAAGCATTGCAAAATTTGAACGCATTGGATGCGCGCCAAGAATACACGGAAAAATGAACGAAGGCAAACAGCGCACAGCATAGTAATCTTCTCTCCACTCTTGGCTTCTTCTTCTTCACGAAGAGTGACAAACTATATTTTACTTTTTCATTTCATTCGCGAGGGCATTCGCGTGGTGCGCACCTCGCATCGTGCAGCAGCAAAGAGATGAAATGCCAACGCAAATATCTAATAACATTTTTGTATGCATCCGACGCGCTCGCGTTTATATTCTTCTGTTCTATTCTGCTCTGCGCCTTTCACGCGGTGACAATTTATCTGCATGCATAATTCACGCATGCACACATTCATCCAGACGCCAACAACCAAAAAAACTTTCTTCGCCCGTTGAAAACTTGACAATGTCAAAAACGCAAGCACATTTGCTTCAGACTTGAGCAATTTAACATCAAAAGAGGTGAAGAAATATTCATATTCGCGAATAGAAATGTTCGTGCGTTGTGGCGGATGGTATAAATGCAGAGGAAAATTTAGCACTTTCGTGGAAATTGTATTGGAATATTGCGGTTGTAATGTGGAAAAAAACTGTGAGCGCATTTGAAACGTGAAACTACGCGGAGGACTAAAAAATTCTTATTGAATTTCTTGCGCGCAACTCGAAACCGCTTTCACTTTCGTCGGTCTCTTCATTATTTATTTACTATCTCTCCACAGAGATGGTTATCTTTTTTAATGTGAAATTTACACTCAAAATTGGATTGAATATTTGAAATTCCATGCTACCGTATGTATTATTTAAATTTCCATTGCTGGTTACGTATGATGTTTTCATTCTATTCCAGGTTGTTTGGTTTTGACATTGATGACGTTTGCTGGATAGCGTATGATGTGCGGAAGCCAACCAATCACGATTCATTTGTTGTGCGCCCTCGAGACAATAAAAAATGTTATTAACGTACGCACTGGCCATTATTGACGCGCAATCGGCTAATACCAATTGATTTATGAAACGGCAAAAGCAGAAATTATAATCCTGTTCCGCGTTCTGCACTCTACTCCCGTGTTCCCGGTTGTTGTTGTTGTATCATCGCTGGCTGGCTGGTTAATAGCCCAATGTGCATTGGGTAGTGGTGATATAATGGAGATGAACAAAGGGATGCACGCGCCAGTGCTTTTCTACTCTTCTCTTTTTTTTTAAATACGTTTTTCGTTGTTTGTATCCCCGCACCAGAAAAGGGAAGCATGCTGAAATTCCCTATGGAGTGCGAGTAGCTTTTAAAATATTAACCGCAGCGTCTGCACAGCTTACGAATACTTTTTTAAAAAGTGTACAAGTCTAATAAGGTAGTAAATATTAATTCCCCGCTTTTGATGTCAAATTAATTCATACACTTTTATATCATGAAGCAAGCAAACTTTAAACAAGTTTCGGTGCGTGTATATTCGGGGCTGGTTGTTGAAGCCGTGTATTTGTATTAGCTAGACATGCACTCAGTCGACGCGTGCAAAACGGAAAGCTGAGCTAAGCCGTCAGCTGAAAGGACCGTGACTGAAAGCTGATGCCTGCTGCATTGAAGCATCAGCAGGACACACCGACCGAGCAGTACTAGATATTGGGGAAAAACCCTCTGCTGTCTGCTGATTTTAAGCTTACCGAGCGAACAGCGCAAGTTGCATGTGGTTTTAGTTGCTTTAACACGCTCACTGAATAAATACCTGATAAAATCAATAAAGTCACACGATATTTGCAATCTCTATGATTCAACGACGAGGAGCAGCACAAGTGAAATTTACACTGGGGCTTATTCAATCCAACAAAAAAAGTACAAACGAAGTGAAATTGATTGGAAAAAGTACAAGTTTGTTCTGATGCATGCTTCCATAATGGTTTTATTCTTTTCGTCGCGCTTGCGAATCTTTGAAATTTATCTCTATGGTTGTCTGTCGGCATTTTCCACATTTCCACACATGTTTTGTCTTTCGCCCGAAATGCACGAGGAATGTGGAATTGAATTAACGCGAATTGGAAATGCGTTCTTCCAATGACTGGCTCACGAGCAATCGAAGCAACGTAAAATTTCAATTACTTTTCCGGTTTGTCCGGGGGATTCGAGATTAAATTGCGCGCTATTTACAAGCGAGCAGAGCGGCAATAGATAATACGGCAAATTGAATATGAAACTTGATACCGCACGAGTTTAATGAAAACCCAACTAACTGCAAACGAACGCACGAAATCTAATCAGCAATCTCAATTTTCTTTCAGCCTTCGAGTTGCGCGCGCGTTTTGTCAGTGGAAACCTCAAAAGGCTGAAGGGCAAGCGGCGTTTTTGCATTTTTCTGCATTTGCATTTCATTTCAGCGCTCGTAAAATAAAATAGAGTCATCAAGGGGTCGTTAAGCGTGCATTTTGTGGTCACATTAGATGATAATGTAATATCACTCACAATGCACGAATCACGCAGAGGAAAAACGTTAAACTTTTTAGCTGCATTTTTCGTTTGGTTATATGAAGCTTATCGCAAGATTTTCGCTACATTAATTTTGATGCATTTTGGGGTCGTAACCGAAAACTTTTCAAAGGCTTCCTCGACGCGTAAGCAACACAGCAAAAAATAAGAAAACTTTTTAATAAAGTATGCAAGGTACATAGGTCATGTGTAAATTAATATTGACATTGACTTGATATTTGAAGCGTACTCTAAATAATTACTCGGAGTATTAATTACTGATTGCAATATTATTTAATTACTTGTACAGTCGCATGTTAACTAATTGGACACAATATTGATTGCTAGCCAGTTGCCTGAATGCACATACTGGGATGACATTTAATGTCTCTAACAGATATCCAAATTTCCCAAATTATAATTGCATGTGCAATTGCACTAATTAAATGACCAGGGATTGCAGTAGGTTGGTAATCAACTACCGTTATGGAACCAGAACTTAATGAATAATTTAAATAATAATTATGGGGAAATGAAACAAATTGGAATAGTTTGAATGAAATGTGTTAATGTCTTTGTTACAGGCGACGAGAACGAGTGCCTGGAAGAAGCGATAAAAGCTGGGGCGGCAAGTCACCAAGGCAACGAAATCAAATTATATCCAAAACGCTAGCCTGGCACGGATGGATATTATATGGATAATAAAATTACATTGTCGTTTGATGTAAGTAAAATATTAGCATGATCTAATTAGCTCTCTTAAAATGCGCGCACGAATTCGTGAAGGGGGAACTGAAATGCGGCAGCCAGATTATTATTTCGCACAAAATACTAATGAGCAATTAGTATTTACCAACTTAAATTATAGGAGTGAGAGAAGTACTTGGGTTACTCGAAATTAATCTTTGCGCCGCGTGCTTGGCGTGCAATAGAAACACGAAAACGAAACAGCAAAACAAATCTGCCCAATTTGAACTGTGTTCGAGTATAAAATATGATCCAATTAATGTCTACTTCTCCATGCTGTAATTGCACGACGATAAATCAACAAATGCAATTTATTTACGATTTATTTATTGGCATTTCGTTATTGCGCTGGATGCAAAGCAATCGTTTCAAGTTTTGTGCTGATAAATGGTTTGCAAATGTTGTGATATCAAAACAAAAGGCAAAGTGAAAAGTGATATTACGAGTCAAGTTTCGTCAAGAGTTCTTTCAAGGACATTTTGTGCAGCCTGCGCGTCTAATGCACCCTTCTTTCACGCGCGTCTGGACGAAATGAAAGCCTTAAACAGTGAGCGAGGGAACAAAATAAACGAAAACAAATTTGTGTGTGTCCCCGAGACGAGTGGGAAAAGTGCACGAAGGTTATTTATCATTCCATCATGTGCTGTCCGTTTGCGTCCTCCCTGATGCATGCACGTTTGTTGCATCCAGGATTCAGTGACGGGGAAAATCAATAAAATCGCTTACGCCGTCGCACAATCGTGATTATCTTTGAATGGGTCATTACTGACACCCTCAAATATGCACATTACTGATAGCATTCAGCTGAAATAACACACGCACTTGGATATCGATAAAAATCGGATATGTTTTTCCTGAGATTTCGATCTTTATTCTGGATTTGCTACTTCCTACTACTTTCGCTACCTATACGCTCATAGATCAAGTCGTATCCTGGCTTGAGTGCGAGTATCCTTCGTCTTCGTCGGGTGCAAGACAAATAGAAATGATAAATTTCACCAATCACATATGATGCAGCCCGTATTTGTTTTGATCCACTTTTCAAATCTATATTTTCCTGTTTTTCCCCCAAGTCTCCAAGTTTTCCCGACACATACAAGTAGTCGTATGTCATATATTATGTTGCGGCTGAGATCCTTTTTCGCACAAAGAATATATGAATATTTTTCTCACTCTCTCCTCTGACTCCTTGGAGGAATCAGGTTGACTAGTCAAAGTGTCCTTTCATATTTCACTTTCTACGGGCATCTTCAATGAAAATATATGAGGGAGAATGAAAAATATACTTGCACCTAATCAAATGGCAGGTTATAAATTCCAATAGTTCAATCGTGGGATGAATTTAGATTTTAGACATTGAATTTACCTTGGTTTAAAATGTCCCAATTCCCCGTAGCGTTTAAACGTAGTGATTTGCGGTGTGGTTACCGTTGACGAAGGCGTCCCGCACCAACTGCGCCGTTTGTTGTCGATGACAACGGTCGTGCCCGTCACAGGACTCAGGCACAAGCTGGCGCGATTCCTGGGTATGCCCGTATTGTTGTTCGGGCTGCGCAGGCCGTTATCCAGCGTTTCCGGCAGCATGCCGACGACTGACTATTATTCCCTGCTCGTCACAATATACAAAACCTCAAAGGCGCGCGCGAGCGTTACTGACGAACGTCTCCTGCTTTGCACATCACACATTCATGCTAGACATCAGCACTCCTCATTCGAAATTAGCAATGCGAACTTCTTTGATGTCCTCCCTTGTAATTTCCGGTTCTTCGTTGTGGCCGGCGTGAATAGTAGTGCGGCACGAGGAGGGGAAGAAAATTCAACATCAATAATTAGATATTCTTTGAACGTAACTGTATCACAGACGAAAATAATTCTTGAGCGAACCAACTTTTTATCCAGCATACAAATTATGGACTGCAAGACTTAAATTTAGTGACAAACATGTATAGAGAGCTAATTACGTTGAAGAACTTGAGCGTGATTTACTTAAACCCACAAAAGGTGGAGGAGTATGTAGTTAATACGCGAAGACACATTCTCTCTCACCATTCTCAGCTTTAGTCTTCTTAGTCGTGCACAAGCAACACAACAGCCTAATAATTCACTTTGCAGACTGCTCACATAGTTATGGATTTAATTATAATAGCACGGGTGTAACTCTCTTGAACTGTGAGCACAGGAGAGAGCTACTTACTTATTATTTGTACACGGTGAGAGGGTTGAAATCTGCGTGATGCGAGTACAAACAAAGTAACAGTTTGTAACTCGGAGAACTTTATTAATATTAACGAATAAGTTTCAAACAAAGCGCGTATTGTTGGGTACAACTTAATTTTAAAATATCCGACTGTGCCTCACTACCAAATAATAGATTTTTAAAAGGGGCTGGTTTTTTAGATGGAAAAAACGTGAATTACACCAATAATTCTCGGTTAGTTGAGATAAAAATATATTGATGTTTATTGCATATGTTTCGTTCCCTAAACGGTAATCTTTCTCCTGTTTTTCCAGGCGTTTTATTGTCGCACTTTTCCGACTTTTTTCAGCGTGAGCAGCCGCCTGATAAAAAGTTAATACCGTGCGCACATTAATAACAATCGAATATATCGTTATGTGCCCCGTTATTCGAAGCCAATCGGCAATAAGTTTTGATTTGTTTCGGAGCCTTTCTAAACTCCGCACTGAGCCAGTCAGGCTGCGCGCTTGATGTAGGGAAACGTTATGTGTGTGATGCGCAAAGAATGGAGAAAAACTAGCTGTATTTTGATTAAAGTATATTATGAAATTGACTTGTATAAACAACGGTAATCAAAGAGTACAGCACGCGATGAAACGAAATCGTATGAGACGCAAAGCGAACATGAAATTTCGAAAATTGCGCTCAGACTCGACTCGTCTGAAATTCGCTTTGATTTATGCACTCGCAAACGTCCTGAATACAAATCCCGGAAGGCTGCGTCACGATTGTGAAGCGTATGCCAATTGAGTTTATATTAAATCTACACCAGAATGTCGTCCAACAGTCTAACGCGCAAATACTAAAACGACTAAACGAAGAAGAACAGGACGAAGGCAGAGACAGACATGAAGTCGTCTGCGTATTTTTACATTCTGTTTTATATTCACAGCTTCTACGCGCAATGCGAATAAGTTTGTTGTTTCGTTTAGTATTCTGCATAGTTTTCATTTCAAAAAATAAATGTCTTATTTATTTGCTGCTCTTAAAAGTCTTCGTTAATATAAAACGCGTGATAAAGGATGGCGAAACGCAAGGAAAGAGCAAACGCGCATTCGCGGCGAGTGAATTATGATCTAAGAATGGAAGAATAATGCGCGAGGGGTGCATGTGCAATATTTCCAGGACGAGTAACCCTATTCGAAGGATGAAGAAGCCACCCGACGACGACTAGGACGCAAATATTCGCTTTTTGTCATTTAAATATCGCCTTTGGACGTGCGAAAGCGTATTCTTTTCTAGTAGGCGTGCAGAAGCAATTTGAAAATTTGAATTTCTCTTGCAGGATAATAATCGAAAATTTATTACACATAAATCAATACGAGATTTCATAAATCCTTCAACGCTAGTGAGCAAGCAACCTACATAGCACTGTTAATAAATTTTCCAGGCACATGGAAAATGTTATAGTATTATTTTATGAGGTCACATCACGTATTTTCGAAATACAACAAGTATGAAGCGCGAAAGGGCATTGAACCGCCGAAAATCGAACTAAAAGTGCGCGATGTTATTATTTCGTCCGATAATAATAGTGTTACTTTATTACGCGTTCCAAAAATATCAATAATCCGTGTTTTATGCATGGCTCTTCCCAAAACTCTCAAATAAATTACGTGCGGAATAAATGTCCATGTAAAATAAAATTATGTGGAATAATTACACGCAACGTGAAGCAATTAAAAGCGAGTTAAATAAGTTTCGTTAATTGCTCAAAACATGGAGAAAACTAGCGCGGAGAAATGATTAAAACGACTGTTCATCTTAGTTTATACTGATGAGCGCATTATTTGTATTTAAGAAATTAAAACACATAATTGTGGTCCATGATTACGTTTTAAGTGCACATCGAGGAGTGCGAGGACTGAAAATCGGTGAAAGTATTTTTTGAAACTCAATGCTTGCAGCAATTTACAATGTAAATGATATCTGGTCGCGTTTGTTATTGCCTTTTTTAATTGAGCGCGTTTTTACTCGGTTTACTGAACCGGTAACTGAGTCACAACCGCGCTCACAACACGCGAGAGACCACAAACAAATCAAGTAAAAAACGACAAGTAGTGGTTTGCGTACTCGCAATTCACATTTTCATACATCGCACTCGCAAATTTAATTATCAATCTAATAAGTGAGATTATTCAATTTGTGTTCTTAAGCGCATCTTGAAATAACTATTGGAATTGCATATGGTATTGAACGAATGTGGCGTGTTGAAAATTCGTGCTCTATCACGATCTCGTCTACTCGTAAGCTATGATATTAGCATACATAAAAACGCATAGGCAAAGTTAATGAACCTTAATAGTCTACTTTGGAAACTTATTTTATGCTAAAAAACGCAGCTTTCATAATTGCGTTTGCGCACTTTTATGACAAGTTCTGCTGCTGCTCGTGAAGACGTTCACCACAAGTCCTTTATACAACTAGTTAACACAAAAATATTAACGAAACGTAATTTAACGCTGAGACGGCAGTAAATTTTACAGCACTTATGCGTATTTTCAGGACGCAGTTTACAGCACGCTCTCTTTTATTATCACTGCACGATTCTCATATGATGCGCGACGTTAATGTGCCATCATCGCACATGATTATTAAATACTCTCGGAATACGCTAAGCTGCCGTGAAATAATATTATGCTAATAGCTTTGCGCAATGTTCAAACGATTCAAACGCCGGCAATCGCAAATTGCAGATGGATATTTTTATTCGTCTATTAAATTGAACATTTTTCCATTTTTCAATAGGTTTTTTAATACGGGAAAAATCATTGAATGTCTATTGAATTAATAAAATTTAATCTGGCAATTAGCGAGTGAGCGCATGCAAGGCTGTTTTTTAGTAATACAGCTAATTATCTGTAATTTGTGTTTGTAAATATATTTACGAGCCGGTAGACTAACGAGCGGAAAACGTGCGTGGATTAAAACAGCGCCAATTAAAATCTCAGTAATATTCGATTACCAATCAACTAAATCAGCCAAATTTTACGCTCATCCCAATTTGTATGATGAGTTTTACTACAATAATTGCTTCCTCTACTAATGAGTCACTTTATTGATAATAATCGTGGATGTTTTCAGATACCAAAAGCGCAATCAGAAATAAAACACCCATATCTTGCATATTATTAAATATTCGCGCAATTTATGAAACAGATGTGAGTCAACTGCATACGAAACAATAATACTTGAGAAGAAAGTTGACTTATGCAAATACGGATTGCATGTTATCTGTCATTGAATAACTGAATGAATGAATCAAGGTGGGCGTCTTTGGGAATGTTGGGTAAAGTATTAAGACACTAGCTTAAGATAACCATAATGCGCAAGAAATATTGTGTGGTTCGCTCGCTCAAGAATTAAATTCGAATACGCTTAAGTAATGTAAATACCTCTTTCTTCGTGCATGGACTTAATGACGGACGAAACATGTGGGATGACACATTTTACATCACACTTGAATTAGGCTTAGTGTTTCGTCACTTGCCGTCCGGCGTGATCAAACACATGAGCAATTAGAGGATTGATTGCAAGTGCATCGCGAGTTTAGAATCCCATATTGCGAGAGGCGGCAGCGCGTCGAACATCGACAGACCGAACCCGAAGCTCACGTAATACTGAATCAAGGCACGGGTGGGAGCCACGCTAGCCGCTCCGAAAGAGAAGAGATGGTGGTGGCGCGCATGTTGCTGGCATTGCCAACGATGAAGAAGGGATACCGGCGGCAATGCCAGACACTCTTCAGCTGCTGTATCGCATGAATGCCTTCGTCGTGCGCTAACGCTAACGGTAAATGTCTGTCACATTCGCGTGCAATCCACTACAATATGCAAGAAGACTCAACAATGACCGAAATCCACGTTTAGCCTCGTTTAAGTAGAAAATTAACTCAACTTTTCATTTCTGGCTAATTTAGTATCCTGGCGCTAAGGATTATATCGTTGTAACAGTTAGTTGGGCATTTGCACGCGTAGAGTGCGTTAATAACGCGAGTAAGGGTAGTTAGCACCCCACTCCTGGCGTGAGTCACACGCGCCTGTTCAGCGTTTGATAACGCCAGATTATGCAAGTTAATTGATGACTCCTGATATCTAATTGAAGGAATCGTGTCATGCACTCGTGCCACTGGAATCGTTTAAATATATTTTCAATTCATGCGCACTGTTTGAATGATAAGGGATGATAATAATTTTAGATTAAGCTTCCCGTCTAGTCTAGCCACGCAGGAGACACTTTCGACTTCCTCTAGCATAATAAATGTGTCTGACCTTTTCCACCATCCAGGATTTTCTTCGATTATTTCTCATATCTTCGCATCCAGAGTTATATAAACATAGTTCTTGCGCGTCTGGCGTCTGTTTGATGCATACAACTCAAATAAAGCGTGGTAGTTTAATAAAACACCGAAATGTTGTTGCATAAACGCGAATGCGACGCTGGATTTTTGACTTGTTTGCATTGACTCAGACAGGATTTAAATCTGAGTGCAAATAAATGCATCATGTTTGATATTTGTTTGTATTCTTTCCATATTTCATCACATCACATCAACGGATAATAAAATTCATGCGCGCATAAAATGTGTTCAATGTTTGCAATTATATAATATTTACTATTTATAAAAAACGCGATGCGATGAGAATAAAGTTCATTGCCACTTCACATAGCAGATGCATAGGCAATGTAAATATGTATAACAATTTCCCTATAGTAGGTAGTAAGTTCTCTTATCGATCACTTTTATAAATTGTATTTATCTGTACTATGAGCAATCATTATTTGCTACTAACTGACTGCATAGTATATGTTGTAGTAATAGCACAATTCTTTCTTTACTGTTGTCATTTGCTTCGAATGAATGCAAGTTATTTACAGAACAAACGCGCGCTCGTTATTATCTAAGAGATATCTATAGATAATTATGGTGAGTGCGCTTTTAGAAAAACGCTCGTGGAATGTCTAGCCCGATGGCAAATAATTTAACGCAACGCGTGTTTAATCAGAACAACAGGCAAATTCCAACAGCAACTACAACTGATGGTGTTTTAACTAACGCTTTATTGTTTTCGAACACTTTTACGCGTTAACGCTTTTAATTTAAACTCACTGTGTGCTACGCAAGTTAAGAATAGAGAATTCTTTTAAGAAGTACACAAAGTGTCCAAATGAAATTTGAAATATGTGGATATTATAACCGCGAGGAATTTTATTATGAAATTTAAATGTTAAATATTTTTAGATTGAATAAACATATTCCATGAGATGAGTAACAAAACTGGTAAAAGTGAAATGGGACAGCATAAAAAGTGAAGTCGCATACTAATAAATCATTCGCAAGTAATCTAAATTTAAATGAAGCGAAACCGAATGATTTTATTCGTGAGTGAAATGGAATAATTCCAGCGAAAGAATAGAATTTCTTGGTATTTTAGACGTACACTTTGTATATTTATAAAGTTGTATTCACGGATGAATAAGTATAAGTGTCTGAAATGTTTTGCTAGATGAACGAAGTGCAATCAAAGCTTCTCGAAGGAGTCGTGTAATGTAAATGAAAACGTAAAGTAACGCAACGCGCGGTTGTAGCGAGACGAAATGCCGAAAATACTCGGCATATTTATCCCGAAAAAGTCGCATCAACATATAAACATACTCGGGGCGACGCCTGTCAACGTTTAGAGGAGCGTCTCGACGCCCCGTAATACGTCAATACACGTGCATGATGATCATCATTCCGATGCAAAGAGTAACAAAATGTTATAAAGCAAAGCTCGCTCTCTTCAAGTGTGCTCATCTTTCATATTTCGTCGTCTTTAGGAGCGGCAAGGAATATTGCATTCTTTTTATTTTATTGTCACTCGTAAAACACTTGGTGGCTGAGCCTGCAGGAATACGAAATACGCATAAATAAAGAAATGAACACTTCAAGTTCAAGAGAATTTTCGGGAATTTTTTCGTTTCGCTGCGGTTTTTTGTTACTTCAACATGTGGCGCACATTTTTGGATTTTGCAACGCAGTTGGACGACCAATAAAATTCCCTCAGTTTATTAATCCATGCAAAAGAAGATGTGTTAATTATTTCTTGAGAATTTGAAACATTATCTTTGCTTGAATTTAACTAGTTGGCAATTCTCTTTAACAATCACTATTCGCAAATGACCAAGAACAAAATCAACGGAGAAAATAACGGCCGCACATTCTTTTTACTTAGCAAATAGAGAAAATAAAGTTGACCTTTATTTTGTTCTTAAAGCCGAACAATACTTAATGTCATTGTTACACAAGTTAATGTTGCGTTTCACAATTATTGCGTGTAATTCAATGTGACATTGTTAAGGCATCATTTCAATGCGGAATTATTTAAATTTCTGATGCTGCACCTTAGACGAAGAACAATTATTTCCACATATAAATTTTTATAATTAAAAAATGAACAGCCAAGAGTGGTAAAATAAAATGCAATTGGATGACCGGCGAATGTGTGAGGCAATTTTTGACGGCTGAAGTGCTCGTGCCCAGACCAAAAATAAAACGAAATGTCCCTAAAGTTGGAATATTTTGCATACTTTTTACCCAGCCAGGAATTGCTGCCAACTAATTAAAACGAGCGTGTGCTGTTCGCGCGTTTTATTCGTCCTCGGCTGATACTAATACGACTACTACGCACACTCCAACCGGGATAAAACGGGCTGGGAAGGCCGTGAAGATGATGAAGAAAAAAGCCACCCTTTACGTGCCTCCGGAGAGACATTCGGAATTATGTATTCCCATTTCTCTTCGTGCGCGAAGAAAACATAAAACACAATTGAGCGTCGAAGTGTTTTAATTTGCCAACGTCGGAAAGTCTGCTTGATAAAATATTCAATTAAACATGAAACGCAAACCTCGCCAGAAATTTAAATGCTCTTTTGCTCCCCGCACACACATTCTTTGCGTGTCGCTTTTTTGAATAATTTAAAAGGATAGCATAAAGAATTTTATGTAGTTTAGATCACGAACTGCAGATCCGTAAAACTTTATTGGAATGGATTTTGCGTTGCCCGCAAAACGATTTTACAGCGCAGGAACCGGAAACATCTGGACACTCAAGTCCAAGGTTTTAAGACAACTTTTACCGCTTTAACCACAACTCCTGCTGCTTTTATATGCGGCAATATAAAATTTTCTACTCGCTTTAACTATTTAACTAAATAGCTCGTATTAAATTAAACTCGAAATAATTAATTAGCTAGCTAAGCAGTTAATTTGTTATTTTGTTGCGTGGTTCGTCGTAAAACAAATGCATTTTATTTCATTGCCATGAAAATAATTATTTCGAGTGTGTTGAATATGCATTTATACAGAAGTCCTTCTTTTAACATCATTCTCCAAGGGTATAATGAATGATGGATGATGTACGGATGGGCGATGGACGAAAGCCATTAGATGAAGAAGAACGCGTTCCAGAGTTTCGAAGCGAATTTAGTTGCATGACCTCTCTAACCCTCCAACCACCCCCTAAAGCATTCGGGAAACCTCGACGAACTCTGCATGCAGATGATCCCTTGTTTTATTTACACCGCGGGCAAGTTTCATCTATTACGCCACCGTTTTAAACCCTTCAACAATATTCCTCAATGTGTCCACCCTCAATTTCAACAAACTCTTGTTCCCCGGGTGTCATTATGCATTATACACAACAGCGCATACATTATTCACCTATTTTTACAACCGCGCCAGAACTTTACTTATGTAAAATATACTTAAGTGATGTTTGAGGTAGGCAACACGAATTACATACTCACTTGACGAGCGCGCAACTTTGAATTTAAATGCTCTTTTCAAATACTCTATTCATTATGTTTAAATGACAATTACCTGGAAGCGACCACTGGTCCAATTAGCACCCTGCTAATTAAGTGATAATGAGACACTTACCTGAAAAAAGGAACAAAGAATTAAATAACATCAAAGAATATAACACACAATACTTGATTAGTGTTCGCTAATGAAGTGTATTCACACTCCGAAAAGAAAGAATAAGAAACGCAAAAAAGCGCAACCCCTAAAGCAATTCAAGTGAAATATTTCCATGAATAGAAAAGATTTCGTGTCTTCATTCGAAAGGCGTTTGAATACGTAAAAAATGCACAAATGCGAGATGGAGAAATGAATGCGACTTTGCGCATTGAGACGGCCAGGTGAAGTGGCAAAGAGGGCGTAAAAATATTTTATTATGCGACTGTGATTTCTTCCTCCCTTCTTTCTTTCAGTGCATTTTTGCTTTCATCATTCTATGCATTCTTGTTTTTCAGTTCCCCGCCGCTTTATACTTTCTTTGGTAATGTTTAAATGTTTTTTCTGTTACAGGCTTTCATCGTCCTGGATGGCACATTACGTTACAACGCGGCCGATGAAGAAAACTTAGGAGTGCAACCTTCTATGGCGTTGCATTTTGCGCTGTCGTTTTCTGGCCAATGCCGTGTCAATTGCCAGTGAAGGAATTAAATTCCAGGGTGACAGAAACGCCGACGACGCAGTGAAAACTCAAGGAATTTCTCTGCCTTTCCAGGACGGAATGGGATGGATAGGATACGCACCACGTCGATTTTTACGTGGTAGATTTTTACTTAATTGGATTTATTGATTTATATTACACGCTCTCAGTACAATCCCCAAGGAATTCTAACAGTAAAATATACTGAGCGTTGTTGAGAATTGTATTAAGGTGAAAGCAGTTTAAGATGTATCTTTTGTTAGCATTGTTTAGATAGATGGGAAAGTAGAATACTTGAGATTATATTGTCATTAGCGAAATAGTGAAACAGCTAATGATAAAACGTCGCCGCGCGTTAACATCAAAGCGTAGATTAACGTCTAATGTCCAATGGGCATTCGGTCTAAAGCTAAACTTCCCAGACAGTTGGTGCCTGTTCCCGCGGGTTGCGTGGGACGGGCACGAGCTGCCGACTCAAGTTATGTCTGCGGGAACGCTCGTGGTCGGTCCGTGTTTTCTTTGCGCCAAGTTTGCGGACTTTCCAATGAAACTTCTAAACGATTGTCTTGGCATGCTACCTTCCTTCGTCTCCTTTGTGGCTTTTACCAGGGTGGAGATGAAGAAATGTGCGCGTTTTAATTGTCCGTGATATCGCTATCATTCACAGACAATAAGTTTACTAAAACTGTGGAGAAGAAGTTTAGCTTTTGACTTTAATGGAGAGATATGTTTATATTTGCAGAATACTTAATAAAGTTTCGTCTGTAAAAAATATATGTAATGTGTTTTGACTTGAGCAGTAAATAAATGCTGTTTTTAAATGAATATTTGTTGTTTCATTTTACCTAGTTACATTATATTGTCACCGACTCCTAAGAGTATAAAACTGTTGATAGATACGTTATATTATTACCTACTACAATTGTTAGTTTCAATAGTCATTGCTTGTGTAGTCAATAGCCTAGTAGGTTAAGCGTCTGCTTACCGGCTAGGCGTGCTAGGTTCGATCCCTGGCGCAATCCGAATTTTTAAGTTTTCTAAGTAAATTTAAACATATGTGAGCATATATAGGGAAGATCAAATTTCGGCATAGCAATAGCACACCATAGCCTAGCGGTATAAGGCTGTGGAAGTGATCCGAGTGTCTCAGGTTCGATCCCCGAGAAAGACGATTCAATTTTAAGTTTTCAATTTAAACATATTTCAGCCTATATAGGGAAGATCAAATTTCGCCATAGCAAGAGCACTCCATAGCCTAGTAGTAGAGTCTGTGGAAGTGATTCGAGTGTCTCAGGTTCGATCCCCGAGAAATGCAATCCGAATTTATAAGTTTTCAATTCCCTTGTACGCTCAGCGGACCCAATGGACTTAACTGTATATGTCCAATGGGGCCCCCGGAAGCGTACAAGGGCCCCATTTTCAATTTTTGAAGTCCGTACGTATTAAAATCGTTTTGAAACAGCCCACCCCAAGCTTCGCTCCCCGGCAGGTTGCTTGTCGACCAGCTCGGTCGCTGTCCGACTAGCAACTGCCTCCCCATTCCCGATTTTCGTTACCAACAGACCGCGGTTTCTGACGTCATATTGCTGAAGGGGGGAGCTCTTTAGCGCCACCACAGATATACGCCAGAACTTATACGAATTGGTACTGCCCCAAGATTCCACCAGGGAATTACAATGGAACTTAGAAATATTTTCAAAGTGCTCAATTGAATTAAGCGCTATGATCAACTGAATGATCATTCCATTGGACTTAAGGCTGTAACCAATGTACAAGAGGTGCTTTGAATTTAATTTTGTGAAAAATGTAATTTCCAGCTGCCCCGGCCGGGATTCGAACCCGGGATGCCGAATCCACAGGCAGGCACGTTACCA
This sequence comes from Aleochara curtula, assembly GCA_963978815.1. NCBI lineage: Eukaryota > Metazoa > Arthropoda > Insecta > Coleoptera > Staphylinidae > Aleochara > Aleochara curtula. Next base: position 10,345,552 of record OZ022220.1, read on the forward strand.
ACTATGCTAGTAACTAACTTACTAGACAACAATTGAAACTTATACATATTTAAAACTTTATGTACAATATAGAAAGTTTTACCATCAACTGTAAATGTCTACGGCACAGACTTAAGAAAATCAAGTTGTTTAAGAATATTTGAATATGAAAAGAAGTTTAATTGATTGTAAATTAAAAGAAAATCAACGACAAATGAATGCAGCATTGCAACAAGAAATGGTAATTCGCGAACATCAAAGTTTGCAACTTGGAAAAATGCAAATTAAGTTTTAATTAAGTTTTCTTCAACATCTGTTAATTTACCAGCTTGAATAAGCAACTAATATAGAAAACTTGCGAGTTTACGTAAATGTTTATTTAAAAATGCGAAAATATGTTTTGGATAAATGTAGGGGAAGAACGAAAGAAACTTTGGCGTTTCTTTAATTGAAAGAGGGCACAAACGAAACAAAATCAATTGAGCATCCAGGCGGTAAAGACGCTGTAACATTGCAGTTGCCCTCTTGCGCTTTTGTCGCCGTGGCGAGGGCAAGATAAAGGCACCTTTGGGGCGCTTTCCGAATCAATCAGGGTGTCAATTAGTCCTGCACTCGGCTGAATTTCATTCATTCATTCGTTCAATCCCCCAATGTCGAACTCGAGTTCAAGTTAAAGCAACTGGACACCGAGCATTCGTTGAATTAATTAAATTACTTGTTGAAGCTGCTAGTCTTGCAATTTTTCAGCCAATTTTTTCAGTGCATTACTCCACTAAGATAATAGCAGCGTAGAGTGCAATTAAAACTGTGCATTGTTCCACACTATTATTCTTGCAATTCGCGTTTGAAAAGAAAATGAGAAAAATATTACAAAAGAGAAGATTTTTCATTAAAAGTCTTCATTACTCTCCATTGTCATTTGGCCAGCAAGCAAAAGAATAATCACTATGGTTCTTCATTTTTAATGAACTATCTTCCTCCCTCTTTTGTTATAAATTCATAGCGCATTGCCTATTTTGCCTATGACATATGAGTACAATCAAATAATAAACATATTCTTAAATAACTGCACACAGTTTTATAGCAAGAGTTATAAAGTTGCATATTTGAAGAGATTTCCTCATCTCATTCGGCTGTCTGACTAGAGCAAAGTGAGCGGAAATAAATTTTATCTAAGCGAAAACCGAGTACTCCACATTTTACGAGCCAATAAAAAGTAAGTTTTTACGATTGTTTGCTTATTCAATGTCAATTCGCGAAGAGCGAAGGGCATTTCCGGTTTCGCCTGCAATTGACACCGCGTCAATAACTCCGGGGCAATAAAGCTATAAAAGATTATTTGGTAGAACATCAACGTGTTATTCGAAGCTAATTAATTGCAGGATTATTCCGAATATGTAATCATCAAATATCAGGCAGCAGGCAGTAGGCACCAGGCAGGAGTGTTGTTTAGTCGATGGCATTGTGAGTAATAATCAATTGCAAATTTTAAAGCGGATTACGTTTCATTGTGAGTCGACCCGACCATTGTTCATTTGTAATCGGGTTTGAATATTTCCGGTCTCCATTTTCATTTCCGTAACGCATTAATCTTTTGTTGATGCTAAACACTTGAGCGAGTTTGGAATGTGTCCGAAATATCTTAACATTTTTCTCAGCAGTCAGGATCGATTGAAATTCCAAACTTTTATTGACCATTTCGTATTCTTTAAGTGCGCCGTTTACTTGATGCAAATATGAACCGCATGTTTATCTTAAAAGCCTGCCAGATCATATTTACGTATTGTTGTACGTAATGGCAGGACGCAGGACGAAGGACAATGGCAAAAGGACACAAAAGCGTGGAGCTAATGCAAGAAGAACGGCTCGCTCAGTCTTTGGCAAGGCGCAGAAGATGACAACGACCGTGATGCAATACAAAACGATAGGAAAAAAGAAAGCAAGAGGGACATAAAGACTTTTATCGCCTCGTTTAACGGTCGATCAGAAACGCATTATTTCTTGTTTATTATTTTTATAGTTTGCAATACCATTTAGCAGCTTAATGGAGCTCTTAGAAAGTTTAGGTTGGGGTTTATCACAATTGATAAAACAATTGATAAGCGTGTTTAAAAAGGAAAAACCACCATTGAATTGTGAATTTGATTAGAGTGAATATTAGTGAATAAAGTCTAGACCACAGAATTTGATTTTGCTTCCAATATGGGAACAAAGTATCCAGGATAAATTTTGGGATACAGTCTGGTTGCATGGTTGGTGGATTGAATAAAGCCATCATCATTAGAACCCACCTAAGTGAATCATCCATCCCTTCATACATCAGCACATATACACATCTACCCCGTCATAATCATCCCTGAATATACACATAAAACACACGTGAGTGTATATTACAGGCAGGCTTTAAATAACCAAGTTTACCAACACTTTTACATTGTCAGCGCACAATGCACGTGATAACACACACGCTGATATTTCCGGTATGAAATATGGCTGCTCATATCTTGCACTCAATGTTCATGTGCTGAGCCTGGACATGTAGGAGACCGCATCCTGTGGCGCGAGGGAAGGAGCAGGGAGGAAAGCATCATGCATGGTTCAACACGCCATCGCCTGCAGCATGCAAGCTGCGGTGTTCGCTCCCGATATATTTACTCGTACATCACATCACATGTAGCCTGGCAACCCTTCACTCCATGTGTGCGCAAAATATAATGTGCAAGTTATTAGCAGATGTTCGCCAAGAGAAAATTCAATTACACGCGGAAAAATTATAAATAAAACTGCAAGGCGAACTGGAATAATTTAAGATGCGATTGGAATGTCTGTTATGACAGCAGCACATAGAAATGCATTTACATTTAATGGCAGCTTGCGCAAATCAATTTGCTATTTAGATTTACAATTAAAATATTGTAATATGCCTTGCAACATCTGACTCTTCGCTCTATTCGTCTTGTCTTGTTCCTTACGCTTGAAGCACGAAGCACTGAAGAATTTGTATTTTATGGCTGCACAAACAACAATATGCCTTCTGTTCACACTTGTTCGTGTTTCGCTGTTCTATTCCATTCAATGCAATCATTAATTCTGCCCGCTTGATGCCTGAGATTAATTAAAGTATGCGCATGTATATTCTGCCAACGCATTTAATGCACTTTGTGCATTTGCAATATTAGAAATGTCAAAGAGCAATACACTTTATACACTCGTTTAACTAGTGTTACTATTTTATATTAATTTCACTTTAATATAATGTCATAAAAAGTTGAAGAAGATATAAAACGTGTACGTATGTTTTAAGTTTAAAAGTAATGACTCAACAGGCATAAATTATAAAAGCGAGCGAACGAGCGAAGGCAACAAAACATCGTAAGCAGGAACAAAACGCTTTGTGCGTAAAAGTAATTAATATTTGAAGAGCGCCGCCGGCGGCCGCCACCTGCGTTTCGCTCCCACACTATATTATGAATTAAAATCCGCATCAATACAGCCGCCCTCGATGCCCACATTTGCCACCGTTGCCGCCGCCCTTCAACACTTTACAGCCGCTTCCTCCCGCGACACAGGAGCAGGCATATTAATGCGCTGCATGCGCATCGCAGACAGGATGAGAAATGCGCGGATGCGCCCCGAACGCCTAACTTATAAATCCTTCAAAATTCCCACTTTGAGACGGTGCAAAACAGGAAAAAACTTTAACGCTCGCGCAAGACATAAAATTATTTGACTTTCAACTTTATAGCAAGCCATAAATATTTTGTTTAAAGTTCTATTTGGTAATTGGTTTGTTTGCTGTTATTGCCTATTACAACAGCACCCTCGAGTGCCACTAAACAGCGCGAAATTTAGTGACAAATAAAGCAATTCGCGGCCGAATGTCTTTTTGCCGCTGTTATGGTTATGACTCAATAACATGCGCCAAGTAAAACTTTTCTTCAAAGTGTTTATTATCACTCCAACAAAACAAACTTCATCAAAACTAGGCTGACGAAAATACTTAGAAACTTTTCCAGTAAAAAATGAAATTGCAAACGTAAAAAGTTGCTGAGTTCATTTCTAATCCACCCTTACAATATTCAAATTGCTGTGTAAGCTCAAAGAATGTAATGCACTCACATATGGAGGCGGCGAACACAATTGCAGCTTAAATTTCAAGTAGTGTATCAGGTACTGTGAGATAAAACTTGCAACTCCACGGAAACAACATGAAGGGAGGCGGCAGGATTTCAAAATGCGAAGTGGATGAGAATTCAAGTGACGCTTCACCAAGAGGGGCAGCAGGCGGGGAACATGCATAAATATTACAGGATTTGAGGGTGTAAATAACGCGTGTTTGCCACGTGCAAGAAGTTGTGGTTCTTCGTTAAGACAAAGAAGTATTACTCGTGTATAAATCAACAAATTACTTTGACAAATTTAAATCCTCACAAAACAAACCCCTCGCAAATATTTTATATGTGATTATGCCATTGAAATTAGATAAAAATCAAGTTTTTAACGTATAAATAAAATTCGTATATTCCTTCGCTTAAAATTTGTCCTCCGTAACTTTTCTAAAAGTAGCGCAATGTATAGAGCAAAGCAAGTGATTTAGTGAAGCGGATGGCAAACTTTTTAATTTCCTCTCTTCTCTGAGAGGGTTTCGTCAGAAAATAATCGAAACAAAAAATAAATTGCGCGGCGAATGAAGCACATAAAAAACGCGCAAGTTGGCAGCAAAACAAATTTGCAAATTCCCTTTTCAATAAAACTTTGCGTACGCACTCACCTCTAACGCTCACTCGCCGCCGCCGCCCGCATTCGACAACTTCAAATTTCAACCTGCATTTTCGATAATGAATAAGGTTAGACGAGGGGAAGTTGGAATGAAAAATGCGCGCCCAATCGGCATGCACGTACGACGAAAAAACAGATTAGAATTTGAAAGCACGAATTTATTCTTACCTCGGAATAGGGGGTGTAAGAATTAATGCTGGGGATGTTTAAAAGCTTATTATTAAAGAGATTATGTCTTTGAGGGCGCGCTAAATGCGCGAGGTACAAACGCGACGAAATTGTCTTCACGCGATGAGCACGAATATAAATTAAGGCTTCTTGTAAATCGTATTTTTTCACTGGAGGGAAGGACGAAAAATTTATTCATCCGATCACGGCTTCAATTAATTATTTCTGGGTCACGTTCGTATCTTATCCTCTTCTTTTTATTAAGCTGTTTATTCTTATAGAATAAGAAAATCTTATTAAGCATTATTATGCTTTGGGATAATAGGAAGAACATATTAATTTCCTTGGAAGACTTTGTTACGTTATTACAAGTTCTTGAAGAATTCAATAGCCGGCCGGATGAAGGGATGAAGAGGAAGATGAAGAGTCCATAAATGCCATGCGTGACTCATTCAAAAGACGGACAAAGTAGGCCGGAAAATAATTTGAAAATAGTAAGAATAAAAAGTAAAAGGAGCAAATTGCATGAGTGAAATTGCTTCCGAAGCGCAAGAGCAATAGGAAGTATTTATTGCATCGTGTGGAGGAAATAGAAAAAGGAGGGCGCTTTTGGAAAATGTATAAAGATGTGGAAAAAGTACAGGAAGCGGAAGAGGAGTGAAGATAAAAGAAAGCAGAGAAATGAGAAATCAATCGCACTAAACAAAGAATCTCTTATTGGTGTAATCAATCATTGTTTGCTTCCTAAAATTGCCAAATTCAATAAGTGCTTTTCCGAATAATGCCACTAATTAATTCAGAGAAATCTCTGCGAATAATTTTAATATTGCAAAAGGTTTTGCGCTCCCAGACTTGAAGAAATCTTCTTGATAGAAGAATTTAATTAAAAATAACTTCTTGTGAGTCTTCTCTTTCATTTTATTCGCTTGGAATGTCCAATACTTGGTGCGTTTAAATAGTCATTACATTGCCCTCTTCGATTTCTCCGGCAGTAGAGTGGACGAAATTAAATTCGAGTTTTATACCCTCAGAGCAAATGGCAATCCAATTGATGCAATCGCTTTTCCAGCGTTTGGAAAATGTGTCTCAACGAGAAGAGTGACGAAGGAACATAGCAATGAAAAACGACGAAAATGTTGCACATTTCGCCAGGTTGTTTGGCTCAATTCACGAATAAAATAGAATTAGTAAATAACTTAAATTACATACGTGTAACAATTCGTAAGAATAAGTGATTTTCTTTGGAGAAAATGTAAAGTATTTTTTCCTGTTTTGGGGTTGCTCTTTTTCAATCATGATCACTGATATTATTTATTAACAAGATGGATTAGTACTTGTTATCAGCCCTTAGAAAAACGACTAAACTCTGGCTGCTTTGATAAAAAATATACTGCATGTCCCAATAACATTTTCAGACCCAAATAAGAAAATTAAATCAAAACGAAAATTAAAACCACTCGGAATTATTTTAAAATTAATTGAATAAAGTATTGATTTCTTGATTGATTATACGGATTTTGATTAGTAGAATCTTTTTTAATTCTTTGAATTTTATTAGCGAGCACGTATATTTGTATGTCTGACATACACAAAGAGTAAACATCAAAAGGGAGCAACAACAACAACAAGAACGGCATTGGGGCTGCCAACGCGAACGCGTTTGAAAAATGTCTTCCCACTTTATCATGTTTTCGTGTTTGTTTATTTTTTCACGACGTGCATTCGGCTCGCTTTTATCTTTTTCTACCCTTTACGTGCCGCCCCTGAGGGTGGCGGGCGCGTATCTGTTGACAAGCAATACAAACTTTACGCAGCTTGTTATCAAATAAACTCCCCAAGGAATCACTCTTCAGGTCGGACTTCCTGCAGCCGAGCCAAGCCAACCGCCTTCCGAAAAGTACAATTACTGAAGATTAACGCATGCATAGGCTAACTGAATAAATAAATAACTTGGCAAGTAATTAAGATTTCACTTTTTCGTTTTACAATTCCCATATTTTTGCATATTACAAAATTATCGCACGCGAAATCGCGCACCAAACCTTAGAGGCGCTGAACGTAATTTTCAAGCGTGTAATTGCTCGTGCAACAGCTAAATATATTTGCATATAAATGAAGCGGTTAAACGACTTTTGCTGGAGCGCTTTGCGAGTGTCGCCTCGACTTTGTTTTGCCTTATTTTCATTCGCAACTTACTTGATTCGAACGTGCGACCAGTGCGCAGCGTGAAGCTGAAAGATGTTAACGATGGTGGCTTTGATCTCGCAAATTAGCAGCACACGCTATTCGAACTATACTATTTTTAATTGTTCATATCGTTAACAAACGTCAATGTTTATTATCTATGCGTAAGCAGCGCAAGTGTGCGTAAAAATGCCCAATAGATTTGTTTGTTCTTTGATGGCAAGAAATTTCAGCACATGTGCAAGAAAATAAATAAATATTAATGCGTTTAGGATGCGTGTGGGTCGCGCGACGTGCATTTTGCACTCGACGAAAATAGAACTGCAATTGCAAATTGCAATTGTCGTAAAGTAACACACGCTCTTATCTATTTATTTATTAGATGATCATCTGCCATTTTAGGTTGTGAAAGTGCGCTTAAAATATGTTATACTTTTACGTCCATATCTCAAAAACTATAAGAGATAATGGAATGAAATAAATTTTCTTATAATGTCCAATAAATTCTTCATAACTCTGCAAAAAATCATAAAATTCCAGCTGGTGGTTACTGAGTAATTAATTTTTTAAAACGACTATCCTTGCAATTATAACTTGGATCTTGCAATTTTGAATTTGCACTTGTGGAAGTTGTGAGAATTCCTTATAGTTTAGTAAGTTTAATCTAGCGTAAATGCGTTCTGCTAAAAGTGCATTCAACTAATCGGAAACAAGTTGGGATAAGTTTAAAATAAGTTGAAATAGCACGCGTATTGCGCGCTGTGTCTTTGCGCGCGCTCGTTTGAATTTAGAATTGTAATCGTAAATGTATAAAGAGATACATGCGCGCATGCATGTACACATAAATGTCTCCTTCTTCTCGGGACGAAGATTGCAATGCATCGCAATGGAAATTTTAGTTTAACAAGTAGCACCAAGTGGCCCAAAACAGTAAGTAGCAAGCAGCTCTCGAGTTATTTTCGGTGCTTTAAGCGCAAGTTTCTGTACTTGCCTTGCTATTCCTCTCTTCCTTCTCAACACCGAATCATTCAAGTGTACGCTCGCATTCTATGCGCAGATAAGAAAAGAGTTATTGCTCAGATGAGTGCACCGTAAGCATTAATGATTGGATGCAAGTGTTTCGGCCTTTGAGTGCCAAGGGTATATAAATAATGGCAAATTGTACAAGAAGAATGGTAATTGTTGGTAATAAAATTTTAAAGCACCCTCGTACGTTCTCAAAGTGCGAATTTGTATTTAGAAAATGCATTAAATCATAGCTATATTTGCGTGTAGCTGTTTATTTATGAATTTTGAAGACATGCAGCTTTGCATTCTTGAGAAACAGGAAGCACTGGGATAAATTGTTATGGTTTTCAGGCTTTCAAATAATGAAATATTCCAGCTTCATACAATACAGATCGATATGTGTGGTAAACCCGAGATTTATTGTTATTATTAGCTTCAAGTCGTAATTCACGCTAGGAAAATTAGAAAGGATTTGCGGATTTCCCACTGTGAAATGTTTCCACACAAGGATTAAATCCCTATGCAAATTTCAGTCATTTTCGCATTGAATAAATAAAGCCAAGTGCATAGAAATTTCTCAGGAGTCTACTTTTAAAAAATTGTTTAGCATTTAGTGCATTTTTAAAGAGCACACAATGAGAAAATTAAAAAGCAGAGGAGGCACAAACAACATTCACTTAAATTTGCTTGGGAGCTTGGGAGCATTGTGCGATGCAAAAAGTTTCGCAGAACCGCAGAAGAGTGTGCAAGTGAAAGTCTTGAAATGTTTCCCTAGCTCACTAGGACTTTGCTAGATACTTGTGCGTTCATTGTACTTTTCGCCAGAAACCTTGAAATTTCATGCGGGAATGAACAGAGCGCGAGCACTTTGCCGAAAAGGTGGACCCATGGGTGCACTTAATAATTTCCCGCCGGCGGCGTCGGGCGCGTGTTAATTATTTAATTTAATTAAAAGGTGCTTCCGCTGGTGCGGCGCTAACCGCGCATCAAGACGCCCCCCGACAATGAGGGGGCAATAAGGAACTTCCTCTATCATCTTTCAGGGAGCCGCATTATCACACTGAATTTGAATAAATATATGATGAAATTAATTTTACTACATGCGCATGCAGAATCTAATAACTGTAAAATTGAGTGTGATATCAAGATGTTTCTTTTTCGCTTTACGTGCTCCAATTTAAACTAAAATTAACAACTTGCAATATACTTTTGAATTTCTGTACGTAGCGTATTTGCACGCTGTTTACCATGGTTTAAGCAGTTATTTCTATGCATGTTGAAAGCGGGAGAAGTTGGACAATTCCCTGCTCGACTGCTGAAGGAAATGATCTGCATGCCCATTGTATGGTCACTTCGGACTTGTAACGCTAATTGAACGAGAGAACGCGCGTCCACCCTCTTTGGTTGCGAGGTCGTTATAACGAAAGTTTGCCATTTGCCCTCCGAGCGCAGGGAGAAAGACAATTTCTACAATTTCAAGCGAGCAACTAATGAACCGAACGTGTCCCAAACATCTCGGCGGGTTTTTGTTCGAGGAACATTTCGAACTTGTCACGCAATTTGCGCAGAAACGAGAGCAGTTTTTTTTTTTTTGTCTTTCCTCTACAGTCTAGACTCATCCCTGAATTATCCTTGGTCGTCCTTCGTAAAACGCCTTGTATAAAATATATTTATAAAAGAAACCCCTCTTTATTTCTTTTTATTATCTTCATTCTTTTCTTCGGAGGAAAATACTTTTTGTCAGGATACAAGTTCCTCATGATTAGTGCAACTTGTTTCCAGTTTGCTCCACTTCTTCGCACTCAGCACTTCTCCTTCATTTTCTCCCATTCGCGCCTTTTTGTATAATCGCATCTTTTTTCATGGCGCATCGTTTATCTCATCCCCCATTGTTATCTCAGCCTTTCAGACCTAGTACAAAAATCAGCCAACTATTCTTTTACTCCTCTCCCCTGATAAAAGCCTAGCGCATGACATAAAAGAGCATATAGTTTTAATCATGCTGAATTAAAGTATTTTATATGTCGCTTCACTGTTATACTGATATTATTTTAATTAATGAAAGTACGTGACTTTAACTAAAGAATCTCAACGAGGATTAGGTTGAAAATGAAAGTAAGAAAAGTCTTTGAATGCGCCACAATAAGACGTGAAAATTGTCGTTGAAGAACAAAAGCGAAAAGACTTAAATGCCGCCTTAATTAATACGAGGAACAGCGAAAAGGAGGAGGAGGCAGGACTTTTGTTTCGCATTCGAAATTGCAATTGCAATTGCGCTGCAGTGAAATGCTGCACAATGCATTATGGTCTGAGATTCAGGATTTGAGCCTCTGGCGTTTGCTTTGTCTTCTTCTCCTCATTGAACAAGGGGTTTGGTCCTTCTTATTTCTCTTATTTTGTAGCAAGAAAACTCCCCCTAAACTTTCAACACGTCTATACAAATTTCCCCCCAATTAATTGTAATTTAACAACAAGTTTTTATAAGCATGTACGTAATTATTTTCACACGTGTTGCGACCAAATTAAACTAAATCTAATTCGCATCCTAGTCTTTGTTATTTAAGCATTATGAAAACATGACATCATTATACTTCCTTAAATGTACGAAGAAAAAAATTAAACATGTCATAGTTATTTACTTTTGAAAATTAAATATTTAACACATGTCTTTCGTTAACTGCTTATTGACAAATTGTAATTGTACGAACCGCAAGAGACATTCATTATCATTAGCTGTTAATGTGTGGGACTCGATTACAACTGTCGACTCATTAAATTTGTGCAAAAATTTAGTTTCCTAGAATGGAAACTTTCACCACATCTGCACAGCGCCAAATGCGTTCTAATAATGGGAAAATTAAAGAAAATTTGATGTGCAATTTGTAAATAAATTTTATGCTTGTTATTATCACACTTTCCTTTCATCTCCATGCATCTCACGTTCAATTTCTAATGATTGAAAAACTCGTAATTAAATCGTGATGAAAAAAGAAAATATTTATGCGAAAACTGTTTGAACAAAAAGCATTTATCTATTTTCCAGAGATTGTATATAAATTGCGATGGCATTGAATTGAATAAGAAAAGTAAGCAAAAACTTGTCTGAAGACAAAGCTAGAATAATGCAGAACTACTGCAAGTTAATAAATTTCATCTTTTGCTGTATTTATTGCAATTGCACTTGAACTAAAGTACTTTTTCGTTCTGCACTCGAATATTGAATTGTTCTGTACTTCTTCTTGTTCAAATAAATATTAGACAACATATTGATTTTGCAATCAATAATTTAATTTCACGAAAGAATAGTTACTCACTCTGTTGAAGAAAATGAATTTCTATATCCAGCTGACTTCATCAACAAAGCAGTATATCGTGTTATCATCATTTTTGCACACATACTAATCCGCTCACCATACGATTAGAACTAAATGCACCCAAGTGCTATTACGAGTCTGTGATAATATTTGCAAAGCACTAAAACTTAAGCCACGTCTGACTGCACGTAAAGTCACCGCTTAACTAACCTACTCAGTCGATCGAAACATACTGCATCAACTTGTGACTCACAAGCTCACAACACATTCGATACACGAGTGAAGCAAGCACATAGCGAGCAAGCAAGAGTATGTGGTGATTCCTCAGCGAACTAACATGAATTAAAAAGTAAGAAGTGGGAAGCGACTCATCTGTAGTTCGCATAATTTAATCTTTGGCAGCGTTAATCTATTTATTTTTAATCTCACCGTGAGTAACAAGGCTTTCACTATTCATTATGCTAAAGCGGCATGTCTCGTTTTAATTTAATATAAACAAACGATATTTACTTTTACGACAATTTTAATAGCTTCATTTTTCAGTTTTCAAAACTGACTAAATGCCAAATTTCCTGGGCTTTCAAGAAAATCAATTTTAAGACGCTGCCAATAACCTTGGCTTTAAACTTTTAGTCTGAAAAAAGCCTAAAATTAAAACAGCAGAAAGACACAGACTGCATAAAAGAAGCAAAGCGTTAATGTCGTCGTCATTACTCTCGATTCCTTTTTTGCATTTATTTTATTTCTTATTTGTCTTCACGTTACTTTACTTTTCCGTATACTGCGCGCATAAGTTTGCTCGACTTTGACGACAACACCTCTTTTTCTTTCCAATTCACTTTTTGTCCGTCTCTTGCTCGTGCTTCACGAAATTTTCCTCCTTATTTATAGCTCAATATTACTCACAACTATAAGGAACTGCGTTTACTTCGGCGATACGCACCAGATGAATAAGTGATGAAAGAAGAAATGCCATCGGTCAAACAAAGGAAAAAAGCATATGAAACAATAAGTCACGAAAAACTTTTTAGAGAATTAACTCATCTATAAATTTGTTTGCTTCAAGCGTAAATCAAAATAATGTATGAAGTGTTTAAACAATGACATCAAGGAGACAACGCCAAAACCAAAAACGCGCTTTTCTGCTTGAATGGTACTTGTGTGCTGTTTGTTTGAATGGAATTGAATGGGGGGCGGCAATTCCAATTGCTTTCCAACATTTCAGTAGACAGAGCGTATCAAGTGAATTCGCAAAGGCACGACGACGACGAAGGCGAAACGGCGATAAAGTAATTCACGCCAAGAAAGATGCATGAAGAGAACAAGAGCAAGAAAGACTTGGTTAAATTCAACTCAACCATAAGGGATGCAAATATTCGCGAGGAATGCAACGCCATATACCGAGTCGTACACAACTTGTCGTAAGTGATATTATTATCTCTGTAATTACATTTCTGTCAAAATATATGAATGTGTCACGTATTTCAAAGAAGTTTGTTATATATGGAAATCTAAGAATATGCAGGTACCGTAAGAATATCCAAAATTACAATAATTCTTTAGAAGTAACGCTTGAAAGTCACACAGAAAATTTCCGAGAAATTAATTCGCAAAATGTAAAGAGTAATACATTTTCGTGAGGATTATATTGAATTGAATAAGTTACGATCAGAAATTGATTTCTGAATTCGAATAAACATTTGTAATCTTCATACTAAAGTCTCAATCGAGACAACACTGTCTCTTGATACCAGTTCTTCAGTTAACACAATTCGTTTATACGTTTAACACGTACGCTGCAGAATTTTACTTCATCTCTTGTGCACTTTACGTGCTTAATCGTTGCAGTATTTTTCAAAGAGCACCGTTATGCGGAAAATGGCATACAATTTAACGAATCGATTGCACTCAGAGCGAACGCGCGAGACTTCGCGTAACAAATTTTATAGGCAATACCCGTCGAGGCGATAGTTTCAAATTTACGATCAACGTCCCTCTGAACGTCTCTTTCAGGCGAACCAGCAAGCTTCCCCGAAGAAGGTGTAATATCTCCATGTTTTTATCTCCTTTTTCGACTTGCTTGGCATGTGCAACGAGTCTACGCCAAACTCGAATTTACAGATGGGTTTACTTCATATTTTGTCTTCAAAATGAGCTTACTTTTTAATAATTTACTCTACATATTTCTCGAACGAAACGCAGGAAATTTATTGCGGCAATTGCCAAGTTAAATTTCAATTTTATTCGCGCAGTGAGAGATCTACCTGTCACACAGCGTCGTAGATTATAAGTTTGCTCATAAACGACACGACTCGCAGCATGTCTTGCCGCCGTCGCCGCCAAAGGAGGCAGTTGGGTGAACCGAACACCGACCGCATTGAACAACAACTATGCGGACGAGCACGCAGCACGCGGGGCGGCCGAACACAAAAGCCTAACCCTTAAATTACTTTGTCGCTTCGGTCTCAGTTGGCAGGAACCACGCTGGCGGCGGTTGCATTGGCGGTAGCGGTAAGCGCGATATTATAGCCCATTGCGTTACGTTATTAATAAGCCTAATACTTGTGTTTGCTGCTATATTTCATTCATATTGTTCCCCAGCACGACAGGAAAAATTTACGGCGGATTGTTAGTCGATTTCTATACCCACTTATAATAAGAATTCTAATAAAATGCTGTGTGGCTTTTCACACGTTGCAAATCGTATGGTTTTCCCCTTTTTTGTTCAGCTTTTTTTCCAGTTATTCCCGCATTCCAAGGATAATTAACTAGCGGTGATTTTGTTTAATTTTTACAGGATATAAACACATAAACAAGAGCTCAAACTCATGTCTCAAGCATAATATCCACATTTCCTTGATTTATTTTCTTTGCGGCGTGTTGTGTGTTCTCTTCACACGAATTTTTCTCTCATTCGTCCACCCTCACAAACCGTCATCACTCTCCAAGTTGCAGCAAAGTGTGCGCATTTCTTCCTTGCTTGTGCTCGCCAGAAGAAGAATTACCATCATGCAACGAGCACACCACGACACGTGCTTGCTACAAGACGTCGACCGCCCAAACGTGGGATTAATGCATTATGCAAAACGTGCATCTTAAACATAATTAATGTGCCTCAGCACTTGCGCGCCCGCATGCTATTTGAGGGTTTTTTTCTTAATTTTTATACGTCTACTTTATATAGCTCGTGCTTTATTATCGCGAATTGCATGTCTTTATTTATTCGAATACAAGATGTTCAAATAACTCCTTTTATCATTCACTCACTAAGGCTTGAACACGAAATAAAACACCTTGTACAGTAATGTTGTACCATTTCATCAACGCACATTTGCAAGGATAAGTTACGCTGCGTTTAAGGAGCAAACAGCAGGTCGTTATTATGATTACACCGTTTTTACTAACATCGCACGCGGAAGAACAATCCTCGAGTTGTTTCTTTTTCGCGTTTCCTTCGTGTTTCCCGTTTCCGCATTCGCCTCCCTCTCGAAGTGAGTGGGTATCCGATCGCGAGTAGGTAGAGATACTCCTGCTGCATCCTAGGTAATTTCATCCACGTTCATTCGCGTTCAATGTATGCGCAAAAGCAAGAAGAGAACATCATGTTCGCCGCCTACGTTACGTTCGCATCGTTTACATTCAACGATACACCCATACCTTTTACCTACGCACGTGCTCCTCGCTATTTGCTCGGTGTAAGAGACGAACAGCAATTTACATTATGGAAGGCAGATGTAGACGTAAAATTTAAGCGTTACATCCACTTAGATGAGCCGTCTACGATCATCGAAGAGTATCGTATTCAAGACTTCAGCTATACCTTCATCGAGTAAATGATTAATTCAAGTAGCGTGCAGGTGCAATTTGTTTTACGAGGATATTATATATTATACTTGGATATTTACTTTAAATCTACATACATATAAAAAAAACCGCAAAGTATGCATATAAATTAGTGTGTTGTTTATTTACTCATAACTTTTGTAATAATTATTTCTGAATTTTATAAATTACATATTTGTAAAGAGCAATAAATTTTTCACAAACGCAGAAAATTTCATCAAAATATCTTAAGAATTAAAAAAGTTATTAAAGTTTAAAATTATTCAAAAATTAGGCATAATAATCTAAGGCGCCTTAGTTGAAGCGCGCACGGAAGCGCACCTGAGTGAGAGAGAACGCATGCTCTTTTGACTTTTGGCTGAAAATCCATGATGGCCGCTCTTATGGCATTTGCATGCATGGTAACCTAGCAACCACGACTGCGCGTATACCTATCTCTCTTCATCGATACTACTTTACGTCGGTCATTATGCGCCAATTATGCTGCCATAAGAATTACATGGGGCCAATTAAAAATTGATAACTTTTCAACTATTTGAGATATTGAAATAGTTTAAACGGATTTTGAAAATAGAATTATTCCTTAAAATAATATCAAAAATTGAATTTAATTAAATTATTTTTTATAGTTTAATTTTTGCATTAAACAACTTTTCAGTATAATTTCATCTTCTATCAGAGAAATAAACCCATGAAATAATTCCTACTTTTTCTATAATAATTAAAAAACCAAAGAGAAACTAAATTTTTCCCTGGTAATAATACCCAGGCTATAACACGATGCGAATCGCATCGCTATAGTCGCTGTCATCATTTACGTTGGTGACCGAAGTAGCCGGATATTAATTCCATAAATTACCAAAGTTATGCCGCTCGCGAACAGGGACAACAATGTAACTGTGTATGCCCATATAACCAGCCGGCGGGCGACATTCCAACCGCCAGCATTTCTGCCCCACACACGCGTACAACTCAAACAAACATTCGCATCATGCTTGTTCCTCGCTGTGGTTACAACCATAGTAGTAGTATAGATTTCTGACGGTTGCCACAGCTTCCTCCAAGTGAATGAATATCATTCGCTATGAACCGAATAAGTTGGCATTGAATATGGGAAAGCTATTCAAATATAAATGCGGCTCGTACTCAAGGAAACGTATTGTGTAATAGTTTAGCGCGCAGATAAGATACGGTCAGACTTCCTCTTCTCGGCGGGCGGCAACTTCGTGCGAAAGATAAGAGAAATTTAGTTCGAAACAAGGGGGCATTTCACGTGTAATTCAATTCAATTCAGTTCACTTTCAACTACAGATTGAGATCTTATTCTAATTTCATTTCATTTAAGCTGCTTCTGTTCTATCCCCGAGAAATACACTTGAGATTATTAATAGGTGCAAGTTTAAGCAAGAAATTAATTTGATATTTCAATTGTTCAGCTTTATATTCATTAAAGCATGTTGGATTTTAATTGGCGAACATGAATTAATTTGAATTCTATTTGCTCGTGCAGTGGAAAAAGGAAAGTTTTTAATTTGAAAATTTTCAGTTGAATTATCCTGTTATACTGCAGCGCTCCATGTATTATGCACCCCCAATCATAGACGTGCGGAATGCACATGCAAATATGCACACGTGGTACACGTGGAATCTGTACTATTACACGCATTCTCAGCAAAGTCTATCAGTTTGCCATTGCGAAATGTTCAATCTCACAATGTAAATTTTATACAGGATGACATCATATTGAAAGAGAACATTCAATTAAATTGCAATAAATATTCCGCTTGGTATTTACGCCATAGAATTCAACTTTTAATAAATTAATAGTGTCATGCAGGATAATTTTGCAATAGCCTGTATAATCTACACATATTGCATATGCACAATACACTTTGAAATTAGTTTGCTCGTAGATTTGCGCTTGAATCGAAGTGCATTCATGAATGTGATGCAGGTGCATGTAGTTAACACATTCCAATAGTGCATGTGCAATAAATTTCCAACTAAATGGGCTTTAATTACGTGCTGCGCAGGGGTTTAATCAATATATTTGCCTAATTTATGACTGAATCGAAAATGCTTTCAAAATGTTTGGTAATTTACGTAAAATTATTCCCAGAAATTTTCACGTTTATTCAAACTGATGATAATGATAATGATTGCAAATCTAATAAAATAAATGAACGTACTAATCGAGGAAAACTATTCAGGAGCAGTTCGATTATTATCACAAACAAATGAAGCGCATTATTTGTCTTCACTCGCCCCTCATTGCAATAACAGCATGAATAATGCATTTTCATCCTAGCTTTTCGTCGCAGGATAACGCTCAAACACTACTAATATTCGTATTGACAATGCGAATGATTAATACGCGGCAATCCACAATTATCATTTTTGTCCTTTTATGGCGCGTCTGAATTCATGCATTGTCCTTTCGTATTTTCCGTTCTAATTTTTTTACGTCCGGAAATGCATTGTCTATAAATGATAAATGCGAAAGGAAATTGGATTAAACTGAACAAGCTATTAATGAATAATGATCCAAAGAAATTTGGCAGGCACTTCTAAAACATTAATAATAATCAAATCATTTTAGTTATTCTTATGAATTTTTCAAATTGCGATCAAAAATCGTGTTCTACTTTACGCAACCCTTATACATTTTACACGAAGCCGAAAACGTGACGTATCCTTGCTTATGCAACTTTGCTTTTTGTTTTTCGTTGTTTGCTGAAAGCATCTTTCGCATCCTGAGCGAGCTACTGAAAACTTGAACGAGCTGCAAGTTCATCGTTTAAAAGCGCAGCCGAATCGCAAGCATGGAGAAAATTTCAGTACGTTCTTGGTTCGTTCATTCTTTGCATATTTCATGCGATGCTTTTACCTGCCCGCCCGCAACATCTGCGTCCCGCCAACGCACCGGAAAGAAAATCTATGTGGGCCGTAAGGACGAATGCTTTTTCCGGCTCACTACACATCGCACGTACTGAGTTAATATTCCGCTCTCGCTAGACGAATTCTCCGACCAAGGATGATCCTTTTTCATAACTTAAATATGAAATGTGGGTTAAATTACAAAAAGGACTTGGCGAAAGTGTTTTTTATTTCTTTCGGCTATCGTAAAATATTTAAATGATTTATTTCTTCATTTTACAAAGTGCCTTTTAACTGATGAGCTTTTGCCCTTAAAAATTGTTGCTGGCTGGTTGAAAATAATTATTTTTAATTGTTTACAGCAAAAATAAACTGGAAAATGCAAAACGTGCGTTTTTACTCTCGAGTGTCGGTTGGTGCATTAACGCGTGAAAATCCTTTAGTAAAAAATGCGAAACATTTGCATTTGCAATGTGCGTACGCGCGTTGAACGTTGCGTTATAAATCACTCAAAAACGTGCGCATCGTATACGCATATTTTACCGTGGTGCTTCTCATGTAAAACCCCATAATGTACAAGCGAAATTCGCATGCAATTCAATGTGTTGCGAGTGTGCTTTTTGCGGGGATTTATTCGAAGCGCGAAACGCCACACACATAATGTATTTATGTGCGCAAAAGGCACTCGATTCCGAATGTGTTAATGTTTAAGAGAAGGTACGGCGCATCCCATCGCAAGTGCACACATAAAAAATATTTACAAAAAGCATACAACACATGCTAAAAACTCAACTGTTTACTTACACTCGCTTTGTGTGTATTTATTTAGATAAAGCTTTTTTGAAATATACAATACCGACGCCGGCACGCTGGCAAATCAAATTGTTTTATTTCAAGTCAATTTATTTTATGTGCTGCCGTATTTGTTTGCACCCTATGGTTAAAAGGGTGATAATATATTTGAATATGTTTTACGCATTCGTAAAGGGCGCAACATTTATCAGGGGAGTGTTGATGAAAGTGCGTTTTTTAATTTAAATAAATCTATTTCGATCAATTCTATCCTGAATTTAATTAAACTGATGGAAAACTCTTGATATCCATAGAAAATGGTTAAAGAAAAATTTGCACATTAAGAAGGACTAAATAAGAATATAATGATACTTTTTCTTTCATTTGCAGCTCATTTTCTTTCCTCGCCGAACGCAAAAACAGAAATAGCGTGTGCATAATACAACAATCAAAAAGAGATTCCATCATCATCCAGAGAATCGTTCAAGCACTTCTTGCACGTTTTTTCCCTTGGACCTTGCAGTAATTTGCTACGTGCATCCAGCCAACGATTTCTTTCCTCAGTTTCTTTGTGTTCAATAAAAAGATCCTCAAGCAAAACAACAAAGAGCACAACAGATGTGCATGTTCATTCAACAATGAGAAACACGTATTTTTGCAATGCCATTCTTAGCAAGTGCATTATTAAAAAATTGCAGAATATTATTTTTCTTCTTGTTCAATTTTTTTACTATTAATTAATGCCGCAAATTAGTATTTTCAGCAGAGTTTTCAAAACTGCATGAAAAAGAAAGAGAAACAGGAAGAACAGGAAAATTGGTGGATGAACGTAATGCGCGAGATTAATCTCCCCCTTAGGAATTTGTTGACATAATGCGCCCCATTAATATGATATTTCGGCGAAAATAATTCATGGAAAGGGCGATGAAATATCACACCTTATAATAGGGAAAGCGAATGCATTTTTCCTACTTGCGATGCATTTCAAACTCTAATTATAACGTCCCGAAACATATTGAATAATTCATGAAAAGTATCAAATCATGAAAAATTAAGATAATTTAAAATGTAATGCATTTTTAACTCTACTGTAATTATCTCTCAGATGATTCAATGTTTGACAACGTTATCAGTGCGAGTAGTCTTTAGTCATTAGTTCGATATACATTCGGTTATTAATTACCCACCGCAACGCTGGGCATTCCCGTCAGGGAATAAGTGGCATCCCATTATACTGATTCACCATTAATCTAGCAACATGAGGTCCTTTAGTCCTCTCTCAATTCCGCATGAGAATTAAATGTCCTTCAGTCATAGACCATAAATTATTATCCAATATCAATAAAGTGCACTTATGTAAATTACATTTATTTATAGCTGTAAAATGCATTTAATTAAGCCAGCTAAAACTCTCTTATTAAGAGACAGTAAGAAACAGTTTTGTCATTTTCCTATATCCTCCAGGGATGCACTTTTATATCAGGAAAAAAATATGAAAAGCCAAAGGACACAATATGAAAAAGAAACAAATAAAAGAGGGTCGCGCGCGTAAAGTACACGTATTCATTCTACTTTTGTTTTGCTACAGCATTGGGAATTTCCCAATTTGTTTGCCCTTCTCTTCAGTGGTAGCATTATGCGCTATCGTCATTGACGCCATGCACCATAAACCATAAACAACCGCAGAACAGCCCTATTTAGTCCTCATCAAATACGCCGCCACACGCCATATAAAAATAAGGGTTGGCGACCTTACGACTTGTGATAAAAATTGCACAAAATGTGAAAAGTCCACCATATTACAGGTGCTTAATATCATTATTTTATCCTCCCATAAATCTTTAATTCAATAAACTATCAGACGTTAGGAAATTGAAAACCGCGTTTAATATCTTGGAATAAATAAAAATCATGACCGCCAAGGATATTTAGCATGCAGAATGCAATACGGCCATGCATCTGTGAGGTCATTTGAGAAGCAACCCCTTGGCGAACTTCAGACATTGTGATACTCGCGAAAAGCCTGATGGGGACGGCAATAACAGCCCCTCGTATTATGTATGGAAGCAGGATATTTGCATGCAGACTCGTTAGCAGCGTGTCGTTGGCGACAACATGTAATGCACACCCCATACGCACAACCCCATGTTTGGCACATGCTTACACCGCACGCCTGCCTATTTCCTCTTTAGTTTCCTACTCGCATAGAACGTAAGGACATAGACCGCATCGTCTAATGCGGAAGCAAATATTCTCCAAAGCAGGGCGAATCTTCTTCACGTCATTCCAAGTGCAATTCGCCTAAACGCGTCTAATTTACTTTCGCACAACTTAAATTCAAGTAGCACGGAATATTATTGAGTGTTTATCTTGTTTACCTAATCAGCGTACCTTGCCACTCACTTGCTTTGACGTAACAACTAAATAAATCGCTAAATTTTTAATTTATGAACTTTTAAAGGTCTGACACATGATTGAGATTGATGAATAAAGATTTTCCAAGTCAAGAATAAAAAATGACATGAGTTTAAAACTCTCAAGACTTTAATATCTTCAAAACTTTTTTAGAAGTATTGATTTTTGATCATGTTTATCATTAATTCGCGAGCAATGATAATATTTCTTTCTAAGTAGTCTTAAAATCTTCAATTTTCTTCCCGCATACTACTTTTTCATTTGACTCAAGACTCAAGGATCGTTTCTTCATATTTCATTGAAATTTAATGTTTCGCCCTCTTCTCTTCAATCCTTGAATCCTTCAAGGAGCGCAGTACGTATAGTTATGCGTGATTTTATTTTATCTTATTCGGTGAGTCGTTCGTATATTCAAGTGCAGCTTATTCATTCGTAAATAAGGACGAGTTGGGAATTTAAAACGCGCCGCTCGTGCATTGAGGAAATACGCGGAGCAAACGAAGAAGAAGAAGAACACGAAGAATAATCCCGTCAAAGATGAGGAGTGCGCGTCTAAATATTATAACGAGAATGGCGTTCAAGTAAATTTAACTAATTCGCGTGCTGCAAAGTCCTTCAGCAAGGACTCGAGGAGTCCCAACGTAAATTGAATTACGCTATGAGCATTAAATAAAATAATATAATAAAATAACGTCCAAGGAAATTAACCTTTCAAGAAGTAAGTACTTACTTACATGTTGAAGTCATAGATCACAATATTTACGTGAAAGAACAGAAATTCTTACCTGAAACAATAAAAATAAAACTTCAATTAGTATTAAAATACAATCATAAAATAAAGCAATAACATAAAATTTAATAGAATTATTTAATTAATATTTCCGTAGAAATATTAGTGAGCAAGACTAATGAACATATTAAGCACGACTCAATGCATTTCCTAGACGATTTTAATTACGATTATTCAATGAATTAATAGTGCATGAGATTTTATTAATATCGACGATGAAAAATTGCTAGATTATTGCAAAATTCACGCAGTAAAATGCAATGATTATGCGAAACGAGGTCAGATATGGTGATAAAATCCACAGGTGATATTAAATTATATTATCATTTACTAAGAAATGACTTTATTACTAATAACCGGGTATTTCGACTGCATTATTCAACTTGTAAATATTTATTTACAACTTCAAGATAAATTTTTCAAGCATTAATAGCTTTTACGGAATTATCTCCTGCTAAAGTTGAGGTACATTTCGTTAAACATATTTAGTAAATAAACTTAACGAAATTTGATGATAAACCCCTATTTAAACCTATAATTATAGGTAAAAATGAAAGAGTTTTCAACATATCTCTGATAGATTAGAAGATATGTGAAAAAACTCATTTTGGGTAAACTACTTCAAGAGAAATTTTAGTGAAAAAGTGGAAATTGATTACGTTACTTGCGAAGCTATTTAGCATATTCATTTAATTAAATCATTAACGAATCAATGAAGGATTTTACCTTGCATGATGTCGTTTCCGCTTAACACGCTTATAAGAGCCATGAACTACTCCTTCCTTCGCTTTGGAAGTAGGCGCGCAGCAAGCAAACGAAGAAAACTCCGGCGTCAAGACATTCTTGCATACAATATCAACGGAATGATACGGTATAATGTCCTTCCGGTTGGCGTTCGCGCGCATAATGCTGCAGAGCTCATCCAAATCGTACGTAAACTTCCGCACAATGTCGTCAATATCTTGGCGCATTTTAAGTCCTGGTGGCAAAGCCACAATATCATCATTCTTATCATACGCATGCTGATTGCTTATTTGGCTTGAGTTACTTGCACTGCTATCACTTGGTTTATCACTAGACTGTCGTGGTATGATTTTCGGCTTGATGGGCACTTCCGGCTTTGCCGAAGCTTTCGCCTTCTTTGCGTTCTTGTGCTGTGGCGGATCGAAAATATGTGGATTTGTTTTAATCTGAGTTCGTATCGTTTTCGTGGGTTTTACAATGAGATGTGTCGTTTCCTCACTGTGCGTATTAATGCTATCGAAGAATCGTATTTTTTCTTTTAGTTTATTACTCGTAATCGCCATGTTTTCTTCGAGATTTCGTTGGTGATTTATAGTAAACTGTGCGCAGTTGACATGTTCTCAACGCACGTTGTTATCAATTGAAAGCAATTTGTTTATTTAGTTGTTGCGCTCTGGTGATCGGGCGAGTTCGTGTGACAATTATGTTTCCCATAAATGTAGCTGATGATAAGTTATCTCGTTTCGTGCGCTGCGGATGCATACAGCACGCAATTCCGTGGTGTGTGCTTCATAAAGGTTATAAACCTATCTCAATTTTAAAGCTATTAAACGTATTAATCTAATAGAATGAGTGATGATTTCCTTTCGCTGCGTGTCGCATCTTTTTTCCGCCGTCCAACACTTTTCTATAAACGCTCGAGCGCAATAATACGAAAAAAACACAAAAACTGCAACTTGTTGAGTGTTTCTATTGTTGACTAGGCGAACAATCGCAGTTTCATTTGTTCGCTTACAATAGCCGCACTATGCTGATGATATTGATGCAACAAAGAGCATTCAAAGCCATGCGCGCACCAGGCACTGAGCACCGCGCATTGTGCACTTATCACCAAGGCTCGCGAATGAACCAACAAACGAACGAACGCGCTCAGCGCACAACCGGCGAATGCCATCGAGTTCACTGGAGTAAAACGCGAACGACACGGTATTAAAACCACACTCCGTGCGCGCCGCATGCGAATGCACGGAACGAAATCAAGTTGTCGTCGTCGTCGTCGTCGTGGTTATTATGACGACGTCGACGAAAAAGAAGAAACAAAGAAGGCACTCGTGCAAATAAATGCACAGGACGAGGAATGTTGTCGCCACCGCCACCGCCAGCACCACGTGGACGCCCAGCGCAATGAGTCACTTAATCGATTCTCCCGGTGATTACACACATGCAGCGCGATAATAAGGCGTTCGCATGCAAATCCTCCAATCGACTCAAGTCGGGCAACGAGTTTTTAATTATTTTTTGTATGCTTTCTTAAGACTTGTTTCTTACTCAAGACATTACTATCACACGCTATGCGAAAACGAAATCTCTTCTTCGTCTTTGAATTGAATTTTATTACATCATGAAAAGTCTTGTGAATTTATGAAATTCCATGTAATTTATCTTGGTTAATCGTGCATTGCACTTTGCACAATACATTTGTCCACTTTATATTAGTTATTTCGTTATACAAAATAATTGCATCAAGTAATGATAGTGCAATTTGCTAAATGCGCCGAACACAAAGTGCACTCAACACCCATCACAAAGAAAACAGCGCTCGCGACCGCCAGCTAGTTGTTGATGTGGATGACTAACGCGTCGTCCCCTGAATTGCTCACTAAATACGCAATGCACATACACGAAGAGCGAATAAGTGAATGAGCATGTACACTATGCGTGTGTACTTTTAAAACATACAACAAACGAAAAACGAAATCATAAAGAAAAAAGCATCAACCAGCTGCAAATTGCATGAAATTGAACGCGCGCTCAATGGAGCGGAACGACGGGCAATGATGATTTGTTAATTGTACGATTGATAGATATAAACGAAGCAAGCGAGCGAGCGCGCGCTGTTCGTATTGCGCGATTTGCTTGCTTCACATGCGAAATGCTTTATAACCATGCATTAAAATCCGAGTGCGTACTTTATTCAAGTACTTCAAATGCTCGATACAACAGCCGTTCGTTCATTAAATTCGTTGTTGTTCCAACGCGTACAATGTAAAGTCACAATACTTTATACAGTTACGTTAAACGCTTTCGAATGAGGCGCACACGAAACTTTATTGCTTTATGATAAGTCATAATTTAACGCAGTAATTGTTTGTGCATGTCGTGAATGTAAATTTCGTTTGTGTCGACACCCGGTAACTTGGTTACGGTTATGTAAAGTAATTGTTGATTATTGACTCATCAATCGCACTTCCGATTTGTTTGTTATGATTGTCATGTTGCGCAAATCCTTTAATAGAACTAGCAATACAAATAATAATAATAATATCTAAATGGAATTTGCACCTGACCATTGTTTAAATTATAGGAATATGGATGGCATGTGAAATGCAATCCTTCATAAAATGCTTTGGAATGTTAGACAAATGATGCATAAAACAATTGAATAAATGCATTATGGGATTATTGAATCCACTTAATCCATAGTCCAGCACTAGACTAATATGAGATAATTATTCAATAATAAATAACATCTAAATTAAGTAATAAATACCAGACGAGACTAACCCGCATGATCCCTGAATCAATTGAAACATTTCATCGTTCCATTATCACAATAACCCGAAACAATATGAAACAATAATTCACATTCCAAGCGTCTGCTCAAGCAGCACATCGTAGAGCTGTATTCGTATTTTGTATGTATTATTATATTAGGAAGCAATTCGTGGCGTGGCAGCAGCCACATAACAAGGAAAAACATCTCCCTCGAGACGCTGTGATCTTGTTCCTTCCCTTTGCTGCTTTTTCAAGTACGTACGCACCAAAGAAGTTTTGCGTTATTTCCTACTTTAGTCTACCTTTGCGTTTTTCTTTCGTTTTTACATCGCTACTTTCCTATATTGAAACGCAAACCCCTTGTGGATCACACGTATTCGGAATTTACATGCCGGTTACTGCAAATGCAGTACGGGATTTATTTCTATTACAATTCAAAGTTGAAAGTACCAGAGACTGAATTGAAAAACGTGGAAATACAACTCTGTTGTGTAAATGTACCTACTTCTCGATTCGAGACAAACAAGTTTAATGCAAAGTACACAAGAAACATGTACAAATACAGGGTCACATACCAGAATATTGAGTGAGTGCGTAAAAGGCAAAGACGGAAGTGGCTTGTGATTTGCTCATAGAAGGAAACGAAAAAGAAGTGCTTGGAACAGCACCAATTGATAAGATTTGATTGAAAAGGTGACGGTTTATTTGTACGTTCACCGATAAATATTTTACCCCTTGTTAAAGAAAACTTTATCTTGAAAACTAAATAAAAACTTTAACGGTAACTAATTCTTCCATGGCCTGACTTGAGGGTGTCTATTCGGCTAGAACAAAAGGACAGAAAGCCACCCCAGAGAAAAGAATCCAGTCTTATATAAAATAGATGAGCGCAGAAAAATTACTGGACCTGAAACGGGTGCATTCAACATTAAACGCGTATGTGTATTGCTTCCCGCCTGCAACAATTCCGGGGGAGGTAGGTATTACTCCGCACTTGGAGCGTGACTTTTCCTTCGTCCACGTAAAGCAAGGGGTGTAAGTACGTACAATGTCAGGAACACGGAAACAAATTGATTCTGGAAACGTGACCACTCCTCGGGTGCGTCGTTAAATAAACATGTCATTGGTTTTCTTGGTCACGCAGCGATACCTCAAAATGTGTCCTGCTCTCACAGGATAACCAGGACCACAAATGTGCGGCTTCCACAAACTTTTACTCGTGCTTCGTCCAGGAATAATTACTGCGTGCAGTAGAACCCTTTAAGTTTATGACACTTTACCGTAAAACACTAAACGCTAATGATGCCAAAAAAGACATTAACGCAACGTGAGTACAAAAGAGCTATTGTTTCGCCGTAACTTATAATATTTAATGGTTATAGCCGTAATGTTTATACTAAGTGATGGCAGGGATGCAAAAAAAGACATTTGTCCTCCAATGAAGAGTGCTGAGTGAGGAGGAGAAGAAGATGCATTTAATAGTTATTGCACGATGGGTGAGGATCTAATGAGTCCTGGAGTGTTTGCGAGTGCAATCTGCACCACTGCGTACGAAGAGGGTTGTGGACCGAGATGAAGAAAAAATCACGGAAATAAATCTTACGCAGTGCAACAACGCTAGAGACACGCGCGTCTCTTTTTCCTTCTTGATGCATGGCCGAGCTGCAGATGAAACGACAACGCGAAGAACCAAGGAAGGAGGGTCGTCAATTACGCAAAAGGCATGCTTGCTTGGATTAAATAAGAGATGCTCCTTTTACTTCTCCTTCTTGTGCTTGGACTCTGTGCTCACGCAACGATCTATTAAAAATAATTTATTTGCTATTGTGGAAAGTAATTAAGATCTCAATACAAGAGGGAAGTTTTCTTAAAAATTCCCCGCCCTATGAGAATTCCTGATAGTTATGCAGTTAAAACAAGGAATAAGTTAAGCAAAACAAATTCGTAAAAAAAACTTGATGATATTCAAATAGATATTCTCTTGAGTCAATCATCAAGTATTCGATTCAACCCGCGGCAAAGCACAAAATATATGCAAAAAGACACGAACCGCAAAGAGGAGCAAAACCCGAAGCGTTTAGCCCTCCGTTCATAACACATAATACAAGGCAGACAGCGAAGGCAGGAAGCCGCATAGTCAAAGATGGAATATCATCATAATATCGAAGGGGATGTTTTTGCTCGGCCGAGTCCCAACCGCAGAAAGCCTTGCGCGAATAAATATTCAACGTTTGCGTGGCTTTGCATTGCGATCCCCAAATGTATTTGTCTCCTCGACGTTCGCGAGCGAGCGGGGCGCAAATACGTTTTGGAGATTATATTTCGAAAATGGTATCATATTCATGGATGACTCCCCGACTCCTTCGCACAACTACTGTCACTGACGCTGAATGAATATGAGAGCGGTACATTCGAAGAAAGTGTATGCACAAATCGAAAATCAAACGAGTATTTTGGGGAGGGTGTAATATCCTCCGGCGGATCACAATCGCTAAATGATGGCGATGACCCCAAGGCCTCGAAACTATACAATTGATTTCTTCCTCTGGCATGCCTTAAGAAATCTTTGTTACCCTCGCCCAAGTCTTTTAATATTCTTTAGAGGTTTCTCGCCGTTTTTGACGCAGTGTAATTTACGATTTCTTAAGTGTTTGTTCTCAGTAAGTCTCAAAGGACCTTTTTTTTTGTTTTATTACCACCTTGCTGATGGTTTCTTAAGAAGTATTTAGCAAAGTGGTAAATTTAATAATCTTGATATTTCCGTAAAATTTTCTTAAGTTTCATTTCGAGGTAATTCAATTAAAAAAGAAGAAGTAATTCAATTTTATATGAGGAATGGGATGCTAAAAAGAAGCAAAAGCAGCAACTTGAGACAACTTCTTGAATTCCTCGTGCGCATTTGAAGAGTCCTTAAGAATTCTGCATCGTTAACTTAACTCCCTTTTCATTCCACTTCGTTTGCGCTTTACGTGGTTGAATTCTCTAATTCTGTTTTTAAATTTATTAAAAAGATATCATACAAAATTAAATTACTTTCAAGCACCTTAAAATGCTATTCATTTATGCAAATAAAGTAACGTATTTTTCTAATATTTTTCTGGTGCTCAATCAATCAAAAAAAAATCAAAACATCAAAGAGCTTTGATTTCATGACGAATTTATGTAAATTTTCAGGATAATATTTACGTTACTTTACATGCTGTCGTCCTGCTCGTTATACGAAAGCAAAACTCAAAAGTACCATTGGAAAACATTCCGCATGTATCACATACGTGCAATGTTTTTTAAAAAAACCTGATCATAGACGGCGGCTAACATTACACGACTCCCAAAAAGCGAGATAACAAATTGTCCATTTTTGTGGGAGTGAAAAAGAAGCGAGAAAAGCGACGAGGGTCCTGAGCTTAAATTGAAACTCGTGTTTCATCTGCGGACGCTTTCCGCATGGGTGTAAGCCACCACATTCGGGATGCTCTCATGTGCGAAATGCGGCGGCAACACATGCCGCACAGTCTGCCGCCTCACGCTACCGTTTGCACAAAAGCGGAGGGCGGCAGTGGTGGCGACGGGCCGTGTGTACAAAATACTATATATTTGCTTTATACGTGTTTTATCGCTAATAAATTAAATTCTTTTACGTTATTTGTTAGTGAACATTAAATTAATTCTACGTTTCAGGATCTCACTCTAGACAACCCGCCAAACTTTCCAAGCATATCTCCAATACGTACTTAAATCAAGTGAATATTAAACGCATGAATAACCAGGTTGTAAATCTCACAAGTGAGAGGATATAATGAGCAAAACATGCACGATTCGCAGTCAATGCACGAAGCGATCAATCAGTAATCACCTGACTAATAACTATACGATGAAGAAAGACGAGGAACGGCTCAGAAATCTGATGAAAAATGTTTATGCTAACGTTGAATCGGCCTTGATTGTTTTCTAATTCACAAAACAATCTAAACGTTAATAAAATTACTTGTTATAAGCTTCATGAATATGAATATTAACCGTGCATAATATAAACCATACAAATAAGTTGGCTCTTTGTCCATTTGAACTTTCAACGATTAAATCGTATATGCACTCTGAATTATGAGTCAGTAACTAATTTCCAGTTTCCAGTTGTAAATCGTAAAATTCTATTTGTGTTAATCACAGTTCAACTAGGTATTTAATTTAATCCTTTTGGCAATTTAATTTTCACCGGTAATTTAATTTATGAATTTTGATTAAGATACTACAAAAAAGAAAATAAAGTATTTTGACCTCGTAACATTAAAGTTTATAAATAAACATTAAAACTATCAACAACGAGCTTATCAGCTTGATTTGCAATAATATTAATCACGACTAATAAATAAAAACATAAATAATAAATGAAGCTATAAAAATTTCCAAGATTTATACTACGTTGATTAATTTTATTACTCTCATTAGACAATCCTCTGTTGGGAATTCACACGTATTAATCGATTGTTATAATTGAGGGATCATTAACTTCTTATAAATGAATTGGAAAATTGTGATTCACAGCATAAAGTTTGCTAATCATATAAAAGCATCTCAGCTCATAAAAAGTGATCAGTTGAATTTCTAGTGCCAAAAAGTCCATAATATTATTCAAGCTTTGAACAAAATGCTGGCTAAAAGTTTAATTTTATTCGCTTGCATAGCAATTACTCTCGCTTACCCAATTAATAATATCGAAATAGTAAGTGATTTCAATGGCCAAGTATATTATTTAGTGCCTGTAGTGCAATCAAATCAACAAAGTTTACAGCGTCAAAGAAGGTAACTTTCTAATCACCTATTTTTTGTCATTTTTCAATTAAGTTTTAATTTGTTTTAAAGGCAAGTGACAAGTGGAGATGTGAACAACACTGGTTTCAAATTATCGCATACCCAACCCTTGATTAACAACGACCGCCACCAACTAGATTTAAGTGGAAATGTTGAAAAGCAATTTGGAGGTCCTTATTCTGCTGGTGGTGCTTTAGACTACATGCACAAGCCTTCATCTTCGAGTGCGTCACTTTACTCACAGCACACGCAGGGTTTGGGTACTGATGCAGGCGCAAAAGTGCAATATAATTTTCATCAGTCACGTAATGGTCACAGTACTGCTGGTATTTCAGGCAATTACGATCAACATTTTGGTGGTGCACGTGGCAATACAAAACCCGAATTTGGAGTATTCTTAAACTATAAATTAGATTTTTAAATTATTTCTATAATGAAGAACAACCATTGTTAATTTGAAGATGTTTCATTAGTTTAAGGATAATTTAATAAATGCTCATATTTTTCAAAGTATGCATTGCTTGTCACTTCCATAATATGCTCCGTAACCTCTCTGCGTCAAAACATTACGACTTAAAGTCAATTAAAAATGGGTAAAATAGATCCTAATACTCTGCCCCCGAAGACAAAGAAGAAATTAAACACCGTTGCTGAAATTCACGCCGATTTTATCAAAACGTACGATTTCTTCAGCCAAATCGAATCGTTAATACAATGGTTAGATTACGAACAAATCCCGGAACGCGCTCCAGTGCAAATCGAAACTCGTCGTGAACAACTTCGCGATTTGAAAAAACACAAATTTATAAGGAGCTTAAGCCGTTCGAAAAGCGGCAGCCTAGACGAAATTCTCCGGAAAATTTATGAACTATTGGACGATGAAGCTTCGAATGATAATGCATTCCAGCCATTCACTGATCCACCAACCAGCAGTAAACTAGATGTTCTCGTTGAAAAGATTGACGAGTCCTTATTAAAAGAATTATACTCTGAATATGAATTGCTATCCGAGCAAGAGAAACGATTAGATGTACTCTCAATTCAGACACCGAAAGGAAGACGTCAAGCCTTAAAAACTGGTAATAAACTATCATCCCTTAAAGCCATGAACGTCTTTTACAACATATGCGCCGAAAATATCAAGACGAGAGCGTCATTCAGGCATAAAGCAAATGTACTTATATTTTACGGAGAGCAAATGAATGTACACCGTCTCGATTGGCAAACGAGAGAAGCGTTCAATAAAGGTGTTGCGAGAACAACACGACAACGAATTCGACATTACTTGCATCAAGTGTTAAAGCATGGATTTACTTCGAATATACAACTTACTTCTTTTCAGTTAACAATCATGTTACTCCTCTACGAAATGAATTTAATCCAAATAAGTCGCTTGGGCCAGAATTTCTTTAAATACGGAGTGTGTAAGTTGGTATTACGTTCCCGTAAGGGTTGAAAAATCTTCATTTTTCATGATTTCTACAGTTACTACTGCGGTTGCCAGAACAATCATCATACTCTGCATCGAAATGCCATTTGTTATGAAAATAATGGCAATGGCAAGTGGTTCACGCACTTATCTCATTCATTTCTTTCGATCACTGCCATTATTAAAAGGCATTGGATATTGCTCGATGGTACTTTGCATCATGATGCAAACGGAGATTTGTATGCTGTTCGAAGGTACTGGCAAAATATTAGTGTACATGTTCACCAAGGAACGCAACTTACTTGAATGCGTTCAACGAGAGGTCCACGATTTTGAATGCATTCCTTATGAAAATGACAGAGACCACTTCGATCCTAATTGTACGTCAAATGACGGTAAGAAGTACACGTTTGCAACACAATATTTTACCAGGTAAAAAATACTTCAATAATTACTTGATAATTCTATTATACAGAATCAATCGTAATTTTTAAGCTTTATCATGCTTGATAACTTCAGAGAGATGAACTTCATGATGCATGGTGCTGGTATTATTATCTGGATATTAGCTTTATTAATCTCCTTGAATGGCATTAATATAATCAAAAAAACCGCATCGCGAATGACAGTTGCTGCAAGCATTCCTTCACTTCTGATCTTTTTGTACATGGCAATAGCACGCATTAGGCATATTATTCTAGGAATTCCAGTGTATTCATTCTTTAGAATAAATTGGGATGTTGTATTAACTGCACGAGTAAACACCCTGTGATTTCGTTTACGACAAATTTCACTGTGTCGTGTTTTTAGTTTTTCCTGGATACTATGAACTTGGGAGCGAAAATATACCAATTGCCATTTTTAATTTGGATATCCTCAATGAAGCCAGACACTCATAGTTGTCAATACTTTGTGGTGAAATCAATGTGTCTAACGATTGTGGGCACTTGGTTATTCAGTTTTATTTACTTGATATCCGTTTGGAATATAAGGGAAGTTTATCGATTTTCACCAGGCTGCCTCTATTTACGATGTAAGTGATATGTAATCAACTTGGAATGTTTTAAGAGTTAAATTATCTTTCAGCATTTGATCACATTTTTACAATTATTCCCGATCTTGCTCAAGGATTCTTTGCTTCAACCCTTTGGATTTTATTATACTTAATATCAACACTCTACGTTGAATTAATCTTTCTTGTTTACACGGTTAATTGCACTACTGATACACTCGTTGAAGCATTGCCACAACTACGTCGATATGCGCTCCTTATGATTCTTGGCGTGTGGTTACTTAATTTAGCATTACGCTATATTCGTTCCGCTGATACGATTGAAACGATAGAAGAACCTTTAGACATGGACCGATTAGAAATCATTAATGGATTATTTTTTGGCTTCTTAGCTATAGGCATAGAATTCTTCTATGGCACCCAACGTTTTAATGATGACTACATCTTTTACACTGGCGTTAAACCAAATCGTTTCTGGCATGTAACATCACACATTGTTGTGTTTTCGGCATTTGTAAATATTTGATTTATCTATATGAAACTTTAATATTGAGTGATTTTCTTTCAGCTTTCAATTATTTGTGCAGTTATTCAGATATGCAAAGTATTGGGAATAATCAATAAATATGCGAATGATGATAATACTGAATATATAGTTGAAATCGCCACAACATTCATTGCAATAACAGTGGTTGTGTTTTTCTATTTGAAACACACTTGTATGTGGATATATCGTAAAGTAAGAATTCAAGATTCTGTAATTGATTATGAATTTATTTGTGATTTAATAGAACGCATCGGAAAGTTTCAAACCAGAACCTTCGTGGGGTTGTCACGATACTAAATTGAGTAAAATACGCCGTTTTTACTTTTCGAGTCGCGATGTTCGAGCTGTACATCAGGATGCAGACTGCTCTCATCACTGCATACTACATAATAAAGCATACGCATTGGCAGCGAAGGAACAATTAATTCTACTCCCAATTAACGAAAAAAGCGTTAATGATGCCGATATAATAGAAGATATATCCGATTCGTATGACGAAGAATCACAAGTATCTACAGGACCCAAGGTCATAAAATCCACAAAAAGAAAGCGCAGTAAAGTTAAACATAACGTCGTAATGGTTAACGAGAAATCAAAATCTCATAAACCAAAGAAATTTCAATGGTTAAAATTGCGTGAGATAAATAAAATGTTTAAGTAATATACCCATTTTCTACTTCCACATTAAACAACATTTCCTAAGATATAATTGGTTTACTTTACTGTTAAGATAATTTAAAGTTTGCAGTCACTTTTAGAACTTAAGGGGGTATTCTAGTCCACACACCCAAATTTCTGCCATTTCTCTACGATTGATAAAACCAAACTATTGATATTTTGCTTTAATACTTGAACACTAAAAGTTGAAGAATCTGCATGATCACAACAAGTTAGGAATGCGTCCAACAAATTTGCGATAGACCAATTTACTTCTTTGTAAGACTTGTGCAAAATTCAGGAATTTTTATGATATCTTTAATACTTTTCGAGATATTGATGAAATTAGATCACTTTTCTTATGAAAGAAATTATATTTTTAAATTAGTGTTACTGAGCTCCAGATTTCATTACCTTCCTATATTGAAA
This sequence comes from Aleochara curtula, assembly GCA_963978815.1. Classification (NCBI taxonomy): domain Eukaryota; kingdom Metazoa; phylum Arthropoda; class Insecta; order Coleoptera; family Staphylinidae; genus Aleochara; species Aleochara curtula. The sequence continues at coordinate 10,380,103 of OZ022220.1, forward strand.
TGGATAGAGATTTAAGTTTTTATGTAATTCTTGAACTTTTAACAAAAACTAAAAGTTGAAGAATTTACATCATCGCTTCAAGTTAAGAATGCGTCCAACAAATTAGCGATAGACCATTTTACTTCTTTGTAAGACTTGTGCAAAATTCAAGAATTTTTATGATATCTTTAGTACTTTTCGAGATATTGATGAAATTAGATCACATTTCTTGAATCCATATGTAATACCAATGAATCTATTGATTGGTTAAGAATCTTCTTTCAAAATGTCATTATTTAAGTTTACGACAGTGTTGGATGTGTGTGCTGTGGCAATGATTTATAGCCTTGAAAAATTTCATTTCGCTTGACTTTTATTACGTTGACAACAAATAATTTGCGCGAGAGCACATATGACTAAAAGGGGGGAACGAAGAGCCATATCAGGTGGTGGGATACTAAATGCTCATCTTTTTGAATGCAGCGCCGAAGCGAGATGAATGCATTTTATAACCGGCCAAGAATTCGGCCGCCCCGGAAAAAAATAAACGGGGCACAATGATATAAAATTCCATATTGCATTGTGTGCGGCTGAAGAGAATGCGCTCGCTTCTACCGATGTAAGGCAAATAAAAATATGATGAAAGCAAGACCATGCGAAGCTTTAGCGAAGAATAGGTATGTGAAGTTCAAGTGGTGAATTGGATTGCGATGAAAACCAATAATTTCTGAAATTGAGAAGATTGAGAAGCGAAATGCGGTGTCGTTTGAAGTATATGAGCGCAAGAAGATTACGCACTTTCTTGATCGATTTCGTCGCATCAAATTCGAATGACATCTTTCTCCAGGGATTAAGTTGTTTTTGCGCAATGCTCTTATTTCAAGTTAACTATGAAATGAAAACCTTCAGTGATGACATCGGAAGTAAATTATTTTTAGCATCATATAGATAAATATGAGCCAAGGTTAATATTTCAACAAAAACTCTGTAAACTGCATGGAATTCTCTTACTTTTCACACTGTGTAATGAATGTATTTACTCAGCTTCGTATTTCACGACATTGAATCGCGCGTATTCTTTGAGCTAGCCTATTATATTATATTATGTATTATTATATTGTATCATTATTATGTTGTGCGCGCATCAGCAAAAGTGATTTGCGAGTACAAATATCATAAATAAGGAAGTGCTTATCGTGCGATCGCGAGTCAGCGATTTCGTTATGCGATGGGACCTGATGGAACACGAGACAATCGGGCAATTACGAAGTGCGCACCTTTTGTTGGTTTGCGCATTTAACGCTCGCTTAGGTATTGAAAGCACGCATGAGATTTCCATTTCAATTCTGAGAAACGCAGCAGAACATTATGTTTCATTCATCTGCGAGCAGAGAACAAAAGCGTTGTTGGAACGCATTAGGTGTGACGGCCGTTTGCGCGTTGGCGTGTTTCTGTTGCTGGTATGCGCGCCACGCATGGAAAGTGAAACAACACACCACTTGTTGTTCTCATTAATTTTGCTCACATTTCAGTTACAATTAATTACGCCGCATTAAGGAATGAATGAATGAATAAGTGCAACTCCTACCTTGATTCGTTATCGGTGAGTCGATCGTACGCTGGCGGCGGCGTTGTACAAAGCTCACTGAGCATTTGATCCAAGTCGTTGGCCAAAGATGATAGCAACTATAACCAAGAAAATATTTCAATAACATTATTAAATATCTCATCAATTAAAATGCATAATTTCATGAAAATCTTGAATTTTTAAACAAATTACAGCTTCCAGCGCTTTACGTGCAAGTTTTTCAATTACAATCAGATTATCTCCGAACACAATTTTCCACATGAAAACACGCTTTCTTTTATTGTATTTCACATTTTTCAACTTTCCATGCAAATTGCATACAATTCATGGCATGCAATCATCGCGATAAATAAAATGATTTATGTAAACACGCACGAAAATGATTTCTTTAGCGTAATAATTTTTTTATAGTTGATAAAGCCGTATAAGTAGCACTATCCAGCTGTTTCGGACATTAAATAAATTTTATTGGGTACATTTTAATATCTGCAAACGAACAGCACAGTTGTCTGGCCCATATAGCAAACAAGTTTATCGCTTTTACTGCTCCTATCATCATTTCCGTCATTGTTTCACTCTACTTCCTCACACTCAAGCATGGAGCAGGCGTGCATTTAGTGCACTTATTACTACTACGCTACATTTATGTATTTCGCAAATTTGCATAGCGATATTAAAACCCAACCACGCTAATTACTATTCTGCCTACATCTTTCGTACAACAAGCATAAAATAGACTAATGTCTAATCATCATTTTTTAATGATATGTAACATCTGTCCTCACTAACAAACCCCTTTCATGATTCCCCTTTTATTAAGTAGGTAAAGTTGATGCTCAAAAAAATATTGATTTGTATTGCACTTAAGTAAATTAATTCTGTAAAAAGCCTTACAAATGCCGGAATTTAGGAAGTGTACAAACGTAAAAAATTACAAGCAAATAGGCCATCTTCCTATTCCCTTCCCTGCTCTTCTGTTTCCGTTGTTCCTGTGTTGAAAGCCAGAGATATTTTTGGTATGAGTCATGACGACAATGGTCGCGACCAGTCAGCCGTTTAACCCTCTTTTTGTCGCCCTCATTGACGACGAGGGCATGTCAGAAAAGAACTCGCTACTCAATGAATTTTCCTGCTCGTCAAGCAAAAAGTGAAGCTCGTTACACAGCGACTAAATTAGGCTAGAAGACTGTGGGATGCCCTTACAATAAACAACAATTGAATAAAGTGTTCTTCATCGTGATTCAGCAATTAAAAGTTTGTTTTACGTGTACCTATTGCTTCTCATTATTACCGATAAATTTACGTAATGCATTCATTTCTCCTATCAATATGAGGTGCCAACTGATATGGAATGTACTAGCATAACAAATCATACGACCTGCATATTTTTATCAAATATTCACGAAACGTATACGTAATTCTCCAAATTTTCATACGACATACTGTTGATTTCATGTTTCACTATTTCGTGACTTTTGCTTACTTACATTTTATTTATGTTTCACTCTTTGTTAATAGAAATTTGCTGTTTAGATAACAACACAACAAGTACATAAAGTGTAGGCAAATTATAACCTACTTGTTACAGCTGATGAGCTTCCAGGGTTTACTCATTGTTAATACATTTACTATCAACCCTTGATAAATTACATATCCATAAAACGCTCTAATACATCATTAGAATTGTTTATATACTAATGCTAAGATGGTAACTGATGTCCAGAGTAATAGATTTATACATGTAAACAAACACTAACTAATGAAATTACTGTACATACCCCATAATAACGAGACATCCTCGACTTATCCGTCATATCCATATCGTCCATGGCAATCCAATATTTACACTTATCACGCAGTATTCAAACAAAACTAACGAGTTTTGTGCATTAACCCGGAACCGAAGTGATTGACGAGTTGTCAATCATAACCACACTTTGCAGTACCATACGCTGCAGAGTTCGTCTTCGAATTAAACGTCCACTTATTTAATCAAGCATCGAACTTGATTGATACAATGAATTGATAACGATTACGTTGATTACAAAGTTATTACTACTAAGTAAATATAACCCGCAGCCAATATTCGCGAAACACATGCTAGGTTTGTTTACACGCGCACTCGTTGCTGTCTGATATCAAACTACATACGTTTTATTACTTTGTTCATCGTAGAAATTAACCGAACCGTGCCCGTTTACTGATTATCTTGCTGTTCTTAACGTTGCGTTCACTCAGCTTATTGTTTACTACTGCACTACCTAACTCTCTGGTCGCACACACACTACCAAGTCGCAGCCAGCTGAAACCTGCTGCTTGCCGGCAGCTAACTTAACGCTCACATGTGACCCTGATACTTTAGTCAGTTGTGCGCATGAAAATTACTATTGCTCCGTTTCACACATGTTTATGCGGAGTAGACATAAGGTCCTGTGGCGCAACGGATAACGCGTCTGACTACGGATCAGAAGATTCCAGGTTCGAATCCTGGCAGGATCGACGTTTTCTTTTTTCATTTTATTCAAAGTAATGAAACATTTAACTCACACAAAGTTTTCAATATGTGGATATTTCTAAATCTCTTTAAGTTATTTTATATACCACTGTATGACCACTATCTATAAGTATTCAAAGGGAAGGTTTTGCTTTTTCTGATACAATTGTAGGATGTTAGTAAGTGTATGAAGAGCAAACAATATTTAATTTCTTACCGTGTTTTCATTATAGGACTAGAATTACGAACAAGTAGATGTTTATAATAACAGCTAAAATAAAATTTAACGTTATTAACGTTTACCATAGGCAACATTAAACTCACTCACATACAAAACACATTCATTTAAACAATTTTTAAAGGAAAACATTAGTTTGAGCCTTTACTTATTTGATACCTGCAAAATGAGTAATGAGGAAAATTTTAAGATAAGTGAACGCCATAAAAAATTGGCTTGACGATTAATTTTGTGAAATTAATGAGCGACATTTGAAGCTTGGAATTGTAGAGCAGTGAAATGCTTATGTATCATCAATTTGCGCGTTTGCACATTACATAGAGTATGCATACGCAAAATGCGTGCAGTCCGCTTATCAGCACGGAACGCGTGGGCGCGCATCTCGTAAATCACGGCCGGCGGGGTTCGCGCCGACGTTGATGCGATAATAAAATGCGCAGAATGCCCATTAGGCGCACATGACCATAAGTGCCCCGCGGTCACTAACGCGGTCCCAATTGCATGCCCATAATTACACAACACGCATACATCCGTACCACAAATGCACACATTTAAATTCATTTCGTATACCTACATGCGCATAATATTCGTTTGTGTGCCATCATCATTTGCGAAGCAATATTTAACATGTCGCTACCCCTTTTATAAACATAAATATCACAACTTGCGCCACGCACCACGCATTATATTAAAATAGCTATAATGCTTTGAATTTCCAGAGATTTTTTATGTAGTAAATTGTGTTTGGCTAATTAAATTTTGCGCATTACATAGGGTTAAATGGCCAGCGATACATTGTCATGTGTGATGAAGAAGTGGACATTTGGTGAGGGCATTTTATTCAGAGATATCTCGTTTAATATCCGACACGCGGAAGCATTCCATTTCCGGAAAACGTTCGAATCGCTAACAAAATATTCGCAACGGGCAGCAAATTTCCCCTCGTTTCGGGAGCAGATGCATATTTCTTGATCAATTTATCATTATGCATATTAAAATTGTCAAATTGTCAAATATATCATGCATTTTGACTTTCTTATTATAGCAGAATATAATACCAGCAATTTGAATGCGCACAAAGAAGAAAATTAAACTTTTTTCTACCTGCATGTATACACTTGACGTGGATGATCGTTTACTTCTTCGAAATTGGATGAAATTCGTCATCATGATTTATCCTGCAACAAACAATAATGAATGATGAACACATAATCAAAATATTTTCACCATTGTTTCAAGTTCATTATAAATAAAAGTAATAAAATAATAATTGATATAAAATTGTGACTATGCAATAATTAGTTTTTTACATTTCCTTTTCTGAATTATATAAATGCTCGGCACAAAAAACACTTTGGGTTACTTAAAACAAAGTAATTATGCTTTAATTGCATTTCTCCACTTTTTGCCTTTGTTTGTGCATTGCGCATTGTACAGCATTCTTCTTCCTGCTTTGAAATTCGAATAGAATACGAGAACCGAATACGAAATTTAAACTTCAAGTGTTTGCGTTGCAAGACAAGACCAACTTTAATTAACTTTAATAATATTTATTCTTGGTGTCATCCAAGAAATAAATACGAAGAGAATCAAGAAATAAATGTTTAATAATGTTATAAATGTTGGAAAATGTGGTATAATAGAAGAACAAAATACAAGAGCGTCTGAAATATTTCGACGTCTGTTTACGACACCCGCATGACCATTGAGACATCCTTGATGGCAGATGAGATGAAACACACATCTGGATGTTGCCTGCCATTGTCTCGCATCCCTTAGTGCTGCTCTTTGCATCAAGGACCAGAGGACTAAATGATCTCCAGCAAAAAAATATGACAACAAATGGACACTCAAACATGGGACGAGAGGGAAATAAACTAGAAATATAAGAATACGCAATTCTCTCCAAATGTTTCCTTCTTATTCCTATTCCAAAACATCTTTCCATTCATTTTTCTATGAATACGTAAAATATTTGTTTGGCGAATTAGATAAATAAATTAATATAACTTAGTTAAATTACAAGTTGTGCTACTTTTTTCGACACGCGAATAAACGCAAAAGGAAAACAAACTAAGAAACTACAAAAGTGGGCACAATTGATGTAAATATATTCAATGGCAGTTTACGTAATGGCTGTTGACACCAACTGGGACGAAAACACATTCCTGTGGCGGTTTCTTTAGCGCTGCTCGCGCCCCCCAAAAGAAAAGGACATCAACTTTTAGTGTTATAGATGACGTAAAAGACACTCTTTACCAGAATGAATGACTATGAAGAAAAACATCAGGATATTCCGGGTTTTCCGTATAAAATCCAGGAATTGCGATAGGAAGTTTAATTAAGTTAAAAAATATTCCATTAAACTTCACCTCAAGGCATTGCACATCCGAGGAAAATGGAGATAATTAAAGAATAATGAAAAAAATAAAGAAATCGTGAAAACGAAATAATCAAATAACACAATAGTAATTTGCTGCAATAATTTCGATATACATTCCAAGTAATTAATAAAAGTATGCAGGACATGAAGAAAATATTGTTGTAAACCTACAGTAATGACTCGTTTTTTAAATAACTTTATTAGCAATCGAACGAATAAACGCAATATTGTTTCGCAATAGTGAGCCAAATAAACGCATAACGAAATGGATGCCACCATCATCATCATCGTCATCGTGTGTCATTCTTGCCGCGAGCCGGACGTATCAATTGTTCGTGATCAACCAGCTAGATCTCTTCGCGGTCCAAAAAACTCAAGCACAATAGAATGCCACACGCATTTCGTATCATCGCGCATTTTTGATGCAATTCCAGAATTATGCCATTGGCAAACGCACCATCTTTAAACAAAAAAGGACGAATAATCCATACGCAAGTTGTACGAGAAAAAGACGACTGATGTTAATAACATGCATACAAAAGAAATGTGCATTTAAATTTACTTGATAATTTTAAGATTAGCAAATTGCATGTAAATTGTTCGTCAAGTGATTGGAGATTGAAGCATCCTTGAGTATACCATGAAAAAATGTGTCAACTTCAATCAGCAAAAATCGTATTTTACTTCTTAGTTTGTGGTATTGTTTAAAGTTGCAAGTCTGTCTTGTGTATTGCGTCTTTTTCTATTGGTAAGAATGCGTGTTTGTCTTTCATTGTTGACAAAAGAAAGCAAATTGCTTTTGGTCTATGAAGACATAGAAAAGAGTGAAGACCACCATTCTTTGCACATCCAGGGCACATATAAAGATATTCATCGTCTGATGGCGAATTAGTTGGTGACAAACCATCGTGCGCGTTGGATGAATCAAAATACTGCTTTTTGATACAAGAGAATACGCAAGTAGTAAATCAACAAGTAAAATTCCTATTGTGATTTGTTTGGGCGCTGTGAAAATGTCGAATATTAATTACCAGAAACTTTTACAACTTGGATTTTTGTTTGTGGTTGCATTGTGGAGGGTTGAAGCTATTTCTAATGTGGAGCCAAATGTTCAGGTAAATTTAAACAATAGATAACTTCAGAGTATTTTCTATGAAGATTAGAAGTAATTTTATACTTTCACTGTGAGAAAACTTTCAGTATTTACTTGACATGACAAAAAGTCTATTGTCGTATAATATTGTAGAAAACTATATTGATAAATTTATTATTTATTGAAAATACAATGAAGGAAAGGTTTTAATTCTTGTGTCATACGGAAATACTTAATTATAATAACTTAACAAGTTATTCAATTGCAAATTTCCTTTCTTTTTTTTGTTCCTTAAAGCAAACTCGTAATTAACACGACATTTTATCTTAAGCTGCTTAAGCTTCGTTGTTTATAAATTAGTCATAAACAACAGAACAAGTTCACGGTGGTTTGCTTTAAAAATGAAAAGGTAAAGAAGCAGAAAAAGAAGTAACCCAAAGGAATGTACGAGTTCAACAATGCAGAACGCAAATTACGAATTCAATTCAAAGTGAAATTCATATTATTACCTGATAATTATTTTTAACATACACTTTTATTATTTATTACATACTGGTGGTTTTTCGTAATTTAATATTCTTGTACTTTCGAAGAATACAATCACTGAAGAAGAACGGCGAGGGGCTCCAACACCAACAAACAGTGGTTATAATGAAAACAGCAAGAAGAAGATTATTGTCGATGATGATGATAAGAAGACGAGAGGAATTCATTCAACAAGTGCGTCTCATAAACATCATCATTTTTTCGTTCCTTCAGGTAATAAATTGAGATAATTTTTGAGGTGATAATGATTGTCGTAATAATTTTTAGGATATGATTCACAAGTAGCTGCAACAGGACATGGTGGTTCAGGATATAATGTTGGTCCTACAACAGGATACGAATATGGAGCAGCACATGGAACTGCTCCATCAAGTGCTGATCATGCAGGTGCATCTGGACATGGTGTACATGGACATGGACAGCATGTGCATGCACATAATGTTCCTAGTGGATATCCATCAGGAACGGGATACGGAACTGGTTACGGTGTAGGTCAAGGTTACGGTCACTCTGGAGGTTTTTCAGTTGGTGGTCATATTGGTGGTCATAGCGGTCATGGTGGTCACGGTGGTCAAATTGGTCATGGAGATGGGGGTCACGGTGGTCACAGTCTTTATGGTGGCCATGGAGGATTTCATAATGTACAAACTTTATCTATTTTATCTCAATTTCTATAATATTACTTCTACCACGCACAGATTACGAAGATATTAAAATTACTTTGTTAATTATATAGGCATTGGCATTAAAAGGCCTTTTGATACCACTGGCAGGCATTGCACTTTTGGGAGCAGCCGCAGCATTGAGTACGAACCCCGTGCTTCTGCAATTAGGAGTCGTGAACGGCAAACGACGTCGCCGTAGGTCAGCAAGGGCATTGTCCGAACAACACAAATCGTCCTATCCGAGTAATCCGCATGTGCGACCAGACGGTGTTTAGCGGCTCAGCATTTATTGAACGATGTGTGCAATTCGATCATCTGTTTATATTTCATTGCAATCTCAATTACTGTTTGCTGCTTGCCAGATGCTCTTCGGCATTTGTTCAAGCGTTGTTTTCATGTTATTTCAATTCCTTATCTATGCGAATTCTTAGCGTTTATTTATTATGTCTTAATTAAATAATTCAATAAAACATAAGCTTTAAGAATTGTAAATTTAATTATTCATTGCTGTTTAACTAACGACCGAAACATAAACTAACGCATAATTATTAACTCTGTAATTACTCAACAATTGGCTTATTAAATAATTAGAGAACTCATTCAAGTAAATAACAGAAAACAGGATATTTGCTCAGTCCACTTAAATGACTCATTGTCAATTTTCAGTTTTATGGCTTTAACTTTTGTCGACCAGGAGACCCATCGACCAGGAGACCCGTGAGTCACACTAAAGCCTTTAGAAAAAGAAACAATACAAAACTAGTCCGGAACAAGTACTAAATGCTTAATTACGAACGATTGAAGTTGTTAAAATCTCATTACGTTCTCGTCCATAGTCAATGGTCAAACGAGTTAAACGAAAACCTCTAGACTGCTATCAGTATACAAACTTCAATGCATCTAAGAGATGTCTGTTTTATAGTTTTGAGCGAAATGCATTTCCTACTTGAATTCCATCAACACTAACACTGCACTAGCGATGCAAAGAGTGTTTCAAGTATTCATCTCCAATGAGTTGATTGGTTGTAACGTAATAAATGTTCAAATGCATTAAGGCAATGAAACATCCTGTGTGATTATCTCCATATGAACATACATAAAATGATGTACATTTTGACGGTTTACTTGCTGTCTGTTTAATGAATGTTAATGCAGCGCGTATTTAAAGGCTTTTCTGACACGATTAATTCCTAGGTGAACAACCGATACTCGCTGAACGCGAACAAAACACGTGGATAATGAAATTGTTTAGAGAAAAAACTTTAAATAACTTTATTGGCTAAACAAAACCACAAATGGTCTGGAAAATTCTAAAGAGTTTCTTTTTCTTTGCTCTATGTTAAATTAAAACACAATTAACGTTAGTAACAGCAAATAATAAAAATAACTCTGACCTTGCAAAATCAATGTTTGAAACAAAAACAATTGAAATAGCACTAATAATTTAAAGCACTTCCCGTCATTTATTCGATTTTAACGACAACCATTAAATAATTTATAATACTCTATCATCCCGATTCTTAAATTTATATTTATTATGTTTATGTACACAGTAATTAATTAAATAATCCAGGAATAATCCATATTGTATAATCACGAGTTGCGCACGCACCGCAACGAACTTGAGAAGTTGGAAGGAACCAGAAGACTAAGCACTACGCAGCAATGCACAAGAGTATTTTGTGTGTTAATGAGAAACGTGTAAACTAAGAGTGCACCAAGGACTGAGACCTGACGAACGCGGAATGAGAATCGAGTAGTAAAGAACGAAGAAGGCGTTCTCCGCGGCCACACAGCGGAAGCGATGACCTCCAGTCGAACTCATTATATCCACATTGCTGCTGTTCTTCTTCGTGTCTTGATCTACTACACAATTTTTATGCTTTACATACGCAAACAAGAGGCTTTTCCGATCCCTGGCAGAATTTCGCCATACACCAAATTACATTATACGATAAATAATATTGGTTGTACGCGTCTGCCAGGAATTACCCAGTTGAAACTATTATCAACTTCAGTCTCTCTGGGCTGGGTGAATAAATGACTTTGCTTTTCATTCATGCATGAATGCGAAATAAAATCCCAGGCAACCTGAAAAAAAGAAAACACAAATTTATGATTAGTAACACTCGCTACACGAGCAGCCATGCGGTGTGAAATAGGAAAATGCTTATAATGGTTGTGGAAACATGGAATGAATCCTCTTGGCCTTATGGAATATTCAATCTGGATTGAACTTCCTTGTCGGTACTTTTAAAAAGTAATAAATCAATTAATTGGTGCACCGAGGAGAAGCTAACATATGATGTTAGCTTTTGATATTTTTTTTACATATTTCATATGCACAGGTAAAAAATATTGCAGGGGTGGAAATATTAAACCTAAGCGACGTAGAGTAAAAGTGCACAACATGCAAAAAATGATAAATGATTTTACATTTAAAGATTTATTTAATGCTAGTGTTTGGTCAAATTTTAAAGATTAAATAATATTATTATTTGTTTGTCGGTAAAGTATGATGTTTTTTAATGATTATTTCAAAGTGTAATAATTAAATAATTAAACATTTATAAGCAAAGTTAGGGGAAGTTTTAAATTCGCATATTTACATTTATTTTATTCTATGTGCAATGAATAAAATTGCATTTCAATATCGCTGCTGCCATCTAACAATTTACTTGCAATTTTTGTTTTCACATACAATAGAAATGTGTGTAGGTGTGTGAGTGATGTTTTTTCACACCTAGGTGTGAAAAGATAAGTCACATTTAAATGTACATAATAAGTAACCATTATTATCAATTACTACTGTAATTAGCTACTGTATTTGATGGAATTGTATTTTTTCACACCTAGGTGTGAAAAGATAAGTCACCTTTAAATATATATATAATAAGCAACAATTATTATCAATTACTACTTTAATTTGCTACTGTTTTTGATGGAATTTTTATTTAACTCGAAACGCATGTGTTCTTCGTTTTTCAAATGTGCAAATATAAATATTTCAATGCAACTTTTTTAAATTTCTTTATTTATTTAATTTCTCATACAAGTATATTAAAATTTGATGATTGAAATTAATGTTTTGATTATTTCGACATGTGTACAATATATGTGTACGAAACTTGGAATGAACCGCCTCGGCCTTATGGTATATTTAATCTTGGTGGAACTTCCTGGTCGGTACTTGAAAAAAAGAAATAAATCAATTAATTGACATATAAATCATTCTAAAGCAGTTGATATCGTACCTCCTCCTCGGTGGTGACTTTAATTCCTATCGGTACTCTGCGGGATTGCTTCCATCAAGATAGGAACAACTCATTACCATTTTAATTTTATGTTATGATGGACGTCGCACTCCCAGACATTTGGAACAGGATCGGCAATGCTGCATGTCGGTAGTGTGAGTGGCCCTCAAGCACCCTCCCCAGCTCTACACCTTCTTGCGGAACCACGGATTGGTATCTCGGCACAAGAAGGTGCTGGATCGTTGGTTTCCCGCGCACCGCACTTGAACTTTTCCCGCACTGATATTGGAGACTCTGCTCCTTAGGTTTAAACGCGTTTTATTTAGTTGGAGACTCTTGAATACGATCAAGAGGACTCCTTTACCGCTGGATGGATTCTGTTTTAGGTTTATACGCGATTTATACGTGGAGGGCTCTTGAATACGATCAAGATTACTCCTTTAAGTCAAGAACATCAGGTACTGCCAATATTTTTTTAGGAAAAAAAACTTGAGAATGCAATTACTATTGCGAAAGGATGACATGAATTGTCACTTAGCTGTGCGAGCAACGGCATCGCCGAATACTGCAGTACGCCAGCAACGGGAGATGTTAATCTCTCGCCCGTGAGCTGAAGGAAATCGGTATTCCGATAACTCCTTTGTCACTGGGGGGACCTGCATCTCATCATGCCAAAGGATCGGATGGGTAGGGAATTAGAGCAGCAGAGAACCCGATACTCCCAACCGGCACTAATTTCGTTGGGCCCCGGGTATTTCATTTCCCCGGTACCACCCACAAGTGGGAGGCATTCCCTCGGAAGTCGGAAAGGCACTCGGACTCTACGCGCACTCGGTATTACTTTTCCGCGGAACCGCACTCGAACTTTACGCGCACTACTAATTCTTTACCGTACCCGCACTCGGTAATATGCATTACTGTTCATTCAAAACACCTGCAACAGAAATAGATATCGCTAAATATATTTAAATTTATATATATATATTTGTTAAGTAGAACTTACTCGTAAGTTTCTAGTCCTGCGTCCAACTGCTGTCACATGGAATAGACTGCTCCCTCTTGATGAAGATGTCGCCCACTGTAGTACGAATATTTAATTAGTATATAATATGCTACAACAAGAATATAAGAATCATTACGATTATACTAAATTATAATCAAATTTGAACTTACTTGAATGTCCAACGTTGAGTATCCATGTCGATTAACTTTCTCTCCTCGGCGGCTTGGAGTATTGTTGACTGGCCCCAGACTTCTTAAAGTTGATTTTTACCGGCCCACATGACATCATTCAAATAGCCCAGATATTTAAAAATTGAATTTTTTATTTTATGGACGTCGCACTCCCGTACATTTGTCACTGGAATAGAATCATCAGTGCAGCATGTCGGTAGTGTGAGTGGCCCTTTCAAGACACCCTCCCCAGCTCTAAGTCCTCTTGCGGAACCACTGATTGGTGTCTCGGCACAAGAAGGTGCTGGATCGTTGGTTCTCACCCGGTTATCAAAACTTAGTCAAAATATGCATATACCATAAATGAACTTAATCAGAGCAAGACAACTTAATATCTTCTCCCACAACAGTATCTTATCGCTAGCCAATATCAAGCCTACAATCTACGAAGAATGAAAGTAATGGTAAGGGGAAAAGTAAATCATGAAATTATAACTAAAATTAAAGTTTTAATATTCAATTATATTATGACTCTTTGCAAATAATATACATTTGATTTAATTTGACTTTATTGGTACATCACCTAATTGTTGCAGACCATTCTCACTAATCTCTCAGTCAATCACATTCATACGTACATCTGACATACTTATTATTAAATCGAAGAGTTTCCTCCCGATTTGTTAAGTCTCGAAAGACCTAGAAGAATAGTATGTGAAATACTATTTATATCTAGCACTGTTCAAGCGCTAGATTTGCTTCAAGAGAAATTTAATCACAGCGAACTGTGTAATGAAATCCGAGAGTTTCCTCTCGATTTCTTAAGTCTCGAAAGACTTAGAAGAATAGTATGTGAAATACTATTTTTATCTAGCACTGTTCAAGCGCTAGATTTGCTTCAAGAGAAATTTAATCACAGCGAACTGTGTAATGAAATCCGAGAGTTTCCTCTCGATTTCTTAAGTCTCGAAAGACTTAGAAGAATAGTATGTGAAATACTATTTTTATCTAGCACTGTTCAAGCGCTAGATTTGCTTCAAGAGAAATTTAATCACAGCGAACTGTGTAATGAAATCCGAGAGTTTCCTCTCAATTTCTTAAGTCTCGAAAGACTTAGAAGAATAGTATGTGAAATACTATTTTTATCTAGCACTGTTCAAGCGCTAGATTTGCTTCAAGAGAAATTTAATCACAGCGAACTGTGTAATGAAATCGGAGAGTTTCCTCTCGATTTCTTAAGTCTCGAAAGACTTAGAAGAATAGTATGTGAAATACTATTTATATCTAGCACTGTTCAAGCGCTAGATTTGCTTCAAGAGAAATTTAATCACAGCGAACTGTGTAATGAAATCCGAGAGTTTCCTCTCGATTTCTTAAGTCTCGAAAGACTTAGAAGAATAGTATGTGAAATACTATTTTTATCTAGCACTGTTCAAGCGCTAGATTTGCTTCAAGAGAAATTTAATCACAGCGAACTGTGTAATGAAATCCGAGAGTTTCCTCTCGATTTCTTAAGTCTCGAAAGACTTAGAAGAATAGTATGTGAAATACTATTTTTATCTAGCACTGTTCAAGCGCTAGATTTGCTTCAAGAGAAATTTAATCACAGCGAACTGTGTAATGAAATCCGAGAGTTTCCTCTCGATTTCTTAAGTTTCGAAAGACTTAGAAGAATAGTATGTGAAATACTATTTATATCTAGCACTGTTCAAGCGCTAGATTTGCTTCAAGAGAAATTTAATCACAGCGAACTGTGTAATGAAATCCGAGAGTTTCCTCTCGATTTCTTAAGTCTCGAAAGACTTAGAAGAATAGTATGTGAAATACTATTTTTATCTAGCACTGTTCAAGCGCTAGATTTGCTTCAAGAGAAATTTAATCACAGCGAACTGTGTAATGAAATCCGAGAGTTTCCTCTCGATTTCTTAAGTCTCGAAAGACTTAGAAGAATAGTATGTGAAATACTATTTATATCTAGCACTGTTCAAGCGCTAGATTTGCTTCAAGAGAAATTTAATCACAGCGAACTGTGTAATGAAATCCGAGAGTTTCCTCTCGATTTCTTAAGTTTCGAAAGACTTAGAAGAATAGTATGTGAAATACTATTTATATCTAGCACTGTTCAAGCGCTAGATTTGCTTCAAGAGAAATTTAATCACAGCGAACTGTGTAATGAAATCCGAGAGTTTCCTCTCGATTTCTTAAGTCTCGAAAGACTTAGAAGAATAGTATGTGAAATACTATTTTTATCTAGCACTGTTCAAGCGCTAGATTTGCTTCAAGAGAAATTTAATCACAGCGAACTGTGTAATGAAATCCGAGAGTTTCCTCTCGATTTCTTAAGTCTCGAAAGACTTAGAAGAATAGTATGTGAAATACTATTTATATCTAGCACTGTTCAAGCGCTAGATTTGCTTCAAGAGAAATTTAATCACAGCGAACTGTGTAATGAAATCCGAGAGTTTCCTCTCGATTTCTTAAGTCTCGAAAGACTTAGAAGAATAGTATGTGAAATACTATTTATATCTAGCACTGTTCAAGCGCTAGATTTGCTTCAAGAGAAATTTAATCACAGCGAACTGTGTAATGAAATCCGAGAGTTTCCTCTCGATTTCTTAAGTCTCGAAAGACTTAGAAGAATAGTATGTGAAATACTATTTTTATCTAGCACTGTTCAAGCGCTAGATTTGCTTCAAGAGAAATTTAATCACAGCGAACTGTGTAATGAAATCCGAGAGTTTCCTCTCGATTTCTTAAGTCTCGAAAGACTTAGAAGAATAGTATGTGAAATACTATTTTTATCTAGCACTGTTCAAGCGCTAGATTTGCTTCAAGAGAAATTTAATCACAGCGAACTGTGTAATGAAATCCGAGAGTTTCCTCTCGATTTCTTAAGTCTCGAAAGACTTAGAAGAATAGTATGTGAAATACTATTTTTATCTAGCACTGTTCAAGCGCTAGATTTGCTTCAAGAGAAATTTAATCACAGCGAACTGTGTAATGAAATCCGAGAGTTTCCTCTCGATTTCTTAAGTCTCGAAAGACTTAGAAGAATAGTATGTGAAATACTATTTTTATCTAGCACTGTTCAAGTGCTAGAGTCGCTTCAAGAGAAATATAATCATCAGTATCTGCAACAATAGTTGATGACCAGATTGGACTTAATTGTCTCTTTTAAAAAACAGTTATATATCATAATATAAAGAATACTAAATAACTAAAAATAAGAACTAATAACTAAAATTGAGGTCAAATGAAATGAATTAAATTAAGCAAAATAAAAGAAATCAAAAGATAAATAAAATAAAATATAAAAAAATTCTTGGGTACTCAATTCTCGATTGATTGTAAGCTAGGCCTTCGCGATTAACAGATAGTGTGAATAGGGACTTGAATACAAATTAACTTAAACCGAAAAAGATTCATTATAAGGTGGTGCATTTTTTGACTAAAATGAGCTAATCTATTATTTATAATTTAGGTCGTTTATGTGGTCAATCTGAAAGTATATCATGCAATTAAAATTTATTCTTCACGGACGATTGTAGTAACTCGGAAGGAATTCCTTTTTTCAAAGGCAGAAAGCTGGCGAAACATTTTGGTAGGAACAGCGAATAGCGAATTGTCATGCACTAATATGGAAAACTAAAGGTACTCACGGTTTTGTTGATGGAATCCCTCGGTAATTAGCTGCTGTCCCTGGTAATTGCTTTGGTGGCTTCGGATCCCCGTTTGGTTGCGTGATGATTTCTTCCAGTCTTTAGCGGCATTGGTCACTTGTAAGTTTATAGTTTCTGGCACACTCGATTCTCGTTTACTTTTCTCGCACTCGGTATCATTTTCCGCGAACCGGACTTGAACTTTTCCCGCACTTATTGGAGACTCTGCTCCTTTAGGTTTAAACGCGTTTTAATTAGTTGGAGACTCTTGAAAACGATCAAGAGGACTCCTTTAATCCTGGGTAAACTGTTTTTAGGTTTATTCGCGTGTTATAGGTGGAGGGCTCTTGAAAACGATCAAGATTACTCCTTTAAGTCGAGGACATGAGTCAC
The DNA here is from genome assembly GCA_963978815.1 of Aleochara curtula. Taxonomy (NCBI): domain Eukaryota; kingdom Metazoa; phylum Arthropoda; class Insecta; order Coleoptera; family Staphylinidae; genus Aleochara; species Aleochara curtula. The sequence goes on from OZ022220.1 coordinate 10,397,568, forward strand.
TGCCAATATTGTTTAGGGTTAATGCTTTAGAATGCAATTGCTATTGCGAAAGGATGACATGAATTGTCACTTAGCTGTGCGAGCAACGGCAACGCCAGAAACTGCAGTACGCCAGCAACGGGAGATGCTAGTCTCTCGCCCGTAAGCTGAAGGAAATCGGACTTCCGATAACTCCTTAGTTACTAGGGGGACCTGCATCTCATCATGCCAAAGGATTGGATAGGTAGGGTATTAGAATGGCAGAGAACACATACCTGACCAGCACACAATTAATTTTGGCCCCGGGTATTTCATTTCCCCGGTACCACCCACAAGTGGGAGGCATTCCCTCGGTAGTCGGGACGGCACTCGAACTTGACGCGCACTCGGACTTTACGCGCACTCGGACTCTACGCGCACTCGGTATTACCTACTTTTCCGCGACCCGCACTCGAACTTTACGCGCACTCGGACTTTACGCGCACTCGGTATAACTTACTTTTTCGCGACCCGCACTCGAACTTTACGCGCACTCGGACTTTACGCGAAATCCCTGAAAGAAATACATACAGAAATACAATCACCACATGGGCACCAACTACATAACATGGAGATATATAAAGCACTCCATGAAATGCAGGTGGGCCAATTACATTACACGGAGATATATAAATCACACCGTGAAATGCAGGTGGAGTAGCCCCAATGACCCCTGCCTCTCATATCGGCCTCCCGAGCGGATCAGGAAGCGTCAAATATTGCGCTCAACTGCCTCACTAATAGACTAGTCTAGCAACAATAATCGTGAGAGAACTATCACCACCGCCATCTTGGAAAGAAGGGGGTGATAACAATCAGCCGCCCACAGTCAGCATCAAACACCGATACTACACACGACGCCCCCCTTACACAACTCGCATGGATGTAACTTACAGCCGTAACTTGGGGAGTGCGTGGCGCAGTGGTTAGCGCCTGACTTGCTATGCGAGCAGATCCGGGTTCGATACCCGGCGTGGTCAAAATCAATAATTCGCACTCCTTACATTTCCTGACTTTCTTATGCGAAATCAGGTTGGGCGATTGGCTCGCGACCAATTCCCGTAAAAAAATAAGTCACCTGACCGGGTCAGGATCAGCCGCCTACAGCCAGCATCAAACACCGATACTACACGCGACGTCTTCCTAGCACACACTGCGTGTGGATGTAACTTACAGTTATAACTTGGGGAGTGCGTGGCGCAGTGGTTAGCGCCTGGCTGGCTATGCGGGCAGACCCAGGTTCAATACCCAGCGTGGTCTTAATTAAAATTAATAATTCGCACTCCTCACATTCCCTGGCTTTCGTATACGAAATCAGGTTGGGCGATTGGCTGGGGACCAATTCCGGGTCAGGTCGGATAAAAATATTGGCAGTTGAATTCTAAATTATTTATTTTACATTCAAATGGCTTGTCCGTATAAATTATTCTCTAATATTTTTTTTATTGAAATAGAAAAAAACGCAATAAAACAAGTGTGAACTTAAAATACATAAATAAATACTGGTGATAAATCACCAGTTGATTTAATGGATTTACGTAATAAAAGATGCATTGTGTTGCATTATCATTATTAGTAGATCCAAGTTGCCTGCTTGTAATTTTAGTCTAATGATATACATTATTGAAATGAGATCTAAAAAAGCGTCAGGTACATTAAAAATATTTACGATTCGCGATAGATGAAATTTAATTGCGGAAACTATATATCCATAATCGCGATGGCAATTATATCGATTCAGGTTGATGAGGATTCTACTTTAATGGCCTTGCCTCTGAAAATCCAGTTGGTATAAAAGCCAGACTAACATGCAGGTTTTTTTATTCTTTTGTGTTGTGCTATTGTTTCGGGAATTAACTAACTTGTAAAAAAAACAGCACAAAAATGAATTTTGCTATTGTTTTTGTTATTTGCGCATGTTCAATATTGAAATTTACCGTTGCCGAAGATGAAGTAATTATTAAAAAAAATTATTTAACACTCAAATAAATTGATTGATTTATAGTTTTCAAGTGAATTTAAAGAAAATCTCATCGCTAAAGTGCAGTTGGTTGGCAGCGACTGTGCAACTAAAGAAGATGCAAATGGTAATGATATCAGTGATTTGATGCAAAAGAAAATACCAGAGAGAAAAGAAGGAAAATGTTTAATCGCTTGCTTTAATGAAGCGTTTGGCGGGGTAAGTAATTAGTAAGTTTATGTATTTACAACTTGTCCATTAAATAAATTTTACAGCAAGATGCAAACGGATTTAGCAAGGAACTAGCCGAGAAAGCACTTGAACCCTTCAAGAAAGAAAACGAAGCCATTTATAATAAGATGCTTGCGTTAACAGTAGAATGTTTACCAGCAGGTAATAATAATTTTAGACAAGTGTTATTGAGTAATTAAATACAATTTGAAATTACTTTGCTTGATTAGTAAAATCGAGTGATAGATGCGATGCCGCCGGAGAGATGGCCACTTGTTATAATAATAAAGCTGAAGCAGTAAGTACTCATTAAATTAAGCTATTAAATAATAACTAATTTCTGAATCATTAATTCAATTTTAAGGCTGGAATTACACCGTCGCTATTTATGTAATTAATCGTATTAATGGATCGGTTTTATTGCATATAGAAATATAATGTGAATGATCTGAAATAAAATTAAAATTTATGTATTAAACAATAAATAAATCCTGATGCTGTCAAGCAATTATCAAAATACTTCTTACTCTATCAGAAAACTTATTAAACCAAGGTTTTTACTCAAATTAAAACTAATCATTCATTTACAATTTAATTGAGAATAATTATCAATTCTCAGCTTAGTATTTAGGTCTCTTGAATTCTATCTTTTACTGTCATAAAAATTATAATTATTTTGACCCTATTTAACTATCATAGAAATTATATAATACTTTCTAAAATATGCTAAACGACTTTTAAAACAAAACCCAAAAAATATTTCTTAAAAGTAGAGGTTTTTAAAAAATTATAACTTTCTAAAACAACAAGATCTGTTATAAAAACTATACAGGTTTGTATAATTAAATAATGTTGCTAATAAAATAATTATTTTGTTGTAATTAGGTACAATTCATAATTTCATATTTGCACATAATTTCACATGGCAAATCTCTCTTACCTCATAACATTTAATCGAATAATTGTCGTTTGTTTAGTATACTTTCGTCTAGGAAAAAAACATCGACAATTCGCATAAATCTCGGCAGAAATACGAAACAAGTTTAGCAATATAGTTGCGAAAACTTAAACAAGGATTCGCAAACACGCAAAGAAAAACGGCAAGAGTACAGTCGACAAAATGCCGCTAACACAACAACTTCGCGTATTTGCATTGCCTCTCCTGGTAATTTTACTTACTTCTTGTACAATAGTGAGTGCCAAAAAGCGTATTAGTAAGTGAAGAAACCATTGAAACTTAATAGAAAAATTGTTGAAATTACGTTATAATTTTTAGTTAATGATGTGAAAATCTGCAGTAGAAATGACCCAGATATCAGTGCATGTTACGCAGATAATTTCCGACGTTTAGTTCCACTAATGAAGAATGGAATACCGGAGATGAATTTATTAAAAGTTGAACCACTCCAGATTGAAAAAGTGTTGCTTGATTTTACAGAATCTCGCACGTTTCGTTTAGAAACGACCTTAATTGACATTGAAATGAATGGCTTGGGCGAAACGAATTTGACGAAATGCAAGATTGAAATTGTCCCTGATGGAATGATTGCGCATTTAAACCTTAAAGTACCTACAGTTTTATTGAAGTCTAAATATAATGCGAAAGGAAACTTCTTACTAATCAGCATTGACAGTAATGGAGATTTCAATGGAAATTTTTGTAAGCATATCATATTTTTTTACTTGACTTATAAAATATGAAATATTATATTGCAGCTGATATAACAATTCAAGGCACGTGGAAGTCTCAGAAGTTTACCAAAAAAGGCAAAGAATTCCTACGTTTTACTGACACTGGTTTAAACCTTGAAGTTAAACACATTCGCATACATTTTGAAAACCTTTTAGGTAATAATGAAGAGCTCAATGAATCAATTGATAAAGCAATTAATGATAATATTGATGTTTTATATGATGAACTCAAACCAATCGTTCTTCAAACGATACGAGCGATAGTCTTGGATGCAGTTAATAATGTTTTTGGATTATTTCCATTTGACGTTCTTTTTCCCGATAAGTAGGAAATTTCATGTATAATTTGCCTCTTTCAAATAATTTTATACTTGAACAATAGTTTGCTTGGAAATAAAATAACAATAAAGCAATAATTTTTAAATTATATTGTATCACATAGACTTTATGTTCTGCAACCGAAAATGCGCTTTTCCATAAAATTCAAACGCAAAAACTTTCTTTTTAAAGTTTTCAAAGTATTTCAACTTGATAAATTATAGATAAATACATTAATATCTCCCAAACTATCTCACTCGTCATAATTTAAATGACGAAACTTCTATTTTAAAGATAGATATTGTTAAAGTGCATTTAACTGACCTAAAAGAGTCTCAAATATTGATCAGACGACTGCTGATACTGCATGCGCATATTGCGTTTAATTTAATATCATTTATTTCAATTGATAGAACCATCTGAAAATAAGCTTTGGAACATACTTAGTGTTAATAAATTATTGTGCTTACTTTGTAAGAATTTGTACGAATAAAATTAACACAAATTAAAGTTACAGTTATAAATCCACAACAAGCCTAATACTTGAATAATTTACATATTCTAATAATAAAATGTTGATCATCTGAGTGATATAAATTTTCGTATTTTATCTATTTAAATTATATGTTTAACTGCGTAGATATGAAATAATGACGAATGCAATTGCAATAATAATTTAGTTGTAGATGATTAATGATTGAGTGAATTTAAATAATTCAATTTATAGTCAGCGCACGTTTTCGACGTTTACGGCAACAGCCATTATAATATTGCTTGTTTGTTTGGGTTTTTGCTTAGCCGGTATCAGTGCGTTGATACTGCAAGCGCGTTTTGTTCAAACAACTCAGTCGCAGTCGCTAGCAAAATGCCAAGTGTAACAGTACAAAGTACGATGATCGGTGCAAGTGTCTTGTCGATGGCGGGTGCTATTAGTGCATATTGGTATTATTGGCGCAACAAGAAGCGGCAAAATTCGCCACCACCAGATTGGCGTGAAGTCGCCAAACTTACGAAGATTCATCTGTATCCGCTCAAGAGCGGACGAAGAATTGAACTACAACGCGCTGATGTAGAGCGTTACGGCTTAGTACAGAGTCGTAAGGACGAAAAGAATTTACAATTACGCGATAGGTATGCTCATAGCTATTTTTGAAATGTTTCTTATCAGCGCGCTTGTTATTACTGAATTATAAGCAACGAAACTGGTTTGTTATACAACTAGTCAGCATTTTATTGCTATTTAATTAAATCGAGTTGTCCTATCGTATTTCATTAATAAAATTTCTGCAGGTCATTTTTGGTCTATGGAGAGGAAAACGATGAATTTAAAACCGCACGTACTTTTCCGAAAATGGTACTTATTGAAGTTGCAGTTTATGACGAAGAACACGTCAGTTTTGATGCGCCTGGTATGCGACAACTTTACGTAAAGATTCCGAAAATTGGTGAAGCTGCCGTTAAGAAAATTAGGTAAACTTACTTGTAAAAGTTTGTGGACATTTAATATTTATTGTCATTTGTAGTTTGCATCAAAAAGAAGTTGCTCTTGGTTTGGATTGTGGTGATGAAGCTTCTGCGTGGTTTTCGCGATACATTTATAGTAAAGAAACTGGATTAAGACTTGCTTTCCATGATGCTAGTGTGGAGCATAAACGAGATATCTTAAAAACGCATAAAACTATGATAAATAATTATAAAGATCTTCCCGAATCAACTGTGAGAAGTTAATTAATATTGATTTCTATTTTACGGCTTCATTCTTGGATTTTTCAGGGATTGTTTTCAGATTTAACAGCTTTACTTCTATTAAATCAAGCATCAGTTGATGATCTTAATTCCAAAATTAATTCAGACACTGTTATCACCCCGGAGCATTTTCGGCCAAATCTCATCGTCGAAGGCGGTGGTGCGCCCCCGTACGTGGAAGATTATTGGCAGTGGATCAAAATTGGTGGTGCTATCTTTAAGAACGTCAAGCCCAGCACACGATGCATGTTCACCACAATTAATCCCGAAACAGGCATTCGAAATACGAATAGAGAACCACTGAAAACTTTGGAAACGTACTTGAAACATAATTTTTTTCTTTACGTACGTAATTTTATTACTGTTTTTATTTTGTTGTAGATATCGCAAAGTTAAAGATGTCATGCACATTGACTACGAAGGCGAGCTGACTGTTATGGGTTTCAACATGTGCGTGTACCAATCAGGCGAAATTAACATAAACGACACGGTTTATGTTGGAATTTAATGATTTCGTAATAGACATCGTATTCATGTCTAGCGTACGACAAAGAATATTTTGTTTGTTTGCCACTTAATTTTGTGTCACTCGAATTTCATAATCAATTCAAGTTCATTTGAATTTTTAATCTTTTAATTATCTGCCAAAATAGTGTATTTTATAATTAGACTATTCGGGACATTGAAAAGGAAAATAAACTTTTTACATAAATCTTATTTACCTAATAATTTAAAAATATAATAAAATGCCTAAAATTAAATTCTCATAGGTTTTTAGTCTTCAAAATGAGATTGTTCTTGGAAGTGATGCTCATAATGGCCCAACACGCGCATATGCTTAGGATCAAATGGTGATTTCAAATGCAAAATAGCTGGGTATCGAGTACCCATAATTTCAATTTCATAACGACCACTGGTCAAGAAATCATTGGTTACTATCTTACCATCAGGATGTTCGACATATCCAATTCCTATACTACAATCTAAATCGTAACCATATTCACCTCGTCGAAGGAATCCAACAATTGAGTCATCCCTCCAAATTGTTTCTAATCCATAAACAGCAATTGTTTTATCAGGAATTGTGAAGAACACTCTCTTCTTTCGTACACCCTCAGATTTCAATCGTTCAACTTGATCCTTACCCTGATAGGGTCCGTCTTTACGACAGACAAAACCAAGACCTGCTTCAACAGGGTTATCGTCACTTCTCAAATCTGAGTTCCATAAATGGAATCCTTTTTCGCAACTCAATGAGTAAAGTGCCCTGTATCCAGCGTATTTCATATCAAAGCTTCGTCCAGCTTCAGCTAGTTTATTAAAAATAGGAATGCAACTTGGACGAGGTATATGCAATTCGTATCCAAGCTCTCCAATAAAACTCATGCGCATTGCTCTGCAAGTGTGGCCGTTAATTGTGATAAGATGCGACATGCTATGCGGGAATTTCTGATCCGTTATTGGCATTTCAGTAATTGATTGCAAGAGTTCACCACTCTTGGGTCCTTGAATTGAAAGAACGCCCATTTGATCGGTAACATTCGTGATTACGGATTTAAATTTCTTAAGATATAGTTGTTTCTTAAAGTTTTGAATTGTGTGGTTTCCAGAAGCTCCTCCAGCAACAATGTAATAACCTTTGCCTTTAAGAATTGGACCAACAAGTCGACCAGTTCCCGGAATTAATGGCGTCACTGTTACGTCAGCTTCAACCCCTCCTCGGGAGTTTAGAGAGCACGAGTAAATAACGCGCTCCGGTTCTCTGTCAGTATTGGCAGTGAAGAGCCAGTCAGCAGCCTCTTCAGCATCGGGGCCGGTCAAGTACATTTTCGCAAAGTAAGATAAGTTAAACAAAGCTACATTATTTCTTGCTCCAAGTGCTTCTTCTCCAATCTAAAACGTTTAAAATTGATTTAAAACTGCAAATTTAATTTAAATATAATATACCAATTGATGGTTTTTGGAAAAACCAAAAGTGTAATCTTTTTCAAGTTGTTTAACGTAACGTTGATCAGCGTTAATATTATGGTCATAATATCCATACCAATCGTAACCACGCACAGGAGCTGTGCTATCCTTGATATAATATCCAGGTCGTTCCCATCCTTGCGCTTGTTCCATAATTGCGCCATGCGCTACTAAAGCCTAAAATATGATGCGTAACTTTTATTAGTTAATAAAAAACATAATAATATTACCTCATGGAATGGATCTATTTTAATATTTCTTCCAGACAGTGGTTGATCATGAGGGAAGACGATCGCGTAATTCTTAGCATAACTTTCATGACTTGTTTCCGTCACCCAAGCTCTATCATCGCGCATATCTTTCGTAAATCTGCGAATATCATAGTTGAACATCGGTAATTCCGGTCGTCCTTTCAGCATCCAAATAGCCAATTGTTCTGCACAGCCTGTACTCAACATCATTCCAGCAGAATTAAATCCACAAATATGGTACATTCCATAACAGTGAGGATCCTCGCCCATTAAAGGCTTGTGATCTGGAGTAAATGCTTCTGGTCCACATACAGATGATTTAATACCAACTTTTTCCAAAGTTGGACATAACTTTGAAGCTTTTTGAAGATGTACATCAAACACTGAATGATCAAGTTCATACAAGCTGAACTGAAACTCATTAGGAACATCTTTAAGTAGTACGGGGTTTGCTTCATATCCTCCCATAAAAATACTATCGCCTTGAATCCGGAAATAAACCGAGGCATCGTGATCTCTAATATTAGGCGTATTGCGCACTTCCGGAATTGATTCGGTTACAATATATGCATGTTTCATGGGCGATAAAGGTATTTCAACACCAGCCATGCGCGCAATATTACGTGACCATACTCCACACGCATTTACAACTAAGCTCGTTTTAATTGTACCCCTATCAGTTTCAACCCCAATAACTTTTTTAATTCCCGCAGTGCGATCCAGTAAAATATTAGTGACAGCAGTATTTTCGTATAACTTTCCTCCATTTTTAGTTGCGCCTTTCATCAGAGCGGAGCAAAACATCGAAGGATCAATGTCGCCATCACCAGGACTATAAAGCGATGCAGTAAAGTCATCTGGATTAAGAACTGGCGATAATTTAACGGTTTCGCCAGGTGTTAGAATTTGACTTTCAATTCCAAAAAAGTGTCCTAACGTGTGAAGACGAGAGTATTCTTGAATGCGCTCCTAGAACCAACATAAAGTTGTTATGTAACGGAATATCAAACTCCAAAATATGATTTTCATTGCTGATTTAGATTTGGTTGCTATTTACACAAAACGATACCGCTGCATAAAAATAATAACCTTTGATCTGGCGATAAAGATGCCTCCATGTTGTATGTAGCCGGAATTGAGTCCAGTTTCAGTTTCAATTGAGTCCAGCAATTTCTTGGTGCTTGAAAGTAACTGGACCTCAACATCACTTGGCCGCAATCGCCAATGAAGACCTGATGTATGCCATGTGGTACCCGCAGTAATTTTAGCCTGCTCCAAAAGCACTGCATTTATACCCCGTTTTGCAAGCTGATATAGCACATTTGTGCCAATTACTCCTCCACCTTAAAATACCAAAAGAATAAATTTTGAAACAAGAAACTTTAAGCGCTATTTACCAATAATAACAACATCTGCTGATTGAGGCAACGGCGTTTCATTGCTAAAGTTGCGCAGCACTAACTTCTTTTGGGATGGACGGCGATTGAACACATTTTTGGAGGCGGCACGAAACATGCTTATTGCTTCTTTGTACGCAAACTAAATAAAAATTAAGCTGCTTAATTAATAAACCAGCAGGGCTTTTGTTCAACCGGCGGTTTGTTGCCGTCGACTGCGCGTAAAGACGCGTCTCAAGCTCAAAATGTAAATAACATTTCAATTATATACCCAGTGTCGCGGTTATCTTATTATAGTGATAATAAATTTGTTTAAAACGAAGTATGTTTAAAGCCAGAATAGTTACGTGTACTTTAAAGATTGTGAAAATAGACCAGTAGTGTCTTTATTGATAATCCAATCCAAGTGCGCGCACTACAATTTCTCTTGCAGCCTGTATAAGTTTATGTACTTGTTAGTCAGATAAATTAACTTTGATTAACTTAAATCGTCTCGATAGTGTATGCTTGTGTAGAAAAACAACACTTATGACCCCTGAATAGCTCGACCAATGTTTGTATGTATATTAGAAATAAATAAATGTTTTATAATAAATATAGAACTACGAGTTCCATATCCATATTTCGTAGTTTTTATCATTCATAGTAACGTGGCAAATTTTATTTATAATATTAACTAAATTATAATAAACAAGACATTGATTAAAATTCTTTGTATTCTGTAATCGGAAAAATAAATAGAGTGACAATAACATTATTAATTTTTTTACGTCCTGATAATCTAAAGGTCAATAAATAATTTCATAAAATCAGGTATTATCTGGCTAAATGAATAATAATATACTATTAATGCGCATTTCTTGATAATTCCTACATTCTGTAATATATCAAACAAATGTTTGACCTACACACCAGCAATGGGGGAAATAATACGTAAACAATATCATGACAGTTATGTAATAGGTAACAGCTAATTGTAAACTTTATTAGGAATATTAATGAGTTCAAGTTGACAGAAGAACAGCGAATTTATTAAAATAAATAGTTATTTCTACTTTCTAATATGAATGTTCAAGACTGCTCTGTGATTGATTCCATTCATCCTGCGATGGCAAATTGTAACCACTATGAACGATATGTACTGTTGTCGTATTATTAAATGGTATATGATCGATTAACTAGAAATAAATACAAATATGTAAAAAATTCAAGCTTGTTATGGAACATTGCGCACCTTTGGACTGACAAAAAAATACTGACTCGTATCTGGACGACTGGTAACTTTCATCAGTAATGATAAAATCCTTCGTTCATTATCCTCGTCCATTCCCTGATTAATTTCATCCATACAGCGGAAGGGTACTGGCGTTAATTCCTGCAAGGAAATCATATACACTGCTGTAGTAACACTACGCTCACCACCACTTTGGGTGATATCATTCAGCTCTTGCAAGGGGGAATTATTACGAAACGTAACAAGAATCGAAATGCCATAGTCGTCATAATCGCGGTCACCCGCTTTGTATAGTGTCACTTGGCCAGCACAACCCATGCTTTCAAAAGCAGAGCTAAAATTCGCATTAATCGTGTCGACTAGCTCAGTGAGCGGCTCAATCCATGCTCTCTGCCCTTCGTCAATTGCAGCAGAAACCGTCGCCAATTCCATTTTGACTTGCTCCAATTTTTCTGTGATCGTCTCAATCCTTTGCGCACGCTTGTCGTACTCCTCCAACTCAGCTTCATCAGCAATATTGTTAACTAAACATTCCATACGTGCGGTTATAGTGACCCGGAGGTCCTCCAAACTAGTTCCATTTTCAGGCAAACGCTCATATTCTTCTCGGTAACACTCAAATCCTGGATCCTCCGGAGTGCAGCCATTCGATAGTTTTTTACCCTTTTCCAAAAGAAATTTAGCGTCCTGAGTTATTTCAGCATACTCTTGACGAGTACGGTCTAAAGCTGCTTGCGCCTTTTTCATAGCATCAATTTTACTGGAAAACTGTCCGATAATTCGGTCGATTCGCGTCTGGTAAATAATAACCGAACGGTTCTCCAGACTCTTAGTAATTGTTTTAGAAGTGAATTCTTCAATTAATTTATTTATTGATTGTACGGCAACGATAATCTCCGCAGATATGCGCTAAACAAATAAAAGACATATAACACAAGTAAATTTGATATGCAATTCATACTTTTGATTTCTCACGTGCCGAAGCCTCCATTTGTTCTTTGTTCTGAATTTCGATTTGTGCTTTAAGTCGATTCACCTTAGTTAGAATTTGCTTAATCCTCTCCTCTAACATTTTGCACTTTTGATCACTATTTGTAAACTTTCCAAGTTGTGTTTCCAATTCCGCTTTGCCTGAGTTCAACTCATTTATTTGTGTTTCTAATGCAGCGATTTTTGCAGCAAAATGCTGATCTTCCTTCTCAAACTCTGCGATTTGATCCCGTAACGTTTCCATTTTGTTATGGTCAAGGCAAAAGGACATTGATTTGTCAGATCTTATGTCTGAAAATCTCATTGATTTCTGACCAGAATAATGCGACGTTATGATATCACAGCGAGATTTCTCTACAAATTACATAAATGCGTTATTTTGAACAATATATGTATTTTATTAATAAACCATTGAAGTACGTCCTAACAGGCACTGCCATAGCATCAATTTTAGTATCCTTAAAGGCCACTGGAATATTGTGCAAATTGTATTCTTTACATAAATAAGCCACGATTGGAGCAGGCGCAGTGAATAATGAATCAGTGTAGGCATTGAAACCAAAACGTCGTAATTGTTCGATAGGCACTTGTGACGCTGGTTTATGAGAGTTATTTGACTGACAAATAATTCCAACACGCAAACCCTGAGCAGTGCATAAATGTTGTGATAATGTCTCAACATCATCTTCATGTGTGCATACGAAAGCTACTTTATCCCGAAAAGCAATTGAATTCTCCACATACAGAGCAAACTTGTGGTCAATTACATTCACCTCCATCATAATGGGTTCGAATATTTCGCTTCGAAATAATTCTTTGTTATTTCGCAACCATAGAGTTGCTTTATATGCATCCGCATCCATACTTTCAAGTTGACGAAGCCGATTATCCATAAGTCGTTCATGTGAATTCAGTTCAAGTTCCCGAGCGCGTCTCTCATGCAACTTGTTGGATTTTTGTTTTCGAATACTTGCAATCTTTTCCTGAAGTTCGTTTTGTTTACTTTGAAGTACTTTATAGTCCTGTTGAAGTTTACTTTGGGATTGAGCTTCTGTAAGTTAAATTCAAGATGAGTATCATTGAACTACATTTTAGCTATTATATACCTTTCTCTGCAAGTTCCTGAATGAGGACTTTATCACCCTGGAGAGCGTCAACACGAGACAGAGCATGGTTTATTTCTACTTGTGTATCTTCAATGGCACGCAATGAATTTTCAAGTTCATTTTTAATGCCATCCAAGGTTTCCTTCTTTGCCTGCACACTCCTTTGTTTGGAAATGATTAGTGCTTGTAAATCAGAGAGTTCCTTCACCTAAGGTAATAAATATTAAATTATATTTGAAAATACTGGAAGTAACAAGAAATACATACTTTCTTCGCGGCAGTTGATTTCGCATTACATAGCTTCTGATTTTCCGAGTTCATGGCCTCCTGAAGTGGTTTCAATTCTGATCCCATTTGCTTAACTTTCTGGTCGGCGACGTCTCTTTGACGTTTAATTATCTGGCGTTTACTAGATTTCTCCAAGTAGTCTATCCATACCTTTTTTCGCGCAATACCGTCCAACTCCTGCACGCATATCCGACGCTGCCTCATATTTGCCACTCTACTTTCTAGCCGACTATTTGTCTCTACAAGTATGGTAAGAAGCTTTCCACCTTCCCCAATCTTTTCAAGCAATTCATGTTCTTTCTGTCTTTGCTCAATAAGCTTGTCCTGCATCTGCAGCAAATCATCACGGCACAGAGCAATTTGTGTCTGTTTCAAAAGTTGTTGTTTATTTAGTTTTGCAAATTCATGAACACGGTCTTGTGGTAAAAACTGACAGAGATTATCTACTTGAATATTGAATTGAGCAATAACTTCCCTTATTTTCTCAAAGCCTACTGTCTCTTCATTTAAAAGCCATGTTGAATTATTGCTAATTTTTATTTTTCTTGTAATAGTAATTTCTTCATCATCATTCTGGCCCTGAAGTTTTAAGTGGATAGAGGCTTCATTTTTACCATGTCTAACAAAGTTTGATACCTAAATCAGTATATGTTTATTGGTGCATTTGCTATTCAAGAAGATATACCACTTACTGTTGCACCTCTGCCAATTGATTTTGGGTTACCACCTAAACCCAAAATTATTGCAGCAACAATTGCAGACTTACCAGAGCCATTAGCACCAAGAACCATGTTAAAATTTGGACCAGGAAACACATCCACATGTGGGATACACCTATGCACAAAAGTTCATATAGCAAATTAGTGAATTATTTAATATATGTTTTTGTAACTTACATAAAATCGCGTAGGGTAATTAGAGTAATTATTCCAGGCTTAATCATGGTAGTACACTAATATTAACCCTGTTTACATTGATTATTCAAATCTTTAACTTCTCCATATATTAAAGCCACTAATGTAAACAACGGCAATACCTTACCGCGCAAAATACTAAGGTTAGGAATTTTTTACATTGTAGGTCATAACCGGCTTGGGTTGTCAACACTGCAGCGTTGCAGGAACGTAACCTTAGTTGTAGTAGATATCCTAAAGTGCAAGTTGTTTTATTAAATTAAGTTTATTTCAATAAAAAGACGGTAAATATAGTCCAAAGTATCATATTGGATCTACTGTGCAATCCTGGTACACTGTCATTAAAGATTCATAGTATAAGTAAGGTGAAATGGGGTACTCATAGTTAATCTGTAGTAAGGGGTCTATAGCCAAAAGTAGTTTAGCTTACTAATTAGTGTAGTGCCAGATTCAACCAGAAGAACGCTTCAACAGGTTCAGCATCAACAAAAATGTAAGTACCCATATAATATAGTTTACTATTTCAACCTTGCGGAAAATTGTCTCTGACATACACCTAACTCGCCACAAAAGGAACTGTGATTCCTGGTGACCAGTATTTACATGCGCCTAATAAGTGGAAAGCACACAAAAACGGTTACATCGGTGTTTAATAATCGTCGTTAAATCATACATGCGTAATGAAATTATATTATAACCAAGTCATAAAGTATTCCAAAGGCACTTAATCCATTAATTAACAATTTCATGAGATTACAGTTAGAGTTCCTGTCCGATTAGTCCTAGCAATGGGCTACTATGTTTCCAACTTTAACAATGTTTAGCACTTATCATTACTATCTATATAACATAGAAAATATATTAACACTCTTAGAAGTTCCATCTCATTATATTAGCTTTATCTGTTTCGTGTACATTTATCTTGAGTAACACTGGTACGTTGCATTATGTATATATAAATTGGTTGATTTTTCTCATCGTTATTGCTTTAGTATCAGAACCGATGCTTGCAATATGCAAATTTCTTAAAGGCACATATGATTACATTTTCGGACGGTTTTGTGATGAATTCTACAGTTTCGTTCGTTGCAAAACCATGTCATTAATAAATATAAAATAATACTGATCGCTTTTGGAATCGTAGCACACTATATATCATTGGGATAATTGTTTGTTATACAGCAACGTCTAATTGAAAGTAGCCTAAATTGATATGAACTAAAATGACAATCAGCACTACACAAAAGTATTATTACTAGCTGCCTCTATAATCATGACTTGCTTCATTAAGAGCCTCAGCAATTAAGTAATATCGTTTACAAAACTCAATCATTACTGTCACTTGGAATGTTTTAATTGCTGCATTAGAATTTGATTGCTTCAAACAGCAAATCTATAGATTAAAATATTCGGTAGATAATTTGATTCCTCAGCATTCGCTTTCGTTTCGTAGAAGCAATAACTTAAATATCTAAGTCAAACGTAAAATTTTTGCATGCAACAGAATAGAAAAGTGTTAATGTTTCGCGTTGCGCATCAGAGGCACCAAAAGAGCAGGCGGTCCTGCTTGACGCAAGAACGGATGAGAGAGCAGCTCAGCAGCGGTAGCTCGCTGCCCTGGATCTCGTACGAGCATCCGGTCGAGGAAGCTCTGTAGACGTTGAGACACTTTGTGAGCATTCTTTAATTTTGGCGGCGGCATTTCACGTATTCTCCGCATTGCTTGCAATGGTAGTTCACTGAAGAATGGTGGTTCGCCATCAACCATTTCGATAACCATAATACCCAACGACCAAATGTCCACTTCGGGACCATATGGTAGTCGGCTGATAACCTCTGGTGACATCCAGTATGGTGTGCCAACGAGTGATTTGCGTTTCGGTAATTCTTGCGAAACTTGAGCACAGAAACCAAAATCTGATAGCTTTACGCGTCCATCTAATGCGAGTAGAATTGAATCGGATTTAATATCACGATGAATGACGCCTTGCGAATGCAAATATGCCAGCGCCTTCAAACATTGTTTACATACTGTGGCAATTTGCTCTTCATCCATACGAGAATGCGTTACGATATCAGTTAATGCGCCGCCCTCCAGAAACTCCATAACAACCCATAATTCATCGTTCACCAAATACGAATCGTACATTTCAACAATATTCGGATGGTGGTAATCACGCATGATAACGACTTCGTTGAAGAGCAATTCTCGTCGTTGCTGTTTTCGTAAATCCATCTTCTTTACAGCAACTTGACGTCCTGTCGTACGTTCTCTTGCAATGCACACTGTGCCTGTTGATCCTTCACCAATCTTGTTAAATTGATCCAAATTTTCACGTGGGTCTCGAGAAGAAACAACCATTTGCAACGCAGCTCGAAACTAAAAGTTAAATAATCATCAATTTCATTGTTAGCTCATTTACGTTAGTTTACATACTTGTTCATGAGTAAGACGTTGCTCATGTTGTTGCTTAGCAGCTGCTGCAGCCACAGCACTTGCACTGTTTGCAACTGCACTTTGATGATTAACCATATTTGCATTGATATTTGGTACTTGTTGCACATGATTGCCATTCTTCACATTTTGATTTTGATCAGGTCGATGTGGATATTGATTGTGATGTGCCATTGCACTTGGCTGGCCTTGGCTTTGATGGCTGTGTTGACTCTGTCCTGATCCAATGCTTGAATGAGAATGAGAACCCATGTGGTTTAAGTTGATCTGAGGCACTGATGCCATTGATCCAGCTGGTGATATCTGTTTCTGATTAGCTGCATTTTGGTTGTAATTGTATTGTTCATGCACATTGCCGTTATGCTGGCCCATTGGCATATCTTGATTGCTCAAAGCTGGTGAATTCTCACGTAGATTTGGCATTCGCATTGATGGATACTGCATGATATGTTCCTCTGGCACTGCTGGTGGTACATTAGCATTATTCTTGAGCTCTTTGCGCGTTCGCGGTGGACTTGAAGATCGTAGAGAATTTGATCGTGCAACGTTTGATGTTTTTGGAAGAACAATTCCATTTGGTTTCTGTGGCTGATGCTGTTGAACTGGTTGGTGTGTACTGAGTCGATTCTCCAACTTGTGATCTCCTCTCACTATGGTTTTGAGGTCAAGAATTTCAGTTGGTGTGATCTCAGAAGGGTCGACGAGAGGTAAAGGGCGATTTGTTGATTTGAGAATCTGATTATTTCCAACAATTGAGGCCCATTGCAGCGGAAGCCCTACATAACGTCCCTCGCGTTTATCAAAGCCAGTATGGACGCGATGCTCAAAATTGGTCGGTGGAGAGATTTGTGGTTTCTTTTTCTTCTTCGAGAACATTGTCACAGTCTTGTTACTTATATTTGTTAGCTCAATTAAGAGTTATTCGATTTGGAACGCCCTAAAAAATCGCGTAAACTTAGTATACGTATGTACACATAACCTATTTGGAAGTCGCTTGTTTTACGTTTTAAAGCACTTTGGAAGGCACTGAGATTGTAATTCTTACGTACACACACGTTTAGCACAAAATACTACATGTTAAATCGATATGTTTTGTGAAAACAACATGAATTCAGCACTTTATTGATAAAATACGGAAATAATAATAATAAGGACGGTGAAGTGGGCTTTAAATCGGAGTTGCCATGCGTGAGAGAAATGGCTCTATACTGTCTTAGGCTGACAAGCTTATAGTTACGTTTTATTAAGCCATGATCTATTGTTTAGTAAAAACTACAAAATAAGCATTTGAGGAATTCGTCGATAATTATTCTATATTTCATTAAAATAGTTGTTAAAGAAGTATAATTGCCAACGTTGGAATGCTTCGATTCAGCCTCCTATGGCTGTCATGTCAACTAAGAACGGAATTTGCTCTACAAATTTTTTGTATACAAAGTTTCTATTTACCTAATTATAATTTTTGCTTGCTATTATATTCCGTGTTGTCCATGTACACAATGATGGACTAATGGCATATCTCTATTCAAGCTTAATTGGAATTGAGTATTCCATGTATTGCAATTCAATTTAGGAGGATAGGATATTGAATACGTTTAGAAATTAAGGTCATCCAAAGTAAACTTTGCATTTTCTCTTGCCGATGATGGATATGGTATTGAAGGCTTAGTCATACCTACATATCCAATAACTTCAATTGGCCTTGTGCCTGGCACATCATGCTTAAAGACATTCGTCAGTTCTGCCTGAAAATCTTTGGCACCAGCAACTGCTGCTTCTTCAGCTAATTCCGGTGGTGCTGAAGCAGCTGCCTGTTCTGCTGCTCGAACAGCTCCTTCAAAAGCAACAACTGCTTCTGCTGTTGCAAACTTCTCTGCAGCGTCTGACAATTCAGTGTCAGGCTCACCTTGCAATTCGCCTATAATGTTTATAACACTAGCAGCTGCTTCAGCTACTTGAGGATGTCTTATTCCTGGACTTGAAGATATTGTGTGGGTGGTTACATTTCGTTTTTTCGATAATTCATCTTCGAGACTTCTATCAAACCTAATTTAGTGATAACTTTAGTATTTCGTTACATATTTGAAAACAACCTTGTACCATTCAATAATTGATTCATTTTGTTGTTTCAATGATTCATTGAGTACCTCTTGCTGAAATAAGATGGTAATTTATCATTATAACGTGTATAGAAATATCTTCAAAATCTTACCTCGTGTCTTTCAAAAGACGAATCATGCGTGTGGTATGCCTGAAAATATTTTGAACGAGTTATGAATCAGGATATTTAAATAAAACTATATTTATTACTAGCTCTTCTTCGCCAACGGTAATGGATTTCTCCAAAATATATTCTCCTCCGTACGCCATTATTGTTCAAATTTTATTTCGTAGAGATATGACTAAAATTTAAAATTCAGCTAAAGTTGACAGTAAAAGATTGAACGCCAATTTGACAATGAAACGTTTTACCGGTGTAATTTTGCGCGTAATAATAGCAAATGCTCACTTAGGTCGTAATGCAAAACAAATGATTGATTTTAACATTTTATTTCATAAGTTTTTCATAAACAAATCGTTACAAAGTATGAAATGTGTATTTTATACATATTATTATGAGAAACATATCGTGAAGTAAACGAGCTTCAAAATAAGTTCGCGTATGTGATTTACAACTAATTAAAGTACAGATATTTTTTACTTATTGACTGATTAAATAGTCGATTCTTTATATCAATTAGATCAATAGTATGTTAAGATATTGTCAGTTAGACCCTTAAATTATTAAGTACATCAAATACGAAGATTTGAGGTGAGCTTGACCATTGCGCGCTCCATGTTATTTACAACGGTGAATTGAAGATATTGATTCGATAAACAATTGATAAGTTGAATAATATGCGTCGGTATGAATACTGGTATAATAATTGTCCATCGTTTTATTGCTTGTACACGTTTCCTACTCAAATTTATAAGTTCTAAATGTGTTTGACCATTATTTGGTGGCATTAAGTAACATTTACGTTATGCAATATGCGATATTTTTAGGATATACGAATCATTGTTTTTGCATATAATGCAAAAACGTCAAAACAATGCGCAATGTAGTAAACACATAGAACGAAGGAAATAGGTGAATCGTTAAGATACTAAACGAATGAGTCAAACACAACGTGATATGTTTCGTCGTTCATACTTTACATTAGGTATATTTTGTTCGAATAGTTATCAGTTTGATGAATGTTCAAGTGGCCTGCTTGATTGTTGTTGGGCTTATTCATTTTCTATGCAATGCTAAATCAAAAAGTTTCCGTGCTAGTCATCCTTAACATGCTAATGAGTGAATACTGAATGTTATGTTATATTGTACACCAATGCAATAATGCGATTATTTTGTGACCTCATTCTCCTCATCTTCTGTCATTTGCTTCATGGCGTGTGCAACCACCAATGGCTAAAATTGTCCAAAACGGTTTGATCATTATTTGGATACTTGTTTTAGTCATCATATTTCATAAATAATTTCCTACATGCTATAAATCTATACAAAGTTATATTATTCATTATATTTTATTCATATGTAATATGTGTCCAAATGCTTCATCTAAAATTCTCTTGACTTTTCTCTTCGCTTTTTGTTTAATTCTTTTTCAATCACTCCGCTGTTTGATACCAAATCTATTTCAATCTATAATTCTACACCTACAAAATTTACACGTATTATGTTCACACAAATAATGCTCATGGCTTTTCAATGGCTATGTTTTTGACTTCACATTACGATTAAATTGTAATTGATTCATACGTTTCCTAAGTATTAATTGGCTTGAGTAAAGCTCCTTCAATTATGAATGTTCCATGTATGAATGGTGAAAACATGATGAGCACAAAAAGCATATTTGAGAAGCAGTCCATTTTATTGCCACTTGGTTTTCGTACTCTTCTTCGTCCTCTTATAGTGATATTTAATTTTATATTTGCAAATCAACTTTGCAATAGTATTTATTATGAGACCTTTGTAAATATGAGATTCAAAAAGAGTCCCTGCATTATTGTTTCCAGTTTAAAACGTACGTTATATTATTTATTCTTTATCCAAACGATTGTGCCAGTTCATCATCAATTTCCACGTAATTGAAAATTGATTTACTTACATCTGGTCTGCCCATCTCATAGATTATTAGTTATTTTATTATTATCTGATTATTACAGTCTGTATTGTGATTATTCAATTTGCATTTGATTGTTTTCATTCCGTTTTCAACGTTCATCATATACAAGTTTAGGATTCTTCCTTGTTTAGTTTGCTAAGTTTATCTTGTCGTGCTTCAAATTCATCATGCACTTTGAGCACACACAACTCACATATAAAAATGCCAGATTGATGAAACAATCAGAATATGCTGTTGATGATTACAAAGAAAACTTAACGTCGAGTAAGTTTTAGCACCACGTCGATTATCTACATCTATGCCCTAATTACTAATCGTTAAATGCTACAAGTCTGATATCATATTATACACGTACTGAATGAATGATCGTTAGTTTTCTTCAATATTCTGATTATTGTTGTCTGTTATTACAAGTATCTTAAACAATAAGGAAGCTAGCAATAATTTCTGAACGTTGTCATCGTTCGTAAGAATACGCTATCAAAAAACTTGTGTGTTGCGTTGTTCGTTGTTGTTGAGATTCAAGTTTCTGATGGTTGTACAATTAAGAGACATCTAAAACGCGATGGCGATTGCAAATCAAATATGTCTATAACTGATATGTTTATGTTCATTGATTACGAGTATTCGTAATGAGTGGAATGTTAACAATAGTGGTATTCACAATGTGCAGCAATTAATAGGCCAAAAACAAATTTTATGCGCTCTCATAATACAGCTGAAAAGTTAGTCTCAATTTTGATCAACATTTTTCATAGTTATTTTTATTATAATAGGCAGTATTTGTTTATAAATTTGTATGCAAATCACGCATGCCTGTAATAATTCCATATGATATTTGTTTATCTCTAACAATTTGATTTTTGATTATATTCTTTCATTGCGCCTTGGCGCAACAGTTGTTTCTTCTCCTTACGATTAATTATTATTGGCAAATATAAAAACACTCAGTTTTGCGTTGAATAATTTGTCTGAAATAAATTCCGGAAGTGTCGAGGAACAAATCATTGTCGTTCAGATTGATTCCATTTGCTCGGTGAGCTCCAGAATGGGCGATTCGCTCAACGGAAGGAGCGGAGGCCATGCACTGCCGCTTAATTGTAGACCCTAGGAAAGAACAAAATATCTGCGACTCAAAAACAACGCTTGTGTTGCGTGTTTAAACACTTATCGTATTTTGCACACACTGATTCGCGTTAAGTGATGAGTAATACACAGTCAGTGAGCTTGCAACTCGCAAAGAAGGTTTACGTGTGTTTATAGTCTAATCATGGTAAATGCGTATTATGTATTAACAACTCTCATAAACAACATGTACAGAAAACAACATTCCATGTAGAGTGTAACAAATCAGTAGTCAATCGTAAAAAATGACAACGTAAAAAATTTCGAATCATACAACAAACGAATTATCACAAAGTCGTTGCTAAATTATTCCCAAAAAAACACAACAATTAATAGTTAGACATGTAAGTATGCAATGAAATTCATGCATATAATTATTACTACGTGCTTAAACATGGTACTTGATGTTTTATTTACATTCAATACGCTATTCGACAAACGTAAAATGAACGGAAAGAAAAATGAAACAAAATACTCTCAATTTTTATTGCAGAATAATAAAATTTGATAATATTCTATATAATCCAATAATTATATTATAAAACTAATATAATTATAAATAATTAATAACACAGGCAGAAAATCGAATTGAAATTAATTAATTAAGATCATTGCTCATTGCTTCATCTTCTCATACTAATAATAATAATAATAATAGTTCATTAGTTTACACTATCTATTCTGGTGTTTAAACTAGATTAATTTTAACTACGGAACAAATAAATAATTTTACGTTATAAATAAACAAAACGTACGTATCTAATCAACATATCAATGATGAAATTGTTTCATAGTCTGTACACAAACTTATTGTGTATAGTGCAATATCAAAAACCAATATTTTATCATTCAAGACAAAAACTGCCGTCAGTAAAAGTGATATTAGGGCGTATGACTTGATCTTATATTGATATACCGGGTGTCTGTTTAATTTTGAGATTCAGCATTTTAGGTGCTCATTTTCTATCCGTGCTTGGGACATGTCAGGACACCCTCTAATTATTTTTACGTTCTAAGCATTTATAACTACAGTTAATTAAGTCTTTGCTCTATTTCAAAAAATGTATAACTACACATTCGGTTGTTATTGCATTAACTGCATAAACAAAATGCTCGCTTTTTTTGGTATCTATGAACTTAGTTTCACGAACGTGATGGTGCATTTTATGGATTTTGATATATTGAGTTTACGCAGCAGCAAACACAACAAGACCAAGAAACACACATCAAAGAATACCAAACGAAAAAATAGATTTCTGTGTTCATCTATACCTGGTTCCAATTGGCTGCCGTTTGCCATTGCGGTTGTAGTGTTGCACCCTGTGCGCTCGCTTGCACATCGGAGATTTGACAGGACGCTTGTAGCGATCCTGGTAACGTGTTCCACGCTTCGCCGCCTCCGGCGCCTTCGACTAGGGCCTGAAACGCCATCAACTCCTTGCTTTCGTTCTCGGTGAGAGGCAGCGGCGGCAGCACGGGCTGCTGCTGCGCAATCTTATAACTTGCCTGCCGCAGCATTTGTCTTCTCGCCAGCGAGTGACTGTCCATGCTGCTGTTCATCGACTGGTGTTGAGACATGGCGCATTGTTTCTGCAGCACTTGTCGCTTCTCCTGAAGAAGTCGCCGCTGCATTGCGGTTTGCAGTTGTAGAGGTTCCTGTACTGTCGGCACATAGCTGAAGTTATCCGGAAGGCTCACCCGTTTATTGCAACGCGGTTGCAGATACTGCGTGTGCTGTTTCTGACGTTGATTCACTTCTTCGGGAGGTTCTCTCGCTTGGTATTGCGATTGCAATCTTTGTGCTTCCCGTTGCACCAGGTGCATGTCAAGCACACCTTTCGTTTTCGCGTTTTCGCTCAACTTTTGCGAGTTGAATGCGACCACCCCGCCGTTGTTGGGGCATTCGGCCACTTGTTGCGCGACGAGTCCATCGCTCGCTCGCCGTCCCTCGCGAAAGTCCACCGGCGACCTCGTAATCCCTCGCGTCGTCGTCGACTTGTAGCTGCCAAGATGCACGAGCGGATTGTGCTTGTGAAGCGCCGAGCGCGTGTTCATCGAGTATTTAGGAACTGTCGGCAGGGCAGTTGTTAGGGTCGGCTCGGCAAGGCTCCGGGTATCCGTGGTCGTGCATGATGGTAGGCTATTTGTCAATTCGCTAGACTCGCTTAGAGGATACTCGAGACTTTCAAAATTGCTATCACAGCTGAGATTCTGGCTGAGACTCTTCGAGGTGTTGAAATTGGTAACGACACCCGAAGAGCTGCTCGAGGAAGCGTAACTCAGCCGCGGCGTGTGCGTATGCGTTGCGTGCTCCTCCAGGTCGGTTTCAACCCCTTCGTCCGTTGAGCTCGAATACTGCGTTTGCATTTCGCCGCTACGGTAACCACCACTGCCACTGTAAGCAAATAACAGAAAGATCTATCAACCCTTCGATCATACGCGACTACCACTTGTGAATAATAGTCACATACCTGTAAAAGCGTGTCAGTGATCCACCCTTGGACTCGGCATCCATCGTTGTATTCGCGTTGGCGTTCTGCATAAAAGAGTAGCTCGGGAGGTGGTTGAATAAGTCGCGGAATTGCGCCGAAGACATGGTGGTTGATGTGGTCGTCGACGTGGGCAGAGCGGTCGATGAGGGTTCTATACTCACTGGACCCACAGCGCTTTGTTGCAGGGTGTTCATCAGCTTGTTGGCTTCGGTTTGGATGTTGAAAGCATTCGCCGACGCTTGATTGAGGATTTTGAGCGCGTCTTCGCTGTTTGTCGCCGCAAGCAGCTTGGCGGCGTCGATGCCGTGCGAGGGCGGCATTTCACAGCCGCGAGGGCTGGTGCTCAATTTGCTATTGCTCGCCGTTGGCGTAGTGGAGGAGTGCAGCAGGCGGCGGCAATCTTCACTTGTGCTGGCGCGATTAATTTTGCGCATTGCTTGCTCAGCGACGCTCGAAGGCCGCCGTCTTTGGACGTCTCTTGTGCCTGCTTGTTGATCACCGACTAGTTGATTTCTTAGCTTATCCAAGAGGAGATAATAAATTGCCGCGTGGTGATCGTAACTTCCCAGTCTTATAGACTATTAAGCAGAAAACGGGAATAAGTATTTTTGAGGCGAACATTTATTAAAAATTCGCAGACTTACTTCTCGAGTTTTAGTACTGTCTATATTCAGGCTCTGCATCAAGCGTAATATCTGTTCGTTGGGCTGCGTGGAGGGCATGGGGGCGGCTGGCGGTAGACTCGGAGGGACTTCCATTTGCATCCAGCGATGCCGCTTGATTTGACTAATGCAAAAGCGTTTGCTCGGCTCCAAAACGAGCATTTTTCTTATCAGCGACTCGCAATCTGCAATTTACACTTCCTCAATGAAACCGCCTTATCACACTCGCCGAGAATAATATTTAGTAGTACACTTTAAAAAGTTTGTGTGTATAAAAACGTGCCGCAGTTTGCATAATCTAAACACGTGTCAACTATTTAAAAAGCCATTAACACAACGTAGAACATTTTTCAATAGTTGGCTTGTTCATTCGCAATTTTTTACGTAGGTATTCGAAAGAGAAATAATAGTATTATCGTTAGCACGCGCGAACGTACTATTGAATCAAATTCAATGAAGGATTGATTGCAAACGCATTTTGATAACGTGTATTCATGACCTTTCTAATGGTGCTTTCATGTACGTTGCGCGCCCACACTAGATTTTTGGCCATCCCTTGGCGGTTTGCGGTGGTGGTACTGTTCCAGCCATGTAAAATTCCCCAATGCGAAAATGTGCTTTAGCAGCCGCCATACGTACATGGCGAATCCATGATCGTGTTTGTATGAAATATGCGAGAGAGGGTTTCGGTGTGCGCGCGTATGTGGGTGAACTCCGCTTTTCCGAGCGTCTAACATTTTCCCATCCGTGCGGAATGCCCGGCGCGCTGACGTCAGTAAGTGCGTCACGGAAAAGTATTGCGTTCGCAAAAAGGCGCACGCAAATTTTTGCGCCAGCATCGGCAGCAGACGTTTGCGTTTTGCGCACCTACAGCTATAAGGAAAAGCGGAGAAACGAATTTACTATTGCCGCGGACAGTATAAATATTTTGCGCCAATAATGCATGATTAATTTATCGAGACGCATAAATAATGTATTTTTGCTTAAACTTGACGTCAACTTTGCAAAAGACGTCAGAAAAAAAGTAAAATAGAATTTTGGCATTGCGCGCCGATCGGCAGCGAATTCTCTTTGCATAAAAATATAATAATGAAATGTGTTTGCGCCAGCAATGGAATTTTTATATGCGCCAGCAAGTCATTAATTGCACGTTTAGTGTTTTTATTAAGCCTTAAAAATAAGCGCATTAACGTGAAACGTAAGCAAATAAAAGATGATTAAGCAAAGGTAATAAAAGTTTGCGAAATTTGCAGATTTAGCGCGTGTTCGTGGCGGAAAGCATGGCAAATTGCAGGACACGCGAAGGTGGAATAAAGGGACGTGCGACTAAGTGCTCTTCGTTCGTTTCCACTTTCTTTTCGTTGTCCTCGTAGCGTTTTTTTTCTCTTCTCTAGCTGCTCCTGAATGCGTCTCGTCGCGCTGTCTTGTCTTGTTATACAAGCCGTTGATGGTCGCGTCGCGCTCGTTGTGAAACTTTTCAATTAGAGACATTTCTCTAATGTGCTGAGCGCTGTTTGGCACGTGCGTTGTTCGCATTCATGCTCGTCGCGGTTTTGTTTGTCGACCGCGTGCACACGACTTTGTGCATTCTAATTAGTTTTTCCTTCAATTGCGTTTTAGTTTTTTTACGGCTGAATGTGCTTATAGTCATAGTTTTAAACATGTTTCAAAGGCTGTAATAAATACCTGAACTCATGAAGTACGGTATTCGAAAGCGTCCCGAAAGGACTCGATCCCTTAGCGCCTGTAATGAGCAACCGTCAAAGGGTAGCGCGCCGCAGACCAACACGTAGAGAACAACCCCTAAACTCTGTAAACGAGAAAAGTATTTAAGTAAATATAGGCGTAATAAGAAATAGAGCTACACGAGCAGTTTTTAAGTGAATTACGAAAGAAAAAAAGGCGAATTGGGGATTGGATAAAACCTACCCAAATATCGATCTCGGGGCCGGTATATTTTTTGCCTTCGAACACTTCCGGCGCCGCATATGGCGGACTCCCACACCAGGTCGACAGGTGCCCGCCGGGCATGAAGAAGTTGGAGAAGCCGAAGTCGGCGATCTTGATGTTGTTGTTCGAGTCCAGCAGAAGATTTTCCGCCTGCGTGGAGAGAAAATAAGAGGTAGAGAGCGGTTAGTTCGATAGAGTTTTGCTGGCAATTCGCTCAACGCTGCTTACACATTATTGAAGCTTGCGATTTTAGAGCAGTTTGGCTTCCGCCTCCAGGATTTTATTTATACACGTCGACATAAATATAATGTGACTGTAGCGTAAACCGCACTTATAATTGCGCTCACGAATGATGATAAATTTATGCAAAATTTCAATTTATTAATATATAATTGCCCTACTGCGCTCGCCTATTTCAATGTATGGAAATGCGAAGAGAATTTATGCGCTTAATATTATTCGATCAAGGATCTTCCGGGCGAAGGAATAATTATGATTGTCTCTAAGATGTGATTTTCGAAGGGTATATAATAAAAATCTGATCACGTATTCGCCAAGGTTACAAGTGCGAAGAAACTTCCATCTCTTCAGCACACAAAAAAAGAGAACAGAAAAAACTAAGAGGAAAATAAGAAAGACTTGTGCTATTTATCCTTGACGATATTTTGTGCCTCATTGCACTTCCATTTACTTTTCTGATACACATTTCGGCCGCGCAAAACTCGCACACAAAAAGCAAAGAACAATTCGTTTCGCTAGGAAGAAAAAAAGTGAAGGAAAATGAGGAAGGCTTTTCTTTCCAATCGCAGCGCGGCGAAACACTTTAATTGCAATAATTATTTGCGTTCAACCGAACTAAATTGCTTGTAATTTATGAAACGTGTCAAAATACAAAACGTAATTTATTAATTCATTCTTTTCTGTTGCAGATCAATAATCAATGTGGTTGTGGGCATCAAGGATAATAGTCTTAAACGTGAGTACTAAAATTTTTATTTTTACGCTTGTTTATCAACTGAACACAAATACGGAATGAAGGTATAAAGTCGAAGTAAGACATAAGCATCGGCCCTTGTACCAACGAGTTTTTTTAGAGACTTCTTAGATCGAATAATGCTTTTTCTTTTCGTACACTTCGAATGCTCGCGCGGACCATTAAAATCCTACTGTACGTGCGCCACCTACGCGCCTAAATAATCCGCTGGGGGGATGACGCGAGCGAGTGGTGTGCACATCTTGCAGAAGTGCGCGCGTGGGGCTTGTTGCGATGGCACGCGGCCGGTCGTTGATGCGTGGGCAGCGGAAGGAGTGGGTACGCCACCGCCGCCACCACCACTACCGCTACCACTCGGCATTATCCTGACGGCCGTGCCACTGCACGTAAAGTGCCCTACACTCTTCAGCAGTCGAGTGTGCGTGACGTCATTAGGTTGTAGATCGATTGCGTCGCGACGTCGACGTTATTTCGTAACTAACTACCAAACAGCGAATACTCCAATACAATGCATGTCCGTACTACCGATACCTATATTTTTTGCGTTCGCCACCGACTGCATTCAAGCCGGTCGCCTTTCTTCAGTTGTTTGCTTGGATATGGGTCAATAGGATCAAGTTCTTATAAATGCACCCACAGAAATTGAAAGGGAAATATTTGCTTTAAATGCTCGCGAGCAACGCAAAGATGCGCATTGAAAGGCGACGATTTTCACACGACATGGCTTTTTAATAACTGTCACAGTTGGCGCGCTCAAATATCGAACGCGATGCGAGTGAAAAAAAGCCGATTCAAGGATTACGACCGAAATTAATCTGACATTCAAATATTCTCAAATATGCGACTATTTCTAATCCAATATTCAACGTAATTCGCGAACGAATGAATTAAATCTTTTTCAGCTCATCATATAAAATTCTATAAATTTTTAGACTTCTTGTCCGCTTCAGTCGACAGCTCGCCTTTCTTAAATCTGACTTGCGCTGAATCTTGAAAATTGTTTATTTGAATGATGTTTGAGTGACGTCGGACGTTGCAGTTGAATAATGCACGGTGAAATGGGATAAGTCCACGCGATGAAGTCGACTTGCACACGAATAATTCATAAAGAACGCTGCACTTACTTTCAAATCTCGATGGACGATGTTGCGATTGTGACAGTACTCGACGGCCGAAAGTATTTGCCAGAACTTGCTCCGCGCCTGATCTTCCGACATGCGGCCGTATCGTGCAATGTAATCTGCGAAGATAAAAATAAAACACATGAACAATTGAACAAGACAATACAACAAACAACAACACTTTCACATTGCGCATGGTGTTCGCCTATTCGAGCATGCATGCGCGCATATGTCGCGTTTAATTAATCATTTCCATTGTGCAGTCGTCATCAAGGATAAATTCAGCGTGCGTTATGCATGACCCACAATCGCACACATATCCTTAAAACGTGTGATGTGTAATAAGTAGGTATGTGCTACCAACACTATACGTGCACACACACGCGTAGCAAACATGACAGGAGCAAATTGTGAGCGTGAACACTTCATCAATTTGAAACGCGCCAACGAACGATGACGTCAAACCGAGCGTGCAGCCCAAACTCCTAAATTCGAGCTTGGGATTGAACGCCAAGGTTCACATTCCTGCCGACCGAAGTCGCCCGCGGGGGAGCTCTAAAATGCGCAACTTGTGGGTCGTAAAGCAATAAGAAAACGGCTATCTTGTATTGAATTGTTGAAGACCTTTTGCGTCACGACACAACATAACGCACGCGACGAAGGTGGCGGTGTAGGTAGGATATTAGAATGCGAGTGTGTATTAAAAGTATATATTAGCGTCGCGACGCCCACCCATGACTCACGTCGCGCCCGTCACAACAGCCGCACATGCCTGACGGGAATTAATTGAGCGCACGGTGATTTTCAGCTCGTGCTCGCGCCTTTGGCGAAGAGTAATTTGCACATTTATTGCGTTGACGCGCAATTAGCGTCTCTCGCGGGCACACTTACCGAAAATCTCCCCTTGGCTGGCGTACTCCGAGACTAGATAAATCATATTTTTCGTTTCCATCACCTGCGAACAAAATGCGTGTCATTAGCAGCAAGCAATCAACTCAACCACACATAAATTTTCAAATTAGGAAAAGTCCTTGAAGGATGCGGGTACGCGCGTGTCCTTGCAATTGGAACCGACGATTCCTGACCGTCCCGGTTTGTATTAATATTTATATAACGCGTTCGCCACGCGCGTCAATGTGCAGAACACGAAACGTGATCACTGAGAAATTGCGCAGCTTACGCACTCAACTAACCCAAACGATAGAAACGCAAGAAAACAACATTGAACTTGACTGCGGAAACCTTGACTAAGTATAGCATTTCGAGTCCTCTGCCCTTTATCCTTTGGAGCATGCCTCTTCTCAGGTCGTATTGTGCTTTTTACGACTTTAGTTACTTCCATTCGATGACGATTGTTATCATCATTAAATTGGTAGACATGCGACTAGTAATGAGACAAGTAAAAACTTATTGTCGTTTTACGACCATATTCACTTTTGCAATCAGTCTGCTCGCGTTCGTATTTGTCGTCGTTTTAATTACCCCGTTTACGGTATTTACTACTCTTGTTTAATTATTGTCTTACTCGTACTTTGCATATTTTACAAAATATTTTTAGCTCTACTTTAGCAAAATATTTGTTTGTTATGAGTTATTTTAAAGTGGATATTTGCTTATTTCCGAATTCAATTTTCGCTAAGCCAAGAAGTGTCAGACAATTTGCGTAAGGCGGCTTTTTTTATGGAAAATAATTTAATTATAGTACCAGTCCGCACGTGGATGCTGATTATTACGCGCGCCTTATTGTGTTATTCTGCGAAAGAGACTACACATATACGATGGGGAAAGTGTTTATCCTTGCCGTAAACGAATTATCCAGCTATATACGCGATGAACCTTTCGATCCTGGTTAATTATTAAAGAAAATTGGCCATCTTGGTCGTCGTGCCGCGACTTAATTAGAGAGCGCGCAACAACGCAGCGGCATCGCTTCGGGAAAAAGTTGTGTCTACAAAATTGAAGCCAAGTACAAAGTCACAATTTGTTATTAGATGTATTTTATTTGTTTACAAATGAGTTCATTTATCAGAGGATCGTTTGTAACGTCAAACGCTTGATTTATTGCATGAATAAGTCGAACATGTCGTCGAAATAAACTACAACACATGTACAGACGCGAGCGCGGGGTATCATTAGTAGAAATTGTATTTTTATCGCAAACGGGCGATGAGTAATTAGTAAATTTGTGTCAAGTGCAACACACTTTGCCTTCGCCGCTGTGTGTTTGTTTATTACGAGCACATGCGCGCGGAATAAACACATAAAATTTTACAATTTGATGGCGTAAAAATACAATGTGAATTTCGCATTTGTTGCAGGAACGGAACGCGAGAGACGGCAGGACGGCGGCACGATGTGAGCGGCGCGGTTGCCAAGCGACGCCGGCAATGACGTCATACGACTACGACGGCGGCGGCGACGACGACAGCGGCGTTCAGGGGCAGTCAAGTTGAAGGTAAGTGCGAACGAACTGTACACGCGCGTATAAAATCTATGTATTTGCATATGCAATATGCATTGAATGAATTGCAATTGAATGGGTGGCGGCGACGCTGGCGGGGGGGCCAATTATCACAATTGCACTTATATTTATCCCGATGCGTTCTCACATCCTTGGCGGCTGTTGCGTCATTGCTCTATAAATATGTATAGAAATAAACACACGAAGAAATTACGACTCGTACTCTATTCGCCGAATTACTTACTACCGACCGGCAGCGAAAAGGGCAGCAATGACGCAAACGCATAAATTGAGCCGTTTTCGGGGACGGCGGTGCGGGAGGTTTGCGAATTTCCAGCGTATGTGACGTGCGAGCGTCTTATCGCTTTGTCGTAAAAGTACAACGCAAGAATTTTACACCGTGTTTTATCGAGCGATGACGGATCGGAGTCGTTGAAATCAAGCGGGCGGGCTTGGCGGGTGGCGAGCGAAAGTAATGAGCGAGTTTAGTGGAAAACGTGCTTGGCATTTTCATAACTTAATATTATAGTAGGTACCCACACGGAATGGCATAGCATAGCATTGAAACTTAATTAAATAATTTTACAACATTTCGGAAAATTCTGCTCTATATAATGAGAAAAGTTTCATTATAAGAAAATTGAGTTTGCTACTTTTTCAGCTGCTTGCGCAAATAATAATAATAGGTACGGTTTGAAATACTGTAGTAGTAGCGCTATTGTTATTTACAATAAGCATTTTTCACATTACTTTCCGCAATTCTAATCAAATGGTTTAGTGCAAATATTGTCGTATAGCCACGTGCTTGAAATCATACTTCGAACAGCGAGCTAGCTGTTGAGTTGAGAGGTGTAAATAAATAATTCGTCTAATCTGAGGATATATCTACTTGAATTGATTTCGCATTATTAAAGAAACAGTAGTTATACCTCCTTGAGTCAATAGGTTTTCCAATAATATTTTGATACTAAAATGCGAATATTCCATAACAAGGAAATTGACTATATCGTTTTAACATAAACATCAAACGTCATTGTCACACTCGTAACACTCATCAATAATCTACTCTTAGAATTTATCATAAAACGTGCAGCACACAGTTATTATCATCCAGCTCGTTATGACGACTGCGCTGAGACAATTGACGACAATTCGTTTTGAATTATTGACGCAGGAGTTCGATAATCATCGAAAATCCGGCCGCGCATCCATCGCGATCATTAAAACTTCCATTCACGAGGGCTCTTCACATTTGCATGGCAACCGAACTTATTGCAATGGGTTTATAGTCGGTAATAACTCTAATTACACACATTTCATTTTGATAATTCTCCTAAACAAAAAGCTACTCGGATTTGCCACATACTTGGTACGTGCGTATTTGATTCGATTCGCCTTGATTTTACATTTTCATCGTGAATTCCTAAAGTGCACTGGTCCAGCCAGCCAGAGCCATGATAAACAAACGCATGAGTCAGAATCGGTTAGTGAGTGCGCTTTTGTAATTGCAATTACGCACATGGCGCGTACTTATGCTGTGTATTTGTACGGAAAAACGCGTGTTATGTGCACCACGCGTGCCACAATAATAAATATATGATTTTCCAATTGCAAAAACGCGTCGTCCTCCTGGACACATTCGGTAAAACTCAATTACTCGCAAAAAAAAAAATTGCATGGTGGAGTTAAAGCCACCAGGTGGTAGATTTGACTTACTTGATACAATTTGATGATATGAGGATGGTCCAGACGTTTCATAATATCTACTTCTCGATACACTTTCTGCAGGTTGCCAGCGTCCAGTTGCGATTTATCGATTATTTTAATCGCCACCTGAAAAATTCACAGACGTTTATTAAATAATGCGATTAATATTCATTTATTAATTAATCATGCGAGCAAAAAATTGTAGGTATATAATTTTCACATTGGCTGAATAATTATTGAAAAGTTAATTGAATGTAGGCATGGAATTTTTACACAACGTCCTTCACTGCGTGCATGTCTAAATTGAGGCCAAATTGACAATGTTTAATTAATTAACAGTTCGAGTTCTTCGTGCGCTGAGGACGATAATAATAATTTTTCAATCGTCAGCCAGGGAACGATTGACGCACTTTTGAGGCGCGTTGACGCACGCGACTTAATGCATCAGTTAAATAGCACTAGCAAGCAAATGAGAAAAAAAGACGACGCTCCCCATCCCAACATTTAGACAGTCTGTAGTAACAACAATAATAAAAGGCAAAAGCCTTGTCATTTAGCGCACGAACGCAATGCAATTGCAAACAAATCATGGATCATCACCACCATTATTATCATTTGTCGCTCGATCGTTCGCGCATATAACTTTTGCGCTTGATTGACGCGCGCGTATATGATGCATGTCAAAGTTGCCTTGAAATTACCAACGTAAAAAAACAACAAATTAATGACGTGCATGCAAAATTACATGCATTTTACTGACATCATAAAATGTATTAAACTTTTATCACGTATTTTGAATTATTAATAAAAAAATATTGTAGAAACAAGAAGAGTCGGAATGCCACTTTGAATAATTTTTTATTATTAAGTAGAGTATGGCTGAGGTCCACATTTTATGAATATTTATAAAGAATTTAATGTAGTTTTATTAGCAAAAAGAATTAATGCAATATCTCTTCCAGTTTGGAAGAAATTGACTATGAAGTATAAAGTAAACTTTCCTGAAAAAAATTAATGATTTCATTAAGCGCTATTTCAAATTATAATTTAATATTTCAATGCCGGTTATTTTTCACTGAAATTATGAGTTAAAAAACTAAACAAACAGTCAACTAATTTGAATAGATTTAAATTCCAAATTAGTTTAATGGGTAAACGAAATTGACTCATCTGATAATTATGCATCTCTTTGTTGGAATATATTCAATTATCCTGAATTACAAACATGTATTTCACGATTGTTTATTTAGCTTGCGCAGCCTTGACTTTGGATACATACATCTTTAGAAATTTATTAATTACATTGATTCGGCTAGGTGTAGGTATTATTTACTAGCTTTGGATCGATGTGCTACGCAGTCGAATACGCAAATCGCTGCGTGAATTTCCGAAGAAAAAATTGATTTCGTTCCAAAAACGCACGCGTTACTTGGATCTCAATTGAATCTCCAAACACACATCACACTTTTTGACGTCATTCAGCCGTGATGCTCGCTCGTTCGTTTCGCTTTTGACGCACGCCTAATCTGGCCGGCTATATTCGCATCCGCGCATTCATTGAGCGACAAATTGTGTACAACAATGTATACACGGACGTCATGCATAATGCAGGATTCGCGTCAAGTTCCTGCGAGAGCGGCTGTGGAAACTTTGATGCGCGTCGCAACGCCTCGCGACGCAAAGAAGTTTTCAATTATGAATTCAGCGCGCCCGATTTAAATAATCCGTCGCGATGATTAATTGATACGCGCCGGAATAATTCACGCGTCGAAATAATGTGTTACACGGCAATGATTCATTCGATCGATGGATCGATTGATTGCACTTATCAATCGGGGCGCCGTGCGATTTGCATACCAGCAGAGCAATTACTCTGCGGCGCGCTATCAGCTGATAGCACCACTAAACAAAACACAAATCCACGCGAAAAACCACTGACAATAATTATAATAATAATAAGTTTATCGATAAGCAGCTTATGGGCATTTGTATTCGCGCGACAAACAGTACGATAACAATAATTCAGTTCGGCGCGAAAAACCGAAGCCGCGTTGCATAATAACCGCGTGCGCGATTATTTAATTTTGTTTGGGTTTTGCGCGCAATGAGTGTACAGCCGTACATGCGTTTGAATATCGAATATATCTGTACGTAAATTTATTTTTTCCACATTACTACAACAACAACAGCGCAATTAATTCAAGTGTAATTGGATTTTTTGGTCGCGCGCGAAATTCAAGCGCGAGAATATAAGAATTTCCACTTTTTTTACACGGCGCGCGTAATTAATTTCGTTTTTTCTACGCGATTGTTAATACTTTGCATCCTGTTGTTAGGGAAAAAATATCTGAAATTTCCCTGTAATCAATTTACATTTTCGCATTAATCATCTCAACTAGCAATTAAATAGAAATTGTGCATGTCATTAGAAGTTGCAAAATTCATACAATTTAACTTTGTTGTAAAGTACATGAGGTGTCTGGCAGCGCGCGAATAATGAGAAAGCCAGAACAGGATTTCACCTGCATTTTGTGCAAATCTGCGCAGTGCGCGATCCACAGACTGGCAGAGCGCGGAGGGCAATAACCGGGAGGATGCACATGCATTCGCGTGTCTTCTTCCTTTTTGTGAATCGCGACGGACCCACGTTACGCTACGCTCGGTGCTGGTACACAGATCGATTTTGAGATAGATGCGACTACTTGCATGATGCTGTGCTAAAGGGGTTGAAATGCAAATGTTGCGCTTCTAACGTGGTGCGCGCATTGGGCACGTACCTCTGTTTTGGTGATGCGGTGGCGGGCCAACTTAACGATGGCAAAGTTACCCTTGCCGATGGTGCGTTCGATGTCGTAGAAACCGACGCGGATGGTCTTGGCGATGCGTTCACGTTCACGCTCCCCCATCGCAGACATCCCCCGTTCAGCATAAATACACACGAGCGCGCACACACACTGGACGGCGGGCGAAGGGCCGCAAGCGAAGAAGCAACACGCACCGTTGTCACTGACGCCGTCCCCGTAGAGCAATAAGTGCTAGGATAAGAGGAGACAGAAAAAAGCAGGTGGCAATTAGACGCGCTCGCACGCAAGTGAAGATGACAGAAAGGAAGAGAGGAGCGCGCACACTAGCCGACGAGCAGATTATTGCTAAGTAATTCGATGTGTATTGTCATGGTACGGCGGCAACGGGCGCACATCGGCGGCGGACTGAACGAACCAACTGGTTGAACTCGCGCGTTGCCTGCCTGCCTGCCTACCAGCCCGTCCGCCTGCTGCTGCTGCTGCGGCACACTACTGCTGGGAGAGTATGAGCGCGCCTGAGTTGAGTCGAGTATCGACGCCCGGCGCGCCGCACGCCACCGCCGCTGCCGCCGCCGCCGCCGGCATTTACGCACGCCGCCCGCCTACACGTGAGATAGGCAATTCCAGCAGCCGGCCACGTAATTGCGTGTTTTCGATTTATTTCACCATTTGCGTACGCTGTACCTCCACATTATCGCGCTAAATGCGCGCGCGCTAATTAGCTTTCGACGACGGCATCGAAACGCGGCGTGAATATGCATGCATATGCGGACAATGCGTCGCGCGGTTAGAAAACGCTTTGCACGAATGCACAACGTGCTCTGCGATTGTTTTCGTCGCGCATCTCGCGCGTATAAATTGACGCAAACAACGCTCACGACTGAAGGTTTGCGCCGATAATCTATTTACGCACGATGGCCATTCCAGTCAAATGCTTTGTATATTCACTTGTACAACTGCAGCTTTACGAGTCATTTTCTCACATTTTTACATGCGTTATTATACAAAAATAGTTTTGCATTGAATCATTTATTATTCAGTCCTACGATTACAACTGCTTGTTTAATCACATCAGAATAAATTAATGCAGAACATGCGTTCAAATGCATACAAATTATAATGTATCATATTCTCAAAGCCTCATAATCATTTAAATTTAATGAAAGAAAACGTATTTAAACCGAGCAAAACACCCGTTCTAAGAATAGCCTATGCCAAATGAATTTAAATTATCTCTATTAACCAGTGGAATCCTAAATGCATAATCTATGTAGCGAGATGATCTTGTGTGCGAATGCGCTTATGTCCAGCGGTATGTCCGCTGTGATGTCGCTGAGTTGGCTGCATGCACGGTGTGCGATTAGTTTTGCGTAGCAATGAAGAAGTCGGCCCATCAAACCACAACTCCAAAGAATACAAAGCAGCCAATTGATGGAGCTTATCGCGTTCAGTGCCACATAATCGCAGCTCAGTACGTGTCGTATCCTGCATAAATCGAGCGACACGCTCATTTGCGCTTGTATTTATACTGAAACCAGGACGTTCTTCTCTAACTCTTCGACAACCTAGAATTAATATCGTTGTAAAAATTCGTCTAAATATGCCCCTAAGTTCTTTGAACTTACCAGCTCGGAATTCACGAGAGTCAGCATCAGACCAAGACGTAGCGTCCATCATAGCTCCATCCTGTGGAGGCGCCCAATCTGTCAGTTCGTCATCCCCTTCGTGGCCTTCACCGCCACTCCAGCTCAAGCTGCTTTCACTCGCGAGTTCGCAAGCATCATTTACACATTGAGTATCCATTCTATCACACTAAAACATATTTATAAATATAAATCAATGGTAAACATGAAATCTTCAACTTTGCCTACATCAACATCAACTGGTTGGCAAAACTTCTCAATCTTATCAAGTACACTTTGATGCAGTGGCTTGATCTTCGCATTCTCTTTACAACCTCTTGAAGAATCAATATCAACTCGTTGAGGACGTTTGCGTTTTCCCACTGGTGGCACAGGAGTTTCATCCACACTCATTCGCTTTAATTTTCGCTTTCTTCTTATACTAGGCCTAGCTGGGGAATGCTCATTGAATGAATCACTCTCCAAACTGTGGCTGATTCCTGTAATGTTAAATAACATAAGAATATTGATCAATTATATGGATGACAACTCTTTACCCAACTTTCGATATCTTCCTCGAATGAATGAATGTAATGAGTTTTTTAGCTTCATGGGTTGTGACTTATGACCAACACTACCATGTGGCATCTGGAAGTTAACTGACATATCATCTGAATCAGAATGATGTAAAGTGCCAGTAGCTAATTTGTCCCATGGTTGTATTTCTGAATTGCTGCTCGTGCTGTCTTCAGATCTGTTGTCACATGATTTTACACAAATATCTGTGAAGATAAAACAATTTTATATTAATTATATGAAAGACCTTCCTACACACTGCCCATTCAAATATAAACTCATGCAAAATGATTACAACAAATCAATCTTACGTAAATTTCCTGCCGATCGCGTTCGTCTTCTCATACCCCATTTTCTACCTGGCTCCAAAGCAATAGGGCCACAAGATTCGGATTCTTCCAAAGCCACAGTAAGATCTTGAGCCAGTTGTTCCATGACGGTTTTTCAATTTTCTTCACACAACCTCTCCGTGTAAAATTAGTATAAACAGTAAGGAACGAACATCTGACTGATGTCGCATACAGTCCGCAATAGTACGCAGTGTAATGAGTTGTCATTTACCCTCCCGGCCAGTCTAAAATAGAAAGCGCATTAAGTTATAGTACTTGCAACAAAGACGACGATACCCACTTATAACTCGGGCAGTATATAGCCGGTCAAGAACTTGGATCACAATTTGTTTACATTTGTGATTAATCGGTGGCATTCAGTGTTAAATTTGTTAAATAGTTAAACTCATCTAATTAGGTGAAACAGTAGCTATACTACTATGCATAGATATAAAGTATATCTAGACAGTGTATCTCGATATACTACCAGAACTTAGTTTTAAATATCTTTTTATTTCAATTTTGCCATACCAGAACAAGGTGGACTGAGTTCAATGTAAATATCTATTATGGAATGCCTCAATGATCTGCAGGTGCAACATAATAGAAGAGAATAATATAATGATACAGAAATTAAACATTAAATGAATATAAATGTGAAGCAAGAATGAAACTAGTGTTACATGCCTTTGCATCACGATGGCCCTAAATGACAGCTGATCTTGAAATTCATCAAACCACAAACAAGTGGGCTTATTTATTCACCAAGTTTGTTACATTTGACCAAATTAAAGTGGAATCTTCATAAAACAATATATTATAGGAATGACCAAAACAAATTGGATATAGTACTGGGCTTGAATTACTAAGTTGAATTTTAAAATTTCATATGTAAGCTTCCTAAAAGGCTCATCATTATTGCAACAATGGTTAGCATTAGGATTTAATTTTCTCATCAACTGTTTTATTTTATGAACTGTCCTAATTGATGGTAATTTTTTCAGTTTCCATCCAAAAATTCACATTGAAATGGGATTACAATCATCACATAAATTGCTGGGCCCAACATTATTGCAACAATGACAACAACTTCAGTTGTAATTGGATTAGAATCATCATGAAAATTGGCAGGCTCATCATTATTGCAACAATGGTTAGTATTAGGATTTATTTTTCTCATCAACTGGTTTATTTTATGAACTCTCCTAATTGATGGTAATTTTTTTAGTTTCTAGCCAAAACTCACATTGAAATGGGATTACAATCATCACATAAATTGCTAGGCCCAACGTTATTGCAACAATGACAACAACTTGGGTTGTAATTGGGGTAGAATCTTCATGAAAATTGGTAGGCTCACCATTATTGTAACAATGGTTAGTATTAGCATTTATATTTCTCATCAACTGGTTTATTTTGTGAACTCTCCTAATTGATGGTAATTTTTTTAGTTTATAGCCAAAACTCACATTGAAATGGGATTACAATCATCACATAAATTGCTAGGTCCATCATTATTGCAACAATGACAACAACTTGGGTTGTAATTGGATTAGAATCATCATGAAAATTGGTAGGCTTCTTGTTTTTCCAACAATGATTAGTATTAGGATTTATTTTTCTCATCAAGTGGTTTATTTTATGAACTATCCCAATTGATGGAATTCTTTCAGTTTCTAGCCAAAAACTCCCATTGAAATGGAATTACAATCATCACATAAATTGGTAGGCCCATCATTATTGCAACAGTGACAACAACTTGGCTTGTAATTGGATTAAAATCATCATGAAAATTGGTAGGCGCATCATTATTGCAGCAATGGTTAGTATTAGGATTTAATTTTCTTGTCAACTGGTTTATTTTATGAACTCTCCTAATTGATGGTAATTTTTTCAGTTTTTAGCCAAAAACTCACATTGAAATGGAATTACAATCATCACATAAATTGGGACGCTCATTGTTATTGCAACAATGACAACACTTGGGTTGTAATTGGATTAGAATCATCATGAAAATTGGTAGGCTTAATGTTATTGCAACAATGGTTAGTATTATGATTTAATTTTCTTGTCAACTGGTTTATTTTATGAACTTCTTAATTGATGGTAATTTTTTCAGTTTCTAGCCAAAAACTCACATTGAAATGGGATTGCAATCATTGTGATAATTGGTAGGCTCATTGTTATTGCAACAATGGCAATAACTTGGGTTGTAATTGGATTAGAGTCATCATGGAAATTGGTAGGCTCATCGTTATTGCAACAATGGTTAGTATTAAGATTTAATTTTCTTGTCCACTGTTTAATTTTATAATAACTAATTACGTATTCTTACAGAAAATCAATCAACTCCACTTCTGATGCAGCCAGCTCAGACAAACTTGGTAAGTATGTTGGCACATGTACCTTGGTACATAATTGCCACTAGGTTTTATTGGAACCCTCTTAGTTTACCTACAAAGTCTAATGATGTATTCTTACAGAAAATCAATCATAACTCCACTTGTGATGCAGCCAGCTAGTACGAACTGGGTAAGTATGTTGGCACATGTGCTTCGGTACATGCTTGCCCCTTATTTTTATTATAACCCTTATAGTTTACCCATAATAACTAATTATGTATTCTTACAGAAGATTGATCATAACTCCACTTGTGATGCAGCCAGCTAGTACGAACTGGGTAAGTATGTTGGCACATGTGCTTCGGTACATGCTTGCCCCTTATTTTTATTATAACCCTTATAATTTACCCATAATAACTAATTATGTATTCTTACAGAAGATCGATCATAACTCCGCTTGTGATGCAGCCAGCTAGTACGAACTGGGTAAGTATGTTGGCACATGTGCTTCGGTACATGCTTGCCCCTTATTTTTATTATAACCCTTATAGTTTACCCACAATAACTAATTTTGCATTCTTACAGAAGGTCGATCATAACTCCACTAGTGATGCAGCTAACTGGAGCAAATACGAAGTTTGATTATTTTACATAAAAAGTCGTCAAGTTTATTAAATAATTAAATATATCTCTTTGCGTTTATGCATACCTGATACGAAATCTTAATTTTGCCGTTCTGAAAATGAAATTTTCGGTTAATATTAAAAAAAAAATGGTGGACTTTTGCCATCCATTTTTTTAATAAATGTACCTCTTTGCGTTTATGCATACTTGATACGAAATCTTAATTTTGCCGTTCTAAAAATTAAATTTTCGACCAATATATTTTTAAAAATGGCGGACTTTTGGCATCCATTTTTTTAATAAATGTACCTCTTTGCGTTTATGCATACTTGATACGAAATCTTAATTTTGCCGTTCTAAAAATGAAATTTTCGACCAATATTTTTTTAAAAATGGCGGACTTTTGGCATCCATTTTTGAATTAAATTTACCTCTTTGCGTTTATGCATACTTGATACGAAATCTTAATTTTGACGATCTGAAAACGAAATTTTCAACCAGTATTGGGATCGAAATTTCATTTTCAGAACGGCAAAATTAAGATTTCGTATCAGGTTTGCATAAACGCACAGAGATATATTTATTTAAAAATTTGCGTACTAAATACACACGCATGCACACCCAGTGATTCACATATACACCAGATTCATTTATGTGAAGGTGTATTTTTAAAAGGTGGATTACTCATGAACCAGTAGTCCTAGAGCGGAGTACGATACCTCATTTTAATCAGGGCGGTTCCCTTTACCTGTCATGAAACACTAAACCTTATCGGATACTATTTAAAAATAGAAATTAAACAATTTTAGGACAAAATTCAATGTAGGCAACCAGTATGACATGCCGTGTGTCGCCATCTAGGATGAATCTGTGAAACCAATTTGGCCATCTATTGGGACTTTAGCGAACTAACTTTGCCATAAAGAAATACATAATGTTTAAAATATTAAATTTGCAACACCATTTATAGAACAGGAACTAAGAAACCATAAGAACCGTCTACAAATTTATTGATTATCATTCCTCAGCAATATGATAGGCGTAATCATATAAGCAATTCTTTGTAGCCATTGACAATACCTAAAGAAATCATTAGCTTAGTAATTAAAATCAAGCAAATCGTATTAACTTCTTTAAACATAAAGAAATCACATAGAGTGGTGAAATTTATCTTCAAAACTTTTAAGATGGTGATGCATGCGTGTACTTTATCATCATTTTGCCAGCACTTATAAAATTATTAATAACACTACTTACGAAGAATGAATAGCACATTGCTCCAAGATCCAAAAAAAATCCAAACTAATGGTAGTGGCCATCTCATTTGAAGCAGACCCTCCTTACCTATCAGCTGTTATTGGTAACTGACTAATTGCTGTATTGGGGGACAGTCTACAATGAAATAAGAACTAGGATTAAAATTAAATATGATTACAAATAAGAACTAGCATGCATGCTTACCTACTCACAACAGTTAAGGCAGATTCACTTTACTGATCAGCTGGTATGGGTGAGTGGCTAATCAGCTGTTATTGCTGACTGCTAAAAGAATACAAGCTAAGATTAAAATTAAATATGAATACAAATGAGAACTTGCATTGTTACCTACCCATCGCATTTGAAGCAGACCCTCTTTACCAATCAGCTGTTATTGATAACTGACTAATTGCTGTATTGGGGGACAGTCTACAATGAAATAAGAACTAAGATTAAAATTAAATATGATTATGAATAAGAACTTGCATGCTTACCTGTTTAACGCAGGTCCTCCTTAGCAATAAACTGTTATGGCTGACTGTCTAAAATAAAATACAAGCTAAGATTAAAATTAAATATGAATATAATGAGGACTGGCAGACTTACATACTTACAACATTTGAGGCAGATTCACTTTACTAATCAGCTGTTATGAGTGAGTGGCTAATCAGCTGTTATTGCTGACTGTCTAAAATAAAATACAAACTAAGATTAAAATTAAATATGAATACAAATGATGACTTGCATACTCACTACATTTGAAGCAGATCCACTTTACCAATCAACTGTTATGGGTGGATGACTAATCAGCCATTATGGGTGATTGTCTAAATTAAAATAAGAGATAGGATTGAATTTAACATTTAAAAACAAAAGAGGATTGGTCTGCTTACCTACTCACTACATTTGAGCAAAGATTGAAGTAGATCAACTCAGTCATTGTGAGTGACAACCTATAAGAAAACCAAAAATTAAATAATACTTAAACCATAAGACCTAGGATTAAGTTTAAATGTGAGTAAAAATGAGGTTTTGCATGCTTACCTATTTGCTAAGTTTGAAGCAGGTATTCACAGGTTAGCTAACATGAGTGATAATCTGAAAGAAAACAAAAAATTGTTAAGAGTAGATGCATTAGTAACTGTAAGATCAGATGCATTAGAATTAAAATGAAATGATAAAATACAAACATGAATATGCATACTTATGTACTGACCAAGCTTGAAGTAGCTCATCTGTCCAGATCAGGTATAATGAGCAACTAAAGAAAACAACCAATTAATGTTTTTGAATTAATTGGTAACTGAAATAAGGATAAGAAAGAAATACTACTCACCAAGTTTCTAACATATAGTTCTCATTCCTCTTCTTTTTGTTCGTATCTGTTTTAGATTTGGCAGATCTTATTAGCGATTTTATATAAACTCATGGCAACTTTGACCAACTCTTGTTGTCATGGAGCATCAAGCACTCATAGATTTGGAGTCATTGATGATGAGCTGAAAACATTACACACAATCAGCATCACCATACTAGCCATTGGGGCGTGTGGTTGCAAGAACTAAGTGTTGCCTATAATATGACTGTACGTATATGCAACGTAGTGTAAATTTAATTAGGGAGCGACGTTAAAATACTTAATGAATTGTTTTCAATTCTAAATTTGATTATAAGGGCAAGATCAAATTTAACTAGGGCAACAACACTCCATAGCCTAGTTGTAAAGGCTATTGGTGTGGTCTGTGTGTCTCAGGTTCGAGTCCCGGGCCTGGTAACTTATGTTTAAGTTTTAAATTGTTAATATAAGTTTATAAGGGCAAGATCAAATTTTGCTAGAGCAACAACACTCCATAGCCTAGTGTTAAAGGCTGTGGAAGTGATTCGTGTATCTCAGGTTCGATACCCGAGAA
Source organism: Aleochara curtula (assembly GCA_963978815.1). Classification (NCBI taxonomy): domain Eukaryota; kingdom Metazoa; phylum Arthropoda; class Insecta; order Coleoptera; family Staphylinidae; genus Aleochara; species Aleochara curtula. Next base: position 10,442,284 of record OZ022220.1, read on the forward strand.
TGGTAACTCAATTTCTTAAGTTTTCAATTCCTTGTACGCCTGGGCCCCTTCGGACTTTGCCTAAGTCCGGAAGAGCCCCCGGAGCGTATAAAGTCCTCATTTTTAATTTTTGAAGCCCGTACGTTAAGATCGTCTTCAGATAGCCCACCCCAAGCTTCGCTCCCCGGCAGGTTGCTTGTCGACCAGCTCGGTCGCTGTCCGACTAGCAACTGCCTCCCCATTCCCGATTTTCGTTACCAACAGACCGCGGTTTATGACGTCATATTGCTGAAGGGGGAGCTCTTTAGCGCCACCACATGTATGCGCCAGAACTTATACGAATTGTTACTGCCCCAGGATTCCACCAGGGGAGTATTGCCTATAGCCGAAGTACAATGAAACTTAGAAATATTTTCTAAGTGCTCAATTGAATTGAGCGCTATGATCAACTGAATGACCACTGGTGCTCTCAATAAAATTTGTGAAAAGTTTAACGTCAAAAGCTGCCCCCGGCCGGGATTCGAACCCGGCATGCCTTATCCACAGGCAGGCACGTTACCAACAATGCTAGTAACTAACTTACTAGACAGCAATTGAAACATAAACATATTTAAAACTTTATGAACACTAAAATAAAGTTTTACCGATTTGAAACTTACGCATGCCTAGTAATTCATGAACATGAGAAACCTAGCTTGCCCCTCCATTCTAACAAATGATTCCCCGAGGAAATAAAGAAGACGTAAATAAACATTCGAATAAGTAAAGAAATTGAAATGATCTTAACTGTAAAGAATCGCAATGAGTAAAGAAAGCAGAACTGCGCTAGGTCATGAAATTACAATTTTGACGTTAGTAAATACTTATAATTGGAACCTGATATTTCTAGTGCAATGGCAAAAAAATATGTATTGTGTATAAATATTATTATGGAAGACCTTGCATATTTAAAAAAATTAAATCGTCCTAGGTTAGTCGTGAGTCATTTAACGAAGGCGGCAGTAGGATTACGTTAGTATTTACGTATTGTCAACGAGGAAAGAAGCTTCTACATACATAAGCGGGGGTCAGAGGATTGATAAACAAATGAATCAGTCAGTGTCTGATTGTGTAATTGCATCAGTAAGCAATTTATTATAAATACACGAGGACTCATCATTAATTCTCCAAATAAATGAGCGCAATGTTGGTTCATCTTTCTGTCGGGTTTGTTACGATTTTATTGGCTAATTCTTGCCTCTGTACTAACATTGACGTCTACTTGGACCCGGTAAGTCGTTCTAATATAAAAATTATATAAATCATTGAATCGTTTTAGCCACAAATAATTCGCAGAAATGGCTACCAAGCCGAAACGCACACGGTAGAAACGAAAGACGGCTATTTGCTTGGTCTGCATCGAATACCAGCATCCAAAAATGGAACTGTCGGCTATCGGCCAGTCTTCTTACAGCACGGGTTATTTGCTAGTAGTATATGTTTCGTCGAAGAGGGCAACAAGTCTCTAGGTAAGAGAAATTTTGATTGATATCATTGCCTCTGATCAAAAAATTTGTAGCATTTATCCTCTCTGATCTTGGCTATGATGTTTGGCTGGGCAATGCCAGAGGAAATGAATATTCACGTGCCCACGTTACGTTACCACCCGACAATGCGCAATTTTGGAATTTCAGGTACAAACAGTTGTGGTATATACTTAAAATTCCTAACCAAGTATTATTGCTTTTAGCTGGCATGAAATGGCAATCTATGATTTACCAGCCGCATTTGAATACATTGAAGAAAACGCAAAAACCAACGGAATCATTTACGTGGGACATTCGATGGGCACAACAATGTTCTTTGCAATGTCATCTCTGGTGCCAGAGGCAGCTGGCAAAATCAATGCAATGATAGCACTTGCGCCTGTAGCATATATGACGCATCTTACATCGCCAATCCGTTATCTAGCGCCATGGGTAAACGACATTGAGGTAAAATTTGGAATGCTAAATAAATATTTACCATTCAAATCTGCAGCAACCGTAAATGATATGCTAATAACAGCGATTACTTATTGCAGTTTATCAGCAAGCATCTGGGTGTGAATGAATTCCTTCCCAGCAATAAAGTACTCAAGCTGCTCGCATTCGAATGCCTCAATAAATATGCACGTAAGATATGCGAGAATGTTCTATTTCTCATTGCTGGACTAGACCGAGATCAAATGAATCCGGTAAACATATTAGAGAAATATTTCCACAAGTTGATTAATCATGCTAACTAAATATCTGTTTGTAGGATGTTCTAGATATTGTATTATCGCATTTACCTTCGGGTACTTCAACGAAAACAGTTTTGCATTATTTGCAAGAAATCTCTAAAAAGGGCGATTTCAGGCAGTATGATTATGGTGAAGCTGGTAATATGCGCCAATATGGGCAACCCACGCCACCGCTTTACAAATTGGAAGATATTACCGTACCAATTTACTTGATGTACGCGGACGATGATATGATGGCCAATCCGCTTGTAAGTGCCTTCACTGCTTGAAAATTATTATTAGAAAATTATACTAACTATGCGTGTCTTGATTGTAGGATGTCAAGCGCTTATATGCAAGACTTGGCCACACGATCGGCATATACGAAGTGCCACTAAAAACGTTCAATCACGTCGACTTTCTGTTTGCCAAAGATGCGCCTAAACTGGTTTACAAGAATCTCACCGATACTATTATTCCATACAGTTAATTATTAATAGATATTAAGATAAAGAAGCTTGTAGAATTCATTACTGTAAATGTGATTATATTGAAATAAAGTAATGTCTAAAAATATAAGTCTCTGTTTGTTTCTTAATGAGCACATTCCTCAATCATATGATGTTCCGTTGTAAGTGAGCTGTAATTGCTTCATGGACAAACTAACCGGAAAATTATTTTATATATTGTCATTAATTGCGCATCCAGTTAAAATAGGAACATTATGTATGCATTTATACTAATTCAACACTCAGTCGAATATATTTGCATTTCTCCACGCATTTTCTATTTGTTTATGCTCACTTAATCCGCTATAAGTTCAAGGCAAGTTTGTACGAGCTGGTACGGCCATTGATACTATTTTTATGCAATGAGCACAGGTTCGAAACGGCGCTGACTGATGTTAAAAGGCGCATATCGCACTAACTATTGCGTGTTTCGCTAATGAAATATAAATAGACACACAAGCAATTGCGTAAAAATTAATGGCTTTAAGTGAATTAAACTTTCTACCGTACATGCGTTAAATTTATGAAAATGAACAGGTGATATGCCAAGGCGGGGCAATAAATATCGTTCAATTCGTTTAAATATCTTCATTCATGAAAATACAAACCCTAATTTAATTCTATTTTCTGATGCTAGAAAATCACGCGAGACTACTTTAAATAGTTATTTCTCGTACAATAAATGTACTCCTAAGATTAGTTTAATTACCAATTAAAACTCTTTAAAGTAGCTTAAGAATTATAGTTGTTCACTTTCTATTTAGTTAATAGCTTCCTCTCATAGTTGTTCATAACTGGCACAATCAATAATAAGGATGAATAATGTACAAAGTGAATCCACTGTGTTGTATAATAATGACTACTTGTGCTCTCTGGCTCGATTATCTTTTAGGGTCCACATTCCCGTTAAATGAGACGATAAGAAATACCGCCCATTGAGTGGAGCACGCGATAAGACCAAGGAAGGAAATACATTTACGAGTGCATTCAGTACAATTCCGTCACTTGTTGTTGTTGACTATAGCAAAAGCATGTATAACTTGTCACAATGTAAGAGACGCTTGATAGCTGTTTTGCGGTGGCATAGACTCGCTGGAAGCCAATTGCGTGAAGATAATGAGTAGAAAATCGCTAAGTACTTGGACTCCTTACCCGACAATTTCTTCTATGCATGTGCTTTCCAAGTGAACGTTGCACATGCATGAACAAATTATAACAATCGCTCGTTTCCATACAAAATTGTATTTTATTTTTTATCCGTGTAAATAGGAAAATGTTTTGCGAGAGTAAAAGTATCAAATTAATGCAAATTTCACGTTTCACTAATGTCTACACATTACGAATGTTGCAGTTTAAATCAACATATCCTGAGCGCTAACAGAAGCATTACGCTTGGTCTTGAACTCCCATCAAAGTTTCGATAAACCATTAAGAAATAAAATCTCTTCCTTTTCCTGATACTTCAGAAAATAAGCAAAACTTTCTCGTTGAGAGTTTGTTTTGTTTTCAGTGTGTCTCCCTGGAGTGTTTGCTTCGAATTATAGGAAGATTTTGCACGGAAATGAAATATTTTTCAATCATGATATCTCACTATTATGAGATTTACATCCTGCACCCCTAACATGTCTGGTATAATAATTCAGCTGTGTCTAGCATGAAAAGTGGCCCATTTATTTTAAGAAAATGTAATTCGATAAATATTATCGAAATTTATTTATGGGCATTGCAGAAAAACGAGTTACTGTGAAATAGTGAAAAATTACACAGTAACATGAAATTGACTTCAACACAGCACTCGCCTGTTATACCCACTACTTTACGCATTTATAAACGCAATCATGCGTGTCTGTCTTACATTAGTAATTTGCTAATTATTCAAAGTGAATCATCAATATCAGAACACATGCAATGCTAGCAAAGCAGGAAAATAATTCTATATTAGTTGTCAGTAAGTAGGTCAATTGTAACCAAATCTCCTGAATAAGGAGCAGCTCTCTAGCGAGAACGAAAAGATTGCAATCTCTGATTCAAGAATGCACTTGTCACATGCACATTCGATCGACTCCTACGCGAGTTTCGTTTCCTTTTCATTTTCTCGCCATCGCTCGGCAACTACTCTCAATCCGCATCAAGTTCCTGAGATTCCATTTCACGCCCGTGCAATTTCTATTTGCCATTTCTTCAATTAATTAATGTGCAAACAATTTGTATTTATTTATCATGTTTATATACGTTCATCTGTTTATTCTCGTCACCGCGACGTTTCGCTGCCGTCTGCACAATATTGTTGATTGCTATGATTAATTGGCATGTGTTAATTTGCAGCCACTACCGCCGCTCGAGTTGTTTTTGTTCACACCGCTACTGCTCGCACTTAATCGATTACGTAATTAACAGACAGCTCAGCGTACCAATTAGTAATCGTTAATGAGTGTTGTCCTGTTTTCATCCAAAGCGCGTGCCATTGTTTTTAGTAAACTGTTTCGCACTTGCTGCGTTGTTGTTGTAGTTACTGCAATTGCTCATTGTGGGACGGTAAGCTTTCGGCAAGTGATTACAATGAATAATACTTTGATAAGAGTTTTGCGTTGTGAATATACGATGACTCAGTTTCGAATTCATTCGCGTTTAATGTTCATGCTGGGGTTGCACGCTCGCAATTGCAATTGCAAATTTAATTGCATCCCCTCGCAGTACCCAATCATGATATCGCTCTATGTGTATGCATGTTGCACCCCTTAATTCTATCCCTATTTCCGATTCCCTCTTATCCCTCGTGATGAGTAATGCAGAGCGCATATTGCATCTGCTGCGTCATGAATGTTCGTGCATATTAACCGCAAACATTAATAAAAAAATAATTGAGTTTGCTTCGCGTTTAACGCAAAATTACAAATTACATTTTTCACCATTGCTACATCTCATTAAAATGCTCATTAACGCGCATATTTTTCTTGCATTTTCCCAATGAATTTGATTTTAGACGAGTGCTGTTTTTAAATGCACTCACGTTGGTTGCTGTGCTCATTAAATAAAATGCAACCGTACGACTGCATACATATAAGTCGCGCGTGCTTTCGATTCACGTGCGTCGCGAAATAAACGTGCGCCTAGACGTTTGCTGCTCGCGAAGAGAATGAAATTAGATGCGAATGCATGCACAACGCACAACGCTTGTGAACGTCATAAAACAAAACGCAATGGAATAATAAAAAGCGAAGAAGAATCCACGCAGCGCACCTAACAAAAAACCTAATGCAATCGCGCGCAATGCTAATGCAAAAGCAACGTAACAACATTAGTGCATGATACGCGTTACGATGATGATGGTGATGGGAACAAAGAAAAATTATTGTATCTATCGTACGTGCTTCGCGTTTATGTAAGCCGCCCGTCCGCCTGCATGCTATGTAGGTTTTCGCTGACCGACTCGCGCGCAAATTCGTATTTGGTATTCTTTCATTTATGCGCGCACTCGTCCACTTAATTAATTTATAAACAAGCGGCGGCGAATCTGCTCTCTACACATGATTCCTATTTGGTATTGTATTATTATGTAAAAACCCAAGGTCTGCATAACTGTTTGATTTGTTTATGACGATCCCAGCTTCTCACTGATTCTATCCAAACACGTACGAAAATTTCCATGAACGTGTTCATTGCGGCTTGATAAGTATTCACCTATTGCTTATTACGTGCTATTCGCATTGATAATTCGTAGAAACGCTATGCGAGATTGCCATACGCTGCGCTTAGATGGCTGTGTAATTTAACAAATTAATTGTTCATAGCGCATGACTCTAACAAAAACATCAATGTATTGTTCTGGGAGACTGCCAAAGCGTTCAAAATATCAACTCGCTTTAAAACAATATAATGAAACTGAAATTATTGTAATGTATTACTCGTGTAACTTATTTTATATATCTTTAGCGCGACAACTGAGTAATTTGAATGTCTGTTGGTAACTCATCCATAGTTCGTGCCCCATCTCACAAGAAAACCGAATTTTAATCAAAAGTTTGTTTGGAAACTTCACAAAGAATTGACTCTCATTGTTTTGTGCCATTAGAAAAGTGTGTAATAAAAATCAACTCACCTCAAAATGAATGATACAATAGAATCGAAACCTGAAGTTGAAAATCCTGCAACAAAGAAAACATAAAACATAATTTAGTATTGCTTGACAGACCAATAGAAATTGTAGCATATTTATAATGAGTGTAAATAACATTTTACGCAATAGTGGACTATATGACGGAGCAAGACTTGAGTTGGACACGGCCGATAAGGAAACATGAAATCATTTGATTGATTGCCGGTTGTTTCTTTGTGCTTATCACTTCCCCGAATGATTCAAGTGAAGTCATTTCGAAAGTCCAACGCAGCAAGGTTAAATAGTTTCATGTATGAGCATTAATTTGCTTCAATCTGATGCGCATTGCATTGACAGCCGATGTTTACATGGAAACCTTTGACTTTTTCGGATGCAAAATTGAAAAGTTGTCGTTGAGAAAAGTGCCTACTCTCAAGCAATATGAAAGGTGGTAAGTGAGATATTGAATTGGTCATTACAAGCATTCTTCTATCGAGAAAGTAAAAGGCTCACGCTGTACTTTTAAATTCAATTTCCTGTGCGACTTCTTTCTTCGGTTATCTCTCGATTGCGATCGCAATGCGCTGTGAATCCGTATAGTTATTACAAACGCTCGCTGAAGAAGCAATAACGAAACGCGCGCGCTCGTTATTACAATGATTATACGTATTGGCGAGAGAATACGGTCAAATTCTAGGCGTCATCCGGCGCGCAATGAGCGTTGCTGCGGCAACGCGATGCTGTGTCTGCGCCCGAATCGCACACACAAACACCAAGCCACCAACCTGCAGGAATGTCTGGTGTTGTGCGCTTGTCGGCGGGGGCCTGGTGGAATACTCGTCGCTGGTATGCGCAGCATTTCGTGTGAGAAGGCATTGACTAGCCGCTAGTCGAACTGGCTGGTCGTGGTTTCTCTCGCGTGCGCGTACCGCAGTCGCTTTCCCAATTATTGTGCTGGTGCCGCCGCGAGAATCAAGATTGTGCGCGCTCGTTGTTGGTGAAAAATTGAATGGCAGCGTGCGTGCGTACATTTAGATTAGGATTACAAGGCTGCGAAATTTGTTTAGAGCGCGCATCGTTACCTAAAATTATCAGAGTGCGTGTCTCTGTGATATCCGTACATCCGCATCCAGCTGTTTGTCTCTCGCTGCCGCTCAGCGATTTTATGGATTAATTATAATTTGCATGGATTTGCTCTAAACCTCTGGAGCGCGACGCATTCAAAATCAGGGTGAGCTTTACTTCAACTGCTCATAACTTTTTATTTCCTGGCTGCAATTCATCGAATTAAATATGGTTGTTATTGCAATTCACTTGATGAGCCAGCGCCAAGTTATTTTTGCTCAGAATATCCACTCACTTGTAAAAAAAGACCGTGCAAAACATGTTTAGCGAAATTACACATGTGGGTTATACCTGTGTAAACAAATGAGTATTACCGCTTTACGTGCAATGAAGTTAAAAGCCCATTCAGAATGAAATAGTTCGCGAAAAGTCTAATGGCATTTAAATCACATGCTGTCATTGAGCATTTCCTGTGATTATCACGCTAATTATCAGCCGTCAGAATTTATATTCGTGTCTTGACATGATTTGCGATTCATCAATATTTATATTATTTCAATATTGATTTATTTATCACTCTGCACACACAAATATTGAAATGTTTAAACTTTAAAGCATGTTGTGATATTGAGAAAGTGTGTAATCACTATAAACTTTTATTCATGCCAAAATGAAAGTCGGAAATTTCTAATTTGGCGAAGGAGAGCACAGCACATTGTGAGTTCAACGAGTAAACGTGTAATTGAAATTTAATTAATCTTCAAGTTTTCCATTAACTTCTTGCACCTATTGTAATTAATTAATAAAACGTGCCAGGTGCACGTACACAATATAACACGGCGTTGATGTTTTGTTTGAAATTTGTACCTGTACTGTTTAAATTATTAAGGCAGCCTTCGAAATCGCAATCGAGTGACATTTCAGATAACATTGTTTCGGGCCCAGATCTCGACTTTTACACATTATTATGCATCGCATTATGAGCGCGCACTCAATTGATAGGCCGGCCAGCAGCGCATAAATTACGGCGTGTTCAAAGTTCCACTCCAATTATTTTATAGTATTTTTCATACCGATACACTGTTTATGTTTTGCGATTCCGTACATTAAGTTTGAATTGAAATTCAGCAAAATAAAAAACAAATTTAAATTTTGTTATGTTGAAAACCATTGACCCGTAAAAGTTTCCAAAAGCCAGCTGGAATTCGTTTGAATTTTAAATGATAAAAGAATCTCGAATCTAAATAAACACATCATCAAAATATTTTCTTCAAGAATTCAGTACTTATGTGTTTAAAGGCCATCGAAAATGTTATCACTGACCGTAGCTTATTTAAATACGTGTTTCACTTCAGATAGTTTCCCATCCGTCAATTACACTTATGCGATTGCTTTGTACATACGCCGCACACGAACGCTCCTTATGGGCGAGGAGACGACTCGTAAATAGCCGGGCAACCAAGGTTATCATCATTTCAATTAAGTAAACATCTTCCTCTCTATTTACATGCACGTCCCGCATGCAGAATATGCGAGTCCGACGAGACGACGAACAATTTCGTAACATCCGCGTGTGTGTGCATTTCGGGCGACGTCATTTAAAGAGACGCAGACAACGCACAATGAATGAATCGCTTGGAATTTGTTTTATTTGATAATTTCTATGGGAGTATTAACGTTCGTAAAGACGCATTGCATAACCTCGAGTGTTATGCCGCCGCTGACATAAATTCACTCTAATGGTCTTAAATGGGATTAAATCGATCGCACTCGGTATTAAGCTTTTTGAGGCTGCCTCGTGTGCAGCGCCGAGAAGATGTTTTATGCTGAGCTCAACGACAAATAAGACGTAATTGTTATTTATACGTACCAGGAATAATTTGCATTTATATAATGAAGAATTTTTTAGTCTCGAACCAATTATATAGTAAAGTGGGACGTTGATTTTTACAGATATTCTTTCAACGCAATGACAAATTAACTGCCAAATTTAATAATACACGGAACTTAGAAAAATTATGGAGCAAGAATCTATAACGCCTTCGTCGTCCATCAGCAAAGGACTGCTGATGGCACCAACGACGGCAGGATATACGAATCTCCTGCAGCACAAACGTGCTGGCTCGACAGGCACGGGAACTGGCGACGAGTCGTACACGACTGACGAAGAGGATCATAATCTCGAGCAGGATGAGCCCGATTGCTCATTGAAGGAGCACATAACTAGCAAACTGTACAGCAACTCATTCGGCTCTTTCTCTGATATTGCAACAATTACTGATAAAGTTGGCCATTTGGCTGTGATGCACCGAAACAGTTCAGACAGCTCGGTGTACAGCGACTTAGGTTTAGATAAATGCGACGACCTCGAAGTATATCTAAGTAAAGAACACGAGCAGGAGCACGAGGACGGTAAAGCCAAAGGAGATGCGCCAGTTGACTGGGGGCGATCAGTCGTTGAAGTGAAAGAACAGGCGTTTGCAAGACTCCAGAACGAACTAAAACAGGCGCACCAGGAGCTCAAACTGAAGGACGAAGAAGTTGGACGTCTCAGCCGTATTCGGCAGGAGGTTGAAACGGAGCTGGAGGATCTCACAGCAAGTTTGTTTCAGGTGAGTGCGCTGATGAAATTTATATTGCAATGGCAGTGCGCACCCAAGCGTATTCCTACCAGTTTCATGTTCAGTAATTTTTAATGTCAACCGTTTTGTACCGAGAGTCATTTTTACGCACATGTAAAACTGCAGACGACTCAGATTGCCGGATACCAAACGGTAGAATAATATACGGTGCAATTTAAAACTTCTCTGCGCAAAAAGAAATATAATGAGTGTAGTTATTCTCTCGGCGAAACAAAAACGCATTTGTGTCATGATAGAGCAACGCGAGCAATACAAAAAGTCTCTGCAAAATGAATAAATGTTGAAAGTTTTCTTATGCGCCTCGTTTCGCATTTTATATGCATATTGAGCGTGTGCGCGATTACAATATTGAAAAGCGACGTGCACGGCAATCAAATAAATATAAAAGTTTGCGCTGGAAATTCACGTTACGAGTACAGTGAAAGTTTTTCGTATAGCTCGCGCGCGTACAACAAAACTCTTGACTATAACTCATAATTGTTTCATCGTTAGAGGAGCACTCGGTGTTGGTTTGCAAGTGTACCTATGCTTGAACAAAACGCGATGCGCGATGATATATTGTTATAATTCAACCTTGCTTCGCTATAGAGTTGCCGACTCTTTCAGAGTCCACATACGCACTCTGCTCGCATTCGCGTCATTAGAAGAGTGAGCAGGTTACATGCAGAAGAGCATCGACCTTTGCGTCGTATTTCCACATACCTTTAAACTCACCAAAACAACAACAACAACAACAACAGCAAGAAGAGTAACAACGAATGCATGCAATGCTCTCACGTAATTTGCTTGACATGTTATTATTAGGCGTATACAAGATAATGGCATGCCATTTATTCCAAGAAAATTGTCTCGGATTTTGCTTGACCTTGCTTGTTGTCCTGGAAAATGATAACGCTGGCTCCTTTATGCGCACGTCACAGGGTTATTTTTAGTATTCTCTCAAAGGTCTCGCAAATGTCATTTTATCTTCGCATTTCGTATGTTTATAACTTTTCTTTTATTTCGCAGGAAGCGCATAACATGGTCCGTGACGCGAACATCAAGCAGGCGGCGGCAGAAAAGACGCTGCATGAAAGCCAGATGAAAGTGGATGTGCTGACCGCTGAAGTAGCCGCCCTCAAAACGCTCGTGCTCACATCGACGCCGAGCAAGCCGAATCCGCATTTGCATCCGCAAATTGATTTGCGTAGTCGCGGGGACGAAGGTATGTTCGCCGCCGCCAAACACGTACATGTCGTAAAAATGCTTATCTCATAAACAAGGCAAGGGCTTGCTCATGAAATATCAATATGAACTCTTTCTAGGTGTGGCTTTCTTTACCAAGAAGCACCGTCGATGTCCATCGCACTTCAACCTGAAGTACGGCCGTGAAAATTCACCGCCGGATTCACCCGTGAAAGAAGTGAATCCAATTGTTCTTCCCGGACCGCCAGTCTTACCGGATGTCGAGAATAAAGACGGCTATGAGGTGTGTTTGTTTTTCCGAATACGTTTTACTGAAAGGTATGTTCTTAATTGCGTACAATTTAAAGGTCGATCCGGTTCTGCAAGAAGAGTTTTTCAAGTGGAAAGAGCATCCGGCCCTCGACAAGTGCAGCCCGTTCATCAAGCGCATCTACGATGAGGATATCGCGCCGTGTTTGACCTTCAGCAATGCGACACTCGGGACGCAAGTGGTTGGGGCGGTTGAATCAGGCACCATTTTTATTGAGGCCATTGGGGATAAAGCCAAAACAATGTTTCCTAAGTACGTATTGCGTCAATCATTTTGTTTTTGTCGCTGGCATCATAAAATTTATTTTATTACTCTCTCGTTTTAGGAAATGTGCGTTACTCGAAGTGCCGCGCCAATGTTTTTATCGAATGAATATAGGCGAGTCGGACGTGTGGTATTCAATATCGAAAATATGTCGAAATAGAGTAAGTATACCGCATCGACCCGCCATCTCTTCACAAATTTGAACAAGTGCTAACATTTGAATTCTTGTTTCAGATAATAGCAGTCTGTGATTTTTTAAATTATCTTAGATATATCGAGAGAGGTTTAGTGAAAAGTTCAGGTATGCACTTATCACCAACTTGCTGATTATACACATCGCTAATCTAATGATAATTTTAGCTCATGAAATATATTGGGAGATTGCTCGACTGCGACGAGAAATGGTTTTTGCCAAGCTGGGCTTGACTGTTGCTTCATAAGAATGATGAAGAATTACATTTTATAAATGTTGTAAATATTTTCTGCGATTACATATACAAAATATTGTGGCTTTTTATAATCCTGCACTTGTCAAATCGCATTTGACAAGAGGAGATTTAAGTTGTCTGTGCCAATGAAATTCTATATGATATTATTACATGAAATTCTATTATAACAATTGAACAAAGGAAAGTTGAATAAATGTGTTATCTACGCGCGGCAATCTAATTATTCTTTGCAATTCATTCCTTCCTTCCTAATTATCCTGGCGCTAGTATCGCTCAGCACGTAGAAGAATTCTGCTGTGAATCCCAAAAATCAATGGTGACGTAAGGATTGTTATTATCGCTATTCAAGGATTCAAAGTACGCGCTCATGTCTATTAATTTGCGACGAACGCGCACGAAATGTCACTTAATTAGGTAATTAGGTGGAGTTTTGTAAACAAAACGTCAGCTGCGATACCCCCACCGATGCCAAACGGGGTAACCTCAACGCTCTGAGACATTGACGTAACGCTGTCAGCCACTTGGTTTATTTGTATGCGTGCTTTGTTTGTGTGTTGTGAATCAGTCAGTCAGTTCGGCTGTGCGCTCGTCGGTGTCGGGTGGAAATCAATTGAAATTCGCGTCAGAAAAACGGGAACAGGTCGCGCGGCGGCGGCAGCGATTAGCACAATTATCGGCTCCTCCGCTTTGTATCTCTGGCGGCTTGGAGGCGACACGAAAAGACGAGCACGACTACGCGGAGGCGGAGGACACTCTCGGCATACACACACGCGAAAGGGCAGTATGCGTGCTGGTCCCGTCATGCGGATGATATCGATGTTATTATCGTGAGAGCGCGAGTGTTTCGTCGTGTATGCGCCGTTTTGCGTTGCGAAATGGTTCGGTGTTATTGCCGCTGAGGAGAGTTGCAGTGCGACGCGAATCAGCTGAGCGAGTAGTGTGTGTTGCATGAAAATTTGCATTGCACAACGTCGACGTCCGGACGCAGAGCGCGCCCGAAGAGGAGCACCAAGCAGAGGACACGCAACGTGCCCCATTGTTTATCAACAACTTTCTTGCGCGGTGGCCAGCACAAAACGACAAGCTGGAGCGCCTACCGGAATATCTCCGCGACACCGTGGACTGGTTTATGGGGTAAGTGTGGCTACCGAAGCGCAATATTCATCGATATTGCGACACGACTCACCTTGGTGAGACGCTAGCTTTTCGTGGTGCAATTGCGTGCAAGCCGAGGTTACCGTACATCGTATATCGATGTACGAACGACGAGCTGTCCTGCCATCCTGCATGAGTAATCAATTTGCCTATAAATAGCCGCATTATTAATAACGGCCGCAGGAGTTAATTGCGAAGAGAGAGCAAACTGCATTTGCGTAAATTGTATCAATGCCAAAATTTCCGATTTCCGCGTCTACTGCATACGAATTCCTCAAAAGTCTGCGGGGAAGACCCCCTTACGACGACCGCAAAATGCACGCAAATAAAACGCATGTGTAATAATCCAATAAAAGTTTACGATTCATATGGCTTCGTGCGACGCAGAAACGATTTTACTTGTTATTAACATTGACATCAAGTCGCGTATTGTGCGGGTGTCTTTCACGACGCAATGTGGTTTGCACGCGCTTCAGCAAAACCCAAGACACAGAGCGCCAAAGCGTTACCCTTGGACGTCGAGGAGACGATTTCCTGCTTTTGCAGGTCACAGATCTGACTGTCTATGATAATTGTCTATCATTAATCATTGTTTTTGTTTGCGCATTACAGAAAGGCAAGACGCAAAGAGCGAGAAGGCGCTGATAGCACAAATTCGGCCGACTCCAAACTCTACCTCGAGTCCGCTGTGCTCGAGAACAAACTGCCAGAATTGGATATGCGATTGATGGTCGATCTGCCACCTGGTTTGGACTATAACGAATGGCTGGCATCGCATAGTACGTGAGCAATAAACAAACATTTCAATCACTAACTTCTGTTTGCTCGCTTTCCAGCAATGGCTCTATTCGATCACGTGAATCTAGTATATGGAACTGTTAGTGAATTTTGTACTTCAAATGGATGTCCAGATATGACTGGTCCTGGTCAAAGGTAACTTTCCACATGTTTATTTATTAAATACGGGTCAAAACAGCTATGACGAATAAAGTCACCAAGCTAGCTATCAAGCGAGAAGCAAAGCAGCTGAAATAAATTCATTGTCGAAGTGGGCAAAAACTCTACTATTACCTAATCGCTATTATTAAATTGAATTTACTTGCTTAATCTTCCAAACGAGTTTTCTACGTACTTGAAAACTCGAAAAACACTTATGCTATGTCATTGCACAGTATATTGTAATTACAATTACTGTTTGAAAACCCGTTTCTTGATGGAATGTTTTGCTTTGTTTCTAGGACGTATTTATGGTTTGACGAAAAGGGTAAAAAGACGCGAGTGGCCGCCCCTCAATATATAGACTATGTGATGACGTTTACGCAGAAAACGATAAGTGATGAAAACATTTTTCCTACAAAATATGGTATGCATCTAAAAGTGGTCTCAATGGCAAGAAGATAATGATTGAGCTTGTTTTTTTAGCTAAAGAATTTCCGTCGTCATTCGAATCGATAGTGCGTAAGATTGTGCGGTTACTGTTCCACGTGGTGGCACACCTGTACGCGGCGCATTTCAAGGAAGTGGTGCTGCTCGGTCTGCACGCTCATCTGAATCTGACCTTTGCGCATTTGACGGCACTCCATCATCGGTTCGCGCTGATCGAACCGAAAGAGACGGAGGTGCTGCGCGATCTGGAGGTTGCACTACGTCTAACCGAGGACAGTAACAGCTTGGCAAGCACGACGACGACGTCGACGATGATGACAAGCAACAGCAGCAGCAGTACGCAAGAAGGCGCCGCCGCCGTGCCGCTGACGGCGCCCGAAAGTGAGTCAATAGAAGTCGGCGTCGAGGCGGACGCAGGCAAATCGCATAACACTGACAATACCGCGGGTAAAAATGCTTCTTAATATTACGTCTAGGTAGCGATGATTACTTTTCAAATGCAAATCACATCATCCATCGTTGTTGTTCGCGCAGCAGTCATACGCCGCATGCAAGAGTTAAAAGGCAGCAGCAGCAGCAGCAGCTGTTGCCGCCGAAGCACAAGAGGCACTCGGTCGCCGCCGCCGCGCAACGCAAGCCGAAGGCGAAATACCAAACGCAAGACAAAAGTAATCCAAATAATTATTCGCATTTCGATATGAACGAAAAACAACTATATCTAGAGCATGTGATTTTTCCAAGACATATTAGTGACTTGTTTAATTTGTAGTGCTACCATTTTATTTTTAATTTATTTCATTCTATCTCCTCGCTCAGCAGCTGACTTGCAATTCTCGTTTCCGCTATGAAATAAGATGTACTATTACGATGATTATTTTATTTTTATTTTGGATAAATGAGTAAAATACCTTTCTGATTAGGGATCTTAGACGATAGGACAAATGTGTTTGTCGAAAAGTATACGCGCCTCTGGCTGCGCACGTTGAGGTAGCAAAATGTGGACGAGAGTTCCCAGGTTTAGGATGAAGTCACAATCGCAATCTCACTCGTTTAAACTTTTTATCAAGCTTGCTGGAATTGAGAGGGATAATGATGATGCCGAGAAAGGAAGGGAAGGGCGGTGGGAGGATGCTAACATAAGGTTCGTGGTCCGGATTTGTTTTCCTGTTTTCTTTATAGTTATTTTTGTCATTATTGTTGTAAATACTATTAGTTAAGTATCAAGTTGTGTACTTAGACACATACTGCAAGAAGGAGCACTGGTTAATGAGTTTCTTACAAATTGTTTGCCAGTTTGTCTCATAGTGTTTTTGTTCCCATTTTTAATGCCTACGTTACTACTATATTAAATAAACTACTATTTGAGATGCAATTGTTGAGCAAGATATACTTAGATGAAAATGCAGAGATGTGTTGTGTATAAAATGCAAATTATATGATTATTATTATTATGTAATTGACTAGAGAGAAATGATGAAGAATAACCTATTTTCAATTAGATACAAGACCTGATTATATTGTAAAGCTATTAAACAAACAAGAAAACAAGGTGAAAAGCACACAAGATACTATTAAATTGCGACTTTTAGTAGGGAAAACTATATTCGTCTCATATGTGATTCAAATTTAAAAGAGAAAAAGAAATATGAAAGGAGAGAGAAAGCCTCTTATTTTTCCTGATATGTACAGTGTTGACTTGTAAATCTTTGATGATTATAATATAAAAATAAAGAGAAAAAAAAACGTAATAATGATTTGCGATATGGTAATGCAAGAAAGAAGAAGTATATTATATTATCACAAGAAGAGAAAATGAGATGCAAAAATTATATTACGAAGATATTGTAAAATGGACTTTAGTTTGTTATTTGAATAGAAATATTATTGTAAAACTTATAAGCGTATAGCAGAAAAGCATTGTTGAAAAATTAAAAATAAATCACTCATAATGTTACTTAAACTCGCAATGTTTACTTTGACTCCGCAAAAATTTCATAATTCATTGTATAGTCTTGGTCCCTTCTTAATCAACTTTTTCTTACGTTTCTCAACTTTTTGTTGCTCCTCGCGTTCTTTTTCTTGCCGTTCCTGTATTTTTCTATAAGGATTTACGTATTGCGGATGACGAGGAATATGATTCAATTCCTGACTCACAAGGTGGAGTAGTTTTATTGTGCCTTTATCTAACAGGTACCTGACCTGGTTCGTAAACGCAATGCTCCATTGCAGGAGGATATCCCAATTGTTATTTATCTTTAATACTGATGCAGCAATATCAGGCAGACGCAAAATAACTTCTCCAAAGAGCGCCGTATTTTCTAATATGTGTGAGAGCGCATCCTTTGTGCCTTCGTCCGTTGGGAATTCAGTTACTCCAGGGATGAAGCCCGAAGCTTCAATGTGAGCGCGACTGCTTTGCATTAGAGTAAAAACTTTTTCGGCCATTAAAATAACCATTTGGTATTTCTGCTCATAGCTTTTCAAACGTTGCAGCGCTTTAACCGCTTCAAGTTGCTCCACTCTTCGGCGCTTGAATAATTTTATATCTAACGTACGCTAAGAATTTTCAAACAATTTGTTGATTATTTTTTCCTCAATCTACTTGCTCGCAAAGGATACAAAGTTCTTCAGCTACACTATTACTTTGCGCACTACTTTCAACATCAGACTGCACTGAGATAAAATAAGTTATAAAGATACCGATAAAGAAAACGAACTTTTTCGACAGCATTGTTGCGTTGAAGTCACCATCAGCGACTGAAGTACGCAGGCCACTGCCGAAACATAACCTTTGGCTGCGCCATGCAACGAAAAGTAATTTGAGCGAGTTATACGAACGCCAATGATATATTTTTATCGACTTGCTCACTACGGAAAATTAGGCTGGTTATTATTTAAATTGCTTTCGCCTTTTTGCGGCAATTTATTGATTTTCTGACATTTTCTTGATAGACGCGTGCTTATTCTTAAAGGTCCCCAATGCAGCGCACACGTCAGGTCATTAAATAACTCAGGGGACAAATCATTCGTGCTCAGCTCGATCAAGCAATATGTAAACAACGCGGCGCACATTTAGAGGCCATGATCACGCGTGGAATTCATTAATGTTCAAACACGTAAAACAGGCGCTAAAGAAACTATGCATAAAAAGTGTACATAATAAACCCATTAAAGAGTAATGACCATATGTACTTTTTCCACCCTATCCAAATCCGATCTAATTACGTAATCATCCTGATTGTGTTTTATAATTCACCATATTTTATTAGAACATACTTGAATTACTAATATCGTTCTGATAATGACTTTTCATGGGCAATTAAATTTCGTAAAAATAACTTTTCCTTTTTAAATTTAAAGGTCAAGATTACGTTGAAATTTATCCAGGGATAAAAAATAATTTTCTTCAAGGATATCAACCATGAAACAAATTTATATTTTAACAAAAAATTTAAATATTTCGTATTTTGTTTGTACCACAAAATTTAATCTATTTAGTAAACAAACGGAATAAGAGCCTTGCGATCTTGTGGGAAATTAGGAAAAGTGCTCTTGTACCACCAATGATTCAGTAGTATGACCTCAGTCTACGAAAAGAAAATAAAGGCTCAATATGATGTTTCACAATATTTACCAAGCATTACGCATGGAATTATAAAAATTCAGAGGATGTACCTGATTGAAAAGTACCCAACTGAGAATGTACAACCAGGACGAATTGCCCCATAAGATAATCGTGAGCGTAATGTACATAGTCATTTCGCAATTCATGTGCGGTGAGGACAAATACTTAAATAAACCACCATGAGGCAACTTGTGCTTGTCAGTGAGGATTTTGCCTGCAAGATTTTGATAAAAACAATTCAACAAATCACCCACTTTACGAATGGTATACCTGACGGATCCTTGCGTAATCGAGCAAGGATTAAACTACTCATAAATTGCTGATAGCAAGCTACAAGAAATATAACTGCGGCAAGAATATCCAATTTGCTAAGTTCACCAAAGTTTACACTTGTGCTGACTGGAAATTGAAAACGAATGAATTTTTTAACGACAAATAAAATTCGTGAAAAAAATTACCCTTTTTGCCAGAGGCAAATAAAGGTGCTTCCAATAAAATAGCAACAGCACAGCCAGTGTAATGTATAAATCCAGCTAGATAATGAGATAAATTCATTTTGCTATGTTTACTGAAAACTGATACAAAACTTGTATCATAAAAGCGGCGAACGCATTGTGTCGTCAGGAGAAATTGTGCCATAATGACATGTGTTGCAGACACTAAAAGCCAATTCATAATAATAATTTCTAGCCGAACATCAACTATTGCTAAATTACCATTTGCCGTCCTATGAATACCGCCTATGAGATTTAAAAACCAGTTAACAAATTCTGGTATAGGAATGTTAAAAAAATAAACGCCAAGTGTAAAGCCAAAAACTGTCAGCATTAAAGAAGCTGAATATGAATAAAAATGCTGGAAATAAGCCTTTGGTACTTCAAACATAGACACCAACTGAGTGGTTCTTCCTTGGAATGAAAACTTTCCAAATCGATAACTCTGCTTAATTGAGTCTGGCAGTATTTTCTCACAGAGATTTGTTAATGCACCCACAATAAAAACAAATAGACTCATCAACCCAAAGGTGAGCTTGATAAAGTTTACATGATTTAATATCATCATCTTGTCTAAAAAAAAGTTGGATAACGAATTCAAAAATCGCAATATGATAAATTAAAATACTTGCTGTTTTGTTACTCTCTGTTAAATATTATAGAAAAAATGATGATGCACTATTTAGAACATCTCACCATCGACTGTATTAATGAACTGATAGCAACTTTATTTAAGCTCATCTTGCATTGTGCTACGCGAATTAGCACAAACCATTCATGCTTTCATGATTTCTCCTACTTTGAGTAAGAGAAATCTTGATGAAAGCATGCTTGTAAACACGGTAATCATGTGTAATCATCGCTGACATGACAAACATAACCTTCTCCTGAGCTTAACTTTATTCTTATCATTATTTAAATCCAAAACTGCATTATGCAATTAGAATAAGGACGACCTAACTAATCAAATCTTGAAATATATGTAAAAATGAAATTCGGGATAAACGTCCCAAGTAGTACTTAGAGCGACATCAATGTTCAAACGTTGAATCAAACTCGTAAACACTGAAGGAAAGAAAATGATGGTTAGAATTCGGCCGCCAAATTAGTGATTCCCAGCGATTCACGCGTTTCGTCAATTGTTAAGTAATTTGCAGTTCTTAAATAATTTTCTACTAAAAATGCTGGATCTTCGTACCCCAATTGTAGGCGCACAATTGCGTCATTTCAATGGAAAACCAATCAGCATTACTGGAACTGCTTCTCAAGTGGCCCCGAATAATCTTACATTCCAACTAAAAGCTACTGATGGTGTTACAGTTAAAGTAACCCTTAAACGTCCGTATAACAGCCCTATTCAGGGTGTCATAGAGGTGAAATTGCATAAAAGTCTTCTACATAATGGTAATTTAATATTTCAAATTTAGGTTCATGGCACTGGCTTTGGGGACTCAGTCAATTGTGATGAAATAATTGAATTTGAGACAAGTGATGACAATGAGCCATTTGATGAAGGATCTCATGCAGCACTCTGTGAAATACTTAGCTCTGCAGGACCAGAAGCTTGGGACCTTGGTGAATAATTTTAAGCATCCAGCTCCCATGTTGTTTATAAAACTATTTATATATTTATAATACCACTCTTTTCAATTTGTTCTAATAATAGTTTTAAGTTGTTTTCAAAGAGCTCACACCTTATGGGCATTTCTAAAGAATAAAATGGATTTTTAAGTGCATAATCTGCATATAGTTCATAAATCCTTTTCAGCAAGAATTCCATATGAGCTTGTGATGGCTCAGCTACCACAATCATCTTTACACCTGTTATAGTTTGGAAGCAATGCAACTTGAATGTATCTGCTTCCAACACTTCAATGCCTGAGCACTTTGGTTCAGGACTCAGCTGACTGGCAATTGCAAAGAGTGGATAGAACATACTAGCGAGAAAGATTTTTTCATTGGTTGTCAGCTTGAGTCTGCCAAATTTCAAAGCAATTGGATAATTCTCTTTGTTCTCAATCACTTCAAGTGCTTCTCTACCATCATCTAATTGATTGCCCTTTACAGGGATTCCATTAATTGCATAGAGAACATGACCCACTATAATGTGCTTGTTATTATTTAGTCAGAATATTATTTCACACGTAAATACCGTTTATGCCGTCTCGTTGACCGAATTCAACAACGATTTTCTTATTCTCATATTTCAGCTTGATATCTAAGGGGTATGAAAATGTCTTTTCAGTTTCAATCTTGGGTGTGTTATGATCATGGTTGAAAATCAAACCCCCTGACTTGGACACAATATACACGCCGTGTATTACCATATTGAATGTTTTAAATGCAATAGAACATGGATTTTCTCACGTTTTTCTAAAGAACCTTATGGTTCCTGATAGTAAACAAACACCACTTCGAGTTGCCAATAACTTAACTGCTGCTTAGTGGAATGTACGATAGGCAACCTATCAAATACATTTGGGATCTGTGTTGACAATTCGCGTTGCATCGAAATTCAATGCTAGGTTATAAACACGCGAAAGCGAAGTATTTTGATAATAAAATACAAGTTTGAATAATGAATCAACTACTAAGAACGCTCAAATGCACGAGACCTGTGTATTTGAACAATTTTGAGAAGATATTGAAACGCACGTTTCTTTCACCAGCTTACAACTGTAATGACCCCTGGAATCAACGATTCAGTTCACCAATTTTGGACAGAGTTAACATAAATGATTTATATTACGAATTGGATCAACGTTTGCAGAAAACAGGTGCAATTAGTGCTGTGGATGTTGATATTTTCGCAAACAAAGTACAGGATGAAATTCATGTTGAAGAACTTTTGGATCTGGTGCACAAACTCCGAATGAGTTTTGAGACCACAAATATGCTGAATTCAACAGCCACTGCTGTTGTTCGCTATTTGATGGACTTGAATAAGAAAGAAGAGATACTTAATGTGATTGACGACCGCCTTAATTATGGTATCTTTCTTGATTATCACAGTGCTAATTTGCTAATGAACAAGTTCTATCAAGAGAAAGATTTTGTTGCTGGTTGTAGAATTGCAAGTCAGTTAATGCTGCAAGAGGAATTTGAGAATCCAATAAGTCTTGCCTTGGGATTAATGCATTGTTATAACTTTCTTCAGAAACCAGTAGGCTGGCCTGAGCAACCAGTTCAAGAAAGTCCTGAAGAGGAAGTTAAAGTCAGAGTGAAATATTTGAGGAATCCCTATGATGATCAACATTTTGACTTGAAAGATGGCCTGCAAATTGTTGGTAAAACACTTGTGTATTTCACTAAAGGAAAAGCTGATCCTCTCAATCAGTCTTTCCACTTGCTGGGCTTGGCTCTCTTTGAGAAAGAAGATAAATTTAAAGAGTTCTTGAGCAAAGTAAATGGAGAATTGTATTCAGATGTATTAAATTTACTTCCTCAGGAAAATCCCTTGAAAAAGGAATTGGCCAATGTCAAAGTACAGAGTGGAGATGTGCAAAGTCTCCTCACAGAAAATATTAAACAAGCAACCAGCCAAAAAAGTGAGGCTGATATTGCTGAACAAACAAGGCTTTATACACAATGGGATGAAGAGCGTAAAAGTGCGCTGGATTGTCAAATTGAACGTCTGGATACAGCAAGGCGAATTGACAATATCAAAATGACGCAGGAGGAACTCAAATCTCGTGAAGAGAAATTATGGTTCTTCAAGAATGAAGAAGATATTGAGCTTGCTATTGAGAATAAGAAGGTCTATTATCCAAAGCGCTGGTTTGGCAAAAAGAAGAAGCCAAGGAAGATTGATGAAGGATATATTCCTCCAGAAATATAAATTTCTCTAATATTTTGTTAGATTATTTAATTGTAAAATAAAAATTATGTTCCTAATCATTCTCAGCTTCATTTCACCCAAAGCAAAACTTTCTCAATATCAGGGATGCTTGTTTTGAACTTTCAAAACATTGAAACGTCAGGCGCAAGTCTAAAACCTTACATTAAATGTTTATTTCGCGATAACACCGAATTATTGATTGTGTAAACGCCTTGTAACGTCATCAGGCATCCATAATTCACACTTTGCGTAAACTATTCAAGTTTGAAACGGTAACATTTCTCAATTTATTGATGTGATAATGATGTTTATATATTTGAAGGTTAAAGCAAGTTCAAATTAGTAGACAGAAGTCTGGCCCTAGCAGTTCCTATTAATATCCAACCACGATACGCTACATTTCAGCCCTAAGCAACATGCCTAAACAAATCAGGCATCTCGCAAATCTCAACAAGGATGAATTCAAAACGTTTTTCAACTCTTTCGATACTATTTTAACTGATTGTGATGGGGTGTTGTGGCTGGAAATGCAAATTCTTGAAGGCGCACCTGATGTCATGAATCTCGTGCGAGAAATGGGCAAAAAGATATTTTATGTGACCAACAACTCAACGAAGCCCAGAGAGGATTTTGTGAAGAAAGCAAAAACTTTGGGATTCCAATGCACTTTGGTACCAATCTAACAACCATTCAATTACTAAAGGAAGTATTTTTAAAATGACTATTTTAGAGTGAAATTATCTCAACTGCATACATAGCAGCAAATTATCTTAAGATGAAAGGTGTTGAAAAAGCATATGTGATAGGTTCATCAGGCATGAGTCAAGAATTAGAGAATGTTGGTATTGAACATGATGGTGTTGGCCCTGATGTACTTGATTATGGGCTGGATAAATTAGTTGAAAAATTCAATTATGATCCAAAAGTTGGGGCAGTTCTAGTTGGTTTTGACCAACACATATCTTATGTAAAATTATTTAAGGCAGCCAGTTATTTAAGTAAGTCAAAGTTTTCACATTTCCTCAGAATGTTGCTAATTCAACTAATATTTAATCTATAGAAAATCCTGATTGCTATTTTGTGGCAACAAACACAGATGAAAGTTTCCCAGCAAAAGATATGGTTATTCCTGGTACAGGAACTTTTGTACAAGCTGTTGCAACCTGCAGTGGGAGACAACCAACCATAATGGGCAAACCTCATAAGGCAATTGTAGAAACAATTCAAAAGGATCACAAGTTAGATCCTAAAAGAACTCTTATGATTGGAGACAGGTAATTAATGAATTAAATATGCTTGAAGCATAAATATTCATGATGAAAATTGAACTTTCAGATGTAATACTGATATTTTGTTGGGGAGCAATTGTGGATTCCAGACGCTTCTAGTTCTAACTGGAGTTAATTCATTGGACGATGCCCAAACGTTCAAGAAAACTAACCAAGACGGTCTTGTACCTGATTATTACCTGGCGAAACTGGGAGATATGTTACCTTTGCTCAAAGATTGATCAACATTATAGACCAATTGATAAAATAGAAAACTTGCCACCGAATTTTGTATAAGTTTTGATATTTGCCACTATACTCAATATCGTCTAAGGAACGCATTTTCCTTTTATAAAATTAGATTGATCAACATTATAGACCAATTGATAAAATAGAAAACTTGCCACCGAATTTTGTATAAGTTTTGATATTTGCCACTATACTCAATATCGTCTAAGGAACGCATTTTCCTTTTATAAAATTAGTGCAATATATAAATACAAATATAGTATTTCACCAAGCCGATATTATAATTTAACATTTTCTTTGCGCAATTCATCAATATCGTTCAAAACTCTCTGTAGTTTCGTATTAACGTCTTTGCTTAATTCAGCATCAATTTGATCTTGTATATTGCGACATTCCCTTTCAATCAAGCCAATATCCGTAACCGCTTGTACGATTTCCTCGCAATCCATATGTAATGTAGCGAGAAGTTTATAAGATTTACGCGAAACTTCATCAATTTTTGCATCTTTAAATATTAGAGCTTCAGACAAAGTAAACGACCGATCAAGTTGTCCCGTTAAAGTATTAATCTCTTTCTGAACATCTTTAGTATCTTTCAAAATCTTTGCGATGTCTAAATCTTGCTTTTTTATATTACCGATAATTTCTAATATTCGCTTTGTATACGCGGCGCGATTATTGCTATTGTTAATTTTCGAACACTCCTCGAGAAGTTTCGATTCCAATTGCTCTTTTGCAATAAATTCATTTTCAAGCTGATGTACTTTTTGAGTGATACTATGGAGTTTCTCTTGCTCCTCTTGCATTTTCAATTCCTGTTGGCTAACACTCGTTTGTAATGTACGATATTGCTCAATAAGTGGTGATTGCACTTCATTCCACTGATTTGCCAAATCAAGTAATCTCTCGTTACCGTTTTCTACTAGTACACGAAGTTTATCCATGTTTTCTTCTTTTGACAGCACCGTTAACGTACGTGACTTTATTTTCAATTGGCTCAAACACTCTTTGAGTGTTGCTTCTTCTTTTTCTTTAACATCACACAATTGAATTAGCTGCAACTCTGCTGCTTTAACTTCCCCTTTCAAGTGCTCATATTTTAACTTTTGGCTTTCTACAGTTTCATGGGCCATGGCAATCTGTTGTTGAACTTCACCAATATCTGAAGCTGTTTGTGTATTTTCAGTTATGTTGGAAGGCTGTGTCAACATTGAAATTACTTCAGCTTTCTTCAATGATGTAGGCAGTTCTTGCTGCTGTTGTTGAATAAATTCTTTGAGCTTAGGATCATTTAAATCAACATCTTTATAGCCATGAAGCAAGGAGGGAATGTATTTGTAGTATTTGTTCTGCTTGGACACCATGGGTAAATGATGTACCCAATAGTCTTTTGCCTCTTCTGTGGCATTTTGTGTATGTGGTATACGCAAATGTTTTGTTTCTAATGGAATACTATGTCCATAACTGTGTTTCAACCACTTATTATCAATAACTCTAGACCCTTGGTCTAACAGATTTGTTGGCACCCATGACTGCCCTAATGCTAATCTCACTTTGTCTTCTATCTCTTTGACAAGCATTGGAACATATCCTGTCTGAGCCACAGGAACTTTACTACTTTCTCTAGGCAATCGCTCAATGAGAAACATTAACACTCTCCTTATTTCAATTTCATTAGAATACAAAATGCTTTGATAACCTATATCCCCCCGAAATCCTAACATCTTAATGTGTTCAACCAGCTGTGAGGCGTATTTTAAGCGAGCGCTCATTGAACCTGGCATTTTCTTAGGAAGATTTGTACCAGGCATTATTATTTCTAAACAGGAGACAATTGCATCCACTATGTTGTTGTCAGTGAAAGATTTCAAGCTGGTTGTCTCCTCATCGAGCTCACTGAAATTAGTGATTGAGACATATCTTAAGTTTTAACCAAGGCGCAAATTACCAATTTATATTCCGCAAAGAATCGATAATTATATTATCCACTTCTTCCATCGTGTTCAGTATTATTTAACGCACTACTAAATTTCTACCTATCCGGCTAACCACACAACCACAACAATAACAACTGACATGGCCAAATCAGCTGTACAAAAATTCCTCTGGACTCGCCTACGCTTCCCCCTAGCGAAACGTGATTTTACTAGGAAAATGTACACTCTCGGTGTTATATATGATCCGGCATTTAACCTTATCCCAAGTAGCACAATTCTAAATTTTCAGCAAACATAAATAAAGTATTTAAGAAGAAGTAATATGTTACAAGAATGCTTCAGTATTTTACGGCCGGCAAGAAATATCATTTCGCTTTCACGAAATATCTATTTGACAAGTACTTGTAATGAAATTCAAAAGCTTACAAGATTACGAGTAGTGGACAACAGTGAAATCGGGAAGAGGGCTATGGCTGAAGGCAAGCCACCTCGCTGCATACATGTCTACAATAAGACCGGCATTGGGAAAATAGGTAACATTCAAATTTGAATGCTATTTTTGAAATGATTTGGTTACTCATCCAAATTTCAGGTGACCGAGTCCTTGTTGCCATCAAAGGCGAGAAGAAGAAAGGCATTCTTGTTGGGCTCAAGCAAAACCAAGCAACCAAAGTGCCTAAATTTGATAGCAATAACTTGGTGCTAATTGACGATAATGGCACTCCAATAGGAACAAGAATTCATGTACCAATTCCCACTATTTTAAGAACTATTATGAAAGAGAAAACTCATTCAAAAGGTGCTGATTACACCAAAATCTTAGGCATAGCATCAAAGTTTGTCTGAGTAGAATTACTGTAGTAATAAAGTAGTTTAAGAATTATATGCTCTGCGAATTTTATTCCAATTGGATTTGCTACCTATGTACTTTCAAAATGCGTTGTATTCTTGCGCTTTATACTCCGTCCGCTTAGTCTTTGATAAAAATACGCTCGACTTATTTTTGCGATAGGTGCTTGTGCATTTGATTGGACCAATATTGTATCTTCCCGGACCGGGAGAAATTTTCCATATTTCTTTCGGGCGCACTTCTAAACCCGTTATAGCAAAACCATATATTTGTTCTTTGCACGCGATGATTGACGGTTGGATTTCGTATTTGTCTGGGCCGGGCCAATGCGGATCGTGATACGTGAATGAAATATCGTTCAACATGTGCCGGCACGTGGGCTTCTTTGGAAAGCGCCGCGCTTGCAAAAACTGTCCTTTTTGTGCATTAACAGGATCGCGCAGTAGAATGTCTAAATCAGACGAGTAGACATAAAATTTGTCTGGCGTAAATCGACGCGGCGGAGAGAATTTATTGAAAAGATTTGTTGCATCGCGAGGGCCAGTGAAAAGATCGTAAGGACCGCGTAGTGAAACGACTCGATTCACGAGTGCATCAATGGATTTCGGATCTTTCGGTTTATAACGATTGCACGCCAGTGACCAACGATTTTCAGTCTCTTTAAAACGAACTTCATGTCTGGCATTCGTCTGATCGCACAACACTTTCGGCGCATACGGCTTGACATTGTAACGCGCTGCAATTGTCGATGCATGAGTTTTTTTAAACGTAAATGTTAAGTGTACTCAAGTACCTGGACCCGGTGAATCGTTCGCAAACGATGGAAAACGTTTCTGTCTACCAAAATTCTGATTTAAACATTTCGAAGGCGGTTGTTGTTTTAAAACTTCATCGTTAATGTCATGAGTGCCGGGGCCGAGATGCTTGCGCATAAACTGATGCAATTTGAGGATTTCTGCATGTTCAAAGCCAAGGTTTCGAGAGAACTCTTGAACTTCAGTTTCAATTTTCCATGGCTGCCAGCCATGCACGTTTGGTTTGCGAATACATGTAATATATTTTGGATCGTAATCGCATGGAGTGCGTTTGTTTCGTACGTTACGTATTAGTTGTGGATGAACACCAGTCGTTTGAAAACGTCTTGATTTATACCCGAAAACGGGCTTTTTGAAACCGCCTCTTCGACGACCTGGCATGGTGTATAAAGTGATTGAAATGAGAGTGACAGCGATTTGTTGATATGGTTACATTCGAATATGAGCTATTCTTTTGGCAATAACTCTTCGAGTATCAAGTGAATGCTCCATTTAGAGCGTGTATGCTCCATTACTTGACGTGCTTTTTACGAAATATTTAACGGCGCACAGGAAATTTCTAGTTTACCTTCAAATTGATATCAAATGCTAAACGTTTGCGTTGAATTTGACTTGTCCGTTTACGAATAACAAAGGACTACTACGTCGCAGGACGAAAGATGTACATGTACGTTATAAAATCAAAATCCTACCTTGGAAATGAAGACTGTTGAACTGATAATCCTTGGTGAAATAATCCGCACAGTAAACCAGTAATGGGTAATCCTTGGTAAAGTAATCCGTAAAATGGCACAGTAATCCAAAAAATGGCACAGTAATCCGAAAAATTGCACAGTAATCCGATGGTTATTCTTGGGAAATATATCCTTACAATGGTAATCCGTGGTTTCCGACATTTTGAAAATTGCAATGGGTAGTACGGTATTGGAAAGATAAGCAAAACTTGACTATCATGACAATCTATGACAATTCATGGCAAAAAACTATGATTGCATGCATGATGTTCTTGAAAATGACTAAAATCAAATATCTCTACCAAGTACTCGACTCCCAGCAACTTTGCAACTTTGCGTACGGCGTCAGGGAACAATGGCGGTTGCACTGCATACGAAGCCGAAATAGGTAAAACTTTGAGACGAGTTTTCTCGCAAATTCCTCTATCCTACACTTTGCCTTTATCACCACAGCATCACCGCGATGCGTTTTATAAGTTTATAATATTTATAAGCGCGGATGCTTAATTTTTTACTAATTATTTCAAATAATTAACGAAGAGCGCGCACAACCGCAACCTCGAACCGTGGAGGACGCCAGCAACTTGGACTGCGCGCGCAAGTTTAACTCCTACGCCAACTGGTCATGTGAGTTTCAAAGAATCAAATATTTCTCAACTAAATAACCCATTACCATAACTAATATTGCTCATGATAAATATATATAGTATATAGTTATTTAATTGATTTTCTACTGAATTTGCATTTACAGAATAAAACTGATGATCTTCACTCGTTCATTCACACCGAAGAGCGCCACCTGTATCAGATATATGAAAACATGTACACAAGGTAATTCAAAATGAAAACTAAGTTTGAAACTATTTTATAAATGAATGTTTTTAAAGATAAAATACTTATGGTTATTTAATTTGTACAATGAGTGTACAATTAATGATATCGAGTCTTATGTCGTAACATTGACAACACTATTTTGGAATATCACTTTCTGAATTTGAGGAAAATGTTAAGCTTATTATTTTAATACGGAATATTTTAATTAATACTTTTAAGTATATGTACTAGTCTATTTTTATAGACTATTTTATAGTCGTTAATATAATATAATTTGTAAAATGTGAATACGTTTATGATTGGTTATATGATGATCATAATAGTTGATTGCTTAAGTTAACATTAATATTCATAGTATTATTGTCTCTGCATTCTGCAAAATCTACTTGTTCATTTTCCAATTCACGGCGAAATTCGTTTATAGCATTAGCTACTTAATGTTGCTTGTACTGATACCACGTCTGAAACGGAAGCGATTCCCATTTATTTGCAATTTTAAAAATGTGGTTTGGAGAACACAACGATTTTGACCACATCTTTCTGCTACTTGTCTCACTTGATTTGCTGAGTTGTTAATCTGAAATGAATGGCATTAAAAGATTCATGATTTTTTCTATGTAATGACTTATCTAGCTTAATGTAAGACAAATCAAGGTAAACGCGTGTGCGTCGGTATAGGAAATCATGTTTAACAATGTTAAACGTGGTTAAATAACTTTGATCCTAAACCTAATAAAGTGCGATAATTCTAATCCTCTTAAACCTGAGATAATTTCTAACATTGTTACTACTAATGACACGTGCAATTTCTAGTAAAATTAAGGACAACTTTACGATTCTGAATTTTTCTATTCAGGTTGAAAGATTATGAAATTGAATGAAACGGATCTGAACTCATAATTTGCTAATTGAATTGTTTTTATTTGATTTATCAATTAAACATTTCATGTTCGTTGATGGTAATTTTGGAGGATGCGATTCATTTATTCAACATCTTCTTCTGGTTCAGCGCTTTCATCATCGCCATTGCATTGTTTAAACTCTGTTTCGTCATCTTTCAATTCACGTTGGAAATCGCTCAATGCATCAGCGACATCACTACCAACATTGCTACGACGAATGGCGTAGTCAAAGCGGAAACGGTTTGCTTTTAAGTGTGTCTTTTCCAAAGCGAATTGAATAGTGCAACGACGATTTTCGCATCTCTCCGCTACGTTCTTAACGTGATCAGCTTCCTCTTCGATTTTCTTGAAAGCACGTTGAATACGGCTGTTGTCATTGAATTCAGCGACAAAGTCGCGCTTGTCCTGTTCTTCAACATACTCTTGGAGTTTAGTTTGGAAAGCTTCGACATCATCGGTCTTGTTACATTCCTCTTTGCCATCCTTCATCTCTGTGATAAGGTTATCACTGCAGTTCTTCATGCTGCCAGCTGCACCTTGGTACCCTTTACGAATATCTTCTGCGGCTGTTTCTATCTTGCCTTTGGCAATATCACATTCTCCTTCTGCAATTTTGACCAAATCGGCAAGAGATTTGGCTTCATCGATATCTTCATTTTGAGCGCACACCTGATGGGCGGCGAGCGCAAAAAGGACGAATAAAGCAACAATTTGTTTTGCCATTGCTGAACACTTGCTGAACACTAGTGATGATCATGTATCGCGCATCCTTTTTATACAAACGCATTGTAAAGCACTAATGCTAGGAATTCAACTGTATATATCATAATATTCCTGAATTTTTTCAATGTAAATTTGTGAAATTCATGATTGATAGCTGTCC
This sequence comes from Aleochara curtula, assembly GCA_963978815.1. NCBI lineage: Eukaryota > Metazoa > Arthropoda > Insecta > Coleoptera > Staphylinidae > Aleochara > Aleochara curtula. The sequence continues at coordinate 10,473,995 of OZ022220.1, forward strand.
CCTTATCTATAAAATATTTATATAATTTACACTCCATGATTCGGCGTTATTATTTAACATATTTCGGATTCCAAATTTTGTAGTATTTTAATTTTTTTCAAATCAAAGCAACTTAATTTATTGCTAGCTATTTCGCTGCGAGTACTGCAAGTGTGATGTCATCTTCAACCCTACAAGTGGATAATTAGAATATGAATATTAGTTATTATGATTTATTTTTCCTACCTTACCCTTAATATATTTGTTTTGAAAAGTTTATAAGAGAAATATCGCAGTTTATGATACACTCTATAGTTTCGAAAACATGCGCACTGGGCGCAATCTGTCAAATCCATCTGAACCACGACAAGTCGCTTTTGCAGTGATTCATGCACCTTAGCTAGTCTTAACAAAACAATTTCTGTAGTGTTAAAGTGCATTAAATTAAACATTTTGATTCATAAATTTAAATCATGTGTTTACTTGCTAGCACCCACTAGTCGTCATGTGAAGCACGGATTCTTAAAGCACCAGTCATTGATTTGTTTCTGCCAGCAAAATGGTCTCCATCATCAAAAACCAACTGTTGAAACATTTATCCAGGTATTTCATGAAGATCTACTTAAAATGCTCCTGACATTTGTTTATATTGTAGATTTACAAAGAACCTGTCAGCAGACAAAATCAATTTAAGCACATTCAAGGGTGAGGGTGAGCTTACCAACTTGGAACTGAATGAAATAGTACTCACTGACCTGCTGGAACTGCCCTCCTGGTTGAGGTTGCAAAGTGCCTGGTGTAACAAAGTTGCTTTTAGAATACAGTGGACTCAACTGAAGAAGGTTCCTATTGTGCTTGTAAGTTTTGCCATCAAATGTCTGCATAAAATAAACACTAAATATACTAATGGTTGTTTGTTTCAGAGCCTAGATGAAGTGAATATTATAGTTGAAACATGTGAAGAGCTACGTGAATTAAATCTGACTGGTCCAGTAACAGCTGCAGTACCTGGCAAATATAGTTTTATTCATAAAATTATTGATGGCATTACAGTCACTGTAAATGCAGTGAATATTACATTCAGTAGTCCTGCTTTTACTGCCAATGTTCAGGTAAGATTTGCAACAACATGCTAAATTATAAATTAAGTTTAAATTGTTTTACAGATATCAAGAATATTATTGGAATCTAAAAGCCCAAAATGGAAAAAGGGGGACTTGAGAGCGACGCGAATCAAAGAGCCAGAAAAAGGGCAACTTCTCATATTCAAAGAACTGGAATGGCAGACGATGCGCATTGAAGCCAAGTCAACTAAAGATAAAAACTTGACACCTCTACGACTCTTGACAAATCAAGCTCGTTGTCGCATAACTATCAAGAAACGCTTATCGGGTAAGGTCTATTAATAGTTTCGGCTTATCTTAAAACAGTGGCTCATAAATTATAAGTTGTAACTTTAATCAATAACGTTTTCAGATTCCTTTATATTGGGTTCTCGACTTGTTATCATTTTGGACGATTTACTATGGGTATTGACTGATTCTCAATTGAAAGCAGCATTACATTTTCTCGATTCGCTTGCTGGCTTGGTACAGAAAGCTACACAATTAACGCGAAAAACGAAGGCAGCTCGTAAACTTGAGGAATTGCCAGAGTACAGAGCTCATCAGGCACAACAAGAGCGAATGGATAATGGCAACTCATCTGAGGCTATTAAAAAACTTTTCACCCCATGGGATGTTATTGAAACTTCATATCATTTTCTATCTCATCAAATCGTACTCCATTTGTGCGATGATCCCGGAGAGGGAAGATCATCGCATCCGAATTTAAAGGATGGTGGCGCATTACAAATAACTCTTCAGCATTTTCAAGTTGACTATTATCCTTATCATATGGCGAACATCGATCGGAAACATTGGCCCCGTTATCGAGAATCTTCAATTTCGCATGTGCTTTGGCAGGAACAAGCTCTTAATGCATTCAGGAGCAAGTTTTTTGATTTGATAGATAAAAATCGTGTTCATCACACACCGCTTTCGCGAGCAAATAAAGTAATCTTATATTTTATTCAATTGAATTTGTGTATTTATTTGTTTGCTTGTAGAATGTTGAAACGCCTGTGAATGAGTCAAGGCGAAGTTCGACTTCAACAGTGCAGAGTGATGTGAAGACATTCGCGATCAAACAGTTGAATAAGTTGATGACAAGTTGCATGATAATGCGCATTGAAGATTTTACTGTCTACAAAGTTACTACCTCGGGGAAGAAGCAGTCGTTAAAGGAATTCATAACAGGTATTTGCAATTCGTTGTTTTTTCTCTTTAAAGCAATTTGTCAATGTCATTCGTGCTTGAATTCATGCAGCGCAAAATAAACGGAAAGATACTCGAGGTAATAACACTGCTAATGCTTTTTTCTAATCGTCTTATATGTGTTTTATGTGCTAATGTCATATCTTATGTATTTGTTATTCAATAAGACTAAATTTGTTTTGAATGTAGGTGATCGTGATCAAATGAGTTTACCTCCAGAAACGAAAATGGTGCACGCAGAATTCATCTATTTTTATTATCCTAACGACACACCATTTCCACGTAAGTTTCATGTTAAGTTATTATTTTTGAAATAATAATATCTTTATGTTTAGTGCCTGCACCCAAATTTTACGTCCAAGTTAATCCAATCAACATATACTTTGATTTGGAAAGCTGCTTATGGTTGAATTCATTTGGTTTAAATTTATACCAATCTTTAATGGACTCTAAACAGGACATGACTGAAATGTCGAACTTGACCTACATCGATGTAAAGATTGAAGCAATTTTGCCAAAAGTAAGAAGCTTCATTAAATATCATCAATACCTTTATGAATTGTAACTCAATTTTAGCTAATCTTTGAAAGCTACAAAGATTATATTATTCAACGAGACCGGCCAAAATCTCTCATTTTTGAAGTAACTCGAGCCACAATTACAAACGTACGAAGTCTTGAGCAATCATCTCGTGCAGATCTTGCAAAATGTGTGGATTCGTTCCACATGGGATCGTTATTTTTCGGAACTGAATTTCCATCAAAACCGAAGGATTTTTATATTGTCACTCAGAAATTTTTGGATCATATCAGCACAAAAGACAATATAAGAACAGCGCCTGGAGAGCTGAATGTTACTTCCATTGATGCACTGATAAGTCAACTAAGTCGAGAATTTATGTGGACTGAAGCGAAAGATGTATGGTGCATTAATTTAGAACCAGTTTGGGCAGATTTCACTGGTGCAAGAGCGCTCAACAAACCCGTGCCATTTTTAGACGCAGTCCCAATTACAGTTTGGTTGCACAGTAATATGGATCCTAATTCAACAATAAAGCAAAACAAGTCATATGCGGATATTCATGCTTTAGCGCACATATCTAATCTGGTCAGCATTCAGCTCAACCACTATCAATATTTGTTCTTATTGCGTTTGGCAGAAGATGCTACAGAATTAGCTACCTTCTTATTACTTGACACGAATAGAATTACAAAGATCGAACAAAACAATTCTCTTATTGTGGGCGCATTAATACCGCAGTTGGAATTGACTTTTGTAATGCCTTCAGCGTATCCCGGAAAGGAGTCTTCCGGCGGGGATATTGAATCATTTGCACCAGAATCTAGTTTTGCCGATGATGTTGTCGATCAAAAGGGCTCAATGGGAACTGTCTGGAATTCAAATTTAACCATTTCATCAGTGCCTCCAATGCAAACAACTAAAACTCTTCTCAAATCACCCTCCACAATGGGAAACTCATTCCCAAGTCCAGTGGAAAAGCCACAAGTTCACTATCAAGACAAGCCCTCGCCAAATGAAACCTCGCCAATTATTTCTTCGGACAGCTCAAAAAATCAGACACTAACAAATATAACGAATGCTGGTCTGTTATCCAACAATGCAGTTTATTATAAATGAGCCTAATATTCTTTACTTTCATTAGGTTTTTCGTCAATGCGTAAAGGATTTAGTAGTTTAATGACTTCAATTGATAGCGCATTAAAGCCAACAGTCGATGCAAGTGATGCCAGTGATACAATGTCGATCAGAAGCGATCAATCAAGCGACTCTGAGAATTATATTTTCCTAAATATGGAACAAGATGCTATGATGCAAAAGGCAGATGATATGTTTATTGTGCAGGAATTTCTTGCGCACAGCAAAGGAGTTGTAGAGATTGCTAGTGAAGTTATTGAAGAGGAGAGTACGATAACTTCAACGAGCGAGCATAGTTTTACGAGCAGTTGTCGTAGAAAAGATCTGGTAAAGAATACTTAATTCAATTTTGGATAAACTATTCAAATGTGGATTTCTTAGGTAAGCGTCTCTACTTTCAAACTCACCAAGGTAGAGTTTATCCAACAATCAACCGGATACTCATCATCAATTAAAGTGCAAGTTGGAAACGTGTCAAATGAGGATTGTAATTCGATTCCATGGGATGAATTTCAGGTATATATTTGTTATCCGACTGTTCCCACATTATTCAACTTCTTTCAATACTTTTATATAAACTTCTATCAATTTTTCTTTAAACGTTTATTCTTTTCAATCTAAAATAATTAATCAAAATCTTAACTCGAAAGCCGCATGTGTGCTCCACACATATTAATTAATTTCGTTTTTGTTTTCTATAACTACTAACGATAATATTTTTCACACAAAAACGAACTCTATTGGATTATTTCTTGTATTTTTTGCATGCTTCTGAATGTTTTATTGTGGTAAACAAAATGCAGGCCAAGTACAAGGTATTGGAAAAATCGAAGGTTTACTCAAAATAACATTAGAATGATGAATTTTAGGCATCTTGATGCATTTAGAAATACTGTGCATTGTTCACTACGTTATTGAATTTTCGAAATACCTTTGAGCGACACATAGAGTTGCTTGGAAATTGTTTTTGAAGTTTTGATAACGAAGCGACGTAACATAGTATCATACAAATAGAAGCAAGTTCAACATACTTGTTTGCGTAGATACTAGAAATTAGAGATTAGCAAAGTTGAAGTATCATATTCATTAGGATACAATTACAATCGAATTTCGTTTTGCTTTATTTATTGCATGAGTATATATTCTCCACAGCTTTTAGTTTAATCGTTTGCAAGCATGCTCGTTACTTAGACATGAAGAATATATTTGAAATCATTTGCTAATTGACTTCTATTTTAACTTAGAGCAAGTTCAGCTCACGGTTACGAGCGTGGTCAGAAAACTTGAGCAACACAACGACGAACACGCAAATGAAGCTCAGAATGGATCATGATATTGTTTTGGCCAAGAATCAGCCGCCAATAAATCGGACAAACTTGAAATCCCTGTTTAAAGATTTCTTAGACATTAAAATTAATGACGTTGCTCTTAATTTATCTATGAGCACAGTGGTTGGATTATCTGATTTAGCTGAAGATGAATGCATTCCCATTCCAATACCCATGGAGGTTTGTGAACAGAATATCGTTTAGAAGCAATGAATAAACTTTCTAATTTTCAGATTGAATTGAAAGATATCTATCTCCATATAATTGAAGATCGTCCGCCTGTGAATATAACATCTCCGGGACCTGTGCCCATCGATTTGAAAATAGCAGAGCTCTGGATAACGAGAGATATTGAGGGGGTGTTTCATGTGGTCCCAAATAATAATATTGCAATACATAATGCAATTGTTAATGGTACTGTCCTATTACTATCTGATGCAGTATTTAAAATACTTTCATTTTAGATGAAAACATCCTCAATCAACAAATCAATCGCCAATTGCGATTAGACAATGAAGAACTACGTCGACGACTCGCAGCTTTTGAGCGCATTTCTGAAGAGAACCGTATGCTGCGAAAAGCGAAAGAAGAAACCGAAGTACTTAAAAGCTCTCTTTCAAAGTCCCAGGAGGACGTGGCACGGCTCCTGGAAGAGAAACGTCGTCTTCTTGACGAAATTCGCAAACTGCAGGAACAGTTCATGAGCGACAGACGCAGTCAATGGACAACAAAAAGATAGCAATGTTGCTTGGACTGCACCAACTGCTGCACTAATATTAAGAGGTAGGTAGGTAGGTCAGTCGAAAGTGTATTTTTGCTGCATAGGTAGGGCAAGGCGAAATCATAGGTAGTTAATCAAAAGCCATTGAGATAATTTATTAGGCTAGCCAAGTTTATGGAAAAAAGAACTAAACGGTTCAGCCGGACTTGTAGTATTACTACGTTGATTAGTAATACAAACTGTAGGTAGATAGGTAGGCTTATTCAAATTGATAATAATATTAATATGTAAGTCTGGCTAACATGTAAGTGAGCAAAAGAAATCGAGTGAGATTATATTGAGGGAGCAGGAAGTCAGTCAAAACGAACGAAGTTGTAATATTCTTAATGCTAATTGATTTGCAAATTGACAGAAAACAATGAAGCAATGAAGACATACTCTATAGTGCGAATAGGAACTGGCCTTTATCCACATTTATGTGCCACTAGCCGTTTCCCAAAAAAGTGATAAATGTATCAGATATCAGAGAAGCAACGTTAGGTAGTACCAAAGAAGATTAACATATTTAAAGAATTGATGTTTTGTTTTTGCAATAATATTTTTACGTGTTCATAACTCAATTGTACTTCCGTTATTCTCGAGGCGTGATAAACTTTAATTCTAATTGAGCGCTAGTCTAAGCGTTTTTCGATGCATAATTATATGTATTGCTGCATATCCTGTTTGTATTTTTTATCGAGATTCAAGAATTATTATTGTTATTTTTTATATATCTCTATTAAGATAGTTAGTTGTATAAGTAATAAACTCATATGTGTGGACTTTCTGATGAAGTGACAATGCATATGAATTTTTTAAGAATGCAATTGATATTGTGATCGTCTATAATAATAGTTATATCAATATGAGATTTGTTGCAAATTCATGGAGGGCTTGAGTGTTTCTGTACAGGTGTTTTTTATAACATTTATTCGTCGTTGTTATCAATTCTTATTCATAAACAATTCTTGTATAACATGCAAACGTGATGATGATAATGGCATGTGTAGTAAAAGGAAACAGAGCCACAAGTTGATGGTTTTAAACTAGCGTAAAATGTGTGTTGAGATATATGAATTAATTGAATATCAATCAGAACACCAAAGTGGGAATGGTTGCGACCTGTTAAATTAATCGTTAGCTAAGGGAGTTACTTATCATAAATTATTATTGTATATTTGAGATTAAACCAAGTAAAACGTTCGAATTGTAAGTAAGTAACGACTATTTACATGTTTGTCAAGTGTTTCAAGTGAATGTCTATTGTAATAGGAAAGAATTGAATAACTAATCGTATAAAATGAGTATAAAAAACAATGAAAGAAAATTCTATTTCAATAATATAATAATAATAAATTCATGATCGCAATCAATCAATGTTTGGTAATCGTTGGCATCGCGACTCAACGTGTGCCACCCCGTGTGTAAACAAACACCCCATACTTTTTCAAATTTCCAGCTGAGCATAGCATAAAATGTTTTCTGCGCGTAAACAGGTATTATGAACAATGTGAACATGTATCGTGTCTTGTATTGCATATCACTAGTGTAGTTGAATGAAAAACAAGAAAACAATTAAAACTAGATGTGAAATTTGATAAAACTAGTTTAGTTGAATGTGTCATCAAAATTTCTTATTTAAAACAGTTGAACCAACAATGCAGCAGATGTTTAATTAGTGCTCGTGAGTGCCATTTGTTTGTGTTTTCCTCAGATCCTTTTGCAGCACATGTGCATCCGCAGGTTCTATTCTTTTGTAGTAGTGTTGTTTTGTTTCAACAATTTCAAACCCAAATTTTTTGTAAAAGTCAATTGCCCCCTCATTGCTGACTTGCACATGCCTTAAATCAGTTCATCAATCATTATTTTCAACCCACTACCAATCAGATCTAGCACTAGTGTACTTACAGGAATATACTATCAAAATTGCCGTCTTCCTCAACATATTTGAGTACATGTTCTACCATCATTGTACCAATACCCAATCGCCTGTATGGGTACAAGCAACCAAGAGTCATTATGTATAGCCGCCGAGATTTCTCAATAATATCTATCCGACAACACACTGCACCCACAACAATATCATTGTAGTAGGCAAGCTTTGCGAGCTCACCAGCTTCAAGTACATCTTTGTAGAACTTGTCGTTATAGGTAACGGGAAAGACGACGCTATTTAACTGCTTTAATTGCTTTATATTGTGCGGTGTCACATTACCTAATTCAATATTCGCCCTGATAAATAGAATTCACATACGATTTTAGGTTAGGTGTGTACACTGGCTCGTGGTGGATCTGGAAGGCTTCGGCTGCAGTTGTACACTTACCTGGTCATGATTTCCCTGATGCAAATTGCTTTTGTTTCACACTCTGTACTGCTACCACTTGCATAAAATCACTTTGAAGATATATTTATTGCTCGAAATTTCAATCGACTCACATAGGATCACTGGCGAAGTGTCAACAGTCAAAAATCTTGGAGCGCCGGCGTACCCTTGAGAAGGACGTAGCAAATTTTGCGGCACTTTACATAATTTGAAATTTAGAGCTTAAATTCCAGATGCTTTAATAGTAATCCGAAATAACCACAGAATGCATTAGAAGATTCAAAAAAATACGAGTTAAATAGCCACAATGTATCAACGTCTGTTTAATCATCCAGATCTTCAATGTGATATATAATAATTACTAAAATTAAAAACAATACTACCCGCATGCCAAGACCCATAGCCACTTTACATAATTTATTATAATATCTGATAATCAGGATTAATATTTATTTATGAAATCATGTTGTCAATCTCCAATCTGCCAAAATTGAACTGCGCCCCCTTATGGCTCAAACAGTAGTATTGGCTGTTTCACTTAGTTGGTCTAGTGGTCTCCTTAGTGCTCCATGGTTTCCAAGTGTTGGAAGTGAAACGTAAATAATAATTGTTACTTATAGTTTAAAGTGAATCAACAAGTGTTTTAGCTTGCTAATTTAAGTACCTAATTAATTATAATAGGCTAGGATGGCATTGTTTATAAAAACGTCGACTAAAAACTGTAAGTTTATGAGTGTTTATAATATTAATTTAATATTTATTATACACTTTTTACATTAATAATAAGGTGTTTATTATTTATAAAACCAGTATTAATTTATGATTATTTCATGTAATAATTGGATTATTAAGTCTCATGTTATATCATTTTACTAAATCATATTTATATGAACTTTGTGCTAAATTTATTTAGTGTTAGACTGTATTGAGTACAAAGTCCATACCTTCATTTTTCTATGCACCTTCTGTGAACTAATGATAAGGAATTTGTTTGAATTTACAGTAAATAAAAGGCTGATATTGAGATGCTTCTCTGATGCCCAATTTCCAAAAATTACCACCCATTATACAGTTCATCCAAGAGAAAATGATCCCAGATGGAAAGGTAACTTATTACTATATAGCCAACTTGATGTGTTTATTTATATAATAAATGTTTGTAGATGTTAAAATGGAGAGATTTGAGGATGAAACAGATCTACTCATTATTGGAGGCGGACCTGCTGGCATGTCGGCAGCAATTCGCGCCAAGCAGATTGCAGATAAAGAAGGCAAAGAATTGAAAGTAACTCTAGTGGAAAAAGCAGCTGAAGTTGGTGGACACATCCTCTCAGGCGCCTGCATTGATCCAATCGCATTAAATGAATTAATTCCGGACTGGAAGGATAAAGGCGCACCATTAAACACGCCTGTGACCACGGACCGTATGGGATTTCTAACGAAAACCGGTCGCATTCCAATTCCCATTCTGCCTGGAATGCCGCTGAATAATCACGGCAATTACATAGTACGCCTGGGCCATTTTGTTCAATGGCTTGGTCAACAAGCTGAAGAATTAGGCGTGGAAATCTACCCGGGATATGCCGCATCCGAAATATTATACCATGCTGATGGCAGTGTCAAAGGGATTGCTACAAATGATGTCGGGATTGCTAAAGACGGCAGTCCAAAAGATAATTTTGAACGCGGTATGGAACTGCATGCGAAATGCACCATCTTTGCCGAAGGTTGCCATGGCCATCTCACCAAGCAAGTGTCGAAGAAATTCAATCTGCGCGAGAAATGCGAGCCACAAACCTACGGAATTGGTAATTTACCAGCACATTTATTCTCAATTAGATATTAATGAAGTGGCTTTGCAGGAATCAAGGAAGTGTGGGAAATCGATCCAGCGAAGCATAAGCCCGGCACGATTGAGCACACAATCGGCTGGCCGTTGGACAAATTCACTTACGGTGGCTCGTTCCTCTATCATTTAAACGAACCGACGCCAATTATCGCGATTGGATTTGTCGTCGGCTTAGACTACTCGAATCCGTACATCAGCCCCTTCAGGGAGTTCCAACGCTTTAAGCACCATCCGTCAATTGCTCCCACACTCGAGGGCGGCAATCGTATTGCTTATGGCGCTCGTGCACTGGCCGAAGGCGGTTTCCAAAGCATTCCCAAACTCACCTTCCCTGGTGGTTGTCTTGTGGGTTGTGCGGCCGGTTTCCTTAATGTGCCAAAAATCAAGGGAACCCACAATGCGATGAAGAGCGGCATGTTGGCCGCCGAAGGGGCCATTGAAGCGATTCTCGGTGAGAAACAGAGCACTGTGGGATATGAGCCGAAAGCTTATGACGACAAGCTGAAGAACAGCTTTGTGTGGAAGGAGCTAAAAGCTGTACGCAACTGTCGACCAAGCTTCCACAATCCTCTAGGATTATACGGAGGGGTCATGTACAGCGGTGCTTCCATGATGCTGCGCGGTATGGAGCCGTGGACATTGTCGCATGGCAGTGAGTATTTTACTTCATTCTTTTCTTCCTTCATTTATTGGCTGTATTTACATTAAAATCCAATTTAGCGCCGGACCATAAGCGCCTCAAGCCAGCAAAGGAATGCACGCCAATCGAATATCCCAAGCCGGACGGTAAAATCAGCTTCGATCTTCTCGCTTCTGTGGCGCTCACCGGCACGAACCATGAGGGTGATCAACCGGCGCACTTGACGCTAATGGACGATACAGTGCCTGTGAAGAACAACTTGGGAGTATTCGATGGGCCCGAGGGTCGATTCTGTCCAGCAGGTGAGAACGAGAGTGCTCTTTTATTGCTTCTTATTTTGTTTCTCTTATTTCTTTCATCTTTTCGTATTTGTTTGCCGCGTTCAAGTACTTTTTTTCGTAGAGTGAAGAAACTGGTAGCGGTTTAATTAGCGCATAACGATGTACTGCACGCGCGTGGCGTGGAACTGCAGACGTGCAATAACAAGCCGAGGAAAGAGGGGGCGAACGACATGCAATTACGGAATTTGCACCCTTGTGCTCCCAGTAGGAAAGCAGGAAAGTTTTCGGGAGTAGAAGCGTGCGTCTCGTGAGGATTCCTTATCGCGCATTGCATCCTCGAATATTGCGAGCCCTCGATTTGATTCGCCCCCTCTTGAAATACGGAGAGTCGGCAGCAGCGAAGGCGGCGGCAGTAGCAGTGAAAGCAACAAAGAGGCAGTAATTTAAAGCCGCTCACAAAGCAAAAGCAATATACGACGAGCGTCGTCGCTTGCTCCCTAACAGAGAACGTGGCTCGTAGCGTATTATCAAGCCGAAGAATTTAAGCTGCAAATTGTTTATTTAAACTTGCGCGGCGCGTCACGTTTGTGCTGCATCATGCCGTTTCATTTAGGGGTACTAAAATGTAATGCTATTGCCTTCTTGTAAGCTGTACGAAATGCAGAGATATTAAAGTGTTGTCCCCGAGTTCTTTGTTTGCATAAAATATTGAATTCTAATGGAATATAAATACGTCGCGTCGTTCCGTCTGCGCGATTCTTGGCACTTTTTCTAGTTTTGGAAGCTTCCCGAGTCGACGCCCGGTGTGCCCGATGATATAGTATCGTCTGGCTGGCGGTTTTCCTGCTCCTGCTGGCGGCGGTGCAGTCTGCAGGCAAGTTCAAGGTCCGCGATCGATGATGCCTTTTTGGGGCTGTTGCACTCTGGTGGCCCAGACTGGGCAATGACACCAGCCAGCCAGCCAGCCGGGCGGCAGTGTCGGTGGCGGCGGTAACAGCGGTGCTTGGAACGATGCACACCTCACACCCAACGCCGTACCCGGCCACAGTTCAACAGGGTGCATTGTGCCGGTAGTTTTGCATGCACTTCCCAACCCCGCCGTCTGGCGCAAACAGCGAATGCATATATTTTACTGGCGCACAGTAAAAAACAAAATACCCGCTCGCCACATGCGAACAAAGCGCCGCAATATTTTATGAAATATTACATTCCGTTAGCCGTATTTATTCAGTTGTTCGAGCGAGAAATGAACTCGACCAAAATGCAATGCCCGAAACAAAAGCGCGTTTCACGCATTATTATATCCCGCATTACGTGTGCTTCACACACGTGCGAATTATGTTAGTAATTCGCAACAGTGTGCCACAATGAAGCCTTTTATACGCCCTTTTTTATTTCGTTGCCATGTCTGTCGGCGACGCGTTTCCTGACTCGCTTCCTGCATTGTGCAGGCGTGACACGCTGTCCGGTTTTTGCCTTCGGGATATTTGTGTGTCAGCCACCGTTGACCATAAAATGTTATCGCCGGGTGTGAAAAGCGCGCACACGAGGAACGTGTAAAATTGCACCACTCAATTTTCTCCACGTAATCTTCGCACTTTGCATTCGTACCGTAATTTTCCCGGTAATTTCATTGGAATACTTAAAAAGAAAAAGTGTTAAAGGAATACAATTAAATTCTTACATTTTATTATTTTTCCATCCTTCCAGCACTTGCAGGAAAATGTGCATTCGCAGCGAATAAAAAGCCAACCCCGTTTTAATCTAGTTTCGTGAAAATGCTCAATTTGCTGCTCGCCTTCATTATAAATGTTAATGCATTGCGTGATGAAAATGAAGGACGCAAGGTCAGAAAAAGCTCATCTCGCTAACAACGCGTCATTCATACGTAAGTAGGAAGTGAAATTAATTAAAAATTAATTTCGCGTTGCCCTGGCGACACGAAATTTCCACTTTCCACGCCGCGCTTCAAATTTCCACTAAGCACTCCGTATTTTATTTCACTTTTTCCTCTCGTTCAACGGTCGCTCACGCGCGGCGGTAAATCGTTTTGGGCTTTATACTTTTGCCTCCTTTTTTTTCGTCCGCGCAAAGCCGCCTCCCAATCGAATTTACGCCTAATTTAATGCCATTCCGTTTTTTCGGCGATTTCGTATAACAACGCAAATTGATACCGCGATCGCTCCTTTGAACAGCGGTGCTCCTTTTGAAAAATCCATGAAATATTTCATCCGCAGTCATAATAATTGCGAATTTATTGAGGCATAACGACCGTGCGCTCGCATTGCCGTCGAAATCGTAATCAAATTTACCGTTTGCGGTAAAACGTCAGTAAATCCGGCAAAGAATTTTACCGATTTTGTCATTTGTGTTAAAATTAATGAACGATTCGCATTTTGCCATTTTATTTCAAGAGTTTAACAAAGATAAATTGAATTCACGAGGAATAATAGATTTATAAATAATCATTTGTAAGGAGAAATCGTTCAAGGTATATAAATCTATAAATCATAGTTTTTGACGATTATTATTATAAGCACTATTGTTTTACGTTGAATTGGTTTACAATCCAATAATAATAGCGAATACATTTGCATTCAGAGTGCGCACACGACGTGACGCTGTTGAGCGTGGGATGAGAAGAATGGGGGTGGTTGTTTCTGGCGGGGTGGTTGTGTACCATTATAAATATTATATGACTGATAGAGAACGTGCGCACCAAGCGAATCGTGCACGTGTCTCATTTCAGTCCGCCAAACAGTCGGCCATAATTTAAGTCGAATAAGCGGCGCAATTTTATTGCGATAAAATATCTGCGCTCGCTCGCGTCGCGTTTCGATAAATTACGCACGATTGCTATTGATGAATTAAAATGCAACCATGTTACTCCATTATTATTACTTTTACCCTCTCCCGAGGGATTTATGTTTATTGCATAAATATTAGTTTATGAATGCGTTATTATTGTTTGCAAAATGGCGTATTTAAATTGCCATATTTTATGGTGGAAAATTCAAATCATATGTACTTATTTATTCACGAACAATGCCGAATGTTTTTATGCTGTTAAGTCTGTAAATGTAGAAAGTAGGATGGGTTAACTTATGTCACTTACAACATTATCATTATCGCTCGAAGGGATGCAATATTTACGCAACGTAACTGGAAGTAATTTATCGAAAAGCGTCCCATAAAATTAGCTCTTTTTTGACATTTATTATATGAACGTGTACGCATTTCGTGTCGTTTGTATTTGTATATTGTTGCGGTTGTGTTGTTGTTGCGCGTCATTGAAACTGGCAAGGGTGTTGCGGTTCGGTTTTGCTCCATAATTCACGCCGACACAGCCATTATCATTGCGAGGGAGTCCGCATTATAGTAAATCAATTTGCTGCCGATGCGCCGCGAAGCACATTGCTCAATTCCCTCCAGGGTGCTAATGGCAAAAGCGCGCACACGAGATTTGCGTCTAAATCATTTTTTTACGCTGAATTTACGAGCGCCTTTAAAACATTTTTTCCCCACTTGTGTACACTAGCGCACTAAGAAGAGGTGAGCCGAAATCTTTTAAAAGTGTGGAATAATGTTAGAAGAAAGGACGCAGAAAAGAAGAAAGGAAAAAATTCAATATCGCCAACTTTGGCGCGCACCTTTTACAGCATTCGGCGGAGTAACGCGTGACGGATGAGTGTTAATTAGTCCTTCTCGCTTTTTCGATGAAAGTTGATTAATTGCGTTGGCGCGGCGCTCAATGCAAAGACGAGGCGCCGGAAGACGTGGGCGAAATTACCGCAAGCCTTCAAGGACCTCAAGCGCGCTCCGGGGATGGATAGCTATAGATAGATAGTGTGACGGAAAGCGAAGGAGAGAATGCGCTTAAAATGGTGAAAATTTCCCAATTAAGTTTCAATATTTCGCTTGAGGAAGCAATTCAATTTGTAGTGGATCTTCCTTTTGAATAATTTATCAGAAAGTCTTGCTAATAAATTTGTTTGTAAAATATTTCTGCTTCAAACCAAAGTTTGAATATTGTTCAGTTTCTTCGTGTTATTTTATGCTACTTTGAGGAATAATTGTTGCAATTATTTCACAATTACGTCCATGGCGTTCAAGACGCATTAGTTACAAGACGTTTGAAGTAAATTGCTCCCTCATTCGGCTGGGCAAAACACAAACAGACAAACTCGACCCGCACCTGAAAGAAAGACTTTTCTTGTACTTCGACTGCCGCCGTTGGTGATAACAAGCAACTTTATTTTCTTTAGTACCATTAGGTTGCGTTTCAAGTGCAATTATCCTGGCGAAACACGCAATTATATTATCCGCAACTTGTGTATTCACTTTTGCGCGCACTCTTTGTTTGCCACCGTCACCCCATGAAGAGCGGCGGGCATAAATTGGCTCCTTTGTCATGTTGTCGAGCTAAACGAAGTTTCCCCTTTTTCGTAGAATTCTATTCTTTTACTTATTCCTCGTTTGCTGCTTTCAGGAGTGTACGAATTTGTCCCACTGGAGAGCGGCGATGGCCAGCGGCTGCAGATAAACGCGCAGAACTGCATCCATTGCAAGACGTGCGACATCAAGGATCCCAGCCAGAATATCAACTGGGTGGTTCCCGAGGGAGGCGGCGGACCAGCGTATAACGGCATGTAAGTCAGTCAAACCGCTCAAACGAAATGTCTTCCAGCACGCAGAACCGCCCGCTAGCAACAAAATGGCCACGATCTTTAGTGTTTTATGTTTTATACATGTACATAACTTTTAAGCAAGGAACAAATCACTCTTGTTGTTCATCTTTTTAAGTGTTTCAGCTTGTGCTCAGATTAATTGAAATAAAATATCTATATATTTGTTACAGTCGAAAAGAATGTACTTCATTTTATATGCAGATTTGTGCAGAATGTAAATGCAAATCTCTGCGTTGAGCAACAATGAACAATCATCGCTACATCCCCCAATTAGCGGTTGTGTCGCGTTTGCAGCGCTGTTCGTTTGTTCAAACAAAACAAGGCGAAGCATCAGCAAACAGTTAATAACATGGCGGCTTTGCCTTCATTTTCATCATCGACGACAAATCCCTATGTATTTCCCACTTTTCCCATGTTTAATACAATCCGGATCGATGGCGTTCACATATAGGATGTGCCAAATAGTCAATCATTTATCAGGGGTGGAAAATTATTTATTCTATGCTTTTATTTCGTGAAATATTGTTCTGATTTACATGAATAAGTTAGTCGTCTAATCTGTGCGAAAATCCATTCATCTATCAGTACTCTGCCGCTTGTGCGGCTAAGAGCAGAGTATCAAGGATACCAGGATAACGTCATCGAAGTTTCTTAACTGTTTGGCCAGACTGGCGTTCCTTGGCGGTGTTGATACTTTGACGTAATCCATCCAGATCGAGGCCTTTCGTGTGCAACCCCCTTGCATCCCACGCGTAATCGCATGCGAAACGATGTCCGCATTAATCCAGCTTCTTGGAAGATCTACGCAGTGATTTTCCGCGTGCTTAACTCCCACTCGCTCTACGCAAGTATCTCCAGAGTACTTTTTATAGATCTCTCCACGATCGGAGGAAAAACTCACTTGAACGATTTCCACAAGTGCGAAAGAGATTCAAATGTGTTAATTATTTTCACTTTTACTTGGTGAATTTTCAATCAGCTGAATTAAGCACGAATTTCACACGTTTTTTCAATTTCAACTTTTGCCTAGAATAAATTAGTGGAGAGAAACGTGGAGTGAAAGTTTAGTAGATACTTTATTCAGCTACATTGGGAATTTGGACATTTACAAATACATTTTCATTAACGCCCCAGAGTGAAGTTGTCTGCTTACTGTTGAAAGCTGGGGGATGTAAGCAATTATTGCAATGCGGGGAGCTGTCAACATTGCACGAGCTAGTTTTATAGTTTGTGCGCAACGTGCAAAGCGTGCTCTCGCGTCTGCCTGGAGCGAGTGGAAAATGTTAATTTACAAAGTGAAGCATTTTGCATTTCAGATGTGTAAACTCCCAACGCGCCCGACACCTTTCATACACAGCGGGCACGACGTGAACTTTTTACTAAAGTGGTTACAATACTTGTTTTATTGCCGCACGTGTGTCTAAATTGCAATAACTAAATACCTAGCACCGACTGACTCACTAGAAACTCAAATTGATTGGATTTGTTTACAGCTCGTGGAGTCTTGAATACAAAATATGAATTAAATGCTGCGAAATGTAAATTAATATGTGAGCATCATGTTCGCGTTAATTAATTTCGTGATTCGACATCACTTGTTTATTGAATTAGAACGAAACTTGCGCTAATAGCGCCGACTTAATCAGCGGTTGCAAACTCGGAGAGCCATGAGGCTTCCTCTCCTGTTATTCCTGTCAAAGCCAGGACGCCCTGAGAAATCGATGACGTCCTTCGAAGTTGAACGCAGTTCGCAGTTTGCTACTTAATTGATTTTAATCTCATTCAATTGAATCTCTATTAAATTTTTCATTTATTCATACGGCAGCAGTTGATTAATTAATTTAATTACCTGCTTTTATGTTGTGGGATTACACAGGTATAATTTGTGAAGCTGTGTTGTTTATTTATTATTTAGCATGACATGACGAGGACATTTTGTAAAGCTGCAATCGAGTACGTAAGCGACCAAAATAAACAATGTTAAAAGCATTTGCTTGATATTGGCAATATCCTTGCATTATCCTTGCTGCGCTGAGTAAACAATCATTTGCAAGGAACTGCACGATGGGGGCAACCGCAACTCTGCGAGCTGGAAACACATTATCGGAGTTGCGGTTGTCGAGAATTTGACTGCTTTTGACGTATCAGCAGGATAATATTCAACATTGTAATAATCGATTCGAACTTTCTGCTGCATTAACTTTTATGTTTTTTTCTGGTAAGAAAAGTGTACTTATTGCAGTATTACATAAAAACTTATAAAAACTTACATCTCTATCCATTAGAATATAGGAAGGCAATGAAATCTGGAGCTACTAATACAATTTCTTTGATAAGAAATGTGATCTAATTTCATCAATATTTCGAAAAGTATTAAAGATATCATAAAAATTCCTGTATTTTGCACAAGTCTTACAAAGAAGTAAATTGGCCTGTCGCAAATTTGTTAGACGCATTCTTAACTTGAAGCGATGCTGTTAATTCTTCAACTTTTCGTTTTAGTTGCATGTTCAAGTATTACACAAAAACTTAAATCTCTATCCATTAGAATATAGGAAGGTAATGAAACCTGGAGCTCAGTAATCAGTAATTTAAAAATACAATTTCTTTGATAAGATATGTGATCTAATTTCATTAATATCTCGAAAAGTACTAAAGATATCATAAAAATTCCTGCATTTTTCACAAGTCTTACAAAGAAGTAAATTGGTCTATCGCAAATTTGTTGGACGCATTCTTAACTTGAAGCTATCATGTTAATTCTTAACTTGAAGCTATCATGTTAACTTTTTGTTTTAGTTGAAAGTTCAAGTATTACAAGTATTAAAGCAAAATGTCAATAGTTTTGCTTTTATGTATCGTAGTAAAACGGCGGAAATTCGGGTGTGTAGACTAGAATACCCCCTTAAACTGAAGGTAGGTGCCTATGTTTAAAGGGGTTGATTTAAATGTTATTTAGTACAATGTGGCAGGGTTCTTGGGATAGTTTCAGAGAAGGTGGCTGAAACTAGGGATGAGTTTGAAAGCGTGCAGTTGACGTCAAAGCCGATGGCGGCGGCAATTAAATGCGTGATGCGGCCATTAACGTGCGGAAGCAAATCGATGCAATTACACCCCTTGCTTTGCCGCCCCTTCAGCCTATGGTTTGTCACCCGCATCGTTCACGCATTACAGGATCAATTATTCCAATTATTTGGATTTAATGCTTTGTTGTACAATAACTCATTAATCTGTGCTAGAATTATAATTATTATGGAATATTTCATGTATTTTCTTGTGGCCTGCAAGGAATAAACAAATCAAAGTGTCTTATTGCATCCGCAAGGACTACATTCTGCGCTTGACGTCATATTGATCCATTCTCTCGTACGCTCTTCGTAATTCCATATTGCGTTATCCTTGCTCGCTGCACGGCAGTTGTGGGTAGCTGGGAACGAATGAGATACTTGAGAGCGTTTCATCCGTTTCACGGAAATAAATTTACCACGATTGAAGTTTATTGAAACCTTCGTTTCGTAGTTAATCTCCGAGAAGATCTATCTTGGCCTGCCTTTGCGTATTTTTTCTCTTTCCATCTGCTTGCTTACTTGCTTGCTTTCTTGCTGCGTATAATCGCGATGCTTTTCAGCATTTTTTATTGCGTTTCGTTTACCTTTACTGTCTATTACTTTTGCGCATCGCAACTCGTACATCTTTTTTGCGCGCGCGGGCGCTCACTGAATTAGACATTCATTTCGTTCGGTCGCGGACGAAAGATTAAACATCTAATAAATTAGACAGGCTCGAACAAAGTTTACACGCGAATTATTCGCCCAAAGCGAGGAGTTTCATAAAAGTTGTGTGCGCGCCGACGACGCATTTGCGCGTAAAATTAAACTTTGATGATGCGCATAAATATAAATTAAATTTTTAGAGGTTTTCCTTCCAATAAGTCCCTCTTCTGAATATTTATGGGGCAAGTGCATGAATGAATAGTTTCCGATAATGGTTAATTGTTGTTTTAATTGATTATGACTTTGATTTGAACGGCACAGTCATGCGTTACTTTTTTAGGCTTAGCGGAAACGTGCTGCAAAATTGATTTCGGCTTTAATTGCATTTTCAGCTGGAAAACGCATTAAATGTTCGCGCGCCCAACGCATAATTTAATCCAATTGCTTGTTGAATGAATATTCATGCGAATTTATTCGTCGCCAACGCCTGAGATTCACACATTTGTACGAACGAACTTGTCGAAGCAAAATAGTTAAATGCGTATGTATACGAAGCGTAATGCATAATATTTTGTAAATACGTGGCAAACAATTCGAGTAAATTCGGTCAACACTTGGTGGATGTGCTGCTTTTAGCGTATGGAGCGTGAACGCGACGTGAAGGGCTTTTTGATGCAAATGCATTTGAGCAAATGCGTTTATTTGAATTTCGTATTTGATGCAGGCTGGCGTCACATACATGGCGGCCGGAAGTACGCACCGACCTGCTGGCGGGGGTGGCAAATCGCTTCATGCACACGCACGCTTTTGGCGCGACACTCAATTAAAAATACGAAATCGGCTGTGATTACGTTCGCTTCAGGCGCGTTTCCGCTCCGTCTTTATAGCGCAATTCAAAAGCGCGCCATTCAAATGTGTTGTCGAGGGCTAAGCTGGAATTATTAGTTTGCCCCTAGGCTTTTATGTTGGTGTTTTCTAAATATTTACTTTTCTAACAAATACTAGAAAACTAATTTCTCTCCTTTTAAAAGCAGAATACAGAAATTCCATGAAACCGATATTAAAAGTATTAAACGTGGGTTTTATTTACATGTCATAAGCGCGTACGTGTTATCGTGACAAAGGACACTTGCAGAACACACTTGATAACGGGTTGAGGGGTAGTTGTTCATTAATCTCTTTAACGTCCGCTCAGCAACGGTACAATAATCTACCAAGCACTAAATAAAAACGCGTTTCCGTTGTAATCAGAATTTAAATTTTAATTACACTGCGTAATCCCGGGTCGAGCATATACCGACATTGATGAAAAACACGATTATTTAAACACGACTACATTAAATTCCAAGTTTCTTCGTTTTTGTCCTTTAGCGAAAACAAACCATGTCATCGCCAAACCAGGGCTGTAATATTATGAGTCAAAGTATGACCAATTATTAATAATTAGAAATAAATAAATTTCATCTTATGTAGGTACCTATACTACAAATGTTGTTGTGGTTGAAAATTGATGTTTTCACTGTTAAATATGATTGCAAGCATAATATAGCTATTGAAAAGTTAACAACAGGAATCTCCGGCTCTGGCATTTGAGCCAGTGGCTTTTAGGTCACAATTAAAGTGTTAACCATCTTAGCCACCAAGCCGTTACACTACTAAAAATTGTCATAATTCATCGTCCTTTAAGCCGAAGCCAATTAAGGACCAAGAGATAGATATGCATTGTTCCATAAATTGTATTGGTCCATTGCATTATTCCATTTTTCAAAAAGAAAAGTGTTATTAAAGTTAGTTGTTAATAATTTCATAAGTTTATTTTACATAGTAACATTTTGTAAATGTGATAAAAGCACTAACCAAGTTATACGCATTTATCCCAAATGTGTTAATCAGAACTGGACTAAACCCTTATGATTAACACAAGGGTCGCGCAGCCTTAATCCAAGGGCCAGGCACTAATGCGAGTAAAACGTTAAACAGCTCATTAAAATTCACATTTCTAGGAGCAACGTGTATTTCACATATCTACTGCAGTAAGCAATGTCCTTTTTACACTTCCAGCTTTGAATTCATCATGACAAACATGATTAATAAATTAACATCATGTTTCATACAAAATAATTGATTCCATGATGTTTCGACCTCACGTTGAAACATCACGTCACCGAAAGAATTTTGCCATTTTAATTACGCATCAAGAATGGTAGTAGGCGTAATTGTATTATTGGCATGCGAATTCATTTGGACAAAAAACTGCAATGAATATGATGAATAACTGATACATTTTTGGAAAATCATACGAGTTGATGCATTCACTCGGACTGTGTCGGTACTTAATTGAATTGTAATCATTAAAATCGGTGCCGATGCTAAAATTTCATATCGCACATGCAAATTGCGCGAGAGAGCTCGTAAATTATTCAACGGATTTCATAATAATACGTCAGCGAGTTTTATTGGCAATTTTGTGATTAATTTTATTAATATTGTTGTGCTTGTCTATTTGTCGATTCATACTGTGCTTATTTCAGACATTTGTTTTAAAACTACGTGGGTATTTTCGTCCTCAATGCCAAAAGTATTTGTAATTATTTTTGTGGTGTTGTAATAAAATATAATAAAATAAAATATATCACCTGAAATATATTTTATACATGTGCATCAATTGCACACTTGATAGAATGCGAAAATAGACTATTCCCAAATGCAACTTGCGCATCTCGCACGAAAACGCAAGTACAAAACAAATATGCGGAAGGCTTTTCCCTATAGGATGATGGAGTGTATTACGGATGGAGATTTGCATTTTGTTACGACGATGAGTACGACGAGAGAACGACGCTGACATGCACCTCGGAGACAGTTGGGTTCAATTCTCAAATGTGCCACTCGAGTCGATTTCTTCGTCTGCTCGTTGAGATGCGGCAGCAAGCAAGCAACATTGTAAAATGGGAACCACGGAAGCGGAACGCACCCGTTGCTCGGTGTAACAGAACACACCGTGAAAAGGATTTGTACGTTTTATTTGCGAATGCATTGCGCGACGCGTTCGCATATATTCGCATTTTAAGGACATGCGAAAAGGATATTCACTCGACTTGAAGGATTCCATTCGGAAATTGCTCATCCCAAATGGATTAAAATTTATTTTCCAACGAGATAACTTCGATTGTGCAATAATATTTTGCAAACAAAAATTTCTTCTTGCTGTATTTTTAAAATGCTTGAAGAGTACGTACTGAAAAACACGAATAAATGAATCTCAAAATAGACAATAGTAATATATCTTTGGCAAATGCGTGGAAAACTTGAAAACCCCATTGAAATTTATTCGCTGCATGAGGATTTAAAGAACTGAACTTACCGCCCCTCGCGAAAAAACAAAACATAAAATTAACATTTTATTCACATATAAAAAGGCGTAAAACGTGTATAAAAATAAAATAAAAAAGGGCACTATCAATACAAAATGTGTCAATCATGAATCTATCTTCTACTCAACTCAATGTGAGTTTGCGCGCAAGGCGAAGTTTGCGTTTCTTTAATGCGCACTAAACACAAAGTTTTATTATCTGTGCGTTTGATGGATTTCCACTTGGCTTTCAACCGCGTTCAGCCATAGATGAGATGCAAAGTGCTCAGTTTCTTCTTTTGTATGTGCTTCCTCTTCGTACGCAGGTAGACGACCTGCCGCCGCGTCCTCCAAGATTTAGTCATTTTGCTGCTACTGCCGCTGTTGCCGCCGTTGCCGCCATCCATTACAGTTTCGGTGTGCACGTAATCTTCTGTCGTTCCATTAGCATCCGGCATGGTTGCCACCCTTGCACGACCGCCACTGCCATCGTCATCGTCAGCGATTGTATCTGTGCGTGGCGGCGGCAATGGCGGCATTAAATCCGCCTTGGGAGTTGATGTGTTTTCGGTAAGTTCGCGGCGCACATCCATTAAAACACCCGCATCCACCTGCTCCATGAATCGTGCGCTCATTGCGTGCAGGATTATCGCAATTATTCCGTTTTTAATTAGTGCCTATCCGTAACAAAGAAGTATCAAGCATTAATACCGTAAAATATTACTCGTAATAAAAAAAATTGCGGATACCGAATGCATAACAACTAGAATGAAACAGGATAACAAAGTTTTGATGAGTTAAGTGCTTTTTTCTGTTCTCTTTTAATGAAGAGTGTTTATGGATGTTTTGTTATGAGATAAATTTATACATATTATTTTTAAACTCACCATTATTTTTGTATTATTTATTTATTGTTAACTAGAAATGTGTATTGTATAAGCATCGTAAGAAACTGTAACACAATAGTCTTAACCTTGCATTGCAACATCCTTAAATACCTTTTGATGCTTTGTGCAAAATACGCAAACCAAGTAAGCAAAGAAAATAAATAATAAAGAGTTGAATCGCAATACAAGTACGCAAACATGTGGTGCACTTGACCGCTAATGAGCGCTAATTAACACTATGCTAACTACATTTACAATCACGTATCGTAAAACCGTTTATTTCCATCTCGAACAAGATCAAAATACGAACAATGCTCACAACTCACAACACGAATAAATTTAGCTCAATTAAACGCATCATGTTAATGAATGCGTTTAGTGTAGACTGCGCATTCATGTAGATTCTCAAGTAAATATTTATTGCCATTTAAGGTCATTCACGATAAATAGAACGTGATTCAGACACCAATTCTTATTAATAAACTTTCCTCTTATTTGGAATCGATTGCATTTAAGTTACTTTTGCACAGGAACGGAAATATTTAGTGCACAAATTTGATGCTATTTGTAGTATGCGAGAGAACACAAAGGGTGGCTATAAAAGGGTGAAGGTCCGCACGAGTCGGGGGCGGTGTGAATCGGCGGTTAATTCGGCGCGCATTCGACGTATAATTACGATTTATGGCGCGTGCGGCGACGCAAATGTGTTTTTCTATTTTGCTCCCTTTTCATATTTATATCCAGTGCGTTCGAGTGAGAAAAATAGCCAGATAGAGTGAGTGCTGGAGTTGGCTGGTTGGTGATCAACCCCGCAGTGCGCAATGTCATCATCATTATCGCATTGAGTGCAATAATCATAAACGCAATCATAAATAATCGGAAATAATTGCAAATAATCGTCAATTTTGAATTATAGTTGTAAAAATGCACAGTTAACTAGGTTTTTGTTTTAACCCATTGCACGCTTAAAATGAAATTGTATCACATTGTATTGATTTATAATTTTTTTCTAGAAAATTAGTATGTTGTAAGAAAGGAAATATTAAGGAAATTATAGGGACATTTATTATAATAGATAAAGTTACCAAAGCGAATCGTACCATTGTAGCGCATTGCACGATGGGTGAATTGCAACCTTGTGATGTAACCTCATTAGTAGAATTTCGGGGGTGAGCATGGGAACCAAGAAAATACGGGGGGTGCACAAGGATTGTTAGGTTATAGATTTAAACACGCTGGTCGCGTATGGCTGGGGTGGGTGCACCCATTTGTGTTAGCGACGTCGTTTCGACGCAATGGGGTGGCATTTAGCGGCGGTAGGATGATGCAGGAAGCTGGGGGATAAAAGGGGGGCAATGTATTCGCGACCCGTGATGTGCACTTGAGCGTAATAAAACCACTTCATGACTGTCGCGCGACGATAAAACGCTCTTTGCTCTTCTGTTGGCTCAGTTGCCGAATCCACCACTTCTCTGTTATTCCAATCGAAATGAAAAAATTAAAGCCGGCTCTTGTCGCAATTTTAAATAAAATAATTCACCGTGAAAATGTAGGTATTGAATGTCGGGTAATTGAAATTGCAATTACACAAAAAGCATCGAATGTGACCCATTGATTTAATTAATTATTGATTCATTATTCACAGAAGCAATCAAAAATATTGCGTGAGGTTAATTAGTAAATAAAGCCACGTCATAAATATTTAATTAAGCTGTGCGCTCATTTATGAATTATTAATTTATAATAATTATTTAGCGAATGTAATTGAAACTCAACTGAATTTTCAATTCAGTGCATTTATTTTTAGACATTTCAAATTGTTGTTGTGTATAAAAAATCCGCAGACAATACGATTCTATTTTTGACTTATTGAAGCAATGATTTCCGGAATCATCAAAGAACCTATCAAGGAGTAGCTGCAAGAGGGAAAAACACGAAGAAAAAGCGGAAAAACCTTGGCGAATTCACCTTTAGGGCGCATAAAATGTCAACGAATAAAAGCGTGGCTGAATGTTGCTGCAAAAAGAAAGGAAGAAAAACAAGCAACGAGTGGGAATAAAAGGGAAAAAGAATAAAACTAAATCGAGCGGAAACGGAAATATTTTAGATAAAAGTAGACGAGCGTTAGCCATTCCGCGATACACGCTCACATTTATCCTTCGCATCCTTCATAAAAGAAGAAAAAATAAACGAAAAGGATTTCATCAAATGTTTGAAATACCTGCAGCTGTTTGCATTAAATTTTTAATCTTAAACCATCAAGAAATAAACGTAAATAAATAAGAAATAAAATCTAGGTAAATATTATCTTCTTATAAATAAATAAAGCAAACTTTTTTTTCAGGATAATTTTGCAAGCTACTAAACGAATTTGAATGCTGGTTTTTATGTCTCAGTAACTTGGACCATACAAAATATATTATATGAATGGTCTAGAAAAATTTTATTATTAGCGAGTAACTAAAAGGTTTGGAAGTGTTTTCCGTATTTTCTAAGATTTTCCTTAAGCAATTGCAATAACTTTTGTTGAAGTGCCGCCCTGTTATGGATATTGCACAATTCTGACTCAGCAATTTGCCGGAAACAAAGAAAAACACTAATAAGAAAAAGAGTAAGAAGCAGAAGAGGAAAACCACGAAAGACGTGCGAGAAGCTGTCAGGCAGTCGTGGGCTAAAGGAAAATAAAATCGTACTAGAAAGGAGACGAAGAAGAGCATGAAATTGTTTGAAGGTTTTACCAAGCTTTATAAATAATTCAACGTCTTCTAGGCGTATAAGACAGTAATGCGTACACAACCGCCCTCGATATTTGCAGTATTCAACCCCTTGCAAATTGGCATTGCTTAGCGGTCGCGTTTAAAAGGTAAAGCGAAAATAAAAAGGGTGATAAATAGCCCTGCCATTGATAAAATGGTTAGAACCAAAAATATATTTATATTTAATAGATAAACAGCTCGGAAAAAAATAGAAAATTAATTTGTTTATTCAAGATTTATTTTGAATTGTGTTTTGTTTGATCAGAGGGAGGATTTTCAAGCATTGAAAAGTGCTCTTGATCTCTCAATTTCAATTACGTCTACTTAATCCCTCTCTGTTACATTCGATAACATTAAAAACATAACAAAAGGAGAAAAAATAAGGGGGATGAATGATGGAGCACAAAATCCAAAAAAGTTGATCAGTTGAATGTCTATCAGAAAAATCAATATAACTGAAATACTAGGCGAAGACAATTAATTGAATTTCCATATGATTTTATCTAGTCTGAATACGAAATAACGAAAAGAATAAATGAGTTCACTATTCATAGAATATTCATAGAAATTCCAGTAAAGTGAAAAACAAGGGCTAATTGGATGTAATCCGATCAATTGTATAAACTAATGAAGAGCAAACACAATGAATGCTTCGAACATTCACTACATTTCTATTCAATGAGATGACATAAATAATACTGAAAATGTAGCCAGAAAAATTCACAATTCATTCAAGAAATAAAATAATTGAAAAAAAGCATTATCATTTCTAACTTAAGTTTAATCATCTTAATTTAACCAAAGACGCAGCAAAATCAAATTGACAATACGTTTCAATTAGACTAAATTTTATCCTCCCTAAATTCTCACACAAATTCAACATTGGAATGCGAATAAATAAACAGCAGCGTATGCAAGTAAACAGCAGAATGTATGTATACGCTGTAATACAAACAAGCAAAATCATACAAATTTACGTAAATGAAATATTGAAATACTCAATACATCCCTAGAATATTTGTACGCGTATGGTTGCTCCGCACGTGGTTAAATATAAAGGACAATGAAACAGCAAAATCATTGCGCGGCGTACACAATGCGAAAATGTTAAGCTTTCAAATGCTGCACGCGACCGCCCCCGATGCGTGCGGCGTTCATCAATTGTTCCCCGATCGTGCAATCGTGTTCCAGTTGCGCTGCTTTATAATTTTGTCAATTGGGGCGTAATTGTCGAATGTTGGAACAAAGACAACAAAATTATACAAAATGAATACGTAAACTAAGCATTCAAATATTCTATGACAAAAACGCAAGAATTTATTAATGGAAAAATTCACTGCAACTTTTTCTCGAAGCAGTGACGGAGCAACTTTAACTTTTTTAATTGGATTTATCATTTAAACGCAGAGGCGAAGTTAGTCAAGATTTTTTAATATTATTTTTCGCGCTTGAATTACCCCGTTTTTCGGTCGTCATTGCTTGCAGGATTTTCACTAGAAGATGAACAGAAAAAAGAACCACATTTCTCCCCTGGTGTTGCAACTTGAGTTCACTTCGTTCTATTAATTATACAATGCGCGATTTTAAATTAAACTCCCCGAAAAAACCGCCCCCGGTTCTTTCTTCTTGTTCTTCTCGTTTTTATTTCTTTTTTCAACCCTCCGCTTGGGGAGCAGAGTGGTTGCTTTGTGTCAGCATTGACAAAATCGCACAACACGTTCAAATACTTTAGTGCTTAGAGCGCGATCAGTCGAGTGTTGATAAAAAGTTCTCTAATTAAAAACGAAAACTTTACGAAGTGAAAATTTGCCGATACCTAACTTATCGCGCAAAATTTTAATTTCTTAAATGACGATAAACTTAATAATTAAGAACATGACATGAAATAAATTAAAGGAGAATTTTTGTTTAATTAAACCAATTATTAGTTTCATTACGTTCCAAAGAAAAACGTAGAAAACAACTTGATGAAGTTGGAACGAAAGCCGGAAAGATCGGAAAGCGTGAAAAGCCGTACGAAGTGAAAGATTCAAAAAAAGCTAAAAGAACTCGCGGAAAAACTAAAAGTAATTTACTTAGTTTACTATTTTTGTATACAGGCGCAGTTGATACGTTGATGAAATGAAAGAGGAAATGAAAGAGCACAGGAAGGAGAGTGGGATGAAAAGCGAGGAAACTCCTTGAGCATTATGGCATGCAATTTGAAGTTAAAACGACGGGTATTACGTGGAAAAC
Organism: Aleochara curtula; assembly: GCA_963978815.1. Lineage (NCBI taxonomy): Eukaryota > Metazoa > Arthropoda > Insecta > Coleoptera > Staphylinidae > Aleochara > Aleochara curtula. The sequence continues at coordinate 10,502,758 of OZ022220.1, forward strand.
CGCCATCGTTGCCTTCGCTGCCTGCATTGCCGCCCCTTTCCATGTGAGCGACAGTCTGGGAAATCCATCAAAGCTATCAAAGGTAATTGGGAAACTTGGCTCGGTTGCACCCTTCACACATACGCACATATCACCTACACCCCCTTGCTCAAAATGTCTTAATATATCCAACACAAATATTGCACGAAAATAAAATGATCTTAAACTTAAAAATATTCCTTTTTTTCATCACAATAATTTCCAATCAACAAAAGCAAATAAAGAATCTGCTTGTGCAATTCCATTAAAGCCCTGTCAATTTCTAAAAGTCCGCGGAAAACATTTCCGGTTTAAAAATAATAGAACGTCACTTAACTGTCAATAAAAACAGAAACACGAAAACAATTGCTATCAATTTAATCTATTATTTTATGCTTGCTGTGTAAATAGCGCATTCATGAAATATTTATTCACATGCTCGTATTTCTGTTTCACAAAACGCGCGCTAAATAAATAAGATAGAAAATCATTTCGTACGCATAGAAATTGTCGCTTCGGATATCAAAAGGAATATGTATTTTGCGTGCATAAAATGCTGAAGTGAATTGCAAAATACTGGAAGAATGTGTGAAAGAATAAGATGAAAGAATTTTCTCTCCTGTGAGAATACGAGTTGCACGCAGGACTCGCAGAACATCTTTCTATCTTCTTATAACTTCATAATGTGTGTTTTATATACTGTCAGCTTTTATACTATACAAAGTGTTGTTATAAATTTTATATTAATCTGTTGATATACCAATGTACACTTTGATGGGTGGCTTTCGTTTGAAACTGTTTGAGGGGTTATTAGGCAAGGTGAAGGATAGTAAAGGGAACACTTTGTATTAGAGAATATATTCCCACTCAGATTGCATCTGCCGTCCCCGACGTAATACACGGCTCAAAATCGAAGCCAGGCTCTTTCGTCGCCGAACGAGAAACGTAATCGAATTACGTTGACGTTGCGCGAGCGTGCACCACTTTATGAATAGCAAAGTGGCCTCGTTATTATTATTCATCGCCCTCCAAGCAAGCACTGCTTCTCTCTTAGTAACATGCTATACTTATTGGTGCATCTACCTTCAACAATAACCATCTTAAAAGAGAATACACACATCTTAAGTATTGCTAAATATCAAAATAGTCCTTAAAATCGTAGGAAAAAAGGCCATGCTTGATCATGATTCTTTCTTACATTCGACTTTGAAGGATGACGTTGAAACTTTGTTACACTTTTCCTATTGAAGCAAATTTATTGAAAACATGATATTTAATCAAGAATTTAATTGTCTTTCACCTCGCGAACAAACTATTTCAATATCATTTATAGTTTTGTAAATATTAATTGAAATGTAGATTGCTAATTTCTGGCCTATTTTCTTTTACACGTCAAACGCACACCATAGAAGGTTGACTTTGAAAGGTTCGTACTCCTATCCTGTTTGAGGTAATTTAATGCCCAAATGACATTTTATCCAGAATTTAATAATCTTCCCCTTAGTGAAAGAATTGTTTGAATGTCATTTATAGTTTGCGAGATATTAATTAAAATGTGCACCTTTAATTTCAGGCTGTAATAACATTAGTCTACATTAGGGTAACTATCACATTTTCATCTCAATCTCAATTTTGAGTCTGGCTCCATTATTTTAGCTCCTTTATGTATTCCTGGCAATTTTCTCATTCTCTCCTACATGCTGTGCGTAACTGATGCAAGTGAATCTGTTCAAACATTAATTAAAGTTTAATAAGCGGCCATAACGAATGTGACGCAACCCGCACAAATTATGTTAACAGATTCCATTAAAACTTAAAACGCGACAGCAATGTTTGCGTTTGATTTTTGAACCTTTATCGCCGCCTTCGTCAAGCATCAACTAGCACGGGCGGTGAGCGCATCCAATCGTTTATTCAATCAGCAACTTTTCAACAACTTTTTCCTCAAACTTGTGTCATTTCGATGCAAACTAATAAGGAACTTAATAGAACTTATTTGTTTGCGCTGGAAAATTGCGAATTAATATAAAGTTTTCCTCCGGAAATTAGCATATTTAGTCGTGAATAAGAAATGCTATTTTTATTCATGCCAGCGGGAGAAAATTTTCAATTGAATTTTCCACGTTTTTCTAATATAAAGCACGAATTAAATGAAAACAAAGAACTTTATACATATTTAAATGCATAAAACGTGCGTTATGTAATTTGAAAAGCAATGATGTCAGATACAGATGAGATCATTGAGCGCTTGAAGTTCATTCCGCATTTGTTACGAAACATTTCTCATCCGGGCATTAAATGGATCCATTATTCCAAGAGTGGTGGTGGTGGTGGCGGCTTCAGCGGCAGTGGCAGTGGCAGCGCGCTTATCACAAGCTGTGCTAGCCGTGTTGCGTCATCGGAGGGAAGAGTTATTCGAACAATATCCCTTTGGGCGGCGGGACAGAAGGCAGCGACGCGACGTCGAGAGACAAAAGCTAATTAATTAGCATTACGCACGTGCCTTTTCTTCCAGTTGTTGCTATTGCTGCAAGTGTTAAACCAAGCGTGCCGCATGCGTATTGTCTCCGCGTTGCCGCTCCTGATGATAGTGCTAATGTTGATGCGCGCTCGTAGTGTCGGAGGCGGCAGCCATGAGATAAAGGACGACGAGGGCGGCGTGATGTGGACGTTTCCATTGTCCGAGACAATAGCCACGAAGAACGCAATCGACTAGGACGTGCAAATCGGGCACACAGTTAAATAATGTATGAATTGTTACTCGTTACGAATGTTACCGCTGATAGAGTGCCAAAGGGAAGAATATTCCCTATGCGAACAAAGAACGTAGAACAAAGAAATTCAACTATCAGTGAGTGGATTTAGTAATAAAGACGAATTTATTACTGGACTCTAAAATTAGGTATTCCGGCAAAAATAATCAAAGAAAATCTGGTGTAAACAAACTTTGTCATTTCGTACAGTTTGACAATGAGTAATGCGATTACTTTTTGTCTTTTTCACATCTTTTTTTGGACTTTTTGGTGCTCATTGAGAAGCAGCAATGATTTATCAGGCGGCCGCCGAGGTTGCACACTCTGCGCACTCGTAATTTATGAGCGGAAAATAAGTTTCCTTATCTTAATTTCACTCTCATTATCTCATACAACTATTATAAATGCACTTCCATTGTGCCTTCTCGTTTTGCTTCTCTTGCACCATCCATTTAACCTCTCCTCGCACTTTTTGCTTTGCATTTCCATGTTCAGCACACATTAGGCACTTGTGCTCCTAAAAGCTAAAACGCTTTCACCTTATATCCTTTGGTGTTTAGCATTAAATGCTTAACAGACTCGTCATAAATAATTAAATGCCTTGTACAGTTTCTTCTACGAAGAATAACAACGAAGTGTGTTTCTTATCATAAGCAATTTCTAGGTAATCTTAAAATTTCCTTGGCTCTTATTGATAGCAACCACGACAGCTATAATATAACTTTCGGTTCATGGCGGCATCATTAAATGAAAAACCGCCGCCGTCACCGGGTTTTGAACAAAGGCTGTAAATAGGCCAACAAAGAGTTTTAATCTTGCTGGGGTTTGTGCATTATGCGCAAAGATACAATGCATTATAAGTTAATCTGCATGTTGCATTTTTAATGATATTATGCACACGCTAATAATGAACAAAATGCCTCATGATATTCTGTTTAATACCAAACGGAATATAATCGGATAATAATGCCAAAGAAGCAACAAAATTACAACATGGTATTAAGACTTAAATGTTTAATAAATTCACAAGCAAGCAGATTGCATTTGGCGTTTCGTTTCGCATTATTCTATTTGCATAAACGTCTTTACTTCTTTGCGGAGGAAGAGGTGGAGCAGGAGGAGAAGAGTGTTTGCTTGAAGGGCCATGACAACCAGAGTGGAATATATTTTATTTACTTTGGCTTTGTGTCCGAGGAAATTTCTTCCTGCTTGAGCCTTCTTTCAACATTCACGGGGCGCAGCATTACGAGCCATTTGTTTACTTTCGTCTTCTTCCAGCGAGGATATAAACTAAACTATTATTGCATCTGTTGCGTAAGTGGAATACGCCATTCCATGACGTACGTTAAGTGCTTGTACTGTAGCTTGGTAATCGGGCAAAGGCGCACGTGAAAGACACTGCCAGGCCAGGATACAAATCTTGACAAGCAGTAACAGGAATTAATTTGTTATTTTTACTTAAAACAAAGGCCTTAGCATTTGTATTCCTCTTGGACAAAATTGTCTCCAGCAATAGAATCACGTTTTAAAATATAAATTAGAATTATTCAAACTTTTCGGATTTTGCTCTAGGATAGTTTCGAAAGTGGAGAATCAAATTTTGCATAATTAGATTTGTGAATATAGGTAGAAATTGTTAATTTGTTGATTGTTTTTAAAGGAAGGGAAATGCTTGTGTAAAGTGTGAAAATGTGAAAATGTGAAAACATTTTTGTTTGCAAAGACAACACACAAATCACTTAGCGTTTTGTATTTTTCATTACTTTGCGACTTTTCATGCTGATAGAAAACTTTTGCAGTTCCAAGCAACTTTAGTACATACTTTTCTGCTTTCAGGGCGTGCAGGTTAGACCAACAAATAATGATTATAAAGATAAAAATTTACTTGTACAAATAATAATTTAATATTCTTGGAATTTTTATTGCTTTCATGTATTTTCCGTTTGAAATTCTGTTTGTGCTTGGATGAGCTAAGTACGTAAACATATTTTTGTGATTTATCAATACAACTTAAGAAAATGAGCAGCAACTCAATAATCGGTTACTTCAGCTGTAAATAATCTTCACACAAGTTTCGAAGAAAACTTGGTTAAGGATTATCGCCACCGATTTTCAACGAAATGTACGTAAGCGTCTAAAAATGTAAAGGTGTTTTTCCCATATTTTTGAATAACAGGTAGAATACTCATTACTCTTTGATAGATCACTGCCTAAGCCTTTTCAAGTGGGATGTTGTATGCTTCAGTAATTTTTCAAAGCCTTAAAGTTAAGCCGACCTTTCCACTTGCCGTCTGGAATTGGTAAAGCAAGTACGTGTGCATTGTAGTGACCTAAATAAATCATAAATATGTTGCTTTGTGTACTTTCAGCGCTTTCATTTACAAATTCATCGTGTTGGTAATGCGGTCACATTTGACGGAAACGCTGGTTTTAGTAAAATTCCCTCTTTAGAGCTATTTTTTGCTAACAGCAATTTCTTCCACTTTATTCTCCCTTCATGAAAACTAATAGCAAGTAAATATTCAACTACTAGTACTTTTATTCATATTTCTAAGTATAAAATTTAGCAGGTTAAATGTTAGTTTAGTTTTTCAAAATCAAACCAATAACCGGAAGCTGGCATTGTTAAAAAGGATTTGGTGTTTATAGTATCCAAATCACGCATACGTTCATTAGGTTTGATATTAAATTTGCTGATGATTTCAACAATATCATATTTAGCTAATAAAAGGGCAAAACGAATTCCTAAACAAGCACGAGGACCAACACCATATGGTAAATAAGTGTTTTTGATAATTGAACGTTTGTTCTCCTCATTGAACCTTTCAGGATCAAATTTCTGTGGATCTGGAAAATATTCCGGATCGCTCTGAAGTCCACCCACAGGAATTAAAATGGAATCCCCAGGATACAATTTAAGTTTATCAAGTCCTTCCTTTGCTGGTGGTAACTCGTACTCTTTGGTGCACACTTTGAATAAGGAGAGTGCTGGAGGATGCTTTCTCATTGTTTCGTTTAAAATGTTATCAAGATATGTCATTTCTTGCAATGCTTCATGTGTAATTTTCGTATGTCTTTGTTTGACATTATTTATCTCTTTACGTAATTTTTCTTGAACGTGACTGTTCAGTGAAATTTCAGCTAATGCTGAACTCATCATTACTGAAGTTGTGCCTATTCCATCAACAAAAAATCCTGCAGCTTGAGCAACTATATCCTTATCAGTAAATTCATAGGTTTTTGATTTCTCTTTTAATTGTGTGATCATATCCAAGAAGTCATTACGAACAATATTATTATCCTTTCTGTATTTGATAGTTTCCTGCACTATATTCATTAGGTAGTCTGATACTTCATCTGGTAATAGTCTGAAATTCTCGCTTAAGTAATGTTTAAATGTTTAATTGAGTGTTCTTACTTTAACTTCAATATTTTGCTGAAAGAAGGCATCAGGAAGACAATCATAAATTTAATTCCGATCCAATATGAAGGAGATAATGTTTTCTCAACAGCATCAACAAATTCCGAACCGTCTTCGAAAGCATTAGCTTCTAATCCAAAAGTACAACTGGCAACATTTTCAACATTACATCTTCGAATCAAGTCCAAGCCATCAATTTCTTTACCACCCTGAGAGTCAATCAGTTTATTTATATGACCGGTTAATTTGGCTGCTACATTTTCAAGTAGGGGGAAAATGGATTTCAACTGTAATATTACAAAAATGTTTGCAGTAACCTGATGATATTGCGAATTTAATATTTACCTTGCCACTTGTAAACATTGGTGATAACAGTGCCTTCACAGTTCGCCAGTCATCACCGTTCATGAAAAACACGCTTCTCGATGCAACAAAATCAATATCCTTATCGATATCGACATCATTGTTTTCAAAATGTGCAAAATCACTAAACAAAATATTGTTTAACAGCTCAGGATCTCTGATAATCAGTGTTGGTTTAAGACTCTTGTAATAGCCAACATATTTATATCCAGGGAATGCTCTATGAAATTAATTTTAGATTAAATGCTTAGATCAAAATGTAGCTTACTTGTATGCGTCAATAATTGATTCAAATTGCTGTTTTCTAGCCGTAAAAGCATCCCATAAATTACCAAAGAAGAACACTGGTGGCAAAGTTGGAATCTTCTTTTGTTGCCAGTATAAATGGCGAGATTTCACATAAAGTATAAGTGTAAACAATAACGTAAAGAGAATGGTAACAACTATCATTTTTACGAATTGCAGTTAAGCTATTTAATGCGCTACAAACGAATGAACCAACGAACGAATGACTGTTTACAAATTGCCATTTCGGTGTACATATAACCGAAGCGAAACACTGATAATTTAATGTTTATTCCAAGTGACCTTCAACTAGAGATTATTTAGTTAACATCGCGTAAATTTTTCGGGTTCGATGCTAAATTGTTCATATTAATTTTTGATATTGAATCTGGTTGGGAATAAAATTTCCATTATAAATGTAATCAAAAATGTTGATATTTTTCACTGCAATTTACTTTCATGTTTATGCCGAAATGAACTAATATTTTCGATTGAAACATGATTGCTTTATTACAGTTTTTATTTTCATTTATTCCCTGGAAAATATTTTAGAGTAGGTATGAGTAGTCATCAGTTATCAATTATTGCAAGAGATTGATATTTTAATAAGTGTGCTTGTTTTGCTTAATTTTAATTCATGCATTAAAAGTCTTTGCTTAATGGGGTGCGTGTTTGACATGTCTAGTTTAGGTGAATCATGAGTTGTCACAAAAAGTGTCGTAATGGATAAAAATTTAGTAAACGCTGAACTAGAACGTCATAGAGGAAATTGAACAAAGGGCACTCACGCGCTGGCTGTCTGGCGCTGATGATTACGACGATCGGTCGTAATACAAAACAGCAATTCGGGGGTGCGCACAAATGCATCTGTCCCTTGCACTCGAATATGTTTGTAGTATTGTGATATGCAAGCGGGCGCGGCACGGACAGCTGCTCATTGCATACAACACGCGACACTGTTGCCCTTCGAAGTATGTGGGTATTATGTGCATTTTTGGGGTGGCCCCACCGAAAACGCAAATAAAGGGTTCGCGTGTGCCGCGTGCAATGTGCGTACATTTACACTCTTGCAATGCATCAATGCCTCCCTTTTTCATTATCATAGTGCGTGCTTGTTCATCAACTTTCTGATGGAAATCAACGCTCAGTTACTGCTGCACATGCTTATCATACAAAGAAATACAAGAGTTACATTCATATAACTTTTACATCAGTTTCCTTCAACAGTTTCTTCCTGAAAATGTTTGTGCTTGAAATAAATTTGCAACAAATTGAATAAAGGGCCATTCGAAAATTGCAAACGAAAACACGAAATTAGAAACAAATAAACGCAATCTAAAGCGTCAAACGCGACAGCAATCTATTAAGCTTGTTACAGACTAAAGAAGAGAACTAAGCGCTGAGCATGCAAACATGCAGAAGAAGTGTGTTTTGCTTGAGTTGTGCGAGTTTATCATCAGATGCGAAGCGAGCAGAACAACGCCGAATGACATCACTGCTATTCCCGCCGCCACCGTCGCTGCCTTTCTTGCTAATAATGTCAAGACGGCGGACGAACGCTCTGCGCGCGCGGAGGCGGTAATTGAAAAGTTAATTGCGCCCTAATTGCCGCCTCTTGATACGTCGCACGAAAATAAAGTGCCAATTTATATTTTCACAATTATCTTTTAATACAATTTCTCGCGAGCGACGCGGACACGAATTTTATTCTATTTTTGTGTTTTATTATTGCGATGCGCAGTAAAAAACCCGAGGGAGACAGCGCAGAGCGTACGCACCCCTTAAAAACGTAAACGAATACACAATTGTTTTGCAGATGTCCTTTTCACACAGCCTTGAACAAATGCAGACATTAAATGTTCAACAAAAAATAATATTTTAATGTTGAGAAAATGAGTTTTGATTTTATTTATGTCTCTCGCAGAGAATGAATAAATATTCAGTTATTTTATTAATGATCATGCGAATAGAACAAACAAAGTTGTTTGACGTCAGGCTAATAAAAGATAATTTATGATCGTCTACTAAGGAAATTAGAAATGGAATTTTCGTATTATTTAAATTGATTGAAATACTATACTTATATGGCAAATAACTATAACAAAACAACTTCCTATGTTGTAAATGAATAGGAAGATCGATAAAGTAGAATAGGTACTCGTATTGCTATTCGTGGTATTCTTGGAAATTGATACTGATAGGGAACACAAGCGGAATAAACGAGTAATGGAAGCCATCCTAACCTAGGACAAAGCAGTCTGTGTTACGTCCTTCTTCCTGTTATGCGACTGCGATGTCTTATAAATAAATTGCTCCCTGCTGCTCCACCTACTCACGTTCTTCCTGCTGTGTTATTTCCATCCACTCATTTTATTTCTGCTTGCATATGATCACCAATTTTCATTTTTCATTCGATATGACTCATTGGACTGGACTTTCCTATCAAGGTAATCGAGAAAAGTGGAAATGTGATTGGAAAAAACAAAAATCCACAGCAATTACGTGAGAGAATTGCGCACAAATCAATCTCCGCTGCGTGCGGAGTAATAAAGAGTGAAATATCATGCGACAATAGATTTTTGATGCATTAGGTCGATGCTGCATTAAATCAGATTGCATCAAGCGCAAAATATTCGAGCGAATAATAGTGCAGATGTGCGCGCTTGTCGCCCTTCACGCTGATTGCATCAAATTTTGCCCATCGCACATCATGAATTATTCAACGATTACGGGGAATGAAAGTGCGTACGAACGCGAGCACAGTGAGGGTGCCAACCAGCATCCCTTGCATCATTGTGCCAATACTGCAGCAGCAGCAGTAACAGCAGCAACCACCCCATTGCCGCCGCTTTGTTGGCAATGCTTTTGTTGCTTGTTGCGCGTCGGAACAAAGAAGCGTATTAAAGCGCCAATATAACGATGATGCGTGTACATCGAAATTGATCAAATGTGATAGCTGGCCGCGTCATTATAATGATAATTTTCCCCGTTTGAGCTCTGATTAAGTTTATCCGCAAACTGCTTACTCATTCGAAAATTGCTATGCTAGCAAAACTTTTGCAGACGTCCCAAAAAGAGGAAAATGGGTTAAGAAGCTAAGCTTTACAACGAGCAAAAAAGCAACACATAATAAAAACTAATTTGAATTTAAAATTGCATCCATGGCATTTCCATTCCGTGCTTTTAGCGCTCGCGCGCACATGAATGAGGGATGTTTCTCTCGTTTTTATGCGGTTGAGCTTTGGAAATGCACTGGAATCCCGTATCCTGAGGGATCAAGTCTTTTTGTCCTGCCTGCCTTAACAACCTACTAAAGGCTGGCGAACGCGCGACGGAACAATCGGAACTGGAATAAAATAAACCCTGAAAATAAATAAAATGCTGAAAAAATATCAAGTGGAAAAATCAACAGAGAATGTAGAAAACAAAGTATGTACGTTTTTTTTGCTAGTTTTAAGTAATGAAATAGAATTACCATTTGGATATAAATTCTGAAAATGTTTACGGCAATTACTCGGAAATGCATTAAAAATTTACACCCCCATGCGAAATAAATTTTCAGCGGTGGCGCTCACGTTTTTAAAGCCGACCATTGATAATTCATTATTTGTTTGGCTCGAATTTTTGGCGGCGGGCGGATATCCGAAACATTTGATGCATTGTTGTTGTTAATTGAATTAGATTTTCGCATTGTGCGTTACTGGAAAATATTTCCATTCCGCCAACAATTTGTTCCATGGCTGAGTGAATTTTCCATTTCTCTATTGGTTTATACGAATATATATGATTTCAATTAAACATTTGGAAATTGATATTTGAACAATTGAATTATCTCAAAATATATTCAAGAAATACAGTGAATATTTACCGAATTAGTATGTCATTTCATTAATATTTATCACATTCATAATTGACGAAACCATTTCCGAAAAACACTTAACCATGAATTATGGCAATCCAGCTGCTGCTCACGCTTTCGTAATTTCATTAGGGGTTTTTTCCAACAGCTGATGAAGAATCCAACAGTTGTTCGAGCGCACTCAAAACTAGAGAATCATACGGTGCATATGATAAACAATCAGCAAACGGGTGAATTAAAAGCCCCCTGGTGCTTGTTGACGAAAAATTGAACGCGCCCTAAACTGGATGCGAACGAAAGAAATTGAAACGTGCGCATCGATTATATGTGAGGCGGCTGTGTGGCATGTGCGGGGGTATAATAATAAAACGCGGCGCTCATTCATCATCCCCTTGTGTGCGCTACCGGCATTCGCCAGCTGGACACATTCCAGCCAAATATCCGGTTGATTATAGCCGTCCAGACACTTACAAAGTCAAAACTCTTTGCCTCATAATGGGGTGAATAACGCACGCGCGGAACAAGAAACGCTTTGATATCTTTAGAGTCCATCTTTACAGCTTGCTCAGCAGTATAATAACGAAATAATTTCGTGTAATGTTTTTAATTAACACGAACCGGAAACGCGCTTGTCGTTCGCTTTTAATTTGATTACAAGGCCGGGTTGAGAGTTTTCGCACGAATATTCGGGATGAAATAATCCGCTAATATACTTGTAAATGATAGGCGGAGAGCGCACATCGCTCGATGGTAATCCGTTTAGGTTTTTCCGGTGAGCAAAAAGTGTTCGAACGCGATCCAGATTTGTGTATTTTTGTTCTATATTTGCGTACTATGTGCATGCGTTCAATTACAGTATTCATTGGGCATTTGGCATTCGCGCCCCCGCGATTCGAAAGCGCAATTCGTTTATGTAGCAAGCCAAATGCAAAGGGGAATGAAATGAAATTTGCATGGGGAGCATTCGCATCTAACGCTAAAAACAAGCCATTGCAATTAAAACTCTGATTCGAGCAAAAGGAAAATACACAATCGAAAAAAAGCGTTTCCTTTGATTTTTTTGTTTAACGCCCCAAACAAAAACAAAACAAACATTCGGGCACGTCTGGCTAAAAGTATTTAATTTTAATTTTTGTAGTATGTACCTATTTCCAATTTGTTATCAAGGATAAAATGTATTTGTCAATTAATTTAAGCGCATTGATTGCGAGCAAACTTGAGAACTAGGAGCGTAGCAGCGGCACATGTAATTAAGCTCAAATTGGCGGCGGCACTTGAAGCATTATTTGATTACGCGAGGACGCCCTTATCGAACTCGCTGCTTTATGAATATGAAATGCGGCCGCATCCTGCGTACGCCATCTGCCGCCCTTAAGGAAGGGACGCGCCTGAAGCATCCTTGCGCGAGTGGACCAATCAACGATTTTCAATTATAATCGCATTACCGAGCGCATTCACAAACCGGGCGGCTGTCTGCACGTAGGATGCAATTTTCCCACGTGCCACCCGCCGATAGACAGGCTAAGAGGATTTCTTTTTTTAGCGATAGCAAACGACACCCCATGGCTCGCTTGATTGTAAATCTGCGTGTAATTAGAGATTAAAAAGTATTGCGCTAATGCAATACAGTCACTTTGCTTGCTTTCAAATGGAAATTACGCTGAGATTTCATCTTCTTTCTGCGAAACAAACAAGCGAATTAATCATAAATTAATTATAACACAGAATTGTAGGTTGATTGATTAAGCATAAACATTAAATGATTAGAATTTGATTTCAATACGATTACAACAACAAGAAGCGTTTCCGTTATTAACTTAGGCCTTGCCCTAAATTTAATTAAAGCATCTAATTAATCCACTTGCATGGCGAGTTTAGTACTGTTGCAAGCAACAGTACTGCCGCCTCCTGGATCCGTGGTGGAGCTGTTGAAATGTTTGCGTATATGCGGTATGCACCAAGGCGAAGTTGATGACGGGGGTTGAAGGAAGCAATATTGGACGAGCCCGCATGATTTGCTCAAACACCCCAACAGCCCTAAACTATACAGTGTATGTACGCCACACTTGGAAGTGCTTGCATACAAATTGTTGCTCTACGGGCAAGGAGCTTCCAGTTTGGTGCGATTACGAAACGCAGGGGTTGCACCACTATAGGTCCTTTAGCCCCCATTCGGTTCGGCTTGTTGATTATTGTCCTACGTGCCGATCCGTCCGGTCCGGAGCCACGAAGGATGCTGATCCAGTGGATTCTATTGCGGGGATGTTTCGGTAATTGCACGTGTACGTTGTCTTCGCACTGATTACGCCACGTGTGCAATACCCAAATCCAAGGTCTTTCATTTGTTGGTCAAATACAGGTCAATTGGAAGAGGTAATACAATAATTCATGCTTTAATGACTTCTGGAGTTCAAACTGTATCTAAATTGCAAGTCTAAAATTATTTTTAGTTGGACATTTCCTGTAATACACATCGCCTACGTACATTTGCAAAAATGTGAATACGTATAATATTATCAGAATCCATTTGAACTTCGGCTTCGATTCATTCGAATGAATTGAACGGAATGGAAGGCGCAAGTATTAGTTATAATACACCCGGGGGCGGTGGCTGTAGCGGTAGCGATGGCAGTGTGTGCATTCGTGCAATTCACTTCTCTCGCTCGCTCCACACGTGCAAATATTTCCAATCCGATAGCGCACAATGCAAATGCTCTTGCACGCTGCACACGAATGGAAAAATCGCAGGCGAAAGCGTTTAGCACACGAATTCCATTTACATCCCTCTGGCTTCATTCACATTCAGGCGGCGGCGCTCATTTTTCAAAAAAATCTGCCTCAATGCGTCCGATGATTAATTAATCGTCTCGCGCAGCACAGTCCGATTCGTCAGATTCAATAATCGTCCTGATTAAGCATTGCGTCATTAAGTCCGAGCCTCGCGCTGATTGACTAATCAAGAAATATTTACATGCAGATTGGAGTCGCACGGCAAGCAGGCAGGATTTATGAATGTTTTGCCCCTTTCAGCTGGCAGTGCATTAAATTATGCAGACACGGAATGTAGTCCTTTATGTGCTCGCTCCCCAAACTAAAACCATGCGAGTCGAAGATGGCCCCCCAACGCTAAATTAGAGCAAGTTCGGTCGCAAGTTGCGCGAAAGTGTTGCCTCGAGGCGCTCAAACAATCTATTACATGAAATATTCAAAGCGTCAGTGTGGGCGGCGAGCACGGCTGAAAGCCGACGCGAGGGCGGCAAACAACCAACAACTGGCGCTGAGGAGCTGTTGCTCTGCTGCTCCTTCTTCTTCTTCTCCTCTCTCTGCTCCTTGGACGCAATTTATGCGTTAATAATAAACTTTGCTCTATTGCTACGAACTTGATCAAGGACTCGAAAAGTCTCTTCCATGAATGGATTTATCCTTCGCCACGATATGCAAATCCAAGTAAATGTACAACCTGATTAAATGTTATTTAATCAATTACAAAATTGTTTCATCATTTTTTCAACCCTTATGAAAATTAGTCATAAACATGGCATTGTGTTCTAATCAATTCGGCATTTGAAATTTTGCGTTAAACGCGTTCGTTTGGTTTATTTCTGGCTGGCGTTAATGACACTCTTAACCGCCCCTTCTCTCCTATCCGTTCAAGCTCTTGATCCATCCAACCATCCGACATCTATCTAGAGAAAAGCCGCTACTGACTGCAGGCTAATTAACATTCGGTCTTTTGATTTAATTTCGTTGCGGTCTGAGTGCTATCAAACGTGTTTTATTACTACTCCTTGCAAAACAACCTCCCGAAATAGCTTTCCGAGCGAATAGATTCGTGCAATTACCTAAAATATTCACGAATAATAATCATAATATTTGATACACTATAAAGCCAAATACACTGAATATATTTTATACCTCAGTCTAGCCTTAATTCGACTCTCGACAGCATTGACTTGAGCTTTGCGAATTCAATTCATATGTAACTGAAAGCCTCAGTGCTATTGCGAGTTCGCTTTTCCAATTCCATACATTCCACGTACAAGCTGACTGTACGGCACGAATTATTCCGCTGAATTTCCATTGCAGATTTAGTAATCAACGTTACTTTGATCTGATTAAGTTGTTGCAAACAACTCGCGAAGACGTTCGCTCGCATTTGCACCTGAAACGAAACCAAACACGTAATTAGTGAAGCGCACTGTTCATTACGTCGGGGCTCGTGTTAAATAAATCGCAATTCTGCATTCCGCTGCACTTGTGCACTCCCTTAATCGCTAATATCCAGTATCATCAAGTCATTCGTAATTCCCCTTGAATTTTTTACCGTTTGCTGCTGGAATTGTTAAAAACGTGGAAATTGCGTGTAAATGTTTATTCGTCTCCGGCAATTTCTCGTATTTGCAAAGTGTTTATAATGCAATTTCCTCTCTATGCAGATCATTTATGCATTGCGAATGCAATATGCAATTGCATTCCAGTTCAATTCAGTTTCGCTATAAGCGAAATAAATGTTTAATACACTCGATGCGCATGCACACGTCGTAAATATAACTAACATACCTGAAATTGTTTGCCGTCTACCGATAGCGCCCAAACTAAGCATCATTTATTCGTTTAATATCCTAGATGTAATATTCATAGATGTGTTTGCACAGCGTATAAAAACAATCTCTCGAAATTCCATTTCACCTTTATTATTATTACGTTAGCCATTGGCAGAACATGCAAGAATTTTTTAATATTTATGTAAACACTTTGTATATTGAATACACATATTGAGGTGAGCAAACATCCAAACGATTTACGATTACCACCTACGATGGCAATGTGCACGTCTGCAATACTAACGAAAATGAAGCAAAAACATATTGTTATCATCTTCGAGGTAGATAAATTATTAATTCCCAATATTGCATAGTAATTCCAATACGCTCGATAAATTTAAATTATGTTGTTATATGTCTCTTTCCGGCTATAAATATAATGATAACATCACTTATTGTACGTGATCACATTTTTCAACGTTCTTAATTCTTGTTTTTCTTCAGGGAAATGTCATTTTTGATGCATGTTTTAAAGTTACAACTTATTAAACATTTAATATAAACGGCAAAGTACTCGCGAAAAATAAAATATCATAATTAAAGTTGTGAATATTCCGTAAAAGTTTTAGTTCAAACTTTTATAAATTACTTTATTTTATGACAGCATAAAAGCTTTAAAATTTCATCCATTAACCAAATATGCTAAAAGCATATGGGATAGAATAATATTATTATGATAGGTAGTAGGTATAATTTGAGATGATTTAAGGTTAAACAATTTAAATAACTCATTTAAATTAAGCGAAACAAAACATTTTACGAGTGTCGCCCGCATTAATAAAGTATGCGATATTTCGGTTATATGATGAGTTTGCAAGTAATCTCTCGTTGTCATTGCTGTTTTTCCGCGTTCCACATCGTCATCACTCATCCTTTATCGTTCATCGCCATTGTTCTGGGCGGCGAGCGATGATATAATCGTATTTTCTTTATTATTTTCGCTATTAGACCGAACGAAACGGATGTTAGCTGTCGTAAAAATTTCATTCGGCCGCGTTCAACAACACAACTCAACTCAACTTATACAGATAATGGATTTATAAGGGTTGGTCGTCCAATGTACGTATGGATAATAGTTCTAAACGTTGAAAATATTATATGTTTTAGATAACTATTAGTACTAAACATGATATAAATAAATAACTATTATCGTTTCGATCGTAAATTGAACTCTAGCATGGTGGTAATTTTGTTTGTGAATGCTTAATCCAATTCGACATAAAATTGAATTATCTATTTGAAGCACAATTGCGCGCAAGCTCTCAGTTTACGCATGATAGAAAAGTTGAGGACAAGTTTATGTTTATTTAGCAGAAATGTCCTGACGCGCGTTCGAATATTATATAAAATATTATGAGCATATTAAAACAAGTTTTATGTATTTTCAAAATTCACTTTTAATATCAACATTAAAATAATATTATGTTATGCTCGGCGTAATGTCACGAAACGTGAAGAGAGTTTTGAAATATCTACTTATAAAATGCAAATACTCCGGCCACAGCAGTTTGTCTCCCGTTTTTATATAAGTTTAAGCGCGCAAGAGTTAATTAAATTTTCATTTGGATGATAAGATTTTTTTGCGGGTGATTATTATGCCACCTGATATTGTCTGGACGCATTAATTTATTTTGTTATAAAATACAGCGGCTTATTTATATTTTAATATTCGTCAAAATGAAATTTATACCAGCGAGCATTCTTTGCGCGGTTAAATAAAAATTAAATATGCAAAGTCTGAGTTCATAAGCGCTTTTCTTTGAATTAATTATTTATTTTACGCATGCTTGCGTAGCAGGCTGATATAAAAGCGGGAAATAATCAACAGGCAGCGAGCGATATTATAAAATTCCCTTGGAGAATGATTTATTCGCCTTGCATACACTGGCGAAAAACCCAGCTGAAGCAAAAGTATTCATTGAATTTTCTTCCGCCCTGCTACGCATAAGCTCTAATGATACCTTGAGGCGACTAATAAATAAATTGATTACAGAATCCTTCGCTTGCATTCTGCGAAGACGAAGGCACAAGTGTTGGTCTTCCTCATATTTCTGCGACGCTTCAAAGCGATTTGCAAATGCGCCTCACCTGCCTGAGGATAAGAAGGCGAAAAATCCGCCAAGATTTTACTCTTTCCTTTTGCTTTCCTCATTTTCACGTTTTAATTCTTGTTTTTGTTTCGCAGCGAGAAGGAGTTTAAGGATTTATCGCAAAATTGTAATGCTGTTAAATATTTTATTAAATGTACGCGCAAGTAATTTGGATTTTGACGTGCAGTAAATTAATGATGAAATAGTGGTAGCAACAAAATGTGATATTGTTGATAGCATGTACAAGAATGCAATGATATTTCATTTCATGCACACGCATGAAACGTTAGGTCGATGTAATTACGAATGATGCATACTGCCATTGCGTTCGGTTGGCTTTTCATCAAAACCAAACTTAATTACGGTGCGCATATCGAACGACGATGTGCATGCCAGCAGCGTTAATTGAAGATTACTGCGAGTCATAATACATTGCTCTCATTCGTGTAATGAAGATATACGCATCGGCTCAATAAGCATCAATTTTGCGCTCGTTGTTAATTCGGCAGTGAGATTGTCAAAATGTTTGTTTTTGAATTAATAAATTGTACAACGTTGTTGAGAAATAAGGTCATTTTAAAAAATTGATGTCCTTTTACAGCAGTGTCGTTTTGAACGTCTCAAAGTGAAGAAAGACTCTTCACGAATCCTTTGAAGTTGCTTGCGAGTAACAGAAGGATGCAGCAGCACTCGTGACCATAATATGCTGCTGGTAAACGAGTAGGAAAACAGCGCAAAACGTGTATCTCACTTTAACATCATCATCATCATTGGCATCGTTGTCAGCGTCCTCGTCGAGATACTGAAAATCATCAGCGTCATCATCAGTATGACATGCTTCAGCACATCGATTCGCTGAGCTATTTTTAGCTAAATGCTTAATTACCATGCATTTATGCAATGAGTAAACAACGCATTCGAATTCTGTGCATTGCGCGAATTTATTTCCTCGATGACTTGCTAAGTTTGGCTGGTGAAAAAAATGTTGTTGAGAGTGGGAATACAAACGACATTAAAGTATTACAGGATTGCTTACAAAGTGATAAATTGCGGAATAATCGGTCGATGATTTGCAAGTCATTCGGTTGAACAAGGAGCAAGTCCAACGAAGACGCTTGGAGATTGACAGATGAGGCATGAACAAGGCAGGCAACACGATCCTTAGCCGAGCCGCCACCACTGGCAAGCATGTCCCAAAATAACACTTTAAAATTAATGATTTTCCCTGGGAAAAACGTCTTTCATCGCATCACTTTGTAAAAATGCGGGGGTATTTTATGAGGTTTGCGTTTTATTGCCACCTCGACACGAATACGAACAAGGGTGCCTTTTATAGATTCATTAATATACAGCATTCGATCCTGAAAAACTGTCGCATCGCTTTAATTAAGCACTTAATCCTTGCCGCCAAGGTGAGCACCACCTTTTATCAATTTACGTGTTTGAAAAATCAATTACCGACAACGTTAATGCATAATCTTATTTTCGATCGGAATTTTCCTTGCGATCCTTGAAAGTGGAAAGTTTATTGTATGAGAATTTAATTATCCTGGCACGCAGCACTTAATTAAGAAAGTTGCAAAATGTTTGCGACTCGTTATACTCATCCTATAAAGGGGTTTTTGTTCAATACTCATTGTCCATTGTTCCTTCGTCCATGCTGAAAGAAAACAAAACGGCATAAACAGCCATCAAGTAATTGTTCTCCCATATTCGCAATTTCATTGTCCACTTCCGGAGGAAACTTGGCGTGCGTGTTGGAGGAATAAAACTTCCATCTCGTTTTTCAGCAGTTACGTGAAAAATATACTTAGTGGTGTATCATTCAATAAACATTATACACTCGAACAAACAATAACAGGGTATTGTGCGAAAATTAAAAAAGTTTGCCACGTGCGTGCAGACTTTTCATTCGGTTCAAGTTTGAACGCGTGTAAGTAAAATAAAAGCAGCATTCACGTGCTTCTCAGGGGCGCATTATTAATTAGCATGCTGGTGGTGGTTTTGTACTCGACAGGTAAATAAGTACTTTATTAGACATGCCATGTATATTTTCATGTTTCGAAATGAATTGATGCGAGAGCTTTTCACTAACTTTTCGCATTGTATGCTCTCGCCCTGCCGGAATGCTATCAATAATTTTCAATGATAGATATCCGGACCTCCTCTCGCAGACGCATCGTAAATATGTTATGAGTTTTCCGCCAGTTTTCCACCAGCAAACCAGCTGTTTCACATCGCAATGAGCAAAACGTTTCGAGTACGCCAAGTCGGCATCCGAGCCGAGGCGGCGGCAAGAGATGAGAATACAAAGTGCTTCATTTTTGTGGATAAATGACCGAGTGCACTTTAATAATGCATCCAACTATAATCCTCATCTGTTGCGAAGTGTATTTTCGTCGGGTTTCTCTCGTTGTGAAAAAGTTGAGCACAATTTGCACAAACTTTCTAGATTTCGCCCACGTTTTCAAATAAAACTCTCTTCGTTTACTTTAAATGCTTTGCCAACTATTCCACAGCATACGTTCAAACTCTTTTATAAACATTAATTAACAAGTACAATGATTTTTCATGATTATAAATTTATTGTTGGAACTGTTAAGATGGCACAGCATGTACTTTAGTGCTTTTTAAAATTGCATGAATCTTCCTTTAGCCGAGTAATATTTTTTGATGAATTCCAGCTGAAAATTGCACGATGCGAATCAAATGTAAAGCAAAGCAGTATTGTGTGGTGCCTCTTTCAGCAGGGCGCAATCCCAGGTCGCAGCGTGACCGCAAATACCACGGAAATAATAACCATTTTACGCTTTTCCGCTTTCCGTGCTTTCTCGCTTCCAACCACGCGCCGCCCGCTGCCCGCCGCTAGACTGGCGTATGATGATGGAACAACATCGAACAACAGGCAGCATCATAATTTCGTTGGGCGGTGGTTTTCGTTAACAAACGGGAACCATTTTAACTGCGAAATAATTAACAATGCATTAATGAAAAGGGGTGGTTTATGCTATTTACCCTTCTACTACGTAACAATCGTCAATTTGGTCACAACTCTTCACTGTTCGTCGCATTGGCGGCTTGATTTTCCATATTGAGCTATTTGCGGTGCAAATGTTATTTGCAAAGTGATTACAGGCGCAATTCCATTACACAATAGCTTACATCTTGCCGCCTCCGAGTGCTCTCGCTGATGATAATATGACCGCAGCACTGCAATAAGTGGTAATGGATTTAATTTATGGCCAGACACGATTTCCTATATACAACTCATCACTTTGCAAACTCTTGCATACTTTACGACGTTCCCATTGTTTATGGCTGCAAAACGGCGAGCGAACGGCTCATCAAATGTCCCCTTAAACGAAACGTAAACAATTAAAATGCTCCAGGGAGTTGGACGAGAAAGAAAAATGGGCCATAGTTTCGCCTCGCCACTATTAATCAGCATTATATTATAGCCGGATACAATTACATTAGTGTGCATTATTTATTTTCATTAACGCCCGTTTGGATTCTTTTCTCTTGTAGTGTTGCACTCTGATGTGCAAAAAGCAAACGGCGAAAAGCACTCTTTCCTTGTGAATTCAATCTGACAATGACGAATTTTGTACACTGTTATTTACTTTGAATTAAATATCAACGTGATAAGAAGTTTAAGTGCACTGATGTTTGAAGAAGACAATTAGTCAATCTATTCTTTCATTGTGCCAGCACACTATACTAGAAACACTTGTTGGTTAGCTATATAATTAAAGGTAAATAAATAGTTAAATGATTCACTTACTTGTTCCAGCATCCGTGTAGACTTCTATGACATTTTCCAGTCCTTTGATTATTCTTACCACTAATATTTATCACTACACTATAATTATTACTTGCAAGTACTATGCTTATATGCACTTATGCTGAGACTACGTATAAACAGCTGATCTGAAAAATGTAAACATTGCATCTTTTCAGCACTAACCTGTGGGATGTCAAATTCAACAGCCAATCAGAACAGGGCACGTAGACGTGTTCTGATCTAGGTGTCGCATATATCGGAACAATACTAGTGATCAGGTGTTCGGGCGATAGATCGGCTGAGTGATTAGTACACTAAGAGCAACGAGTTAATTAAACCAAATTCGCGGTGTGCATTAGTGCGGTAATGCAAAGTGTGTGTGACTCGCGTGAAACGCTTGATAAGCTGAATCGGAATTGTGCTTGCATCGCGTTCGGACAGTGTGTGAGCCAGCAGCTACCCATGCCTTCTTTCGCGAGGGAAAACGTGTAAGTAGTAGTAGTCAGATATCGTGCTGAATCCGCGTTTGTCGTCTCAGAATCATAAACTGCATTGCAAAACAGTATCGCGATACGAACAGTTAGTGTGTGTGCATCGAAGAATCCCTGGAGTAATACTGTGTTGGAGCCCCACAGTCTGGCACGTTCATCAGCTGACACTGGTGCCTTTGACGTCCGACAGAGATGGTCCATTGCTTATTAATATATTATTAGTGGATGAACTAATAGATACTATCAATAAACAATATCGTTCGACTACAGCTGATTGGATTTGGAGGTTACGAGACTGAAGACTTGCATATAAGGTATGTGTACACTTTTTTCTTTCGTTTTTCTTTACAGAGCGCTACACTCACATGGATTTACATCAGTGTCGAACGTCTGCGCGCATTTGGAGAAACACAGGCGTATTTGATTTACAATACAGCGAATTCGTCGTGAGAAGTGAGCTGAGCACAGAGCTCAAGTTCTATTCTTGGGGAGATGCAGGTGCCTCATGCGTGTGCCTTCGTTTATTCGCTGTGGCCCGTTTATTATTCGCAGCACGTTCGTAATTGCCATTTATTTCCGTAAATCGTAAATTTTCATAAGCGTACACCACATACACCAACACACAGCAGCACAGAGTGAGTTAGAGCAGTGCACGACAATTTTATATACAATCCAGCACCGAGCTGATCAGATTACAACTTCCAAGAAGTGTATTTGCAATTTACCAATGCCGATTAGCAATATTATGAGTTGCACTCATGCATTGTTTATTCATCCGCACAGCGAGAGATAACAATAGTGTTTTCGGCAAGTTCTGAAATCAAAACGTGCATTTTAATATAGGCGATCACGAAGCGTAATGCGATGGACGTGCGCGAAGGTGCATGATGTCAGGCATTCATGAAATATTAATATTTGAGAGAAAATCCCTTGGGATTACCGCTGTCGTTTGTCCTTTGTCCGGAGGGCTTAGTTGTTCTGGAAAATCCGTAGCCGCGAATACAACGAGCCAGAGTGAAACAGGCACGCCACGTAGGTACACTTTAGCAGTGGAGGCGGCAAATATTACCGTACATGCGCTTTTACTTTAAACGCCCAAGTTTTGCACTTTTATTTACACGATTTGATACTATTGACTTGCGTGAGTGGTGGTTGCGTTGCAGTCTGTTCTTTAGAAACTCATTTTTGCATACGTTTCATTTGAAATTCTCTGATATTAAAAGAGACTGGTGAATTGCAATAATGTTGAGGGAATATACAAGCAGGAATATTGCGACTGACATCCAAGGTTTTGTTTATAGTTGAGCGAAGAGTGAACATATATGAGATGTGTTTAATAAAATCCGGAGATTGCACACCAGTCTCTGTAGTGTACGTACTCATTGCGTTAGCTTGCTAGCTTGCTTGCTGCTCCACTGCATCAAGTTATTAACTTATCGCTTTGCGTTCATTTTTTAAATTAATATTGCACATTTCGTGATACGAACGCCGAGAAGAAAATGAACAGGATGAAACATGCGCACATGTACAAATAATACATCATCAAGTTTAAACAGTTTTACATACATTTAGGAATGCATCTACATTTTCCTTTCTTTTGCTTTTTCTGTATTTTATCTAGCGCAGTACTCCACTCTGCAATTTGTCTAATTT
Organism: Aleochara curtula; assembly: GCA_963978815.1. Classification (NCBI taxonomy): domain Eukaryota; kingdom Metazoa; phylum Arthropoda; class Insecta; order Coleoptera; family Staphylinidae; genus Aleochara; species Aleochara curtula. The sequence continues at coordinate 10,526,079 of OZ022220.1, forward strand.
GATGGCGTATGCAAATGATAACATTCATAAACCAGCAGCAGTGAGTGCTCCACTTTCAGAATGCGCGCTCGTGCTGTGCGAGGGCGGCAAATTGAAGCCAAATTTATTCTTTTCTCGTCTCTCGCGCTCTTGCGGTGCGCGCTCACCCTTTGCGCGCCGCCGACAGCGTCAGAAAAGGTATGACACAAACGTTATTGAACTTGGCGATGCGGAAAAATCGAAGGAAATCCACTTAAGCAAGCAAAAAACCCGTCCGGCCGCCTCAGCTGTGTGATGCTGCTTTGTGCACAAGTGGATCTTTCCACGTTCGCAGGAAACGCTCCGACGGCGGCAGCGGTGGCGGCAGTTGACGAAAGTCCCCAGCTCGGCGGCGCACGTTTTTTTATATGCGTAACATTCGCGACGGCATTTTTGGGGGGAGCGAAACTTTGTCGGAAGTCAATAACATTACAGAACGACGACGACTGGTGCTCGCGAGGGGTGTGGGTGGCCGGTGCACTGCACTCTGCCGCCGCACAGACTTAAGACGTAGAGGCAATAAGATGAAAAACTTGTACGTGCGGCGCGCCTAGGGAGGCGGCTGACTGCTCGAGTGTATCACGAACGAAGGGGAAGCACGAAGCAGCCCTTCGTTGCTAAAATAACTAAATAAAGTTGTTGCTCAACTTATAATGCTGCGCCTACAAATCCAGACGGGCGCGTATCAAACAAAGAAATTTGAATAAAAATTTCCATTTAATAATTGCGAGCATAAAGTAAGGTAATTGCTTTTTATGATCCGTATTTTTTATTGAGCGAAACTTGGCAAACGAAGTTTAAGTTGCGATTTGTAATGTAATTACATCAGACCCTTTTTTGTTGTATATGAGTAGCCTAGTCGCAAGGGTGTAGTTTATGCTACTATTTCCGACGGTTTAATCGTAGCATTAGGGCACTACGGACGTCATCTCGTTGAAAACGGATATCCATCATCGATGCGGCCGTCATCGGCAGACATGTCATGCTGTGCGTCTGTTCGTTGAATGAATTTTATTCGTACTTGCGTTGATTGCTACACTTTCTTCGCACGCGTCTCGTCCGCAGTTATTTCGAACACTAACGCACGTTTGCCTATTAATAAGCAAACATTCTAAGTGTGTTTGCGATATGATGCGATCATCATATTTTCTTGCTGCGGAAATTGAAGTCGAATTGAACTGCAGCAAACATCTTATTCCGATCGCAAATATAAAATGGCAATATTTGCACTCAAAGTTTGCTCTTTAAGTACACTTTAGTATTATTGAAAAATTTATTTCGTGCGCCAAACAAGCACCGAAACTCGCTAAGTAAATCACAACTTTGTTCGAGTATGAAGTATGTCCGCGCCGAAAAATGTGCGCTATTTCCCAATGGAAATCATCATTGAGTGCCTTTTGCTCTTAATATAAATCTCTCGATGTTTTATTAAATATAAATAAATAAATATGTACCTACTCGGGGGTGTGGGCTTTGCTGGAATATTTGAGTAATTGAAGTGCAAAGAGATAACAATGAATTTCAACGAGAGAAATTAGTTTGAAATAATAAAATATGCATAAAAGATGGAAAACGCGCTCGCGCTTCCTAGGAAATATTCTGAAATGCTGTCGTTGCAATGAAATATAAAGTACGAAGAAACTTGACAGTATTCCATCAAAGTCCTTCAAGTTTCCTTCGGAGGCAGCGCGCGCGCTCATGCATTTTACGCTCAACTTGCTCTCAATTCATAGGCACGCCGCCGCCGAGCACAACTTTGCTGTGCTTCCTTCGCGAAATGTAGCAAAAGCGTCGAAATCGAACAAACTAGTGCTTCGGCTTTGTCGGCGGCAACTTTTCCGCATCGCATCAGTTTTTACACCAATACACGACGTCGGCAACAGCGGCGGTGGCGGTGGCGGTCGTGTTCCAATGCTAATGTTAATATGTTGTAAAATCGTCGGTTTGATGGCTCGTTGTAAGCATCGTACGCACAAACTTGTCTAAATTAAATTCCGCCTCTTCTTTTCTCTTCGCGCACGCCAGCATCGCGTTGACAGCTTGCGAACAACTTGTTTGGGAGTTGCTTTGAAAGAATTGACGGCGGCAGCGGCGGCTATAGCCTCAGAAATAAACTGGGGAAGTTGGTATTTTATGTTCTATGCTGGAAAAAATACAAAAATTAACCACAAAACAAATACATACAATGAAATATTAGTAGCTATTAATTTCGTTATTCAATAATATTTCTTCAACAAAGCGAAAAATGCTTACAAAGAAGGGAAAACAAAGCCTGGAGAAAAATCACTAACCGAAATTCTTTGTGCCACGTCAGACGTGTCCCGGTTTTAAGGGGCTAAATCTCTTCCCCTCAATAAACTCGAATCAATACAAAAGTCAGACTAGACTACGAACTAGGAGCTAGGGAGCTGGCACTACGATAATTAGTTTTTGCTTGCGAGTTTCATAGGGTTTTTTCTTCCTCTCCCCGTATATATTTTTTTGTATTTTCTTTTCGTTCGCAACCCTAAACATACCTTTTCTCCCTTAAATAATTTTCCATATTTTCGGGGATCGTTTGCTTGACCCAAAACTATTGTCAATATTTAACCTCTTCCTGAAATATAAATGCGTTACACATTTCTTCATAAATCCGCCACGCTAGCAAAAGGGGGGCGAAAAACAACAAAACAAGAAAGGGCAACATGTGAATCAACAACAACACAACAACACGTGTGTGTGTGTGTGTATTTACAAAATGATTTTGAATTTCTAACACATGAATGTTTATTTGATAATAATTGAATGTGTACAGAGATCTGTGTGTTGTGTTTACGCGCCTGTGTTAATTAAATACGCATTTTTAACGTACGCCCGAAATTTTCTGCGTTTTTCGGGCATTGTTGTCAATCCACAACGGTGGCGATGACGGTGACGGCGGCAAACAATAACACTGTTCGGCAAGCCGGGCCGGGCCGTACGCAAACATAATGTAAATACGCGCGTTGATTAAGACCCCCGATGGCAGCTTTTGGGTGCGCATGCAACATGCATGACCACCGTCACTGCCACCGCCGGCGCTGCCGCCAAGTTGATATATGCACGCGCTTGTAGGGATAACGTTGGTCAACGCGTTGCGTTTGCACATTCAACATTCCACCGCGCTGTCGCCTTGATTTATAAATGAGTGAGTTCGAGGACATTCCGGCGTGTTTCAGAAGGTTCACCAGCAACGTGCGGCGGCGGCGATGGCGGTGCATAAAGCATTCGAATGGCGTATATTTCGTTTGAGTAAATGAAGGCTGGCCCACATTACACCAACGCACCACGCGTTATTTGAGTGTACGTGACGCACAATGTAATGTCCTTCTCGCGCGCGCCAGGGACAAAGAGAGGGTGAGTCCTATCATCCCTCGGGATCGTCCGCTTTTAATCCGCTGCGTGCGCCTGCCTCGTACTTTGATAATACCAAATCGATTTTATCTCGCTGCAATAATAATAATAATATTTTTCTTGTATTTGAATTCGGGAATTTCGTGTTTTGCCAAGAACGATTAACTCAGACGCTCAATATTACATGAATAGCGAATAGCGAAGCGAAAATAAGTTGATGATTAATAACAAAGTTTGACATTAATTAAAAGTGTATAGCGATGTTTGATGCAAAGTTTGAAGACGCGCGTGTAAACTGATTAAGACGTACGCTATGCTCGCTCGCGCTACTCGTCTAGTTAGTTCTATAAGTTTTAAACAATGTTTTGCTTCATTCTTCGTCGCGTTGCGCTGGTTTATCTTCTTCATTTGCTTGCTTTGCTTGCTCCTTTGTCGAAGTGGAACTTCCACCATCCTTTCGCTCGACTTTACGCACGTGAATCTCACGATTTGATATCGCAGCAGCAGCAGCAGCAGCAGCATATTACCCGCAAGCAAGCGTTTGCTGGCAACGCATTTAATAGAAAATGTTTTAAGCGCGCGCGCACTAAAGTTTTTCCGCTCGAGGGAACTTGAAAATTAATCGGCGAAAATCTTGCGCGAAATTGGCGTAGTGCATCAATTGCTCGTGCGTAAACTGCATTTATCACGAACTCGCGGCCATCGATGATGAATTGCAAACTTGACTTTGCGAAACTTTGCACTACGAGTTTATTTATTCATGATCTCCAAGTAAAGATGTTTTAAGGGTAAAAGGAAATTTGTTCAAACATTTTACACTTTATTATTAATGAGTATTTTAAACTTGCAAGTGTAGAATAATTATTTGGCGCGGAAATAAAAGTCCAATGTCCTTATTCGAAGGACGAAAAGTTAATGACTTGCGTTTAACTCGGGGAGAAAAAAACCAGCGAATGATATAAATCACGACAAATATTCGCAATTAGGTAATCTCGACAGAAAACAATAATGAGCAGACAATCGCAGGAAGCACGCGTTTGAAACAATACGCAGTAACACGCATCGCAAACGTTTACAAAACGAGATAGACGACGACTATTTTTAGTGTTATTATTTCACTGCGCGAAAAATGAGTTGGATGACCTCTCAATTTGCAAATTCGAATATGTCATGGGATTTAATACGATTTGTTACGGTTATTTGGCGATTTTTTATTCGTTGATCATTTTCAAGAACCAGGCGCGATATTTGCCAATCATTAATTAATTAAATGAACGCTAATTGGAAGCGCTGCGAGTGTAATGCAAGAACTCGCAATTTGCAAAAGTGTAAACGCGTAAATAATTAGAGTGCGCATAATGAGATGTTATCGATACGCATCAAGGTGCTCACTCGAAATACGCAAGAGTGGAACAAAGGAGGCGGCAGAGTTAATTAATTAAAATATGCGCACTCTGTCATTTGTCGTCTAATTGTCGTTTGATAAAATATACTGTGAGTTATATTTCCTTTAAAGTACATCGTACTATTCGAGAAGAAAAAAAAATTACCTTTTTTTAAGAAGAAATTCCCAGGTAAAATATTGTTTTACTTTTTTAAATTCCTGCAGTATTGTAATTAGAATTTTCTTACGGTTAATTAACAGGTGCTTTCATCCTTATAGATGAAAATTGCACTCGTTTTCTTAACCTTTCGCGTTTTGCTATTTTTTATTACTTTCTTACTTATTTAACGAAGATGAGAATTTAATTAAGTTGAAGGAATTTTAAAATAACAGACACTAGAAATAATGTTTAATACTAAATGTGTGTGCTTTTGAAAATACATTGGTAATTTAGTGAAAATTCATTTAACAATGAATTTGACAAACACGAAAATTTTCTCGCGTTTTCAACATGATGGAGAACTTTGAACACGAACAAACTTTGACGCACTTCCTGATTAAACATTGCATATTTTTTTGTTTGAAATTCATCCTAACCTAACAACAGCGCCATTCATTATAGAAATAATATGCAGCAGAACAAAGCAAATTCAGCTTTTCATACAAGCACATACACACTAAAACACGAGCGTGCTCAAAATATCTATCGGGAAAAGGGAGGTGCAGCAGCAGCATCAAGGGTTTTCCTCTCGTAAATGAAAACATTCCATTCGAAATTTTGGATTTAAATTAATTGTGTAAATTAATATTTTCGCCCGTTTCAAATACGCATCTGCCCTTTGTGGCCTTTTAATAACATTCATTTTTATTTGGTTGCGGCTTTATGCGGGTGGCAAATTTATTGGTTCCGCTGCTTTTTTGCGTGTTCTATTTTGTTTATACGTTTTCATAACGCTCGCGCTTTTCACGTTCCGAGTACGTATTGTAAAAATTGCTTCTAGTTTTTGGATAGCTTGTCACATATATCACTCACATTTTCTCTCTCTTCTAAAAACGCGATTTGCATTGCATGCGTGCGGTTTATTTTTCCTCTTCCGGTTGCATTAGTTTAGCTCGCAAGGATAATGGGAATATTTTGTGAATTTATTTGCATTCTCCCCGTGAAAAGTTTATTTTTGAGAGCACTATTAACTCACGACTAAACTTTTAATTGATTTCGATTCCGGTGCAAGGATAATAATGATATTGCATTCTTTGATTTGCAAATTGTTTTCTGAAATTGCATATTAGTCCTTTATGAGTCATGAATAAAATTAAACGATTTGTGATAAAATTAATAACGCTGGGAAATTTCCATGATTGTCATTTATAAAGCGAGTAACGTAAGCGTGCAGTGCAATGAAATCGAGGCACACGAGCACTTTCCAAGGGGTGATTCATCCATCCATTTGAGTCACCCTCCTCATGTCCGTTTCCGGTTGGTGCTGCGCTACTAAGGTAAACGCAGCAGCAGCAGCAGCAGGCTGGCTGGCGGCTGCAGGACGACGCAACGCACCGCGGAGGGTGCGCACTCAGCCGCGGAGAGCCACTGCGGCAAGGGTAGCACGTACACCGCCCTCCTTTGTGCGCCCTGCTGCACACGCGCATTTCGACAAGAGATTATTTAGTCTAGCAGGCCAGGGCCGGCAATTGCGAAAAAGAGATTAAACTTTTTGTGCTCTCTCCCGGTGCCGGAGTCGCAGTCGAATCCGGGGGAGGCAGCTGTAGTATATCTACCATTATGAGAAAAACAACATGTAAGATAACATGTGTAATCAACGCCCGAAATAATTAAGCGCGTTTCTAATTTATATTTATAAGTTGCGCGTCGTTAATGATTGCTCCAAACGGCGCTTAAACTGTGCGCTCGTGACGAATTGCAATAAACAAACTCGCTATCATCATCCCCAACAAGTTGTCGTTCTGAAGCCATAAAGTGAGCTTTAGTTGATGTCCTCCCAACAAGAACAAGAACAACAACAGCAGCAGGAACGCAATATGCAAACGCGTTCAACATGTAATTGCACTCTCGTAAAGCGATTGCAGCTTTTCGAACAGTTGAGATTTGCATGCGAAGTGCATTTAATTAGATTGTTCTATCAGCCGTTTTCGAGGATTCGCCCGAAATAATCCATAACAAAATGGTTACATCCATCAAAGTGACTTAACTTTCCTTTTAGATGATATTTTACATGAGCGAAAATGAAAAACAAAGCCAACACCTGCCTGAATGATTAATCGGCGCTACGAAACAATCTAATCTCAAATATGAATTATTTAACGGCTTTATTTGACGGGTAGTTTTAACCCGAACAAGTTTATTTTATTATTGTAACATTTTCGGAACACTGAGTGAGTGAGTGGGTGAGTGAATGCGGCACTTAAAAGTTAAATCCGCATCAAATGTGATTTTGACAACGCGCAATACAACAAGCGACCGACAACAGGTAGTAAACTCACAAAGTTGTCGCATTTATCCTGCGGCTTTGCAAAGGAGCGCGCGAGCTGACCGCCCGGAAACAAGAAATTGACGCAAAACTTTCTGTCGGTTTGCGAAGGACTCTGCTGCCTTCCATTTCATCCCTGCAATTGTGGAGAAAACGCAAAGCATCCTCTCCCGATCCGCCCTTTCGTCAACTATGCGAACCAGTAAGGGGCAATATCGTTTCGATGTTGTTAAGAGTTGAGACTGGGACGGGCGGCATTCGTCTAATGCGAAGTGGCGGCTCGGTCGCTTTCCACTGCTGCTGCTGCTGCTGCTGCCGCCACCACCGTCGCCATCGCTTTTATTAGTTGGCTGCCAGTCGACGCGATGCGGAAACTTTCCACTCGTCGCTTATTAAAACTTATACACTCGACTAATTACCGACGCGTAGACACTCCGCCGCCGCCGCCGCCGCCAGAGCCATAGAATGCCTAATACAGCCCTCATCCCCTCGGCACGCTGCAAGGTGGAGGATTGCCGCAGTATGCTTTGTGCTTGCGTGCAAATCTCCCCAGCTTTCCCAACTAGCTCTTCCTCGCTCGCTTACGCTTTGCGTACGTGTACGAAGTGCGCATTAAATTGAAAGAGATAATAAAATACGCTTAATAAGTTGAATTTAAAGTTGTTTAAACTGCTTGTTAGAAGGAAATTACGACAATTGTACAATTAAAGTATTTAATTAGTGTTGAATTACATTTTGTTTGTTGTTGCAGGTCCTCCCAAAGGTTTTCAACAATAAGGATTACAGGAAGAAGAAGAAGAAGAAGGGTGAGTGTTTAATCTTTAAAATTTAAGTATTTCTTGATACGAAACATACATATGTGGTTTTAAACAAGTGCGGAAGCAAAGGTTGAATACGTATCGCAAATAAAACGCGAATTTTATGCACCACCCGTAAGCGCGAATATCTGATTACTTAGACTTCCGGCGGTAATGACGCAGTGTGACGCACGTACGTGGCGGCGTCGAACGTCGCGTCGTCGCATAAACACAGTTGGTTGCCTGCCTACTTGCTTGCTTTTCGTTAGACAAAGCGGATAATAATGCGCATTAATGCAGTATTGTTGCACATGACTACGCGCGCCGTCGACATATCCATTAACAATAGGGGTAAAATGCATGGCAACTTTAAGTTAACGTACGCCCGCACAGGCAATAATCACTTTACTCATCAACGTCCATTCGCTTCGCGCACGGCGCATTATGAGCACATTTTATTTATGTGTTTTGTGTGTATTTTCGTAATGAGTTTAGCGAGAAATCAGCGCGTAATTGAGGTCGTCGTCGAGAGAAGGTCGCAAAATTTCGCGTTTGCGAAACGTCCAATTCCAATTACAACCTTGGTGTACGCGAACGCGCGCTGAATTGCGCGATTTGCGCGTTTTTTTTACACTTTACGTTTGCGGTCATCGATTTACTACTCGTGTAATTTAATGTAGAAAAAAACGAGCGTACAATAGAGATGGGTAATTAGTGGTTATTAAAATAGTTTCAAGTCTTGTAGTTTTTCACGCAGTTTTCATCCCATTTGGCAAATATTGGGTCAGGTTAGAAAGTGCGGTGCGCATATTATGCACTCGGCGCATACTGCACATCGGTGTATTGATTAACAATTTTGTAACATTGCATAAATATGGATATTAATTTGATGTTGCTCAAATCGATTTACATGCATTTTTCTCGCCAATTTCTAACAAACTCGACCGATTCGCAATTCCTCGTTTCCATACGCGTATGTTATTATCTATTGGCAATTTGCGATTTCATACATTTGTAATTTTACAGCTCAATTACGCGCCGCTCAGGCATTTATTTGAGTTTGAAGGTTTGCAGTTTTTGCGCGGTGCGCGCGCGCTATTAATTTGCGCAAATGTCACATTGATTTACCAATTTGTTTTACCCACTTTTCGCATTGCATCAGATGCAGCAACACGGAGATTTAATGCCGCACGAAGAAAGACTACGAATTGCAATCGAGTTTGGCAATTTATTGACCTCTGCACGGTTTCGAGGGTTTAATTAGATTCCAGGTGCAGTAATTGCATAACTGCAATTTCATATGCGTAATTGAATAGCGGCTGGATAGTAATACCACAATTTTGTAAAGCCTATGGCTGCCGTTGGGGCAGGACGCGAACCGGAAGCAAAATCATCCCCCTATTGCAACGCTGTGTATCGAACCAAATGGAAGTTTTGCGCTCTGTTTGGCCGTTGTTCCCTGCTGACATTCCCGCATGCGTTACCAATGCAAGTACCTACGCATCATGTGGGAACGAACAAGGCTGTAATTATATTTAATTGCTTTGCAAGCAACGAGGACAATGCACAAAGTGCACAACATGAAGGATGCGGAGGACGAGAAGGACGAAGACTTAGTTCAGGCAGGCAGGCGGCAGGCGGGAAATGTCTGCTGTGAAAGCAAGGCATGGTGGCATGTTGGTTACCTTCGCTTTTGAATTATTATCTGGCACCAACACCAGCAGGAATAGCAAGCAGGCACATGTAGGAGGCCTCCTGCTAGGCTGTGGCTCGTCGTCGTCGTCGCAAAATGCGTTCGTTCGTACGTTTTCGCCGCGAGTTCATCGGCTCTCGCGATCCGCGCTTCGCTCCGCGGCTGGGTCCGTCCTGCTGGCTGCCGTCTGCTGCTGTCGACGACGACTTTTTGGTATGCCCTGCTGCGCTGCGCGAACGCGCGAGCGAAGCTTCGATCCAGCCGGGCCCGCCGTTCGTTTTGCGGCGGCTGAGCTGTACGAACGAATGAGAGGAGCCGCTCAGTTGTGCGTTGACGCTGCGCGTGTTTGCAGTAGTTTCAGTTCGCTTCGCTCGCCGGAAGCAGGCTCTCTTTAGCTGAACGAAAGAAGGGAGGGAAGGGGTAATGGCGGCGTCAAAAGTCAGAGCGCACGAGCTGCTCATCAGGGCGGTGCGCGAGCACGAGGTGCTCTACAATTCCGATATGAAAGAATACAACGATAACATACTGAAAATGCGACTATGGCGACAGATTGCGCGTAAATGTGATATCAACTCAGGTGAGTGTCTTCTTCCTCTACCTCTTCTTCTTGGTTGGCACTCTCTCCCCGGTCTTCGTCCTCGTCCTCGACGGTAGCGAGACAGTTCTGCAACCAACTGCGCGTCGTCTCAGTCGTTTGCGCGTTGCTTTATCATTTTGCTTTGTGTTGTCGGGTTTTCCCCTCTTCGCAATCCTGTTCGTATTTATCATTGCCGTTCCCTACCACCGCCGCGCAAGCGCTCGCGCTCTAGCTGCGATTCTGCAACGCGCTGATAAATTCGAGCATATTCAGCAGGACTTTACGTTTGCGTTTTTGCGCCGCCTCGCAACGTACAATGGCCTTTTATGGCAAATCAATTTCCTTCTCAAAAAGGCCATTGAATCCATTCATCATTCATGATTTTTCACGACTTGCCATTTTGCGGGGCGGGTTTTCTTCGTTCATCTTTCCTTCCGCCAGCCTTGACTTGTTGGCTTAAGTCGACTTATTGTCCTCGCGCTGACCTCTTTATGATCAATTATCACCCGGTTGGTTGCTGGACTCGGCATGCACTCTTCCCGTTTTCGCTCTCGTAGATAGCACAGAGAATATTTATGAGATTGTGCATAAAAAACTGTTTGATCGTTTAGGCGAAGAGGCAAAAAAGATTTGGAAGAATCTCCGCGATGGCTATCGCTGCTCGATAAAGACGCTTAAATTGTATGAGAACAAAGAACCACCCCGATCGCTCAAGCCCTGGAAGTACTCGGACCTCATGGAGTTCCTGCGGCCGTACATGAAGGACCGCGTGTTCAGCAATTCGGCATACTACGAGGACGAAATAGATGGCGATGCGCTGCACGCTGCTGCGCGTCAGTACGCCGTCTGCGGTCATATGGAGGATAACGGCGTGGTGGCCGGAGTAGCGGCGGCGGTGGTGAGCGATGATAACACGCATGGCAGCATCGAGGAGACGATCGAATGCCGGCCGGACATTGGCCTGCTGCCGTCCACCGTCGATGACGATTCGCGCGCTGCGGACGACGATGACGGTGGTGGCAGTATGCACGACAAGGAGAGCGATTCCGCCGCCGCCGCAGCCGCAGCGAGCGCCGCGTACGCGATGTCACAGTGCAGCGCGATGCTGGCTGCCGCCGCTCTACCGCAACAGCGACGCCGCTCGCGCAAACGGCGCGCCGATCACATGATGGACATGCCCATGCTGCCCGACGACCAGAACGGCTACGAGCAGCAGGACGACGGCCTGAAGCTGTTCTTCGATGCAATGTACGCGAGCACAAGAGAGTTGCCCAGACATTTACAGCGTGTCGTACGCACGAAACTCTTTCAGGCCGTGAACGAGGCTGAAATCGCTGCCGACTCGATGGATCTCTATCCGAATAATCATCTCACCATTGTGTACGGCCAACAGCCGGCGGCGGCAGCAGCGTTGACAACAGCCCATCAGCCGCCGTACACGAACGGAAAGCGCGCATAGCATAAGAGGAAAAAGAGGACTCGACTCTTGTAAAATGTGATATTAAAGCTAATTTTATGCTTCCCGCACCGCACGACGGGGTGAAAAAGGACGTAGAAAGTGAAAATTTAGAGACTGAAATTAAGAAATTCACAAACATGTCAAGAGCGATATTAGAATAGCAAATTTCGGCTAAAAATACCCGCTAACGGTGAGATTAAACCGGAAGTTGGATTAAACTGCGTGGCGCGCTCAGAGTGGGAGGTTGCGAGCGTTGTCCTTGTAGCGGCGAGGGTCATGTAAATCATAATGCTTCAAGACCCCGTCGGGACGCGCACCTAGGATCCCAACGCGCCGACGAATTTTCGGGAACAATGTAATCTCGCAGACCTAATCTGAAACGAAATTATATTCAAAACACAGCAATCCCAGCTAGTGCGTAACAAAGAAAATTGTAATAAAATAAAAGACGCGCGTCGCGTCGTTGACTTAGATTTTCACTCTGCCAGTATTCCGCAATGGGACGAAAGACAATGCTCATTTGGAACAATAAAAGCATCAATTGTTCATACGCCTATTTTTCCCTCGACGTCGTATTTCTGACGTAAAAGCCCACAGCGCGCATGTCAATATGAAGCACATGGGGAAATACCTTCAAATATCATTTGTTTCTCAGAAAATTCCACAAATTTTACGAGCGCAACAATGCGCTTTTCCAAGTTATCATGACATTGCTATTGGCATTGCCATCAAAATCGCCAGGCATTTTTTGCTCCTCTTCCTTCGTTGCGCGCTTGTTCGCTCGCTTTGGGCCGAGAGACGAAAGGTATTTATATCACATCACACAACGTTGGGGGATGATCGTAAAACTGCATCCGCAGCGCACAAAAGCGAAACGAGACGAGACACATACATTCAAAACGTTTGGATTTTTATAGTCGGTTTGTTAAAAATAACAATAACAGTCCGATTTTTCATCAGGGAGAATATTAATAGCTTTCCTGCGCTCGTCTAATAAATAATGGACGAATGAAAATATTTGACTTTACACACAGCACACTCCCCCATTCGCATAGCATTGCGATTGTGCTATTTTTCTGGTATTTTTGGTCCATAGGGACAGAGAGAGAGTGAGTGAGTTGTTTGTTTGTCATATTTGCGCAGGATGCAACAAAAAGTCGTAAAAATGCACATTGTCGTTCAACGCGCTCTCGTCGAAACACTAGTGTTGTTGTTCTTTTTTTTTGCTATCCAGTATCTAGCATTTTTTCCACATTGCTAATGGTAAATATGCAATCCAATATGCTACCAGTTGTCTTATCTAGTTACCAGTCAAAAACGTTAATAACAAAAAAAACGAAGAAGAATAATCAATACGCATTAATTTTACGTACTGCAACAAGAGTATACGAATAATACGCAGTTGACCCACTTACACGAAATGAAAATTTGCAATTTCAATGAAATTTGCAATTGGTAATTGAATACACATCAGCAGCAGCAGTTGTTTACTTTATTTGCGCGCTTACGATGTTTCATTAACTATCATTACCTCATCCACATACTTTTACTTTTGAAACCAGCCGAACGGAAAGGATAATCATCATTCACTCGGCGTGTTGTCGTCGTCGTCGTCTTCGGCTTGTTGGCTGTCTGTCTGTCTGCGGCTTTTTGCGCGCTGCGCTTGGTTCGTTTGTCCTAGAAGCTGTCGTGTTCGTTGAAATTCATGATGAAACGAATTGTGCTGCTCCGCAACGCATAACATGATGCCATCCTCTCTCGCTCATTACTGCATTGCATTTTATTTCATTCATTCGTTACATGCGCCGTTTCTTTGCGCCTCTTTACCTAGAAAACGCTAATGCGAAGGGTATCCAAGAACATACAGCGTCAGGCATGCGTACGATGAACAAATGTGTTTATGAATAATAAAAAGAACAACATTTATAAAATCACTGAAGGATCACGGCGCGTAAGTTAGCCTGAGTTGAGTTGAGTTGAGTTGGTTGTAATGTTTTTGTTTTGGTCCTCGGCTTGCAACTTAAATGCAGTCGTGACTCATAATGGTGCAGCTTGTGGCACAAAACGGCGAAACAACATTCATCGAGAGTGGAACTGCAACAGCAGGAGAGCTGCCTGCTTGCTGCCTTCGAATTATTATAGTCCAGGCGAAAAATGCATGTGGAACATCTGCATTGAGCGACTGCACCGTTCGTGCGTGTCAAGGCTAGCACAATCGCAGAAATCGCACGCTCGCGCTACTGCTATTTAAGTATGGTTTGCCAGCCAGCAGGCAAGTAAAGCAAATTGCTCGTTTAATCCTGACCTGCAAACTTGCAATTTATATTTTGCGTCGCCGTGCGCGCCGGAATTACATGTAATGAAAGCGAAAGTATTTCAATATCACTCATCGTGTGCATTTATTTCATTTCAGCCAGCTTTATCAAAACATTTTGACGAGTTAAGAAGTTGCCACACATTTTTTGCGCGTGCGGTATTTCTATGAATATTTTGCAGATGCGAATGTGTGTTTGCTGCCCTCCGCATGATTGTGGTTTTGGGTATAAATTTAGCAAAACTCTATTTTAAGAGACGCTTTGCTTCGTGCTTGTTTGCCTGCTGCTACTGCTGGTGCTTGTTTGCATCAAACGACACGTTTTCGTATCGCGATCGCTCAGCGCACAAACGTGCATACAAATCGCAATATTCACTCGTGTTTGTTTATTTGAGAAAATCTTTGAGCGGAGTCGATACGCAGTGAAATTAATTTTAGCATAAACGCCTGCACAACTATTAGCAACAAGCGTTTAGCACCATGCCGTACACTCCTCGCTATTATAAACAGAAATGCGCAGAAAAAAGGCGAGGAGGCATGAAAGAATATTCATGTGTGCAGCTGCATAAACCGAATGTAAAATTAGCTTGGTTTTCAACTCGCGGAGCAATTGCCGCGGGCGGCACATTTCACTAATTAAACCTCGTTAAAAATTGCAACGACGACGGCGGCGAGCATATGAAGGACACTATGATAATAGGCGTATGTGTGCTGGATGTCATCACTATCGAAATGCGCCGAGTACAGATAGTAGAATTGTAATTGTGGAAGGAGAGGAATGAACGAGAGCCAAACTGCAAATGTACGCCAAGCACGTTGATGTTGGCCTAGGTTAGGCCATCATTCTGCAGCGCGCCAACAGAAACGAGTCAACCAGCCAGAGCCAAATGGCTTTGAACTGTATTTTCAGTTGTTGTTGTTGTTGTTGTTAGTCGCTTGTTATTTATTCGCTGACGCGTTGCCTCGCTCACTCGTGTATACTTGTATTGTAAAGAAGATAATTTGACGAGCTACTCTCGTAGACAAAAAGCGCCGCTAACAAATTAACAAAGATTACATGCATGATATGCAGTAAATGATAAATTTTAAATGATTTAACACAAAACCCGAAAGAGAGAAATTTACTTTGCATTATAAAATTTCCTGAATTTTAATTAAATTCTTGCTCGAGCAGAAGTATGCTGAAGGTGGACAGGTATCTTGTCTTCCGATATTTTTTACAACTGCATTCATAACAAGATGAAAGATGTTTGCAATCTTAAGAAAAAATCATTTCGCAATTAGATCTCACATAATCTAAGGTGCTATTCGGTGGCTAATTAGAAATTAATGATTACACATTGTGGGAGCACACACACACATACATTCTGTACCTACGAGTAATTGCGTTTTAATTAGAGTTGCACGACGCGCGCAGACGCGTTTCGTAATTGTAATTTCTTTTGTTACACAAATTGCGCTTGTCGGAAGAAGACGAAGAAGAAGGATATTGTATTTCATCATTCCAGTGCAGCGATAAGAGGGGAAAAACGGGAGATGAGTGCTTATAAAATAAGTAGATACTTGAATGGTTTGCGAGTTTATGAAAATTGCATTCTTTCGCAAGTTTTTCTTTCAGCGGAATTTAATTTAATTGACTCTCCCGCTTGCTACCCGCTAACTTCTTGATCGCATTTTTAAGGTCAACCAGATTTCTCGCAATTGAGAGAAATTGAAATACCAACTTTTTAATTACATTTTCTTCAAATAATATTCGTCATTGTTTCCGTGGGGGTTGTGGGATTTTCATTGAAAATGCATCAGCAGTTCACGGGTTTCCAGCCTCTTTGTTGTAAAACTCGTTTCGCTTTGGCGTTTCATGATTTCGTAGAAGTGCTGTTTGCACCCACACACGTTTTCCCTTCGCGCGCATGGCTTTTCTTAAGACAACGCATGGCAGGAGAAGACAAATAAACAAACGCATATTTACTCTCTGCTCGCGAGAACGAGCGAACAAGAACGTACGTACGTACGTACTGGGGAATAAGCAGATGACTATTACAAAACCATGTTGTCGAGTTGGAGATGGTGCGTTATAAAACGCGATCAGCATTCATGACAGTCGCATGGGCCTCGCTCAAGAAAATCTACTTGAAGAAGGAACGGGTTTTGTTTTTGATGTTATTGCGCTCTGACGCTCAACGCGCACTTCTAAAGTGCTCTTCTTCTTTGGTAAAACGCGCTTGAATGTCTTCTGTCTGCGCTGCGCTGCGCGTTGTTGTTGTTGTTTGTGTATGCGCAGTGCACTACTCTTTGATTATTCTTTAATGCATATAAAATAAATGTCTTTGCCTTTTTCGCTAGTGCATAATGGTTTTGTCTTTGGAACAATTGATTTTCCACCACGTGCAATGCGTGTAAGTATTTCTCTAAAGGTCTGCGAGCAGAATTAATTTCTTCTCACTTTGAAGAAAACCGCGCAATGTAACATGCGCCGCACCCATATTAAGCGTAATTATTTATTCATAACAACAATTAATACACCTGAATAGCAAAAAACTCGCATGTTACTTCGGGATAGATGATAGAATTCTATCTCTTCGCCAATGCAGAAATGAAATGGCAAGCTCCCACAACTCGGCGCTCAGAATGCAAAACTATGCAAAATTTTTTAATTAAAGTTGAGAACTTTAACTCCACTCACTTTACGTTTAACCGGCCACCAAAGTTGCGCTCTTAGCCGAGTAAAAGTCGAATTAACATTTCGACCTTTCTTTCATCTTTTTCGTGTCTAGTTTTTCGATTTCCTCATTGAGAAATGACGAAATTACATGCAAATATATTCGAGTGGTGCATTTGTAAAATTTCGGGCATAACTTAGCAAATTGAATTGAAGTGTACTTCAAAAAGCTATTAAATAAAAACGAATAGCAGTAACAAATTGACGTTGATACGTTTAAATAGCTGGTTGCACAAGAAGTAAATTGCATTTCGCATTTTCAATTTGACGAGCAAGTTTGATCGACGCGGCACCGCTCGCAGACAATGGAAGTGATTTTTAATTTTAATTTCATTCCATAATGGGAGGCAGCAGCTAACAGCCAAGCACTTCTTGCAATTTCTGTATGCATGCATGCATGCGGCGCTCGCGCTCGCTTATTTGGCGTGGTGCATGCGAGTGCCACTCAACTTTATCCGCAGCCGCGTGCCGCGAAACGGAATGAAAACTAGTTTTTGATAAAAATAATCTCGTACCACCACCAACCACATGATTGCCGGCCGTGTCGCGTCGCGTTGTGCATCGTTGTCGTTTGCGTTTCGCTTTACGAGTGCACTCTGCGCGCCCGACGTAAATTTAATGAAAAATGTATTTTCATTTCGCTCGCAATTGCATCGTAATTGGAAAGTTTTATTAGTCGCCCACACATCCACCGCCCCAAATTGTGATGGCGCTCATACTCCCATAATTCGCTCGGGGGTTTTAACTACATACACATACTTTTCTTGCTCGGCTGTAGTTTAATACAAAATTCCATATTACTTCAACATTCACTCGTAGATTTTTATTTTTTTTTTGGTCGGCGGGCGTGTTATCATTATTTTTCCTTTCAAAGTGAGGTGTTGCGAGTTTTGCTCTTGGCACTAACGCGAACTCGTGTGTTTCTTTATGCATCATGCGCGAAGCAACCCTGCAACTGAAAAAAAACGGCCGAATCGTCTCGTGAACCTCGTATGCTTTTCATACGAATGACTCGTCTGTCTAGGTCACTGAATTCACCTCGTATGTTGTCCTGTTCATTCGTTCGTTTCTCTGCTCCTTGCGAAGAAGTAGCAAAAAGTCCCTAGCCAACTAAAATGTAGTCAACTAAAAAGTCCAAAAAGATCTTCCCTCAAGTGCAAAACGATAAAATAGGAAGCAACAGGACCAAAAGGACTTTTAGACATATTTATTTCAAACTTTTAATGAAAAAACTTAAATTGTCTTGTTTTCTACAAATATAGTGGGTGCAATAATTAATTATTCCAATGATCCTTGCATTTTATAATAAATTAATTAATTCAATCGAGCTGGAGTCATATTTTAATTAATTGTGAAAACAAATGCGTCAACTTAAAATTTAATTAACGTTCGCATCCTGCGGGCGCAGTAATATTATGAAAATAAATGGTCGTTGAATAGTTGTCTGGAGATCATATTTGGAATGTGTATTTCCTGATTTTTGCGCTACGTTTAAGGTGAATTGCTTTCACATAGAGCGCGCAATCGCTCGCGATACACACATAATACGAGTAATTATAATGCTGCGCGCAGTACATATTAATCGCGATCGCATTTAATGATATGCATGACTTCACTTTCTCATTCATTCCCAGCTCCACGCTCGGCTTATTAGCTGGCAAGTAGGCTCGCCTGCTCTGACCGACGACGTAAAATTATTATAGGTAGTACACATATTATACATCTTATTACATGTTGTAGATTACCGCACATTACATGTACGCATTTTTCAATTTTTTCACTTTTATTGCTTGCTATCTTATTACTTGTACGCGTACGACGTATGCAAGTATGTATAAAATGTAATGTGACATTGCTTTGCCCACATTATCGTAGAAAACGAAAACGAAAACGAAATCGAAATTGCGACAAGAACAATAATAATAATAATAATCGCGTTTTATTTGACTTGTTAGATTTAAATCATACGGGTTTAGCTGCTTGCTGCTACCTAGGTGTAGTGTAAAATCGAGAGAGAGTGAACACGTTAAATGCGCATAATGAAGTTTTGAAAAAGTATAGCGAGGCGTATTGCACGGTTATTTAATAACAAAATTACACACGCAGTTGTTGTGTTTCGCCTGCATTGCGTATAATATTTATTGAGTGATTTAATTTCAGGAATAAATCATAAAACACATCGCATAGCATTATGCTAGATACGTAGTTATTGTGTTTGTGCGATGTATGCAATGACGAGCGCTTACTCTCTCTTCTCTTCGTATGCAAATAAATTAGCACACATAAAAAGACAATAAATTATTGTTTGTATATATTGCACATGTCTGCCCATTATCTGCTGAATGCTTTATGCTGTAAAAGTTAATTTATTGGGCTGTACTTTAATCTTTTTAAACCATTCAATTACACGTAAAGAATGTTCTTTGTTTTCTTGTTTAGTATGATGACTCGTCACTGAAAATGACATATAAAAAAGTTGGAATAATTAACAGGGTAGAATAGTTATTACATTTTAAAAGAGACTACAACTTATACTTTATTAAGTAGCAATTCATCTTTGAAAATAACAATTTTGTTTTGAGTAAAAATGAGGATTTTGGTACCACTGTATGATGCGGCGTGTAACAATCTCTGGAATTTAAATGAACGACGCGCCAGTGATGGTGATGGCGTGTGCGCGGTGCAAGAATTGTACGAATTTTTCAACTAATTGTTCTTGCGTTCTTGCCCTTGCTCTTCGTGCCTTAACTCTTGTTTTTCTGTCTGCTGAATGAATATGAGATGATGTGTGGTGCTGTTGTTCATAATTTACAACTTAGTTTAGATGATCCTTAAAATTCTAGAGGATCCTCTTTGTGTTGCTTTAATACTTTTAATAGTTTCTCCATTTTTACAAGAAACGGCTTAAAAGTCGAGTTATTTATTTCGGTGGCTCGTTATCGTCGTGAAACATGCGTCTCGTGTCTGCTGCGAGTAAGTTTTAATTATTTTTAGTTCAAGCATAAAGCCATCCGCGTGTGTGTAGCACGTGTGGCTTTATCGGTTTATGTTCAATATTTTTTCTTCATCTCCTCGCAAGTTTATATCCTCCGCTTCTTGCGTCTTGCAGCAGCTCCTCTGCTTCTGTTCAATGTTCATCTCGCCAGCTCATCTCTTGTTTACGCCGCTCGCGCTCGCGCTCTCGCGAAGCGAAAGAAAGACACATGTTCTTTCGATTTCTTCATTTTCTTCCTTTAGGATTTTGCATTTTTTTTTCATTTGCTTGCATGGTAGCGCGCACTGGCTGCTGATCTGTACAAAGCCATTCGGTCTTCGCTTGCTTAGTGAGGCGGCAAGAACGATCGACGAATATGAACAAAAAGTGTGCTTAAATCTAAACAGCATTTATTTATAGTTTGCGGTGTGATTATTTAATTTGATGCACATACAGTGAATGCATTCGTCGTCTCTCGATTGAGATAAATAAATATTCATAGACAACTCACGACGTGTTTTCCTAAGGGTGTACGATGCGATGCGCACGATCAACGTGTAAACAATGATCTGTTTATGCACGTTTATAACTTGCAGTTGCTGGTTAAGTAAACATACATTGCATGACGGGGTGGCTTCCATATTCTTGAATGTTGCAGTAGGATTTTGGCCAAAGTTTGTCTAAACTGGAATATAAGATTTAAAGTTTTAATATTTAAGTTGCAATCTTCGTTAGTATAAGAGCTTATAAGATATTAAGTTTCATATGCAGTTTTGTTAAAAATTGATTCTCGTCCCTGTTGTTTGCTGTTGCGCTGGTGGAATTTCTTCAGGGTGGTCCAAGCGAGCATCTTAATATTCTCATTCATAAATCTGCTAAACGAGTGGAAAAAATGTACAAAGAAAAATGCACGCGCAGCATGCAGCAAACTAAAGCAAAGTTACCTTCATTAAAGCGCGGAGATGTATAAAATGTTATTGTTCATTAAAACGGTACGCTGCCTGCTGTTTCATTCATGCTAGAAGGATGATAGAAATATTGAAAGATATTAAATGCAATAACAATATAATTTGTTACGCTTATTAAATGAATAATAATTTTATGCATTTTGTTGTTACAGATTCGAGTCATTCAGGATGGGGGTCCGAACAGGACGACAGTGTCAAGGTGAGTCCTTTGATTTTAATATTTTTCTTCTGGTACATGCGATAGATACTAGGATGTGAGTTTTATCTCTCACGAAAGACATAAAGATATGCAGGAAATTAAGTTTTATAGGCTCGATGCGCACTTGAGTGTAAAAATCTATTTTCTTAACTTTACTACATACTTCCTTTACGCGTTTATATTCTTCGATTCGTGTGTGGATGAATTTCCTCGTATGCGTCATAATCAATGAAAAATTCTCGTGTTCAAACACATAGGTACTAAAAATGCGTTGTTTAAATTATTCAAGGAGGAAGTAAAATGAGACTTATTAATTTTTTTATTTGTTCTCAAATTATTCATCAACGCTGTCCGTGAATATTTCTTATTTTAAAACCATAAATAATTTGGTCCTTGGCGCGGCTACAACGAAATGAACTTTACACGCGCAGTGCACATAATGAAAAAATGAAGAAGCATGAAATTGCACAAAAGAATTATTAACGAAAAGAACAATAGGACTCTGACTTTTTTTCTGCTCTTGGGTGAGCCTAAACAAGGCGCAGAACAAGTATGAATACTTTTGCACTTACTTTATTATAATAAGGAGGGGTGAGTGTTGTTTTGCAAGCGCGAATATTATTCGCTTTGTTGCTACACATTTTAAAATTGCAAATTGGAATATGGACGTTATTCGTCCGCCGCTTTTTTATTCTGCGCAAATTACGCGCTTCACTCGTTACTCGCAATTCATGCGCACCGTCAGTAATGGAAATCGTGTAAAAGTTTAGTATGTCTTGAGATATTTGCAGGAAGAACTCACTCGCTTACTCGAGGAAGTTTAAGTATTATTTATGACGCTGTAGTTTTAATTAGACGACTCTAACTTTTACATTTCATAATGTTGAATACGGCTTGGCTATGGATGATTACTGAAGTTTTTTAATATTATGACATAAAGCAATAATTTCGTGCTTAAGTCGAAGTAGAATCTCGCGATCGGACAAGGGCAGTCAGTGTGTTAAGTCAGTGTACTCGATGGCACGCAGCTTAAGAAACTTATGCGCACCAAGAAGAACAGCCCTCTTCTTCTTAGACGTTCAAGGTCGTGGATGCAACATCATCATCAGCGTTTTATACCTGCGTAGAGTGCACAGGTTTCAATTCAATTTTAATTCAGACAACAACAACCTGCTTGCTTACTCGCTTTTCTTCACCCATTCGAAACATACCAACATAGTTCAGACGCATTGTGCTATTATTCATTATCGAATTGAATTACCAACTTGCAAACAAACCAACCGCACGTCCGCGCTTGTTAATTGCGCACTTGGTAGCTGTAATAATTGTTTATAAACTAATAACGATCGCAATTAAAACATAATTCCAAATGTGCGAGAACTTGCGCTCTCTTCATATGCGCTTTTGTCTCGTGAACTGCAGCGAAAGAACATTCACCATCTCATCATCATCTCGCCGGTAAAGTAAACTTGTTCGCTGCAGAAAATGCTCGGCGGCAGCGGCGGTGGCGACGATGGCGGTAGTGGTAGTTACGCAACGTTGTATTCCTTTGTTTCTACATGCTTTTCGGTAATTCAATTACAGTGTGCGCGCACAAGAAGCGCGCATTTCGGCTAATAGCTTTTCAGTTGGGAGACGGCAGCGGGCGCCGGTGGCAGCAGCAGGGTGTAATTAGGAAATTGTCGTTTTGTTTATTACACGGGCGCACGCGATGCATAATTTATTGTTGCTATTTAATATTAAGCGAGCGGCTAAATGCATTCGAGACAATTGCGCACTAAAACATGCATAATTGCAAGAACAAGAAATAAACTTACAAACTTAGTTCGCACAACTATCCCAGGTAATTCACGTATTCGGACGAGGAGGGAATTAATTTAAAATAAGCAATTTCGAAGATGTTTGACTTTAAAAAGACAAACTGTACCGAGCGCGGGTGGCGTCCACAAATTATGACTTATTAAGTTGGCGAGTGCAAAGTTTGCACTTGTAAGTCATTGTGAGAGCGCAAAGTTTGGACGAGATGCTGTTTAACATTTGCAATAATAATGCATAACAATTGTGTTTTCGGATATATTGCAACACCGCCGCGGCGCCATCGAGTTTGAGCGCAATACATAATAAATGTGCGACGGCAACCTCGATTAATTACGCGTGCAGCGCAAGTCTATTAGTCCCATCGATCGATTAATATTTGATGGTGATATAGCTGCCGCCGGCGTTGAGTGCAAGTGCGCCTTACCGCCTTGCCGTCTCCACGTGTAATATGATGATCTGCGAATCGTCGAGGACGCGAAAGCTTGCGCGCATCCAATATATTTCCTCTTGGAAATTTATGCCCGGGTCTCATCGCTTCAGCATTTCGGTTCAATTTCGCTGAATTATTATCAAACCTTGCTCTGGCTTAATAATACTAAATAATTTCGTATGATTAGCAAATGAAATTCACATGAATGTTGTATACGATATAGTCAAGCACTCTCTTGAACAAGTTTCAGTAGCTACGGCTTCATCATACGCGCCTTAATTAAACAGTTAGCACTCTCAAATGTTATTATTACAACTCTTGATTAAACGCAACGAAGAAGCGAATGAATGAAGCACTATGTGCAATGTGCTTCATCGTAATATCAATAACAGCACACTGCCACTGCACCGCACTACTCTACTCGAATAATGCACGCTTCATTTGAATGATAAATATTTCAAGTAGCGAACGGCAATTCACTGCTGTTTTCTTTCAGCCAGCGAATGAAGCGAACACTTTGTATGTGCACCACAAATGTGAATTGCAAAGAACGCAGGCACGAGTTTTTCGACGTCCTAAGCAAACAATGAATAAACTATGTATGTACGCGCCAGCGAAGAGGAATGAGACAAGTGCGCACACTGTATGCGTAGGCGAACAACGCGACGTAATTAATAATTAAAATTTAATGACTAAAACCCTCCCCGTTGGGTGCGTGTACGGCGCGTCGCGTTTGCAGTTTTAAAGCGCACCACATTAAAATCTTATTCGAATATATTGCACCCTTGGGTTACCAGGATGAAAATTCGTGTTGTTCGCGTTTACTGCAATTCATATATTTCTCCTGGCGTGCAATAAGGCGGAAAACGAGCGATATTATAGACACGTTTGTAATAATACAATAAACGGCAAGTATGAGGATTGTTTGCATTATGCATACTTACGTCCCGAGTCTAGACTTTAAACTACGCGAACGCGGAATACGGCGGCGGTGCTCTCAATATCAAGGGATGCAAATACAAACAATGCACTTAGTTGTGTGAAAGTGCAGGGTGTGCTTCACCCTCTTTTCCTACATGCAATGCAATTGCGTTCCGCAGACGCCGTCTAGACGTGAAACAATTACAATTCATTTTTCTTTGTTCGTGCGCTCGCTGAGAGCGCACCAATGAATGGGTAGATGAATGAACGCACTACCAATTTGATATTGTTATTATATAAATGATGAACCGTGTTTGTTGTTTGCTATTACTCCGCGTACGGCGAAACGAGCGTGCATTCGCTTTAAAAGACATGCCTAATATTATAAAAGCACAAAGAGTGCAAGCATAAAGAGAAAAATATGCTTTTGCTTTTATTATTGTGCGCTCTGTGCGAATGCGGATATGAAAAATGCATTCGCATTCGCGCATTTTTACGTTTCCAATGACAAATTGCCATATTTTTGTGTGCATATTGCTGCACGTTTGACAAATTTTTTAAATTTTGATAAATTATGATAAATGTCGCATTGCGAGCGAACATGACTCTGGGGAAACAATCATTAATAATATGAATATTTTGAGCCATCTGGTTAGTGACTTAAAAGGTGTGTCTTTAAATATTTGGAGGGCATTTTGGTATTGTGACACAAGCCCTATGAACGACAGGTGAACGAACAGCCAAGATGTTCGTCTGTCGAAGAAGAAAGTCTTTCGGGTTTCGGGTTTGTGTGCTTCATTTTTTGTCTGCGCATTGTTGTTTGTTGGATATTTTAGTAGGCGATGCGCGCCGTGCTCTTTGCTTGCTTGTTGACCATCAAAAAGTAGGCATATGATGACTCGTCACTTTTTCTTCGTGTTCGCCTTCCAAAGCTTCGTCTTCTCGAGCGCTTTAGCCGCCTTCGTGTGACTGCGCATTGGCCTGTATCATCTTTCTTCGGACGTTTTGGCCGTTCTTCTTCGGCTTGAATTATGTGCTTTTGCCCACCGCGATGCGAGATATAATTTCTCGAAAGTTGCGCCTGTCGGAATTTTTCGTAAAGGTATTTCAGCTTCATTCGTCAGCCTCTTTGAGGTGTCTTTAACTTGGAATGAATGTGGGGTTACTAATGTGGTATTTCACGAGATATCATTTATTATTGCTCACTAGAGCTGCTCTATTTTTATTGCAAGTTCAAAAAGAAGAAATAGGTGAGGTCAGACACACAATGGCAGGCTAAAAACAAAGATACGCGTTGAGAAAAATTAAGAGAGACTTCTTCAAATAAACTAGGCGGTTAGAGAATGTTATTAATATTTAAATCATTCAAATCGGTTAGTAACTTTAAAAGTTACAGCAATTTTAAAATTTTCCGTTTCAATATTCAATAACGCTTAAGAATTAAATAAAAATTAAAAAATTAATGCAAGATGATATAGTTCTGTAGTTAGTACAAAGAACTCTTATCATAAGTTGTGTATTTATAAATAAATAATCCTGCAATGACGAGTTTTAATTAAAAATATAGCAATTTCATAAAGTTTCACCAATATTATAATTAGTATGACCTCGCAGCGTGATAGGGCGTTTAATGCTGGCGATAACAATTTTTAAATCATTAAAATCGGTCCATTAGTTTAGAAGTTATAGCGATTTGAAATTTTCTTTGGCGCTCCAACTCCATCGCCAGGGCGCAACCTAGCGCGCTTGGAAACTTACAGCAAACCTCAACTTCTTCGGCTTTCGAAAAACCGCACTCTAAGCTTGCTCACCAGGCAGCAGAATAGACGTGACGAAACTGCGCCTAGTTCGGCAATCTTCGTGGAGTCGGCGCTCGCTCCGAACGCGCCAGGAGCTAGCACTGGATCGGCGCGAGCCGCTGCACGGCTGATGCGCTGATGACTTCTGGTGTCTCTTGCACCAGTAGCATAATAGCCAATAATTAGTACTGCACATTTTAATTAATATCTCGGGAACTATAAGAGATATCAAAATAATTCTTTCACTATCAGAAAGCTTATTAAATTTCTGATAATATATCAATGAATCATTAAATGTCTTTCTACAGATTCCGCGCAATAACTTTCCAAAGATCTAATTTAAAAATACCATGTCTTTGATAAGAAATGTGATCTAATTTCATCAATATCTCGAAAAGTACTAAAGATATCATCAAAATTCTTGAATTTTTCACAAGCCTTACAAAGAAGTAAATTGGTCTATCGCAAATTTGTTGGACGCATTCTTAACTTGAAGCGATGATGTTAATTCTTCAACTTTTAGTTCAAGTATTACATTTCAAATAATAACTTGTCAAAGTCAATAGTTAATTCTGAGCTAGTTTAATATTTTGGTGCACTAGCATAACACGTTTTTGTGTAGCATTCTCAAAACCTTGCTGAAGAAGTTTCACTTCAAAAAACTGGCCTGAAATAGCAGATAATCAGTTATGTTGTAGGAGAAGTAGGTGGTGTTATGATGGCACTTCCTTATTTTTATCTATATCTCCTGCGGGATGCAGCACGACTAGTGATAAATGCGTCAAGTTAAATATAAATGGCCTTGTGTGACATTGAGTAGTTTTGAAATCGTAACCCCATTCCTCAACAAAGACGTCTACGTTATTTCTTGCTTGGGAAAGCAGCCGCGTCGAAGGAATGAGTGTAGTTATGTAATCATGAAATAATTATTGCTGCTTTAAAATTGATTAGAACGTGATAAAAACGCGTCGAGGCTCTCGTTGTTTTGATTGTGAGCGGCAGGTAAATTACGAGGCAACACCAGCGAATGCGTTTCGGCGTGCTCACCTGAGTGAGAAATTCGTGTGCAGCGAGTTGAACGTCCCACGTCTTTTCGGTTTGGGTAAGGCTCCCAGCCGAAAAACATGCGGCTGGCGAGGATGTCTAGACAGAAAAACACAACAAGCACCAAAACGAGCGAAGACAAAACGCAGACGCGCACGCTTGTGATAGTTATTCAGGAAAGCGCCCGCGCATTCAGCCAACAGCGGCGTTTTCGATGAGGACGCATCGGCGATTGCCGACGAGCTTTCCGCCTGGCAAGAATCCGAAAGCAACAACACATGCGAGCTAAATATTAATGCGTCGATAAAACTACCACTCACGGGGGCAAAGAGCGCAGCAGCTCGCTGGGATTTCTCTGGAATGGATTCAATTTTCGAGCGCACAACGACACGACAGGAGAGATCGAGCGCCACATTAAGCGCACTGTCTTCTGCTTTCATCTTCCATTAGTTCTCTCGCTGGCTCTGCGTTTTATCCTTTGCTTTGCGCTTATCTGGCATGCTTTTTGATTTGTGTCAATTTAATGTTAATGCGCGTTTGGGTTTTCGGGTCAGCAATGTGCAGCAGGCGGCGGCTCCACTTTTAAATGATTCGAATTGACTTTTACATTGAACATATTAACGCGTGCTCTCGATAAGTGTTAATGTCCGATAAGCAACAGTTAAGTACAACATAATACGCATTGAACCAACTGGTCCCCTGCGTCATCAATGTTTTCATATATTTCTTGACTTAAGGCAAGTTATGGAGGTATAGGTGTGTTTTTGAGGGGTGGGTTTATTCACTTTGCGGAGAGCTAAAACCATGATGAGAGCATTAACTATACCAAAGAGGCGAGGGACGAGACTGACGCAATGCAATGCCATCGGATGCGGTGATGGTCATTGCAGGCGAGCACAAGAGACCGCGGTCGCTCGATGCAAACGCGCATTGAAATTCAACGAAATCGAGGCAGACAACATCAGAGTGCGCGCGGCTGTTTGTGAGACAATGGAAAATGGAATAATACGTGCGCTGCCTTCGTATATGGCGGGCAGCATGAATGCCCTTGAATGCGTCTCTCATCGGGTTTGTGTGGTGGGCGATGGCCAGTGACCCTTCTTCGCTCGCGTACACATTCAACGCGCACTGAGATAGATAGACGTGAATATGTTTCGGCTCGCTTGTCTCTTCCCTTGATCCCTCGAATGGACGACTACGCCGACGACGAAGAAGTGGAAGCAGCAGAGCAGCCAAGTAACGATTTAGTCCCCGGCTAGAGCTAGTTCAAAATGATGATGATCTTCATGATCTCTGTAGTCGTATTGCTTCGCTCGAGACCTTGTATTGCTTCCAATTTCAATTCCATTCGAGTGCTATTACTAATTCGTTTACCATTCTTAAATCTCGACGATCCGGATGCGGACGTGGAGTCAAAGTTGTTGGTATCAAGTTGGATATTGGATTTTCGTACTTTGCGTTAAACAAAACTAAACCGAATCGGCGATGACAGCGTTGGCTGTTGAGTATGAAGTGTGTGTATGCGTGCGGTGGGCTTTGAAACGTAGTCTGCTGATGATATGAGGCGGAGAGGTGTGTGTGGTTCCTCGCATCTCGCATCACCCCTTGACCCTTGTCGGGCCGCATTCCACTCGCCAGCATCAGCATCAGCACCAGCAGCCGAGGAGCAGGCCTGCAACCGCAACAACCGCCATGTCATGATGATGCGCTTGCTGCACTCGCGAGTGCATGCTGTACTCTCGCACATAATATCATCAGCACCCACAAGTTTTCAGTTTCAAGCGTATAAGCACTTCCTCTCCGTAACGCCAAAGCCAGACACGATGCAATATCCTCTTCTCTCCGCTCGTCGCGTTCATTGAAAACGTAATAGTCTACGACTTGCACATTAACTGCTCTTTGACTGTACATATTCATACACCACATATAAACTTATGAGCATTTAAGAGAATAGTGCTGGATACTTACTAAGGGTCAACACAAATAATTTACTATGTTGATTACACAACACACGTCTTTAGCTCAAGTAGTTGTTGCCTCATTAGTTTCATACAAGGACTCAAAGATCTAATCCTTGAAAAGAAAGTATTAAAAACTTTTCTATACTTATTTAATAAGAGCTTAATGAAATTTTGCTTTAGATATTGTTGTTGTTGTTGTTGTTGTTGTTGCAAGAAAATGATGTAGTTATTAGAGTTCAAGTTCAAGGACTTTGAAGAACAACACACAATAGAATCTTTCTCCTCATTATTTCCTTCATGCCGCGCGTCTTCTCGGCGATTGCTTAGAAAAAGGAGGAGGATATTGTGTAATACAATAATATTGTGTGTCTTGTCAACTTTGTTTATGGTTGAACGCATTTCTTATCAAACTAGGTAAAAGAACGAAATTAAAATGGAACTCAAACGACAAATTGTCCTTTGTGAGTGAATAAGTAAGCGCTTAATCAAATTACGCAATCATTGTTTGCATTGGTGCATCGCATATTCGAATAATTATTTAATGAAATCCTATTAAACAAAGAGGCGAATCAATACTCCTGCAGCGGTGGCAGCGTGAAGAGACGAATTATGGAATTGCAATATATACGGGAACAACATTATCATGATGATGATCGGCGCCGCGCGTCATTATAATCAACAATAATAATAACAAGCGCACAGCAACAGCAGCAAGAACGTACGACGGTAGGAATAGACTCGTGCTATGTGTGCATCCATCAATAATATGCGCAAACAATGGCAATGCGTCGAGTCGTGTGCATCGCAACGTTAAATGCAGCCGATTATTGGAACACACGCGCGCATGTTGAATTTATATGCATGTCGCAATTGCAATTGCGCATCTGATACACATGCAATCGACATTCATCTCGCTCCTCGCAAAACGATGCGATGCTGCGCGTGTTGTTGATGAATAAACGAAAGTAGATTGCGCTTCACGGCACGATTTTGAATTACGAGCCGCGTGTATTTGTTGAATACGTATTTTGCTCGAACGTGATCGTCAA
Organism: Aleochara curtula; assembly: GCA_963978815.1. Classification (NCBI taxonomy): domain Eukaryota; kingdom Metazoa; phylum Arthropoda; class Insecta; order Coleoptera; family Staphylinidae; genus Aleochara; species Aleochara curtula. The sequence goes on from OZ022220.1 coordinate 10,556,061, forward strand.
TTCAGACTCTCTTATCGGTTTTCCATTTTATTTACTTTATTTGCAAACAAATTTTCTTGTAAACGCAAAATATTGAGCAAAATATTTGGTGAATTTAAAAAATATTGCTCTCGGTCACGACTACTGATTTTAATGCCTTTTGGAAGGCCCCAAAATGAATTCAGCATTCAAAGTTGATATTTGATGCAAAAATATGAAATGTTAATTTGACGCAATCGCACCACTTCAATAATTAAGCGCAATTTGCATTCGCAACGTAATTATTAAATGTAAACACGTTTCGAATGCATTCAAACGCCATTGATGATGATGTTAATTTTGATGATGAAATTCGCAATGCATTTGCAAGCATTAAATCAATGCTATATAGGGTGTTCCATCCTCGTAAATAATTGCTTAAGCAGAAAGCAAATAAATTTAATTCATAAAGCGCAATAAAAATTAACGCTGCAAAGTCATAAATGACTAAATAATTAAGTAATTAGCGTTTCTTCACGGTGCATAAAATGATTGCAGTATTTCACTATTCATTAGCTCATTGGAGTAATTACTAATTAATTAGACGCCAGCAATTGTATAAAACTATGCGTAATCCCGGATTTCTAAGCAATTACAATATTAATTCGTGCGGAAATATTTTAGTAATATTCGATTTCAATTCAAAGCAAGATTCAAGCATATTTAATCCACAATTTATTTGGTGCGTTTATCTTTTTCGTATTTACAAAAGTCTAAACTCTCTGCTTATGAATATTAAAAAACCACATCGTTTGCTGTCTGCTCGTCTTCGTTTTTAGACGCATTACTTACTTATTTAGTTGCTTCATCTTTTCCTCGAACGCGAGACGCTTTTCCCAAGAAGCTTTTTAGTAGATTAATGAAAAAGGTGGCTTCTTACATTGCAATCTACGATCCGCTTAAAAAACATACACTTTTTAATATTATATTATGCGTACGATACGCACACGAAATCAAATGATATCTCAATTTCAAAGGAACGCGTAGAGAGGCAAAGAAATGAAAAAAGCAAAAGATTTAATCAAATATTTCAGCGAAATTTACTTTTTCATTGTATCGGCTTATTAAATAATGATTTGTGGTTTTTGATAAAAAATTTAGAAACGCCTGCTTAATTTCAGCGCATGGTTAATTAAAAGTTTGCTGTAATTTATATATAATTTTTTCTATTCGGTATTTTTTGTTGTGATATTTCATTGTGGATGATTTATGTGAACTCAACATACATTTGGAACAATAAGTGACCCAATTTGTAATTTTTATTTATGCTTTTACATTTTGTCTGCGGTTTTGGGCATTCGCGATTCTTTCTTCTTTTTTTCTCATTTCGCTCACGTTCTCATTATTCGCACATTCGCATACGTATAATAAAATAACACGCCATAATATAATAATATGCGAACAAACGCGACCGAGTAAAAGCATTCGCTCGCGAACGTTTTGTCTGCGTGCGGTTTAGCGCGTTTGCATGCTTAATTAATCATCAAATCATCAGCTCGCTTCTGCTGCCAGCAGGGAATTACTGCATGTGGCGTATTATTATTATTATTGTTGCTGCTGCTACTGCTGCTGCTCCTGTTGTTGTTGATGTTGCATTACACATTTATACGCAACGCAACGTACTTAGATTAATGTTAACCATTGCTCTATGTTGCGTATTACCATCACGTATTGATCTTTCATTTTCTTGTGAATTTCACTGAATTTCAACTATGACGACTTGTAATTTATTCAACAAGTAATTTAGGGGTTTGTTTGCGTAATTATTTAGTTAGGATTTCAAGGTATAGTCGAGAATACGCTTGATCCTTCGGTTATCCTTTGGTAATTTCTTGAAACTCATGCTACAAGTCGATATACGATAAATCATGATTAACCTTGTAAAAAGTGAATCTTTGAATGGTAATTGAATTGGATACACATTCACATGAAATGAAGTAAGCGATTCGTATTACAATTACAGCAAGTACACGCGAGTTGCATTCCTCAGCTGTTTTGTTGTGTGCTAAACAGCTGTTTAACTCGTTTGTACACTGTAATATGTTATAGCAATATAATACACATACGTACAATGTTTTTTTATTGTGCAAGCCACTTTTACTTTAAACACACATCGCATCGGCTGTAATGATGATGATGAGAGGCCTCATTACGAATCGCGCAAATTCAACACACTTTTCGTTCGCTGATTGTGCAATCACGCCTTGTTTTATTATTTTATTATTGCGCGTCCTCAATATTCAAATGATGACACTAAATCACTTTTCGTTTCGTTTCATTTCTGCTGGTATTGCAAACTGAATATGTGTCAAAATTATGAAATCTTTGCACTGCTTGTGCCTTTTAATTTATTCGAGCTGAAACAGTATTTTAAACATTAATACGTACTGGCATTGGTCATTGTTAATTTGCGTAAATGATTTTTAAATTACATATTGATAGAATGGTTTTATGCTCATATCCGTTCAATTAACAAATTACTAAATGCAAACACGCGCATTGTGGTTTCGCGTTCTTTATGTACTTAATGCGTAGAGAGGAAAGCAATTGATTATTATTATTACGTGTATTTAGTCATTATGGCAATATGTATTTCATCAAATTTAGGTAATGTAATTTAATACGTATTTGTTTAGTTTGTGTACATAAAGTTTGCGATAGTACAGGCAGGTGTTGGTAACTTACTCATCATGCTCAAAAGTAAATTGAATTTCAATTATAATTATTCTTCGGTTTGAACAATTTATTAGATTTACATCCAGATCATTAATTAAATTATTTTTTTGCTTTTCTATGCTTAATACCTACGGTCTTTATAAGGATTTTTCAGTTATTATATCATAAAATGTTTGTTATCTTTTGTTTACATTCCTAGATGATATAGGGAAATAGTTCAAAAGATTCTGAGATATACCGACAAAATTTTGCGATGCCTGATTAGGTCATAGTTTTCAATTTGATGTGGATTGAATTCACATAGATTTTCAATAGCTCATTCAGTTTTTCAGTTGAGAAATGAATGTAATAACGGCAGGAAAGCAGGTGGTTCACTGTTACGCGCTGTGCTTAACGCTCATTCACAAGGCGCGAACGCAATTTTCCAAATACATACGCAAACGAATACTTCGGTTTACCCGTTCGTTGGAAGGGCATTATCAGCATAGAAAGGTGCGCCACGTGAAGCACAAAGACCGTTTACCTTTAACGCTCGCCCGTTTTTCACTCATTCACTCAATGAGTGACTGTTTGGTAACGGAATACAACGACCGACCGATGTTGTCGTTTGCGCATAAATATAGTGGTAAAGCATGAAATTATAGTGTTTCCAATATTTAAATTATTTTCTTGAATTTCCCACACAAAAAAACGACGTATTGATGACGATATTGAATTAATTAATAATTTAAAATGCAATAATTAACGAAGCATAAGCGCATTAATAATAATTTTATTAATTGTATTATTTAATGCATTATTACAAGATTGTGAGTTTGCACGAATCACAACAAGCAGCATAAATGCATCAAAGCAAAAGTAACAATAACAACATTCAATTCCAATTATATATTAACGCGGAAAATTAACATAATCATTATGTCATCATCACGAACAATATTATAGATGGATAGGACGACAAATAGGGCATAATGTAGTAGTTAGTTACATTGATAATTATGCAACGCGTGGAATTATTATGTGAATTATTTTGACATATCCACTTGTAACGTTCGAATATTCGAACAATTGCATAAATTTATTCAACTCATATTTTGTGTGCGTGTTTACACGTTACATAATTTCAATTGACATATGCGTGAGTGAAGAGCAGCTGGAAGTGCAGTTGACGTGGAATTTGAATTGATCAATTCTGTGATGTGGTGATAATGAGTCTAATTAGTAAATTTAGCAAATTTTGTCAATTTCCAAACGATCCACAATTAATTGTACGTGTAAGTACTTATTTCGCAAATGGCAAATTGCAATGAATTCATTTATGCAACGTCGTCGTGCATCGCATCACGAATCTTCATACGAGTCCTCATGAGTGGCGGTACATTCAGTTGAAAATGTGCAACAATGCGAAATTTTATCGGACATGCACGACTTGGCAATTATCTGCGCTGTATATGTGTAATAATTATTAATTTATCAATTGACAGCTATGCGTGCAGCGCTTGCATTATTCGGTGTTGCTTCAATAATGGTGTAATTTGGAATTAATTATCATTTCGCGTTAATTAATATAATAATGCATATAATTTCTGATTAATTTCACATTACTTAAAAATTTCCACTTGAACAAGCAAGCGTCAGTTGAGCAATGAAAAACATGGCAAAATCAATAAATGAAATACTTGACGTCATATTAAACTCATTCGCATTGTAATGAAACAACTGGATTCTACTACCTTATTCATAAATATTAATAGAACGTAATTTAATCTCAAGAATTTCTATTATTATTACAATTATGCGATATCGTTATATTGTAAAACATTCACGCTGAGATGAGATAGTACGAGGTCAAAAGTTCGAAGAATGCATGCAGCAGCAAATTCATCCATGTTTGATAAAAGCGCAAACACGAAATTCCAAGCTGCTAATGTGCTCGTCATGATAACACGCGGAAAACACAATTCGTATGCATAATCTCGCATTGTAGTTTAGCCGATCGCACTGGTAGTCCATCCACAATGAAATAAAACGTACCAAGTGTCTCTCCAGTCACTGCTGCCGCTCCACGGATAGCATTTATGCCGCCCACGAATAGACTCTGATGCGCTTATCACTGACGAGCGGACGCGCCGCTCATCATCAATGCAATCCGAATGTCTGTTGAACTTTTCCCGGTTTTCGACTACTGTACGAAGCATTAGATGAACAAAGGGAATATCATTATGCCTAATACATTTTTAATTGCATTTTTACGGATGTGATAACGGACAAGAAAATGCGCGTTATCTTTCACAGTGTCGAATGATTTATTTACGTTTCAACGCAATTATTCATTATAATAATAATAACATACTTCTGATAACATAGTGCATACGCCATAGTGCAGTCCATCCACTGCACGTCGTTTGACATTATAAACAAACGCACACACGAAAAATGAATGGAATATAAATAATTGAGTGATATTATACAACTCTGTAATTAATTAACCGCTTTGACTAATTGGAGGCGAGCTGACCACACGCATCAATTATGAAACCAAATATTTGTTGAGTTATCAGCCAATAATTTCATATTTTAATCAAGCCTTGAATTGCGTTGTTTACTTGCGTTATTACAAAATATTATATTACATGAAAAATGGTGAATGCACAACTAATTTACAATTTCACGAATAACATCGTTTTTCCGAGCGTATTTAGTGCTGAAATTTTTTGCGGTAAAGTGTATAACTCATCAGTCATCCAACCCTTTCAAAAACAACCCCTGCCAACAAAAAATTGCATGTGCAATGAACATATAGTACGGTGATGGCAACTTGCATTTGTACAATTAAAGAGTTGGAATTAAAAAAGTGCATATTCGTGTTGTACTTTAATCTTTCGAGTCGTGGCATTGATAAACAGCACGGAAATGAATATCACGCATAAATTGTTTCAAAGTAGGTAGCAGTGCGCCACCGAAAAAAGAATTTCAAGAGCAAAACAAAAACTAAACACATGAGTTGAAAAATTATTGCGGTTCATATAGAATTTTTTCAACCCTTGACGAGCAAGCGCACAGCTTTTTCCTCTCGTGGATGGATGAATAACTCGTGCCTTATGACATCTAATCATGTAACATTCTGTCAACTGTTTGTTGCGAGGGGGTGGCGGCTGCTGCTGCTGCTACACGCGATGATGAATCGCTTCCGTCTTTTCATTATACAACAATTTTTGTTACGAGCTTGGCAAACAAATTTTTATTCCGGATAAGCTTTCACAGCGAAGTAATTGAATCTGCACAAAATTTCCTCTTTTACGCGGCAACAAAGAAGCGAATTATAATTTATAAAGATGAGGAATAAATTTTATTCCAGCACCTTGGAAAATGACGGGAAATAACACAAGAAACGTATTGAGTTTTATTTCATTGAGTGCACAAGGTGGAAAAGTGAAAGAACAAATAAAAATTGTATAGCAGCTAAAAATATTTAACAAATTAGGTCAAGCTGTATGATAAATGAAGGAATAACATTTACTGTATTTGAAGCATTTCCAAGGAATATTCGAAACATGTCCAAGTACAAATGCTTTAAGTATGTAAATCATTACGCTGAGGCGCGCAATTGAAATATAACAAAAATAATTAACTTAGATGTCCATCAAACAAATGAATATTTTTTGGAATTTTGGATAAAACTGTTGCTGAATATGAATTCAGAGAAATAACCAATGAAATTTGTATTCGTTTATTAAGTACTCGTATAGTAAATATAAATTTTATTGCTTATCAATTGGCGTTGAGAATTTCCAACAAATGCGATAAAGCACATTATCGTGGGAATTTCACCACAAGTCTGTGATTCAGCTATACGTCGAATACCTCACAGCAAAAAACACATGGATTTTATTATTGTAAACAGCATGTGTGTGTTTTTTTTGTGTGGTGCATAAATAAAAGTTCGTTATATTTTATTAGATCAAAATCGACATTGGAGATCATAAGATTTGTGCCCGCATTGAGTTGAATCGAAGGCGCATGCAAATTTTCACTCATTATTCGTGGATGAATGGCGAGGAGTCGATTGCTAATCTTAATCGGATATAAATAATAAGATAAAGGCGCGTAAAGCAACAGCAATAATACGTGTTGCTACCTGGCACACAAACGGTGGTCGAGCTTTCGCAAAGAAACGACTTACAAAGGGATTAAATTCACACATTCATATTGCATATTGCTGCTTGCTGCCGACTTCCTTCCTTGCTTTGTTTCTACCCTTGTTTATGCGGCCGCCGAACAAGGAAGGGATGCCGAACCGGAAATTGCAACGTAACGTTTGTCCGGGACAAAGGACGACTTGCTGCAAGCCGAGCAACAGCACACTCTGCATTAGAGAGATCATTATTCTTTTACGTACTTATTTCGCGCACACGCATGCAAAGTGCTTGCCGCTTCTTTTTCCGGGTTTGCGTTCAGTTTGAGGTAGTTTTACGTACTGACTGTTGTTGTTGTTGTTGTGCTGGCTTTCTTTGTTGCGAGCGCGCGCGCGATTTTCCACTCGTTTGCCTCGTATTGCATGTCTTCTCTTCTTGCCGCCGGATTATTATTAAGTCGGCGCGCATGCCATGCTCATTCCCATGAACAACGAGCACGAATATGATTAATTTATTGCCTCGCGTACTTTTTGCATATTTATAATGCGCTTATTACAATTACTAATTAATTAACACATGTACAAACATTAGTTCTTGACGTTTAAACAAAGAATTAATAAGTTTACCAAGAATTAACGTACGACGAATGATGAAGTCATCATAAATTGAACAATTTACGAGCACGTTCGTAATTGAAATGCAAAGCGAGGAAAAAAATTCAATGCGCACCCTTAATGCGCCGCAAGAATACAATGTGTTTTTCGTTTATGTCAATACCGGTCGGATGGTTGGTTAAGCTGAACTCACACGGTATAAAGAGCGAACATTGATATTTATGCTGGATAATTTAGAAAAGTTTACAAAAGTCGCATAAGTCACAAATGCGACCTCCAAAAAGGCGCCACTGCCGCGGGGTGCTGATGATTGTAGTCGATGGATGGATAACGTGCGTATTGCGCCCTTTAAAACGCGAGCGCACAAAGGGGGTGCGTTATGCGTTGTTGCTTTGTGCGTTTCGTTGCCAACAACACAATATTAGGGTTTCTTACGTTTCCTTCTTTGCATTCTCTAGCGCAAAGAAAGGATGTATTCGCACACTAAATGCATTCCAACAGCGAAATTACACACGCCTCATAAGTCTCTAAAGCCAAATAAAAGGGAATGCTAATAAAACTATGATAATGTCAATATTTGCACAACGATTTTCACGATTTCTATCCAAAAGGGTTGTTTTTACCAAGCTAATAAGTAGTTATGATCAAGATGGAGTTGGATTTTATTAGTTTGAGAACATTTATTTGTTTTGGTACCACAGTTTTATTAGATTTGTCCAATTTTCGTGCTGCTTTGTCGCAGTGTAAATATTTAACGAACAACACCCAATTTGCCATCGCGATCGCAAAGAATGTCATCGAACAACACACGAATTCTTTTGTATTTTGCTTGCCGTGTTTGCTTTTCGCTCTCGTTCGGTTCGCGCTCAAGAGAAACACTATTCCTGCTTTGTGTCACTTTGTTGGCTTGTTGATTGAATGCAAAGTGGACGTGGAAAACTAGCAAAGAGTGAAAATAATGAAATTGAAAGGTAACTAAAAAAACTAATATTTAGGTGGAAAAAAAGAGGAAAATGAAGATGAGGGAAGATGGGAAATATGATACAATATCCCATATATCATTTTGCTCGTGCGGTATTTCCTTCCTGATGGCAAAACCACGCGTTCACTCGTTGGTTCTTTGTGCTGTTCCTGGTTACGTGTGCCTTAAAATCGAGTGGGTTCATGCATGTATAAAGTGAAATGAAATGTGCGTGTGCTTTGTCATAATAATGGAGTTTTGCACTCATCTCCTCTCATCTCTTCGCCTGCTTCGTTTTGTTCTCTTGACGGTGGTTGCTTTGTTGCGAATATCAACGGCTCTCTTCTCGCGACTCTCGCCAATTGCTTTGGTGGTGTTGTTGTTGTTGGTTTTGACATGTGCGTACGCGTATTTATTATTATTATTATTATCTTCCGCCTGGTGATGAAAGACGTGAGGTTTTCTCACAATCAAGCTGTAATTTGATACGTTTCTTGGGTTGCTTTTGATGGGGTGAATTCTCAACTGCTGGTCTTTAGGGGTACAATTGCTAATCAATTGTACGCACATGTTAATTTGAATTTTCATTTAGTTATTGCAGAATTTGGAGATTCCAGTGAAGGAAAGAAAAGTCTATCATCCAAGTTTTGCTTGCTTGATCAATAGACACGCATATTTTTCGTTCCCTCACCCTTATTTAGATTTCCCTCAACATTAATACACATTCGTGCATTTGCATGCATTGCCTGGCAACGCAAGAAGAGGTGATATCCGAGAATCGCGAGCAAATGGGGGGTTGATATTCGCTAGAGGGTGAGAGGCCAATACTGCTGCTGGTGCTGCTTCGTTTCGTACTTTTGTTGCGCGCGTTTTCCCTTCCTGGCAGCGCTGCTATCGTCCTAGACGTAGTCGAAAGGGAAATGCGACTTTTCTTCCCTTATTATTGCTTCGCAAGGCTCCCCGCGGTGGGTGGATGGTCGGGGTTTGTTTGGTAGATGGGAGTTGGGGTAGGACATGGCTCGCTTGCGCTTCGTTGCCGTTGCTCCCCTTTCTCCCATTTCCCGATTCTTGGCGTTGCTGGAGGTTGTATGGCGTGCGTATCTCTCCTCTCCCCGGATCGATAAAATCCGCAGCGTGGCTTAAACGCGCAATATGCGAGGGCTGACTGTTCGTTCGCCTCCTGTTCGTCCTGCTCGTCCTCCGAAAAGTTTTCGCAGTTGCGACGCAGACTATTGAAAAAGCATCAAATCCAAATTTAGCCAGAGCAAAATACGAGTTGGATTTAGTTGTGCGCCAAAAATAACTAAATTTGTCCCTCACCAGTCAGACATTCACTTCTTTTAGCTTGCATATAAATAATAAATTCACACACAGAGCGCGGGTATAAATACAACGCAACGAAACAAACATGCCAAGCATCATTACAACAACTTCTTTTGATTAATCGTAATTAGGAGACTTTTGGGAATTATTTTCTTGGTTCGCCCGATGGCGAAATGGGCTGCTGAAACAAAGAAACCGGAAAATGAACAAAGCGCAATTACAACCCCCTAAAAAGCGACGAAATGGCATATTAAATCAACCAGTCGGAGGGCAATAAACGGCCTTTTGCGTTTTTGGCTGTTGGAAAGCGCGAGCAGAAAGAGCAAAGGGGGTGGTCATTAAGCACTGACTAATGACATCTCATTACTATCTTGAGCACAGCAAAATTAACAACTTGTTTGATTATTGATTTCACTTTTTCCTTGTTTCAACAATTCAAAGGGAATGACTTGTAGGAAAAATTCAATTAGACTGAGAAATGAGATATTGAACTCGATTATTAATTATTTTATAAATAATGAATTTGCACATTCTTTCATCAGGGGGTGAGTTTTTTCATATCTAGTGTTAACCATGACGTGATTGATAAATGAGTTTGATCAGTGTCGAGTGAATCATCCCTCTAGCATCGTTATTGACGTGAGCGTGACGAACGAATCGGGCTATTCAATGATCTCGTCCGTTCATCTGTTCGCTTATTCTCATTCCCTGGAAATAATCACCACGCTTGCTTTTTCCGAAAGCAAATTGTGCGAAAGGTACAAATAATCTTATTAGCTTCACGCGCGCTGCGTGATCGCATTATGGTTGAAAAAGCTCATACCCTAATAATAACGCACAGGCTAGAAGAGATATTAGAGTAGAATGTTGTAAAGCAGCCTGAAACAGGAACGTATGAATTACATTCAATTTTCCAGCTTCGGCTGAAACATAAAGAGAAAAATAAGAAACTTAGACATCACGTTTGATATTGTTTGAATTTCCATGGAAATTGAAGGCAAACTAGTTTAATTTTTTTCGCATTTTCTTTGGAATGTAATTGAGACGTTAGCGTTTACGTCAACGTCTTTTTGACCAACGTTATACCTCATTCGCTTGTCGATGATCATCATTTAGAAGGTTTTCGTTTATTTCTGCGAAAATAAAGCCATTTGTTCCGTTTTACGCGCGCGCCTTCCATCGGTTCGAATAAAAACGCAGACAGCAATTGGTATTGAAATGCTTGCGCGTTCGGCTCGTTTTCTCGACTTGCCTTTGCGTATTATTTTTCAGCTTTTCATACGTATCGAACGCAGCTCGAGCAAACGCACAATGCCGATTTTTCCTTTCGCTACGCTTCTTTTTTTTCTTCGATTTATATATCCGCTGATCGAATATCTCTTGAGTAAATACACACGCGGCTTTACACCCGCGCGAAGCGCATTGATTAATATCAAACAAATATCGGTTCGGCTTTCCATCTTGGCTCAATTGTTCGCTTGCGTGTGTTATTTGCCCTTGTGCGTCTTCGGCGGTTTGCTTCTTCAGCGTGCGCGTGTACGAAACCATTGCAATTGAGCAAAGCAGCCGCCTCCGCCGATGAAAAAAACATTGCCATACGGAAAAAGCAATCCAATTTCGGACTGTTTTTTCCTCTTTTGCTGGCTCAATCTGAGCTTGAGAGCTGCTTTCGAGGACTAAAGAACTAAGACCGCCGAGAGAAACGCGTAAATTTCTTCAGGTGTATACGACGCGCACAAATTTATCGGGCGCACTTGCCGTGGAAAAACACCACCGTTTAATTCGTTAGCGAAATCGCTTTGGGATTAAGGATAATTTCATTTATTTATTAGTTATTAATTTGCTTGTTTACTTGCTTGTATTAATTGGAAGAATTACTGTTTCTTCGTCAAAACTAAAATTTCACCGGTTGAAAATGCATTGAATTTTCGAAATTTATTATTGCAAGTAACATGGAGTTGAATAACCGATTAGATTCATTTAAATTGCATATAAATCAGAATTATATTGTTTACATCCATGTAAAGTTTCATTTTCATATCAACGATCTGAAGCAATTTGGCATTTTGAATCTTGATCAGTTCTAAATATTGCTCAGTCGAATAGCGCAATATGCAGTATGAGTGCGCTCATTATAAACATAACGCTCGAATTGCATTGCATTCGAATGCAAATCAGTCTGTCTTTTCGCATTTGCGCGCACATCACATGAAGTTCGCTCGCAGCAGTTTCGCGTTGAAAACTTGGCCAACAAGTTGCCATTGCGCTCGCGGTGTATAACAAAATTACGGAAAATCTTAGCGTTGCCGTCTGCAAAATGAAGTCAAGAACGGGGAAGCGGATCGTCATCTTCTTAGTTAAGATCTTCACTTGTTCAATTTGCACATGTGTATGCATGTTGCACGCTAGAAGACATATTCCGCTGCAATTTATGCAGTTTGATTTGAAACTCGGCAAGACGCGCACTGAAATTTCCAATTGAATAAATTCGTGTTGCTCTCGCGTGAGAAGAGACGTGGATGGAGGGATTGATTTAAATTCCAGCTTTAGACTCATATTCCTTCAGTCCGTCAACTGCACTTCTATACTTACCTATCAAGCTGGTTCTTCTCGAACGCATTCTTCTCGAGTATTTCTTTGGTTGGCCGTTCATTAATCACATACGCTGCTTACGTATTTCGACTAGCTGGCTTTCTTATGCAGATAGATCAACGGACTGCATAGCGGATAGAAAAAAATTAAACGCCTATTATAATCATCGGTCGGCTCGTAGCGCACCTCGAGCTCGTTTTTCTAGTTCTTCATAGCTGGCTGCAGCGCAACGGCTGGTCAATTAGACAATGGCATACTAAACTTCACCGTGTGCTTCATGCCGAGAAAACACGCCGTTTTGATAGCCCTTTCTTCATAGTCCTCGTCGTCTTTTACCTTCTTCTAATTCATCTTCAAGTTGCTTTTCTATGACGAGCGAGTTTCGCCGGACGTTCTTAAAATGCTCTCCTTTCATCGTCATCAGAAAATTGATGCAAGAAAATTAACAGTGTTTACAACCCAAAAGTAGAATTCGTTAAATTCCTGGCGTACTTAAGTTGCATTAAGTTTACCCGCATTTTTTGCAACATCTGCTTCCTGTGAGCTGCTTCGACTGAGACTTCCTTTTAGCGGTGCATTCATCGGTTTTCTCGTTGTTGTAACGAAACACAACACGGTGGTGTTGTACTTTTACACTTACAAGAACTACTACGAAATGAATAAAAAAAAAAACTAAAGTAAAGTAAAAGTTTGTTCCATGAAGCACGTGCTTGTTCGCCAACTGATATGCAAGGTTAAATAACACTTCTCGAGAAGTAAAAACCGTTTCGTCTTTTTGCACATTTTATTAATAACGCACTTTGAACAGATGTGTTTCTCCATTGTCAAAGATTAATAACTCCGGAGGTACCTTTAATATATTTTTCGCAGACAGATAGCCATTTTTTGCTTGTGGTTTTGCTATTATTATTATTGTTCTATCGTGAAACAAAGAAGTTCCATTATCTGAAGAAGGGTGAGTGAAGCACGATGACGACAGTCTTTTAACTTTTGTTTCGTCACATAATATATTTATTGCTTCTCGAAATTATATTTCCGGCGTTGTGTTGCTGCCGTTCGTCGTATTCGAGAAATAGACTGCGTTTTTCCATCTTGCGCGCATTTTTAGCGGTAGGAAGCACACTTGATGACAAATTCATTTCCAAGTGATCAGTTGGATCAACACCGAAATGAAAACGAGCGCACAAAGAATAACAGAATGGAGAGGTGGTGGTGAATTGCACTGAAACGTGGAAACGTTTGTTTGTTATTCGAGCGCAGAATGGAAGAAGATTGAAAGCGCGTATAAATAAATGAATGTTTGATTACAAGTTTGGAAAGAAAAAGATTGAAATCGGAACGGAAGTGTCGCAGTGTCCGGTATTGCACGAATATTTTTGGCGTAAATATTGCGAAACTTTAAATTTGCACACTGTGCCAATCTATTTTAAAATGTGAATTAGCAATAACTAATTGTTTTTTGTTTGTTTCAGGTGAGTTTACATTCAGCACTTGTGCCAAATTAGCTTTGCTGTTATCCAATTTCAAATGTGGGGAATACTGCTGAAGTGTTTGTTCATCATCCATGTAGAATGGGGTGAGTTTTCTTAGACGTAAGTAATGTTGAGTGAAACAAATGACAGCATAATAATTTTGGTTCTTGGTTTTGTAAGTTTGCAACTTTTGCGCGCACTTTATCGCATATCACATATCATGTAATATTACGTAGTCGGCTTTCTTAGTCTGCACAAATTGTTGGTTGGAGGGCGGTACACGCGCTCGACAAATAATAATGCTCCATCAACTTCGGTTTGTTGGCGAATTTAATTCCGAATTAATAATTTAGCTCGCGCGTTGACTCAAACTCCACTCTCGCCATCGTCATCGTCGTCGTCGTCGTCGAATTGCGCTCACGGGGCTTTCGTAATATTCGCACACATTTACAATTTTGCTCGCGAATTTGTGTGCAAACGCCAATGAGTTTACAAACAATCAAGAAGTATTCGCCGTTCGGTTTCGGTTTGAGCGATCCGCATACACATTCATTCGAATCAACCAGCCAACGAACAAACGAAGCCCCGCAAAACGGGGGGAAATTAATCAGGGAGTTATTGCGTTCATAACATGAAGGAAAACTGCGACCGAAAGCGGTTTGTCTGTGTCTCTCCATTGAATTTTCACGAAATTTATTCGCACGAGTGTGTGTATGTGTCTGGTTCACATGAGGGTTGCGCATTCGTAAATGTAAAGATATAGGAAGCGTAAAGGCATAAAGCACATTAATTTGCGGATATTTGCAATTTGTCATCAAATTCCTGCGCGTTTCGCTGCTTCTTATCACATCTAACCCTTTTGCCACTGACATGGCACACCGCCACTCTATCTAATATAATACCATACAATACTCCGGGGGCGGAAATGCAATAGGTATCTACACAACAAACACAAAAACATTATTCAAATGAATCAAGTATCGATTTACTATTTAAATTGTTCCACGTACGAGTAATACCTTAATTAAATTTATGTTTATCCTTGTAATGGACTCACCCTTAATATATTTATTTGGGAACTGAGCAATTTTTGAAGATGAACTTATCTGTTATATAAATCACTCGGTAGTGAAACAAGAAACCCAAACAATATTCTGTAATACGGTTGTTGTTGTTTATCATCATTCTGCATGTGTACTGATTCAATTGATAGGGCTTATCAGGCGCCGCGCAGGATGTTTAATAATTAATAATATAGCAGCCAGCGTCCAAATGTTCACTCAGTGTAATCATAATGTAATCATGATGCATCCATACTTATTTTAATTAGATTTGATTGTGTTTGCATTGCATTGCGCGCCTATGGAATGGATTATTACGGAATGGAATTTCCAATCGTGGAGAGGGGGTGCCTGTTTGTGGCAGTATGAGTGCGTTCAGGGTGTGTGATCGATTTATGTGTGGGAGGTGGCGGCAGCCGTGCACGGACGATATCACCGCACTACCGGCAAGGATTCGAATCGAATCCAATCGCATCGCATCGATGCTTTGCCTGCTTGCTTGCTTGCTTCAACGCGCACATTTGCGTGTATAATATGTGTATATTTAACATGCTGCCGCCGCCGCCGCTGTTGCCTCCGATTTGATGATGATGCGTCCAAGGTTTTCGCATTGCACGTGAATACGAATACGTATTTGTTGTGTTTGTTCGGGGCGGCAAGATAAAAGTCTAGACTACATACATTGTACATCCAACACACAAATCCAAATCTCCAACATTGCGCCTCGTATGATATGAGTTGAGCCGGAGATCAACGAAAAGCACGCGGGCTCTGGATAGATTTTAAAGGTTCGGGGGGGTTGGGTGAGATTCACCTTATCGTCGGGCAGCGATCTCTTCGCCCACGTCATAGATTTCCATCATGTGCTCGATATAGCAAAATATGAAAAAGACGAATAAAAGCTCATGCGCTCACTTAGGAAATTCAATAGTGATCGTATTTCAATTGAAATTTTGAGCGCATTTTATTTTATTTGCGATACACGTACATGTATTGAATAAATCAATCAAATTTGCTAGTCGTAAGCACCGTTCGTTCTATTTTTCAGCGGATTTAATCACGGAGATTTGGAACGGTTGCGATTTCGTAATATTATATTTAAATGCGATCAACTATACAATTTCGCGCATTGGGGAAAAATGAACGCGAAATGAAACATTAATGAAACTCAACAAGTTGGATGATGTTGCTGTAACGCGGGCCCTGCCACTGCCGCCTCTCGGCTCGAATGGATACGTGTGTGCGATCGTATTTGTGTGAATGCGTTCGAGTGTAGTGGGTGGACGGCGGCGCGCCGTTGTCGCCGGGCGGCTATTAATCGATAATTTCGTCGCGCCTCGCACAAAGGGACTCGTCGCGTTGCGGCGTTTTGGCACACACGCAAGAGAAAGAGTTCCAACGGTTAAGTGCAGGATTTTGTGTTTGCATGAATGTACTTTGTACTTGTTTGAAATTGCAATTCCCTTGCACCAAACGCTAAAGAAAATCGTGAAAATTGTGTTTCTTTGATTCGATTTCATGCCATTTCCATGGAGTTTAGGATTTCGTTTGACTATTTGTTTAAACAAGTAACAACGCTTCGTGTTGCAATTTGACTTGCTGCGTCAACTGCATTCACAGATGTTTGTAAACAATCCTCGTGATCTCTTTGTTGTCTTGCTGAAATGGCTCTAATGACGTGCGTTGTTTAGGTCAAAGGGGGCACTCAACCCTGTCACTCATTTTAGTGGAGTGGCAGACGTGACTGGAAACTTAATAGGTTCTTGCAGAGGGAGATATTTTAATGCGGACTGCGACATGATTAATATGAAAATGATTAGAGTGAAGAAATTTGTAAATATTCGAGGATACCGGAAAAGAACAAAGAACGCATAACGCACACCCGCCACGTGGTTACCGAAGCCGGATGAAGCCGGTGCGCAACGCAGGAGGCGGTCGGGTCTTGCTCCTTGCATTTCTGCCGCCGATCCCACTACCTCCGCGATCCTCCGGCACGACTCGTGGCACGCGACCGTCGCCGAAGCGACTCGAGCAGGAGCACTCTAGCACTCTCCGGTGCGGCGTGCTCGAGCTTCTCCTCATTGTGTCGCGTTCCTCAGTCGTACGAGCATCGCCCGAATCGACCGGCGCGTGTTGTGTGTTGTTATTGCGCCTTCTTGCGCGCCGCCCCTCTGGTCGTGTGTGACGCTCTTCTTCTCCGCACGGCGCTCTTCGCTTCCGGTGGTGGTGTTTATCTCATCCCCCAGCTGCCGCACATGCACGAGGAGCAATTGCCATCGCCAGCAGTGCAGCATGCAACAATCATTGCACGCAGATGTGTTGCTGATAAATAAATAAATGATTGCTAAACAGCGTGTTAAAATCGTTTGTCTCTTCTTCGGTGCGTGCGTGCGCGCGCGTTATTATCAACAATAATAAGTAAATGTAAACAAAGAGCGGAGCGGCAAGAGGCAAACAGAATAATAATAAATTAATAAATGATTGTTGTGTTTAAACAATTAATAAGCATAAATTACGTATAATAAATTATTATCATCATCGCACTTATTATCACTCGACGCGCGTCTCTGTGTATTTATATATATCTCGCAAATTATAAATATATAAATATTGCAAGCACATTTCGATGATATCAGTCGAATTGCACGCGTAAAGGAAGAATAAGGAGGAAGTAAATAATAAATTGATAACGGAAAAGTTGTTGTTAAAAATATACTGTTGAATTGAGTGTTGAATTTACTAATATCACAAATTATCATCGAACGGCCAGGCCAAGTGACAGGGAGACGCTCCTTTTGGGACTAAACTTTCTTTGTCTTCTTAATACCTTAGGATCGCATGGCGACTCAAAGGTAAGCAAATCCTATGAACTCATTTTGAATCGTCCTGTTAGGGCGCGAACGCGTTTAACCGTTTTCAAGCGAATACACGCACATATGTTTCACTATCTCCTATTAAATAAAATAATATTAACGCAACATGCCATATGCTCTCTCGGAGAGGAGTACGCGCGCGAGTTTTAACAGCAATAAACAACACGAGCAGCTGTGCGCTGAGCAACGCCCGGCTGATTGATATTATGCACATGTACAAATACAAAACTAACCGACAACGAAACGAATAAATTACCAGGCGCAATATGGATTGAACACTTTTTCTACGAGTGCGCCATACATGCATGCGTTGGATTAATTAATTTTACTAAGTGCTGGATGTGGCACAGCGAATATGAAAAATTAAAACTTTATTGAATTCGTAAGAAATAAGTCATCGACTTCCGTTTCTTCGTGTTCGTGGAAACTGAACGTGAATTCACATGCGAGACATCGCCAGAAATAGGCGGCGGCGAACATTTGCACTACATACAAAGAGACCACAAGGAAAACTCATTTGAAGTTTGTGCAAACGCGCGCGCTCGAGTTGGTTTCATGCGAAATTGTGTTTGGTTTTGCGCCGCAATTGCCCGCTCGCGAACCGTGTTTGCGTGCTGGCCGAGCAAGAAGCGAAAGAAGAACAAGTTCAATGTATCCACGAAAATTATAAATTCCCTGCTTGTTTGCGCACTTCTTGTACGCGTGTTGGTGTGTGAGCGCATGATTGAAACGAATACTTGGAATTGTTGGTAAACAACTTCTTCGACGGTATTAAATTCAACGTTTGCTTAACATATTTAAAATTTGCAAGTTTTTAATGCGATTTACTCTCGTAAGCGAGATGGTGGGCGAATCATTTTGATTTCTCATTATTGGTATTATTCGTATTTGAATTGAATTTTGGTGGTTATTGTTGTTGTTGTTGGATCTTTATCGGTATCGAGAGAGTGAGTAAACGACGACGTCAGAGGCGCTGATATTTAATGCTTGAATAATATTGAATGTGTGAACAGCATAACATTGCGGTGGAAAATGGATGGAAATGTTATTATTGGGTGCACACATTTAACGCGCATTTGTTGCACGCTGATGATAGAGTAACGAAACGTTTTTATTTGCCAAGCGCACACAATGAACACATGGCTTTCGTACTGCGAACGTGTGGGACAAAAAGCGATGTTTCCTTCAATTGCTTGTAGCATTTCAATTCAATTATGACACTTGTATTATTGAAAATGTGTCAATTTTCGTAGATATTATCGTGTAAGTCTTCCTGCGTTTGTTGATCGTTATCCTTTGACTGAAAGGATAATAAAAATGTAGTTCCAAAATAATTGGTTGATTACTTTCGTGAATTCAACCAAATAAAACGACTATCAACTTTGACAGTTAATCATTCGTAATTGAATCGCGTAAATTTAATGATATACCACCATATCATTAAGAATTTAATGGTTTTTCATGTAGTGTAAAATTTATTTAAATATCTTGCATAGTTTGTGAGATATTCAAGAAAATGTACCACAAAGCAAGGGGGTTAATGCGCAAGTATCGTCGCAATCCATGAGGGTGCGCTACTCGTGTAGCTCTCCAACTCTGTGTCAGGCAAAGTCATGACTACCCTGCTGCTGCGCGAGGGTGAATGATTCTTGCAACTTGCCAAATAATTAACAATAACTTTGGAAGTAATTAAGCGATTTGAATCATCTAAAAACTATAAACTTGTGAATTAGATACGCTTTCCATCTGTTCAAATTCCATCACAATTTTCGTATTAGTATTAAACATAATTCAAGTCTTAATTCATGTTGGAGAGTAAAATACTTGAAGTATTTAATAGTCGAAACTTGTAGAATAGTTTAGTATGAATCATGTGTTTAATTTGATAAATATTTATACACTATCAGAAAGTACAAACTCTTATGGAGAAGGAAAGTCCATTCTGTTTAATTTGCGGTTTGCTGTACATTTCCTCATTCATTGGCTGTAAAACAGCACACAAGTACGCGGTAGAGCACAATTCAAAACACTCATCATCGTAAAGCAAAATACGAAATACGAAATCTTATTGTGCTACTTTTTATCACCGATTGCGCCTTATTATGTGTGTGTCGTGCTTATCGTGTTATGCATTGCGCATATATGCTTTACAGTTAATCAATTCTATTGTTGTTAATGCCATGAATATTCACCTACATCATAGTGCGATATACTTACTTTTTCTCTTTTCGAAATTATCGCTAAATGCAGGGGGATTGCGCGCAATTTACATTTCGCATAAAATTTGCGCCGGGGATAATAACAGTGGTTGATTATTTTGTTTAGATTTCGCTTGGCGTAATAGATAATTTTGTGAGCGAGTTAAAATAAAATGTGTATTTAATTTGCCGGAAGCTGTGATGCAATTACGAACTTGTTTATTTTGTAACTTTTTTCTCGTTTGCTGTTTTGCTTTTACAACTTTTGTTTTCACTCTAACTCACTTTTAATGACAAATGGAGTGCATTTCATTCATTCATTCAGTCACTGCTAACTTATTGTTACAAAAAACGTATTACTAAAGAGGATTACATAAAAATGTGCTAATTAATTTTATGGAGAGTAATAATTGCACAAGTGAAAGATCTAAAAGTCGCCGAAAATTATAAATGATTATCGCACCGCGCAATGCAAACAATTATCATAAATATTATAAGCACAGTGTGTGTGCACAACAAGTAAAGTATGGATTAAGCGCGCTTTTAACGTCAGGCAAATATGTTTAAAGTAATAGGTAATGAAAGTTGGATGAATTTTTCCACGAGTGCGCCAACGCATTCACATATTCATTCGTTGGCTGGCTGCTTTGTTGATTTTGTAAATATTTGTTTGCGTTTGCTGCATTATCTCACAATTAATCAGCGAGCTACATATCCGAGCGCTAATGAGACGGAGAGGGTTAAAGTGGAACAAAATTAAATGTTTGCTCAAATGATATAAAAAACAGCGGTTTTCTTTTATCGGAGTCGGATTCTTTTATTTCGATACTTGTTTGAGCACACAATTTTAAAAAAAGTGCTAAAATCTTGATTAAATATAGAGTAACTAAACGATTTTTATTTCGTTTACTTTGCTTCAACTTTTTTCTATCTTGCTATGTGGTGAGTTCGGCAAACAACGAGCCGAAATCTAAAATAAGATTAATTGGTATTTTTTTCGGGTGTATTGAAATTTTAATGTGCTATTTCTTGCTAGTGGAACATTTATTCTAATTACACGTAAAGCTCGAGCACGTCGCGTGTGTAAATCATGCTTTTTTTCATGTTTTTGTCCAGTGTTTTTTTGTTGTTGGAAATGAAGCGTTGAGTGATAGGCAGACTGAAAGTATCACCCGAAAATTGTTGATGAAAAATGAGGACATTCTGAACAATTCTTAATGTGTCTAATACATTTTTAGATTAGGGTTGTTTTTTTGTTGATTTGATTGCTATTTCTCGATCGATTATATATTTTCTTTATGGTCATTTTTATTTGATTTTTCTTTGTCCTATTGTCGGACCAAGATGGATATATTGTTGGACGTTTATTGTTCTTGCGTTCAGTTTGAATATCGTCAGGTATGAAAGTATAGTAGGCGTGTGTACTTTAAACAAAGTAACCAAGGAGCAACATAAAAAAAACGTAAGACGGTAGAAGAATAATGGTCAGTGGAGGAAAATCAGTCGTGTGTGAAACGTGACCGTTCAAGAGTCAGAAGTTGGCTTGCTCGCTTGACCATAGAATCGCCCATAGACCCATAATGGAATAAAATGCATACCACTAAGTCAAAGTGTTTTTAAGCTCACTTGTTTCTAGGTGATTATACGTTAAACACTACAGATGTATTCTCATAGTTAAGAAGGCGTAAAATATGGTTTAATTTTATTACGACCTCTTAAAAATAATGAAAGCACAGTAACAACTGTATAAAAATCAATTTATTCCTTGTTTACTCAAACAAAATCGTTAAGTTTTCATTGTTGGTAGGTGGTTTTAATACTTTGTCATTTTTTTAAGTTTCTATAGCTCTTCCTTTACCAAAACTTTACTCAATTTAGCAGAGTGTAACAACAAAACAATAAAAACCTGTCTGTGCGTAAGTCGCAATTATAATTCGCATACAAGGTTAATGCGTGATTGTGAATCGAATTTGCAATCGTTAATAGTCCAGTCGCGCACAGGCATGAATTCAGTTTTTTAGTCGATTTCATTTCCATCAATCGGATGAAAGTCATACATTCAATGGTGGTGGGTAAAGTCTATGTACGTGAGCAGCTGCAAAAACAAAATGTGCAATCATCGGTCGCATAAGGAAATTCGCGTCAAGGTTGGAAACAATTTGCTAATCGCGTATCGAATCAATAGCGCGGCCAAGTAAAAGCTATAAAAGTTTTTAAAACACTAAAATTGTGCGCGCATTTTCTGTGTGAACAAATACCTGCATACGTGCAGTCTTCCTCGTGATCGATCGATCACAATCGATCGAATGAATATGTGATTCACTCAATTTTGTGTGCTTTGGCGTGCGTTATAATGAATCATATGGCTCACATAATTACAGGTCATTGGAATATTTTCTATAGCCATGTGATTCATGCAATTCTATAAATGAATGATGAATTGCCTTAAGTCTTTGTGTGACGCGATAACTTCTCTAGAAATATGTATTCAGAAACTAAATCAAGTTTTCACGTTGTAAATTGGGCGCAAAGCAAACTTATTTCATAAATATTGCACATGTAGCCCAGATGGGAAAAGACCGAAGAAGCGATGAAGAAAAAGAACTTTTGCTTTTAACTTTCAGCCTCGCAGGAGGATGACTTTTTTCACTCTTATTCTCATTTCGCATAATTTTTTAGTCCTCTTTCTGTTCGTTTCGCTGCAATCGTACCAGTTCTTCTTGCGGCTGCTGCTCCTGCTGATGATGTTGGTCGATCGTCGCGTCGTCTTTATGGACCAAGTCTCAAGATGCCCATCTTTGTGCACTGCACTGCTTCATCTTCTTCTTCTTCTTCTTCTGCTTCTCGAATACAACAGGCAACTCTTGTTTGATAAAAAACACGCAACTTGCTCACTTGCGCTCAGTGCGTTGTCGTTGTCGGGAACGAGTTGTTTTGACCTTGGTCAATTTATAAAAGTTGTCGAGCAACCGCCGCTCAGGCACGCACACATATTTCCGAGCACCAGCAGCGAGCGGTAGCAGGAGTGGTGTGTGCTGTTGCAGGTTATTCACCTGCTGCTTCTGCTGGTGCTCTTCTTCTTGGCTCACGTCGCCATCGCCATAAAGAAAACTCAATCCGAGACCGAATTGTTTCACATGTGCTAAAAAATACTCCGAAAACACACATTTTACTAAATACACGTACTAAATTCTGTTTTTCTCTTGTTGCAGGTAAATACGATTTCCAAGTTCTCTCTTGAGGTGTTGACCTTGCATGCGAGCATTCAAGGTAAGAAAGGGTGTGCTGAAGCTGCCAACAGAAAGAGTAATAATAATAGCAGTAGTGAAATGAATGCGAGTCGCAAGTTAAAGTTCAAGCAACTTTGCAACAGCGAAATTGCGTACGTTGGAAAGGTTTTCATTTAGTTCGCTCCGTTCGCTCGGTGTGCTCGGCCTCGGTAATGTTATGACATGTTCGCTACTCGAATAGGAAGCAGAGGGTGTTGATTACACGCTATCATTTTTATCATTTAGCCGACGCGCGTACAGTTACGTTCAGCGAGTACAATATTCCATTCGTTTCTTGATAGTGCTGCAACGCGTGATAATCATGTTTATTTTTAGATAAAACCAAATTAACATTTACACTCCAGGAAGAATATGATAGTGAGTTGACAATGTTTTCAATACAAGGCTTTCGTGTGCAAGGCAGGCTGATTGAAAAACAATTGAAATTCAGTACATTTCATTATAATTCAATGCTCATAAGAGACACACAGACGCAGAACAACAGCATACACAGTAGGAGTGCGCAGCACGCATGATGAAACATTAATTGCGTTCAACTGAACGCGTGTTCTTTGTCATTTGCCTCATTGTTTCATCGTTGCGGAGGCAGCAATGTGTCCTTCTCTTGTCTCCCAGTCCGCGAATGCATTAACATACTGTGCGAACCGAACGTGATATGCCATATGCGACGAGCGCACCTCTCTTATCATATTTGCCGCCTCTCGATAAGTCGGGAATTAAATTATGGTTCGATGAAGAGCGAGAAGCCTCTTTGGAACTCGTAATTTGACCCACATTATTCGTATGTGGTTCTTATCTGGAATTTGGCTCGTATTTGTTTATACACGCATAATATACGAATGTTTGATTTAGACAGGAGGAACAATCGGTGTTTATTGTTTGCTTAGCAATTCGAGTAAGAAGCAATGCATTCGTGACGCACTTGAAAAACTAAACAACACGAAAATAAAACAATAATCGCTCCTGTGTGTTTGCTATTCGGTTTTCCTGGCATGAAGCGCACTTGTAATGAAATGATATTATTAGCAAAAGTCAATATAATACGCTGCGTACTTATACTAGAGAGTCCATTCTCATATAACATTATTAGCCATCGAATAGGTAGGTTTTTTATTCTTATCAACAACATCAACTACAATTTTTTCTATTTATACCTCTTTTTCGGAATAGTTTGGACATTGTATTTAATTAAATACGGAAAATTACGAGTGCGCCCAAAATACGAAGGTGAATGGTACCACGGTCTTGGTTGGCACTTTTCCTTTTGTTGGAATTCAACGAATTTTCTTTAGTAGCCGTAAAGTTTGCGCGTTTCAACGAATACATCATGTAATTGCAATGTAAACTAACACTCGCTGCTAACTAGCTGGCAGAATATATGCGTATGGTATAGCTCGTTAGAATTAGTTTTATGGCTTGTGCGCGTACCAAGCAGACGAGGTTTTTTCTTCGTTAACCAACGCGACGCGCAAGGCTCAAATTCACTCGACGTTGAGAACGAGTAGCAATTTTTCTAGTCTAAATATAAAGTTAATCATGTTTTTAGCACTGCGCACTCGCCGCGTGTAAATTTCGCAGACGCTTAAACGACTTGATAAAAGTTTACAAACGCGTTCATCACGCAGACTTTTTGTCCTTGCGTTATCCTGATACCTTCAGATGATGAGGAAGCAGGCAAAAAATCGAAAGTCTTCAAAGTTGGTGGAAAGTATAGCGGAAGTTGAGATATTTTGTAAATTTGCATTTACGAATTTTATCGCGCAACTTAATAGGTGGTTTAATTAATTTCCTGTCAATCAGAAACGCGTGTCGTCACTGTAAAAGTGAAAAGTTGTGTAAAAGCACTCGAGAAAAATATTTGTTATTGTCACAGTCGAAAAAATGATAAGAGTGGGACACGTTTTTCATACGTTTTAGCTTATTAACTATTTTTTTTGGCGTTCATACATGCACTGATAACAATAATTATTATTTATAATAATTTAACAAAGCTTTATACAGATATTTTCATTTTTAAATCTGTGAGAGAGCCAAATATTTATTAAACATGCTGTAGATTTGCAAAGAATAATTGTGGGCGTTCGCTGTTGGTGACATTTTGCACCCTTCGTCGAATTAGACGCAATTTTCAATGACATTTCTCTCTTCAGTTGGATGCGTCAAACGCACATTCGTGTTTTGCATTGACAGCTTCGTAATTTCGACGACGCAATTTATTACATAAATAACGCGGGTTGTTAAAAAAATATTCGTCGGTTTAAAGGGTGAACAAGTAACAAAGTGAATAAATTTTTACGCGAATTAATCCACTATCAAGCGCGCAACTTAAGTTGTTACATCGATAAGCGCTTTATCCGTTTACGCATTTACCAACATTACCAGCGCAACGCAATATAACGTAATGAAACGAAACGAAACGTGAAGCAGAGCAAGAACGCCACGAGTCGTTAATTAAATTTCATTGATTAACAGTTTCCGAGAGAGGCGAGTTTCATTTCAAGCAGGTGAAAGACGAAATATTCATTCAGTTTTCATTCGGACCTCTCATCTCATCTCACCTCATCTCAACGCGCGTCGCACATTCAACTATTTTGCCTTTGCGCCACCCCCGATATGAATGTCATTACGGTGAATACATTAATAGCCAAGTCGGTATTACCAAAGATAATTAAATTTGTGATTGCCTTTTACATTCTTCATTCATTATACTCCTTATCATTATGAAATTGTATTGCCAATCGCAGGCTTTTAATGGACGCACATTTTCTTTTTTTAATCAATTCAGTATCAATCGCGCAATACGCTTTTAGCTCCAAGTTGTAATACAAATATTGATCAATTGGTAATTATCGTATTGTATTCGGTTATAATGAATTTTAAATCACTATTAATTATTCACTGATTAAGCGTTTGATCAGCTGATAAATAATTAACGTACACGTATTTATAAATAAAGTTAAATTACATCATAAATTAATTACAACGCAGTTATGATTCCTTGGTGGGTTGCATCTTTGTTACAAGTTTAAAGGTGCATCGAATTTTTTACGAGTCGTAAAATTAATTTCGTTTGATAAGAGATCCACTTTGCGTGCAAGTGCTTGAGGTGTGGGAATGCACGGCAGATTAACAACAAGCAACGAGTTAAATATTTGAACAAACAGTTTGTTAAGAAAATTAATAATAATATTATTGTCAGCATAATTTGCGCGCCGCGCTTTGTATTTGCCAACTACTTAGTTGCTGCACGCACAGACGAGCATTGTTTATAAACAAATATAATGTAAATACGAGCAGACTTACTCGCATTCTCCACGCACTCGTTGCAATAAATATTTAATCTTTAAGCATTTGTGTGTTTGCACTTTGTAGTTGCTCATGAATTAAGTGCAATTAAACACAAAGTGATAAAAGCAACTTCTAACATCAATTGAAACGAATTAACTAACCGCAACTATGAATTTTCAAACAGAAAGCCCGTTTTTTCCACATAAATCTAGTATAAAGTCAAATATTTTTTGTTTATTGCATAAATTTTGCTCTAGTTCTTTTCCAGCGTGCTTTAATTTATTCGAAATTCACTTGCTTGACTTATTAGAGCGCAACCAATGTCTTGTTTCGTACGTTTCCTCCGAGCAGTTGATCGAAACTGTAAGGAATTTGGTATTATGTAAGAAATTCGTTAGAAAAACACAAGGTTTCAATGGTTTTTGTACTGTTGTTGTTGCTCTTGGATATTTTTTTCCTGCACCAGCATTGAATATTTATTTTAAGAATTGATCGCGAGGCAAAAAAAGGTCTGATGTCCTTTCACAACGTTGCGCGGTTGTTCTTGAACTATTGCGTTAAATGGGGCGGCGGTTGCATTATTATCAGTAGCAACACAATAATTTGCTTATCAGTGAGCAGTCCAAGTAGCGTGCAAGGCACCTTTGCGCTCTCCGTTGCGGCCGCGTCGATACGTTTCAATAATGAAAGGTAATTACGGGCAACGAGCCCGAGGTACTCGGCCTTCCCAATTCCCCGTCATATTCAACAAACAACAATAACGATACGCCAACGAAAACACAAACCGGGAATAACAACATGTTTTAATTACTTATTGTGCCTGCGCACAAAAACAAGCCGACTTAATTAGAAGTGATGGATGAAAAGTTCATTACGGATTTCCAATTTATCGTCGATTTCCGATTGAGAATTTCAATGACACATTGTGCACTTGAATCAAATGCGGAATTGTCTATTAGTTTATTGGCAACTTTTTTTCTTCTCCTATGGCGCGAGCTCGTTCTGAAAGCAAATAAACATCGGTTCAATGAGCAGACAGACACAGACAAGACTGAATCTAAATATAACATGGTTGCTTATTTATTTTTTGACTGCATATACATTGTCAACAAGATTATTTTATAGGTAGCATAATATTAAAACAAATAGCTAATATCTAATTTGATAAGGCAGGCCTACAACATGCAACACGTCAAGACAAATATAGGTACTAATTGTTTTTTTTTTTCGTCGGTATTATCTCTTAATGCGCTAATTGCTCCGAATTGAATTTATACCGTGATGATGTAGGTATTTTTATTTTATTGTGTGCGGTATTCACTCGCTCGCTCGCTCGCTCACCGCAGCCAGCCTGTTGCTGTTGAATGCACAATGTTTATAAGTAAAGGTGAAGTCTACTTTTAGTCACTGATTGATAAGCGGACAAAGCGGGCACGCGAGCGCTGTCGAAAATAATCGCATATATTGTTTTTTCTCATACGTTGTTGTGTTCATTCGTACGCAACGGAATTTTAGCCAGTAATATTCGTAACTTGGTCGCGAGTGGTTTTGCGCGCCTGCTTCATAATTGACGACTAAATCGACGTTGAAACATTTTAATTATCCAGCCAAGAAGTGCGCGGTGATTGAGAAGTAAAATAATGTGCTGTTGGATCTTGTTGGTATTCACACGAAAGATGACGGTGACTCGTTCCGGATATTTCCATTTGCCGCTTACGTTATAAAGGTAATTCATCTTACTTTTACTTTCATACTAATTACTTAAACAGAAAAAATAATCGGTGAGCATAGCGCGCGATTCTATGAAGTAATAATCCAAGTACAGAGAGTTGAACGCGTAAGTCGCGCAAATGAAATTGAAATTCAAGAATCGTCGTACACACTTATCGTGGGTGTGTTCGTGTTGTGTGAATATTTCCTGTTCCTTTCAGTTTCTTTGTTGGCACTTGTAAAATATTTGTATTTGTGGCTTGATGTGCTTGTTACTCGCGCGAGAGTCGCATTGATGTATTGAAAGAACAATGGAATAAGCATAAGCGCACAGAGGCGGTGAACATTAAGCAAAAAAGTCGGCGTCGTCGTCGTCGTCGTTGGGCTCGTTGTGGTAATATCGTCGGAGAGCTTGTCTGGTTTGTTCATTTTCTCGTTTTGTTTTCATGTCGTCGTCGTTTTTCTTCTTTGTAGCCGATGCGATGCAGTGCACGACTTCGACCGCGAGCTTTGCTTGCATGATGCGTACGTGCGTCTCGTCTGTGCTCTCTGCGGTTTACTTCTTCGTCGACATCGTCGTCATCATGGTCTTTTTGTTGCTGGTGCACATATATTCTTTCGCTTTTGTCGGATGGCATCGCATCGCGCGACCGCGCGCATAATCGCGGATAATGTACTGAGAGATTTTCAAGGCCAGGCATACACTGCTCACTCACTACTTACTCTCTTCGCGACTTGTTTAAGTTTACTTGCTTCTTTTTCTCGGTACGCATTGAACTCGTTTGCTGGAGGTCTCTACTACGATATTATAATAATCTTTGATATTTCTTCGACTTGTTGCTATCTGTCCAGATATTTTTTGTAGCGCGCTCGCGAAAAGTTATTGTACTCTTGTGGTGTCATTGCGCGATGCGAGGAGGTGAGTGCGTTGGCTGCTTGCTGGTATGTCACCTTCAACCCATGTTTGCCGAATTGAGCGGAAATTTAAAGCAAGGATAAAAAGCACGAGCGCGAGGTGCGCAAGGTGAACGAACCATACGTACAATTTTCGTACTTTGAACAACAACGTTATTCGCGAAATGTCACAATTGTCCCTCGTCTTGCCGTGGTTTCTTTACCTTTCGCTGACATTCTCGCGGGAGGTCGTGAGGAGAAATAGAAGCAGTTGTTGTTTGGCTCCCAGGAGGATAACCCTTAAAGTTGGTAAGGGTTCATCGGGGACCTCAGCCCATGCGTTCCAAAGAAATACAAACAGTACATCAATAACGAGTTGAAATACCTGGGAAGGTACACCGGGTGTTTAAGAAGAACAAAGACTTCTCCTTGACCAGCGCGGCGCATTTCCTGTGTAGGTGTCTACTGCGCGGGTCGTTGGAGCGTAGCAGGCAAGTGTGGTCGTCGTTGAGCATATCCGCACAAAATTCCCGCGTACTGAGAACACGGTTTAACAAAGGCTTGTTGTGACTGTCTGCCTGCTGCCTGCCTGCCGCCAAGTGCAATGGCACACAACACAACACGCTTAATTTATATCCAACCAACTCGCGCTAAGCCACGCCAAGACAACGCACGACACGAAGACATTTATATGTGTTTAAGAGAGTGAGATATCGCATATGTTTCAATGCAAGCAACAAACAAACGGACGAAGGAACGAGCGAAGACCCTTTCATTAATTTCCCTTTACAGCTCCGCTGTGCTCGCTCAAGTGCTCATTGCTCTTATTGTTCTGCACGACGACATCCATTGCGTCCAATTATGCGTCAATAAAGTGAAACAATTCCTGTTCGAGACAAGTGCAGACGACAAATCAAGACAAGATATTTATTATTACAGCTGGATGATGCGTAAAATGTAAAATGGAATGAGCAATTTTATTGATTGCGTTTCGATGGCTTACTTGATCGATGCCAGAGGTAGTATTTTCATTTTATTAAAGTAGCCGAATCATTTTAACGATGCATGTAGATAAGAAAATTTCACATGGAGCGATGGCGTAAAAATGCTATTTTTATGACGCGTTGGAATCGTCGTCGTGTGTGTTGTCTGTTTACTTTAATTTTAAAAATGAACTTGAACTCACTTTGTGTGTTCATTTCGCTCGCCTCGTCGCGAGAAGCGGCAATACGCATTCAGCGTATGAATACATATCTATTCTAATTCCATCACAACGCATCTCGCACGAATGGGATGCTGGCTGGATGCAGCACAGCAGCCACTCGCACGATGACGCGTTCTGTTTACACTGATGAAAATCATGCTATGCCGGGTGCGCTTTTGCTTTCTTTGCGTGCAGACGCGCGCGCGGCCAGCTAAATTTAAGATCAATAAGTGTGTGCTGCGTACTGAATGATCATCACATTCCCGTGCAATGCACATTGCCAACTGATTTATGCGACGCGTTCAGGATGCTTGACTTCATCTTTGACCGCAACGCGGGCAACGCACAGACCAAAATATTTGCACTTTTCTCTTCGTATATTATAAATACGCGAGCACGTCTCTCACACTGAGTGTGTTTGCTTTATTTATCGCGTCTTTGAACTGAGAGCATCAAGCTTTTCGTAGTAAGTGAATAATCCTTGGAAGGATTTGATGCGCCTATAGATGTGAAGCGCATCTAGTTAAAGGATGAAAGGATAATTGTCACGATTGGCTAGGTGGTTTAATTAATGTAAAGGGAACAGTGAAAAATCCTCAGAAATAGTGTCATTATAATTTGTACTGTATTTTGATATAAAAACGATTTTAATTAATTTTTATTTTTTGTTCCAGGTATGTACATCACTGATCTCGAAACTGAGTGATTGAAGTGCAATTTAATTAAATTGTGAATTGCAATGGGTAAAGTACAAGTAAACATTTTCGCTTTTTATCGTATAGCAAGTATATTTATTTACGTAAATATTTTATTTGCGCTCGTCGTCTCTTGGCAATATTGCAAATTTCGTCAAGTGGAAGAATGCAAAATGTGTAAGACATGTGGAAACATGCAAAAGGTACAGCCTTTTACCATACGCAAATATAGGTACGTTTCGTGTTCGTGAGCAATATTCTAATATATGATAATATTACTGAATTTTAAAAAGTGCACATAGCGCGCGCGCGCTCTCGTTCTAAAGAAGCAACAAAAAATGTTGCCGCCGAAGGAGGACTCTTGAAGCAAGGAGTTGTTTTTATGCAGCAGCTTGCATGCGCATTTCCCACGAGGATAACTCGCGAAAAGCGGTGGGAAATATGAAGGGAGTTCGCGGAAAATATGCTTATTTTCAATTTTTTTTTCGTACCACTCACGTCTCAATTTTTCGCACACACCAAGCATTTTTCCCGAATACATTTTCATACCTTCTACTAGATTGATGATGTAGGAATTTAAATTAACAAGTGCTTGCATTTTTTCTATTTACTTTTTATCAATTTGCCAAGCATTCGCAAATGATTCAAACAAGTTTCGCAGAAGTCATCAGCATGCCTTGCATATCAAATATCTATCTGGTTGTTTACATTTTCATAATCTTTGAATGCGTATTTTAGTTTGTTATTCGGACTTGCATAGAACGTAAATAATGTCACTTGAAGAAAAGTCATTACGTCTAGACATCATCGCATGTCGTTTATTGTCGCCTCGTCGTCATCGGCTAGCCATTCTCTTGCTTTTGCCTCCTTAACAGGCGTTAATTTGAAATGCAACGCATTCGTATTCGTCCAATCAAGCTATTCAATACTCCATGTATGTATCGTCTGCAATAACAAAAAAATAATTCCAATCATAAATAAGCAAAGCACAATTTTTAAAGGATAATTAAGTAAAAGGATAATGAATTTAGACCTTTAGATCCATCTCTAAAAATACAACGAATAATTATCAAACAAATTTTATCAGAGCATTAGGCATAATTGAATATTTTGTTTGACATCTTATCATGTCATATCACATTATGAAGTACACATTATGAAATCCCCATCGTAATTTGTATAAATCGGCGCAATAACAACAACTTAACCCAGGTCGGCAACAAATGAATGTCGAATTAATTACTGAGTGATTATCAGAAGTATCTCAATTGATTATGATTAAAAACTGCGATTTTTATATTCGGATTCATGAACAGGCAGAGTGAAGCAAGCAAGCAAGAGTAAATGGTTAATTTAATGTGTTTTCATTTCGGTTAGAAGCACTGAAACTCTTCTAGCGTGTGTCGTTTGTAAGTGTGCGAGATTCTAACCGTTTCTCCATATTTAGATCGGTTGTGTGCGCGCGAGCTGGCGCGTTGTGCAAATATTTACATTTGCATGAGGCGATGGATTCATAGGAAATAGCGCGATGCGTGTGCTGTTGGCTGAACGATGAAAGTAGTAACAGTCTGGATTGAACTACGTAGTTGAAGACTTGCCCGGATTAAAGCTATCTATTCGTACAGATATTGGAATCGAGCGAAGGAGAGCAAGCTTCGCGCTTCGAGCTCTCTTATTTGGGAAGTTGTTTGCCGGCGCGTAAATTTTACATTTAATTGCGTTTCCATTCAAAGTGTGTTCGACTATCATCGAAAGCGTATTTTGATACACATTACATGGACATTCACGCCGCACTCCTAGGATTAGTTCGTAGAGCCGGCTAAGGCAACTCGAGTGATTTTAATCGGACGCGAGGCGACGCCAACGAATTAATTCGATTTCCGGACAATTTGCTATTGAAAGTTTAGCAAACGGCGAAAATTCCGCTCGCTCTTACCGTGATTTATATTCCAATTCGTACACCTACAAGGTGTTGAAATTTTCGCCATTCTCTCACCTTGAATTTCAATTTTACTTCCTATTTAGGAAACATTCAGTATACATTATATCGATAGCAGTGAGATTAAGTGTTGCATAAAGTATCTGTACGCTCAGGAAACTCATTAAGCATTTCATTCATTGATCGCGCACTTTTAGTTTCGTTCAGTGTGCGAAAACTTTATTCGCAGAAATTACGTAAATGTCACTTGCGAATTTAATCTATTGCCGTAAAATGAAATTAATAATTAATTAAATAAAGGAGCGAATGTGTTTTATATTACTCGCGAGCTTCGTTAAGAAAGGAAAAAAATTAGACAGGTTTACTGCGTTAAATGTCACAAAATGTGTTTCGTCCAGGACGTACAAGAAGCCCGGGCAAAGAATGAAAGAAAGAACAAACGAGTGAAGGAATGAAAGTAAAAATATGTATGAACAGCAGAGCGTGTTTGACGCGGCGCTAGCTAATGCCTGAATGTGCTGCAAATACAACAACAGCAGCTGAAAACAGGAATATTCAACGACACGGTCGGTGGCGGCAAACGCTGGCGGCATAACAATGTTAAACGACGTCGACTATTAACACCGACCACACTTCTTCCTTTCGTTTTCCATGTGCGCACTTTTTTCATGATTTACAGACGTCATCAAGTTAGAAGTTTTTTCTTCGCGGCGCGGCGAGCGAAAAAAGTAGAAAGACGCCTCTTGGGCATCAAGAAAAACACCGGCGCGCTCGTTTTTTAATTGCGTGCGTCATCTTGACATAAGACCATGCTTGGCGCGTTGACGTAATAAAAATAATAATTATTTCTTCAACATTTCACATTTTATTATTCGTCTCTTTGTTCGTGGATTTGAAAATAATTGCTAGCTTTTTAAGTGCATCATTTTATATCTTCATAAATCAATTTATGTAAGCGCTTGCTTCTTCTGCAATTCACCTTTCAATTTCTTCTTTCTCCGTAATAGTTTAATGAAAGATTGCAGCAATTGATTGATTGCTACAGGCAGAAAAAGAAATTATGTAGGAATTTATTCATTGGTTGGCGAGAGTTTGTGTAGCGTGTGTGTAACGAGGGAGCCAAAACACGGATTTTTTTAATGTCAACGGTGTCTCGATGCGGTCAGTATAATTACATGGTAATTTAATGAATAGTTGTCGGACGGTTTAAAACTGTCGGTTAGTTAGCCAACTATTAACTTACTTGAATTCTGATTTAGTTAGAGCTATGTGTCGTAGGTATATGGCGAGGAGTGTTTTTTGTTGAGGAGTTGAGAGATTTAATGTGTTTTTGCAATTATTTTATTCGTTTGAATGTTAGTTAAAGTAATTGCAAGTTTGTAATGAGTACGTTGACCGATTACGACAAGTAGGTACATGCGGTATGCCATCAACGTCATCATAGTCGCAATTATTTAAATATAAATCCCATCGTATTCGAAACGCGACAAAACTGCGAAGACATTCGCTTGCTTAAAAGTTGCGCGCTGCGCATCGTAAATAGAAATGCGTAATGGCTTTTCCGGGAAAGCATAGGAAAACTTCAGATTTTGATCTTTTATCCTATATTTATGTCCCGCTGAATTTCCCATGAATATTAATTTTTCGTCTGGCTCTATCGTCGCCAAAAAATTCTTTGTTTATGTTTCAAATTTGCCATTTTTTGCTACTGACCACATTTTGCACATGCACTTTTTTGTTTATAGCCATAGAATAGAATTTCGCAGTTCAGTATGTTGAATACAAATAAACAAATTGCGTTTGTTCGGGAACTGGGGGCAACTCAATACCAAATTCAATATTTGTGGTTTTTGGTCACTGCAGTGTT
Source organism: Aleochara curtula (assembly GCA_963978815.1). Classification (NCBI taxonomy): domain Eukaryota; kingdom Metazoa; phylum Arthropoda; class Insecta; order Coleoptera; family Staphylinidae; genus Aleochara; species Aleochara curtula. The sequence continues at coordinate 10,590,872 of OZ022220.1, forward strand.
GAAATAACTGGCAAGTTCAATTTTTTATTTGCTATTTTTGCGAACAGATTTTCATCCTGGATATTTATTATCAATTTAATAGTTTTGGTGGAAACGCATGAGGTCTAGAGTGATATTTACGCTTCAAATTTATTGGTAGGGCACTCAAATTTTTCTAAAAAAGAAAATTGGGGATGAAAAGGCACTAATAATTGAGGAATTTACCAGTATTTATCTTTTTGTCGAAATTGAACGAAGTTGCCCGATATAGACGTTATCTCAATGGAGGGGGTTGCGCTAGGTACCCCCGTTCAGCTTTGTGGTCTGGCAAAACCAACTTCGGACGTGTATTCGTGGAGATTCGTGGGTTTTAATACAATTTTCTATTATTTGCGGAAATTAAACTTACAGATTTTATTTTTGTTTTACAATTTTAATTCAATTGAGCAGGAGGTGAAAAATTTAAAAAGTGAATTTCTGGTGAACACTGCACATTTCTTTTATTCATTCTTTTGCTCAATACAGAAATCATTGAATAAAACAACTTTCCACACCTTTTCCATTATGATCGAAGAGAGATAAAAGAAGATTGAATAACGCAGTGTGAATGTTGGTTGTCCTTCTGCAACGCGTGCAGAAATCTAACAAGATACATTACGATTCTGAGGACGGAGTGAAATTCTTGTTTCGTTGTCGGCGGTGGTTCTGAGTGCATTTTTCTTTGTGTGTCGCCGGGCGTATATGTTTTTTTTATCGGTGCTTTGCTCTCTTCGTGGCTTAGTTTTTCATTTTTATTTTATCGTCCCGTATCTATCCGTCCATTTATGCTCTGCATCTGTGTGTATTTTTCGTATACGTATTTAATTTTGAATGATGGTATTTGTAATGTGTAATAGCTTGGTGAGCTCGCTGAGATTGAATTGAATTGCGCCCTGAGTGCAAAGTACATTAATCTTCTTTTGACACGGAAATGGGTTACGTTGCAGACGAAGACGACCAACAAGAACAAGAAGAAGACTTGCACACGCTTTTAACGCAAAAGGCAGTTGATTTTTCCATTGCATCCCGGCGTTTTTCTAATGCATTAAAATGTAATTACATTGCTCCTTTTGCCCCGCTCATCGTGAACAAGAGATGCGTAATGATACATACTTTTTTGTTGTTGCTAATCTCATTTTTCATCACGCGCCTTCATTGATTTTCAGATGCAAGCACAATAAATCAATGATAATTGAATTATACCATTCATTATTCAAAGCATATTTCAGCTTTCTTCGTCTGTTCTTTCGTTGAGTAATGAAATAAAAATACGCACGAAAAAAGAACAAGGAGGAATTGTGCAATTCACGCGCCGAAATCTTCGCTTTCGTATTGTCCCAATCGTTTATTATTTCATTTAGTCGCGCGCGTTTTATTTCTTTGCATTTCCCCTCAATCTACTGCAGAATTTGCATTCGCATGGACGCTGTCTTTAGAGAATAAGTTATGAAATAAACGTGAGACTCGAGAAGGCTGCTGCGAGGATGGATGATGAAGACGCCAAGACTTTTTGTTGGCGCGAGAGCCGCGTTTACCAAATTTGCATTCGCGCAACTTGGAGCGAACGAAGGGAAAGAAAGATGAGCTAAAAGGCCTTTCTCTTTCCGCGAGCAAATTCGCTCAGTATTTTGCGCACGTCTTGTGCGCGCTTACGTAAGAAGTAAACGCACGCGTGCATGTTCGACGCGCAAATTGTTTCATTGTTCTAATTCACTAAATAATCGTTTGTGTGACAAATCGCCGCCTGAATAGTTATTAAATTATGTTAAGTGCTTTGCAACGCGTGCGCGCATTTTGCATAATAAAATTTAACACCATGAAGAGTAAGATTACAATAACAAACAGCTGATGGCGACAAGAACATTTCTACTGAATGTTATTAGAGTTGTTATTGAAATTCTAAACGTCCTCATTACATGGTAATGAGTGATAATACTGAGAAATAACTTAAAATTAATTTTTTCAAAGAAAATCTAAATTTGCCAAATCTTTGTCGTAGATTAAGAAAAAAATAGCAATTTAAACAACGCGTTGTAACGCCTCGTCGTGTTGAACCCGTTAACAAACGTGGGAGTGAAATTATTCACGTAATAAGCGTGCATTAGGAAAGCATTTGTGATTGTTTTAAAGTGCGGAACAACAAGCAGTGAACAAACCAACTGAACTGGTTTGATTCGGTGCCACTCGCCCCCAATAATATTTGCTCCGATTTGCATATTTGCATCTAAACATAACACACAGAACGTGTTTCATTCCTCGTCTATCAATCCGAATGGCATGCAAAAGTAATGCTGTTCCACCTTGATAAATGCGACCACTTTCGTTCTCGTTATCAAACGAAAGTAAAAGCTACCGCAACGCGCGATGTAATGCAAGCAACAACATCACCAGCAACAACAACAACAACAAGAACCTCGCTCGCGCGCGAATATAACAGTTATACATTCATCTGCAGAGGCGAGAAACGTGAACCTCTCGGTTTGCTCGTTCGTAAAAGCAGGCATGCAAGAGAATAAACCAAGTTGAGACCACCAAGCATCAATTCAAAGCCAAAGCGCGCGTGCGTTGTTAACTTTCATTAATAACTGTAAATCCGCAATGAAACCGGTAACAAACACACACCAGACTCACTCTTTTTTGCGCACAAACACGCACGCGTTCACGCTCAAACTCTTACTTAATAAATTCATCACTCGGCGTATAAATGAAAACGATTTTTTATACTTTAAGGAGCGGTAAAGGAGCGCACCAACTTTGCCTCTGTGTGTGCCTTGATCAGCTGGTCTCTTTGATTACTTACGCAATCCGCGATGAAAGTACAAGTCGAAAATTTACGTACAATGGCCGCCTTTTTCATAAATTTTACTTTTGTGAAATAACAATGCAATAATTCTTCGACTTTCATGCCATTTTATACAATTGCAGTCTCAAAAAAGACTTTCATTTTTCGTATTTTACAATTTATTCTCATGTCTTTTTATTAGTCGATTTTTTATGTATGTAAAACGTTGCTAATTAAATATTTCTTTTGTTACAGGTTAGTTAAACAAAAGCTCATCCGTGTAGTTACCAAATATTCAAAATGTAAGTTTTCTTGGCTTCTATTTGCTCATCGCTGACGTATTTCCTCAATATTTTAAATATTTACCTATCACATTTTAATTTCGCGAAAATATTATGATCCGAATGCGGCTAAGTGCAGTTAGACATGGCGAAAAAGAAAAAACGTGGACATATTTAATATGCGATGAAAAGCAGTACAGTGCAAATCTAATTTATTAGCGACTTTTACGAGCGTGAATACGAAATCCAGCACGTTATTTCTTGAAAGCGATTACAAAGTTGGGCGGCGGAATTATGCGCAATAAAGTCGCAATGCGACTGCTTAACGTTTGAAGGATGAGGGAAGCGGAAAGAAAAAACATAATACATATTAGTACAACAGCACAGAATCGTATGTTCAAGTACTTTGTTACTTGTTGCGGTTTACTTCCGGCCGTTTGCCAATAATAATAAAATAACGCGAATAAGATATATTGATCCATGAAAAGCATGTGTTTTTTTACATTAAACACGCGTGTGTGTGGTCAAATTGACGCAATTGTTGCCCTTGAAGAAATTCATATTCGCGCGCGCGCACGCGTACCATATGATTGAGAATTTATTATTGTTTCTGTATTTGGCAACAAACGTGTGGTGTGTCGTGTCCAGGAACACATTTTGCGCTTATTGAGACATGATTAATAATAGCCGTGGCGAAATGAAATTGAGTTAATTTGAATGGAAAGTTTTGATACAATTTCTGACCATGGTCAATATTCTTAGCTAATATCACATTGACTTATTTAACACACTTCATTAAGTCGTTTTTTTTTCCCCATTCTCGTTGTCGTCTTGTGCAATATGCGAGCGTAAAAAGTGGTTTCACTCGCATTTGAAATTTGCCATATTGTGACGGTCACCTTGGACGCGATTTAGTAACTCGACTAACACACTAAACTAAACTGAAGTTGGAGAGCCTCGCCGAAGACATAATCAGCTGACTCATTGCGCATTTGCTGAGAGACATTTAGCGGCCGGTGCCTTTCTACTCGAAGCGAAACCAAACCACAATAAGAAAAGGCGACACAATGCCATTGGGTTTCGGTCACAAGCAGCTTGGTGTTTTTTCGTTCCTCTTTGCCGCATTCTTTTTGCTGCTTTGTCTTGCTGTGAACATCTTCGATGCGGTAAATATTTTCAATTTGCAGCAGGTATTTGATGAGTTTTGTATTTCTGTGCTGGGAGATCGTTAAACATTAGTCAGGTGTAAAGTTTTTCTCAAATATGTCAAGAATATAATAGGAAAAAGCGCACAAGTAAATAAGTAATTCACTTACGAGCATTGCATTATGGATAGATTGTAAAAAAAAACGAGCGAATGAAGGAAACGAGAAAAGAAAGAGCCTTGTGTTCGTTTCGCTTCTCAACTAAACAACAATTACTTGTAAATGTCAAAATAATCTATTCCGTTGTTCGAATAAGAGCGTGGAGCACATAAGTACTTGAAAAAATTATTGAACATATGCTGTGGGCACAGAAATTGTCATTCTTCTTCTTGTCGAAAATATTTCTATATTCGCAATCCATTTATTTTATTTCATTTCACAATTGGTACACACGTTTGATATCATGATGTAACTAGGTAACTAAGGACACTGACAAGTAAAATAAATGATGTGTCACACGCGCTTGACTCGACGAAAAACACATTCATCGTTTGCGTTCGGATTTCTTTTTGCGTTCGCTCGCTCGTCGCTTTTATTTTGGCTTATTTTATTTCATTTTATTTTATTTTGCTAGCAGAATATTAAAGCGCACACATCGCACGTCAGTGTTGTTGTAGGTGGAGAACGGAAAAGGCAAAGAAGTTTTCCGTCTCTGCTGCGTTTCAAAGATATAATCGCCGGCCATCTGGGTGGTGGTTGATGTGTGGAAAAAGACGTGTCCTAGTATCAAACTCTTCTCTTCTTTTGGGTGAGAGACGTAACGCGCGGACTTTCATTAATCTTACTCGCGCGTTCGAATGACACGTTCGCTTTTTTCGGTTAAAACATGATGATGAACTTTGTTCGTTCGCTCAGGGAGCGTTTAGTCCTCCGTTTACACACGATATCATTATTCTCATACGTTGAATTTCTACCTCTCCGATTATTAGTAGCTGGTTGCAATTTTTCCATCAGGAAATCGGGTGTAACAGCGGCTTGACCCATTCGAGTGTAAAAGCAACCTATTCAAACACGCAACCCTTAGTTTTACTCATTCAGGGTGCGTCTGCTTCGTCTAAATTCCACTTAATGTCATCTTGTTTATGGCGAAGAGCCCTTTAAAGCGCGTTTTTTGTCTTTGGAATATTGTACATTCTTTTATAACACGCCTTGCGAGCGAGCATACATTTCCTTCTTCTTCGTGCCTTGAGAGGGCGAACGGCTACAATGTGTGTAGATTCTTGAGACGCCTTTTATGACAACGACGACGACGACGACGTCTGTCACTTTATTGCATAGCGCAGTGCGCCCTTAAACGCATTAAATTTGGCCCGCTCCAAAGAAGGAATTCGTGCCGAGCCCATTTACGTATTACGTATTATAATAAGAGATTATAATATACGACGCATGCAAATTTACGAAGAGCATGGCAGCCGGAGCCGGAATTTTTCGTTGCTTTTGAGGGGGTTTTGAACGACCAAACCACTCAATATGCATAAGTATTGTAAATTCGTTCGAAAAGGCAATATGCGTGCTGTTAAAGTCAAAAGCGTCTTGAGGAATATGTGGCATATTCGTCTTGTTCGCGCAATGTATTATTCTTTTCATGTTCTCATTTTCATTCATTGAGGGGCAGCAACGCGGAACCAATTTGGCTACTCTGCCTCTGCCGCCATCGCCGCCGCAAGAATTTTTCTCGCAATCTGGCATTTCTCAAGCATATTTTACATGCGAGCGCGAAGCAAACGCAATTTTCATCTTTCGCGTTTGCTTTTCATTTCGTCTGCTATTACATTTTAATCAAAAAAAAAGACGAAGGAAGCAAAGAAGAAGGCAAAGTATTACCTATTCGTCGGTATTCGTTTATTTCGCATTAGTCAATTGCGGGCGAGCAACTAGGACGCGACACGCACCAAGCGAAAGCAATCAAGGACACGCTTTTTTCTCGTATTCTTCTTTTTTTATTATACCTTTGTGTCTGCTCGCTGTTTCGCTGTTGTGTATTCGATTGCGTGCCTCGTGGTGGAAAAAGTCAACCAAGCGTACGTGTATTAGTCGTATGTTGTTTGTCCAAGTCTGCAACGAGACAGGACGTCTGTCGTCACTTGGCATACATACAATGAACTCGGCAAATGGTGAAAATGAGGTAATTCTAGTATGTCAACCGACATGTAAATCGATACTTTTCCTCTCGTGTCGGCGAGGCGTGCTGGTGGCACTTGAGGGCAAAGTATTTGGACACCGGAAACTCACTGCTACTGCCTGATGGTGCACATGTCCTTTTCCAGAATGCGCGCATGTGGATGACATAATATGCATAGTTACTTGAGTTTTGCATTACATTCACGGAAATGAGCCAGGGCAAAAAAAGGGATGTGAGGTAGCGCGAATACTAATGACAATGATACACTGCGGTTGGAGATGCGGTATTCCAGATGTTGCGAATCTCCTGCCTGGATTTTTGACGAAATGCAAATCTTCCAAGAGACCGAAAGTCTTGACGAGATTGAAATCGCATCATGTGCGCGCACCAACGCAAAATCGAAACGAGAAAATAGATTACTTTTACTTCTTTATGCAATGCTGTTCTACTCTCGCGCGGCGTGTAGCTCACTGGCTCACTTCTTTGGCTGGCTTCTTCGGATCAAGGTAGATGTACCACTTTCACTTTAATTTAAGTGTTATGCGATTGAAGCACACGGCTTATGTAACACGAACGAGCAACGTGCGCCGCAAAGGAGTCGACGAAAAAGATGAAGCATTAACCAGAACACAACAACAATGGAGCAAAAGGCAACGAATAATAATGACTTGGATGATGAGTAATATAATTCTTGCAACATTACGTTTTCAGCTACAAATAGCCCAAGAAATTGAACGGAAAGTGAATGGACCGATGATGAGCATTCTGCGAAATTATTCGCGAATAGCCACATGAATGAAGCATCACGATGTGCCGCGAAACAATGAAGAAAAGAGCAAACATATTGGGAAATTGCTTGCTTACTTGCTTGCTTGCGCGCGCGTGCAAAATGACGTAATCTTTTCGTTTTCATTCGCGCACGTTTTTGTATATCGAAAAGCATGCCGCATTTTGCTTTTGCAAGAGATTGAACACGTTGCGTTGTGCTGTGTGTTGTTCTTTGCAATGACGAGAGAGGCCAAACCAGACGCCCGCTCGCTTCGGTAACTTTCCAAAGTGAAAGTGCAAATTTGAGCATGCCGTATGTGTATTGAATTCAAAACGGCACGCACGCGTACTCTTTATAAATGATATTTAAAATTTATGTGGCACGCGAGATGATTTTTTCATTGCGTGGTGGAGGAGGAAGAGCAGCAGGAGAAGGCAATATTGTTTTCAACACGAGGCGCGCATCTTTACACGCCGGAAACTTCTCAAGTCAGACTTCCGTTGACTTTGTGCTTGAGCAAACGGCCGGGCCGTAGCACACTTGAGCCTTCATTGCCGCCGCTCAACACTTGAGACGACTGAACGATTGTTGCTGGTTGTTGTTGGATTCCCATTCGGTTGAACGTGGAGGGCATCCGCGCCTTTATCCGGGCAATGGTCAGAAACAAAGGACGCGCGCGCGTTCCTGCAAACGTCTCACTACTTAGCGCCGCACGCATCGCTGATTACATTCCCATTCAATCTTCCCCTCATACACACACCGGCAGAGTGAGAACGAATGCACTCGATTTACTCTTGGGAACGGATCGTATTCATGCGTTCTATCTGTATTTATTTATCTAGGAATGCCCTACGCCGCTTGCCGCCATTGTTTTTTATTCGTACACGCAAAATTGAGCGATGCGTATAGCGAGCGCAGTTTGGAAAGTGGACGGCTGGGAAATTAATTAAACTGGCGGCTGCACCCTCGCAACAACAACTCGTCCGGCACATTATTTTTTCGTAATTTGTAACCGCTTTGAGCGCAAACGCGCGCGCGCGCGCGCTATAGTCGCACCTGGCACACAACAGCATAATACAAATGAAAGAGAGAAATATAAAAAAGCCGAACAACGAAACAATGAAACAACAGGAAACAACGCGCCAAGCCGGCCAGTTATATTGCAATCATACAAATTTACAAGTAGTAAACTTGCTACTGCTGCTGCCCTGGCTGTTGTTATTATTTATATTTATGAGCAAATGTAACGAATACAAATTCTTGGTCAGCTAACAAATTCTCGGAGTCTTAGGTCGAGGAAAGAATTAACTTACGATTAACACATGAAGAACAAAATGAAACAAGATTCCCACGATGTGCGAAGCGTATAATTGAGGCGATGAAAAATTAATGTGCAATTAAAGCACGTCAAGCAGGACTTGCTCGAATTCTTCGACTACTGTCTAGGAATGGTGCAGAGTGATGTCTATTCTTCAGAGAGGGGTGGGGTGTACGGAAAAAAAATACTAACCTTTGTATACGTGGGCAGGTTCTCGAGGTGCGTCTTCTTCGTCAACTTCTTATTCTTAAGGTTAAGGCTTATTTTACCTACTGAGGTAGAAGCGAAGCCCTTTCACGAAGTACGCCGAAGACGATGGGCATTAAAACCAGGTAGAATTGTTGAATTCGTTGCTCCAGCGACTTACTCTTCGAGATACCAGTTTGTTGAATTTTTTTCTTATTTCACATATATGTGCGTGTCCGGTGGTGGTATTAAACGCATAAAGGTACACACGTATCATTTCTCGAAAGAGCACACGCAGGTATGGCAGCGGCAGCAGCAGAGAGAAGCGAAAAAGAAACTTGGAAATGAAATACGCGCGCGAACATGCATTTTATGTGCGTCGGGACGCGAATCGTAAAAGCGCAATCGGCGCAAAAGTAATGAAGAGACTTTATGCTGCATTGCGTTGTACAATTATTCACCGTGAGGAGCAAGTTAAGTGCCAACTTTAAGCGCATTAAAAATACGCCAATTTCTCTCGTTGTGAGTGCTTCACAAAAATGAATAAACGACTTTTAAGGGGCAAGAGACAGGAAGGGAGTGAGATGGATGGAAAAATTCCATCATGTTGAAGTTTTTCTGTACGTGCGTGTTTAAAACAATAATGACACATTTATTCATTGTGATTGAATATTGGAATATGAGGAGGAGACGTAAAGAATTTTGAGTGACAATGAGGAAGAGGAAACAACTGGCAGAGTGCGTTCAAGGGCTGCGCACATTTGAGTGTTGAATTTCATTGATCGATCAAGTTCTAGCTATGCGGGCCATCTAATTATTAAATTGCGTATCCAAAGCTTCTCGCTTTGCGGTTGGGTAATAGAAATAATAATATACCAGCATCGTACGAGATGATGCTGGTACTCTTCATGGCTCTAGAGATGAAGGAAAGTATAATCAAAAAGTCCCAAAGTGCCAAAGTCCGTCCGGGGCAGAGATGGATTTAATTACATCAATTACACAAACGCAATGACAGGTTACTCAAGTTAAACGCACAAATATTCGTGTCAGGGACAAAGAAATATTTCTCTCTCTTCATTTTTTTGTTCGCTCTTCTTGCTTTGACGTTTTATTTATACGAAAAGCCCTCGTTCGATGAGGAACAGCGTACAGCTGTACATTTAATACGCAAGCAGCGTTTTTGGCGGTTGGTTGCTTAGTTGCTGCACCCCAGGTGAACAGTAGTTGCCAACTGGAAGGGCACAACTTCTGGCTTCCTTTTTTATTTTGGCGAATCTAACCCCTCTTTCGGCGACATTGCGCGCGCGTGTGGAAGAAAGCTGGAAAAGCAAGGCAACAACGCGCGAGCACCCCTTGGAGCACAGCTGCCCCCCGAAAAACGTATTCGTAATGCGTGTTGCGCGTTTGATTCGCTTCGTCTCGTAGCGTGCGTCAGTTAGTTCTTCGCCATCGGTAAGTTGGTGGCGCTGCATGCGTAAGCGAGGGCTCGAGGCGCCCTTTCATATCGTTTCGGGTTTAGTACCGCACCGAAGTGGTAGCGATGCGTGTTGAAAGTTTCGTCGCGCGCGCGTTTCTTTCGAAACCAACCACGAGTAATCGAGTCACAGCCAGCTCCGCGATTTCGTGATACATTTCTAAGCTGCTACTTGTTAAATCATAATATTTTAGTCGGTGTGTTGTTTAGTGAAAGAAGTGTTTTCTTAGTCAATATCAAATAATTCTGTGAGTGTGCAATTTTATCTAGTGAAAACCGGGTGCAACCAACCGAATTCCGAATGCGAATTACCTGCGGAATAATTAGGCGTAAGTAGGCAAAGATCCACAAGTAGAAAAATGTGGAAACGGTTGACTTTAGATTAGGACACGTACCTTCTTAGCGGGGTGAGAGTCGTAAAATAAAACTCTTGATCGACGTGACTTTGACGAGCAAAACCTACCTGATGCATTTCCGTACATGACCGCTTTGTAGGTAGCACGTTTTTCCGAGAACAAAGAATTAGCCTACTGTTACCACGATTCTAGTCGCTCAAATCTTCCATCACTTAATGGGCTTCGTCGAAACTATAAAACGTAAATCCTATAAAACATTATTACTTGATCACATTATTACATTACATAATTGCAAACTTTTGCTCCGCAAAGTTCGGAATTGTATTCCAGAAGGTTGAAAGTTTACGCGGGAAACACACTCGTGGATGATAAAGTCGCCTTTTTTTGTTTAATATATGCGTGCCGGAGATATTCATTAAAACGCACGCGCACATGTGACGCATATTTAAAACTCGCCCCTTTGGGGTAGCACGCCGAACGGCTTTTCCATATGCATCATCATTATCATCATCATCGTCGTCAGCGTCACCGCACGACGGACGGTATATATCACATCGCATCGCATTTGTCATATTCAAGCAAGCGTGCCACATGCCGTATGCGTTTTGATTTAAATTCAAATCAACATTTGTCCAGGAGTAGAGAGATACGCGTGTATGTTGCTGGGTTGGTTTTTTGTGTACCAGCTCCTCCATCCACGCATGTTGATATGTGCCGGGTGTGTGCGTATGTACATCTGGCACGTATTCAAATTGCTACCACCGTGCGTGCATACGTGATGCGTAATCAATGCGAATGTGAAAACTCCCCCTCGGTGTTGATAGTGAGCAATAACAACAGCAGCAGCAGTAGCAGCGAGCGTGTTTCTGGCATTCGAGTCATGCGCATGTGGAGGTTAATCCTTTAATTGTGCGTCGAGGTCAACGCACCTCTCTCGGTGGTGCACAATTCGCATATTTTTTTTATTCAGGCGACTTTGCTCCTCCGCAATGAATGAAGACGAAGCAGTAGAATAAGAAGACGACGAATAATGTTGTTTGCTGGCCGGGTATGGTTCACCCTCTCTTGGCAACAGGTTGAACGTTCGTCCTTTGTGTAGTCGTCCTGAGCGTGCGCGCGCACGCAAAAAGCAAGGATGCAATTCATGTTTCCGCGCGTTGCGGTGGTGGTGCCAACGAACTCTCAACCGCGATTGGAAACAAAGAGGTGCGTGCTTGCCGGCGCCGCCACCACTACCGCTCCTGCTCGTACTAGGTACAACAACACGTGTTGGTATAACGTTAGGAATGTACGAGGGATGTATGGGACCCGGAAAGTTTGCAGGACTCGTATGCGTAAATTGCTGCGTGCACACTCATCTTCATTTAGTTTGATGCGTTTCGGATTCCGTGTTTTTAGCGGTTTTTGCGGGAGCCAGCTTGTTGCAACAGCAATAGCAGCAAGCGCTAATAATTCACGCTGGGGTTGCAACCCTCAGACTTGCGGAGACGCGTGGAACGCAGGAGCAAGTTTCCATAGAAACGCAATACCCCTCCGCGCATTTCGGTCGTTCTCCTCTCTATGCTGCGTTGCTCCAGGCGGCGGTGTGCATCGACATCGATCGTGTCGCCGCCACCCGCACCCAAACTGTCTGCTGCATCAACACACAAGTAATAGCACGCGTTCGCCGCCGCCGTGCGCACACAAAGAGCGAAATTGACAGGCGAATGCATCCCTCCGTACGTTCGGATGGCCGTTCGTCGCACCCTTGTTGGCTGTGGGGGTGCGCAACAGCGGCGGCGGCAGTAGCGGCGTGTTCCGCATGCATGTTGGTGGTTTGATCGTTTATCAAGCACGTCTAGACGCGCAGACTGTTGCGGGAAAAGTTTTCATTCTCTGTCTGGCGCGTTCGCATTCATATTTATTCGCTTGCATATTAAATCGTAATTCATAATTGAAACGAACTCCTGCGCCGCCGCTGCCGCCGCCAACAACCGTGTACCGAATGGAAATCCTGCTCATTGGAAGTTTTTAATTTACATCGGTATACGATGTATTCATCAGCGACAAAATGAATTCAAACAAATATAAAGTACAAGATTGAGCAAATAGAATGGAAAACAATTACATTAAGAACTCATATTTTTTGCATGGCTTGTTGTCTTGTGTCCTGTATCCTCGAGTGTCCACATAACAGAATGATTGGGAGTTGGAACTTGTTGCTGATTTTTGAATTTGATTTACAGGGATGACGGTTAATTGAAACATGGCATCACCGGCTCCTTCTATTGAATCACTACCTCGTGCAAATTCAATTGGATCATTCGGCGATCACGCCGACTACTTGTCGCTCTCGTCGTTGGCGGACAGCCCGTTGACGGTTAGCGGTTCATCGCCGCCGGTGAGCGACTCAGCAGAGCGAGACCACGAAGTAAACGGCGTCGTCGTGAACATCGGCAACAGCCTGATTGGCAGCATTGGAGGCTGTGGCGGCATTGGCGGTGGCATCGGCAACAACGGCACCAGCAGTCTGCAGTGCCTCAACTGTCGCGACACGACATCGCTCAGCGAGGCGAACGTCCTCTCGACGTGCTACCACACTATCTGCACGAACTGCTACGAAAAGAACAAATTCACGTGCCCCCGGTGTCAGATTGACTCGATCGAGGGTATACTCAGCAACATCTTGCTAAGCGCCACTGAACCTTTGGACGGCGGCGCAATTATCTCGCCGGCAGTGCGCTGCACCGGTTGCAAGAAGAAGAAGTTGGACGCGATTGCGCGCTGTTTTGACTGCGCCAATTATCTGTGCTCCAACTGCGTTATGGCGCATCAATTTATGCACTGCTTCGAGGGCCATCGAGTCCTGAATTTGGACATTAAAGACGAACCCTCTGCACAACAGCAGCAGCAACAACATAAGAACAACAGCCTTACGAACGGCACTACGACCACGTTCTCGAATAACATTACAAACAACGCAGAGAAACCCATGTTGTGCCCGAAGCATAAGAGCGAAGTGCTCAAGTATTATTGCCGCACGTGTGCGGTGCCCATCTGCAAGGATTGCATAACCATGGAGCATCCTGCAGGATTGCACGATTGCGAACACATTACGGACACGGCGCCGAAACAGATTGAAGCCATATCGCACGCCATCCAAGAAGCGAAAGCCAAGGCGACGGATATCAAGAATGTCCTCAAGAACGTGGAGCACGCATCCAGCCGGCTGCAGGTCCAATATCATAAGGCACAGAACGAGATCAACGAAACGTTCCAGTTTTATCGGTCCATGCTCGACGAGCGCAAACAGGAATTGCTGAAGGAGCTCGAGAGCGTCTTCTCCGCCAAACAGATATCATTAGGAGTAGCGACGCAGAAAGGTCAAGATACAGTTGATAACATTTACAAGACCTGTGAATTTGTGGACAAATTGAACAAATGCGCTAGCGTGGTAGAGATTATTATGTTCCGCAAGCTGTTGGATACGAAACTGCAGAGCCTATTAGGATTCAATGTTGATCAGAGCGTGCAGCAGGCGTGTGACCTGGAATTTGTATCCAACTATCAGGCGATACAGGTTGGGGTGCGCAACACGTTCGGGTACGTGCGCAGCAATTCGGAACCGGTTGTTGGACCGAGTAAACAGCCGCCGATTGCACGGCCTACGGGTGGTGGCTGCGGAGGTGGGGGTGGAGGAGGCGGTAGCGGCGGTGGTGGCTCCAGCTCAAGCGGGAGCAGCGTGAATGGCAGCTCTGGCAGCCTCAACGGTGGCATTCATTGTCCGTTCTCGATCTCTTCATCTAGCCAATCAACCTCTCCGTTTGAAAGCAACATTATCACGAAGCGCTTCAGCAGCGCGCACAGTCTAGGCCTATTTTCAACTACCGTCGGCGATATGAATCTCAACGGTATCAATTCCTACGAAAAGTGGTCCAACGGTGGTACCGAGAGCATTTTCCCCAATGGGGTCAATGAACCCTACATGGGTAGCGGCGTCAATACGACCGACTTTGACATTACGAGCAAATTGATGTCGACTACGATCTTCCCGCCAAAATCACAAATCAAGCGCCAAAAAATGATATACCACTGCAAATTTGGCGAGTTTGGAGTGACAGAGGGCCAATTCACCGAGCCGAGTGGCGTGGCTGTGAACGCGCAAAATGATATCATCGTCGCTGACACGAACAACCACAGAATTCAAATCTTCGACAAGGAGGGTCGCTTCAAGTTCCAGTTCGGCGAATGCGGTAAACGTGATGGACAGCTTCTGTATCCAAATCGCGTCGCTGTGGTGCGCACCTCTGGTGATATTATCGTGACGGAACGCTCGCCCACACACCAAATACAGATCTACAATCAGTACGGGCAATTCGTGCGCAAGTTTGGCGCGAATATCCTGCAGCATCCACGCGGTGTGACCGTGGACAACAAGGGGCGCATTGTGGTCGTCGAATGCAAAGTAATGCGAGTCATCATCTTCGACCAATCGGGCACCGTACTGCAGAAGTTCGGGTGCTCCAAACACCTCGAGTTCCCCAACGGAGTTGTGGTCAACGACAAGCAGGAGATCTTCATCAGCGACAATCGCGCTCACTGCGTCAAAGTATTCAGCTACGAGGGTATCTTCCTGCGGCAGATTGGCGGCGAAGGAATCACCAACTACCCGATTGGCGTGGGTATCAACGCCGCCGGCGAGATCCTCATCGCCGACAATCACAACAACTTCAACCTCACCATCTTCACGCAGGATGGGCAACTGGTGTCGGCGCTCGAGTCTAAGGTCAAGCACGCGCAGTGCTTTGACGTAGCGCTGATGGACGACGGATCGGTGGTGCTTGCCAGCAAGGACTATCGCTTGTACATCTACCGCTACGTGCAAGTACCGCCAATTGGGCTGTAGGCGGCGGCGACTGCCCGGCGCACCATCACAACCATCTCTTCTGCTGCGTCTTGTTGTAGTACCGGAGGAATTGCAGTTGGTAAAAAGCGCTAGAGGCTCTCACTCAGCTCAAACTCGATAGAGACAAACATTGATTGCGCGCAAATTAATACGCGAAACAAACAAACGAATTGGGTATTGTATTACTTTCGAATTGTTTCCACTTTATATACATTCGTACACTCTAGTACTTCTTCTTTCGTGTGCGTTTTCTATCTATCTATAAATAGTTTATGATTTTCGTCGTCAAAGAAGAAGACGAAGTTGATGAGATGATGATGTTGATTGATTAAGGCGCATCCAATGTGCCTGATGGTACGTGATGATGGTCCTCGTCCGCTCGGCGGACACGTCCCGTTGCCGTACACCTTTTTGTTGATGCATTTTTAAACATGCGGAAAGGGCGCACCACCCGCCAGAGCGAGCGCACGTATCGTCAGGTATGTTCGTCGTCCGTTGGTGTGTTACACACACCGAAATTGAGCGTGTGCGCTGTTAGTTAGTTCTCTTTTTTTATTAATATTATTATTTGTATATGGTTTAGAGATTATGGTTGAGAATATGCCCCGAACATTTACGCGTCCCACGTTATAGACACGTCCCCCCCTCAAAGAAAGCAAAAAGAAGCGAAACAAGTTTGTTTCGTGTGCGAGAGACGCACACGCAAACTGTTTAAGCAAAATTCTAATATAATTGTTGATTTTTCCACATTATTGAATTCAAGAATTTACAAATTCAAGTCCACAACAAACTAAACGGTTTTGTATGCGAATAGTTTTGTAACGTTGATATTTTTAAAATTTGTACGAATTTGACAAAACGATTTTTTATTGAATATCATCAAATTTTGGATTAACGCCCAAACGACACAAAACCAAACCAATATAAAAAGCAAACAAACAGCTGAAATAGAAGAAGCAGAAAAAACTTGAAGATTTATTTCATGTTCATTCAACAATGCGACCAATTAATAATGAGAATCTCATTAATTATTAGATTGGTTTCGACATTCGTGACATGATAATATTATATTGTTGATTGAATTTGTTTCGAAATGTTTGAACGATACGAAAGAAACGTAAACTCCAAACGAACAATTCCACGATGAAAACTTGAGGAATTTTGCGTTATGAAAATGAAAACAAAACATAATAATAATAGCAAGCAAGATGCTGAGGATGATTAAGAAGAAATCTACATATAATAATTGAATGATATATTATTATATATAAATATCTATATTTTAATATGAGTGTATGGTGTTGTGAATGTCCGTAGCATTACACATAGATAGCGCGTTGTTGTTTTTTGGCGGGAATAATTAAAAAGCCGCGTTGTTAGCTACCCCTAGTCACTACCCTCGAAACTACCCCCCTCTTCTAATGATTAATAATTAAAGTAATGGAACAACAAGACATAAGAGAAAAAGAGTACTTTTCATAAAATATATACATATATATTATACTTAAGTAATGATAATGCACGAAAGGCCAACGGAGAATAAGGACGAAAATTATTTTCGTCACCTCATCCTCCTCCCCTCCGAACGTTAATAACGAAGGTGGTGATAATGATGAGGATGATGGTAAGAGAAAAGAAAAGAAAAGAAAACGTGTAGTAGTACTTTGTGACTTCTCAATGTTAAATTTAATAAACACACACGACAAACAAACAGGAACACACACAAGAAGAAAGAAAAAGCAACCAAAAACATTTACACAAGATACTAAATTAACCACAGAAGCATCGTAAATATTATCAATCAAGTAATTGATGTTAATTATTAAACTTAAGGAATTTCAAGTGAAAATGAAAACAATGCAAAAAATATGAACGGAAATCAATTGAAGAATATCAAATAATAGTTTTTCTACTGTCATATTACAATTTAAGGCTATTTAATTTTTAAAAAAACTAACTAAACCAAAAGTAAGTAACGTATAGAAAAAAAATGCAAATGGAATTATGCTTACGAACAAGTCATGAATACTTCAATGATAGTTGGCGTTTCGGTTGTGTTAATTTTTCCAACGAACAACAAACACAAGTAGGATATAAAGTCAAGTGACGGCGCCATCAATTTGTCTTTCTCGTTTATGAAACTTCAAAACTAGCCCGAAATCAGAGTCTTTCTTAAGTTTTTTATGCATTAATTGTTACAATCTTTCAATATCTCTACGACTATTACAACTTTACACCTGAAAGCACGCGAAAGGAATTGATTTAATTTTTTTTTTGGGAAAAGTGTTTTTCATTTTTTTTGCTCTAATTTGTTTTATATTATTTTTAGTCTTCTTTTTTGTTATTGTATTAGTTTTTTCATCTTCCTTCTTCTGACTACTACTCAAAACCCCGCCCTTATTATTATTTTGTTGAACCACCACGAACTATGCGAGAATTGAGCGATGAAAGCATTCAACAACAATGAAATCGTCTCGTTTAATAAGTTAATAATCAATTAATCATTTAATGAAAACCAAGATCGAAACTATGCTCACAACACCAACAAGTTGAAAATTGAATTTTTGCAATAGAAACAGCGGAAAAAGAAAGCGCGGTGCATGCAATATTTTTTTCTTCACCAATAATAATGATAATACGACATACAAGATATATTTTTCTATTTGTGAATTTTGAATTACTTTTATTGATTATTAATTATTATTATTAGTTGTAGTAAGTAGTAATATATTTGTTTGTTAAATGCTGCCAAGTTTAAGATATAAAAAAATAGCCAAGAAGAGTGCGCCCCTCTCGTCTCGACACTTTAAATAATTATTATCACTACTATTATTACGATTATTATTATTATCATCATAATGATTACTATAAATGTGCATGCAAAAACACACACTAGCTCTCAGCTTTTCCACCGGTTTGATTACTATTATTATTAATACTATTATTATTATTATTTGTCTTTGATTATTATTCATTATTATTATTAATATTATTGCTATTTTTATTATTATTTGATCAGAGAGAGAGAGCACACACTATTAGATTATCATTATTATATTAGTTAGGGTGTTTATTTGTCGTATTTTGAGTTTTTTGTTTTACGTTTTACTTCTTTATTTTGCATTATTATTATTATTATTATTATCAACAGATCATAATACGCCGATTGCGTTTTCTTGAGGAGCGAGCACAACGTATTAGGCACTTGATTAAAATGCGCGCAACGGACTGATGTTTGACATAAAAAAAAACTGGATAACGCAATACGCAATTTGTGTTGCACACTTAGAGAATTATTATTATTATATAATTATATGATTATTATTAATTATTATTAATATTAACTAATTATTTGGCGCCCTTTGCATTCGCCATCTTGGTGTGCTCGTGCCTTAAACGAAACGCAAATCATCAGCATTTACATTATTACCATTTATTATTATTATTATTTTTATTATTATTTATGCCCATTATTATTATTTATGTTGTTATATAATCTATTTTGATAAAATGGTTAAACGATTAAGCGACAACAACAACACTAAGAGAAATTGAAAAATAGAAATAGCACAAGCGATCGCTACAAAAAAAAGAGCGCGGGGGCAAAGCGATCTCATCCTATATTATTAATATTACATTTTTATTATTATTATTGCATAATGCATATATACACAGACACACATACATGAGATGGAGCAAGCGTAGGGAAAGAATGAGAGTTAGGCAAGTTTAGGGATGAATTTAAGTAAAGCCAGGGAGAGAGAGTGAAAATCAGTCCTCTTTTTTATTTTTAATACGATTATTTTTCTTTCAATATTATAGTAAGAAGAAGAAGGAGGTTTATTATTATAAAGTAAATATTTTCTAGGTAGTTACTATTAAATTTATACGAAACGACTGGACGCGCGCGGTACTTCTCGTGCTTGTTGCATTTTTTATATAGATTTTTGCTGTTTACATTATTATTATTATTAATATTATTACGATTCTATTATTTCTATTAATATTTGAGTTTGTTTCGAATTTCTATGCAATAATGATTATTCGGGGGGATGATAAGGCTTTTTCCAGAGTCATTGCGCGCTCGCACTCACGCACGCGCTCTTTGATTAATTAAATTAGTACGCATTCGTCTGTTTTTGTTCATATATTAAACATTGCGTTACACGATTATACAAAAGGACGGTGTCCTTCCGACAAGTGTTAAGTTGTTTTAGTTTTTTTGCTACATGGACGTCGGTCGCATACTTACCGTGTGTGGTTGCGCACTCGCGAAAAAGAAAGTAATAGAATTTGCGTCCAGAGTATACTCTATTTTTTCTATATACTATATAAATAATTAAATATATAATAAATATTATTGTTCCTCAATGAGACTGCTTCGGAGGCACACCGTCAAATGTTGATGCAGATGATGATGATGATAATAATAATTAATGGCTGACGACGCGATGACTCTTTGGGAATATTCATTAAAACTTATCGGTTCTATTAACTACATTCGATTATTGCAAGCAACAACATGAATGAGTATCTTGCAACTCATTTGCGACGATGGCTATCACATATAGTATTTTTTTATTTGTTTTTTTTTTGTCAAAGATGCAGCAAGCCGACGCCGCCGAGACACGAAAGAAATCTATTATTATTATTATATTATTATTATTATTTAGTAGGAAGAGCAAAATACGAAAGAGGAAAGAAAACAAATAAGTACGAAAAGCACATTTAATCAATCAGTTTTTTTATATATATTATACTTTGTTGTTATTATTATATTAGTTATAAATTGATAAAAATTGTTCTTAAATTAAATGTACATTGTTTTGTTTTTGAATTTTTGTTGTAAATGCTTTTTTAATTATAATAATACCAGTTCTGCAGTTTTCATTATACAAAAAATGATACGACTTTCGCACTTGTTGTTTTACCAAACGAACAGAAAACTAAAAACATTCCACCCCCAATTGATGAAAAATATTAACAACGACCCCATCAGTGAGCAGACTATATAACAACATTTATAAATTGTACTTTTTTTATTCTTTGTTTTAGTTATTTTTTCATAGATTTTTTTAGTTTCCTGTGTGATGCAAAGTATTTTGTTTATTAGATGCAAATATTTGGCAATGAATGACTTGACTAAGTAAAATACAAAGTCACTCATTGACAACACGAAGACGTAGTCAGTAAAGTATCTATCGATTTGCAAGGTAATGTAATTTGTTTAATTTGCTTTTGCTAATTATTTTGAATTTTTAGTTTGTGTGTTTTTTACTTGCGGTGATGGCACGACGGCTGTGATGCACGGCAAGCACTCTTCAGGACAGAAGCTTCGACTTTTCTCCAAAAAAATCTTGCGTCTCTCAAACAAAGTTGAAATTTTATACTTAGGACTTAAGCGAACCAACTTAAGTACTAAAAAATCACATCACATACGCATTGAAGACAAACTACAACTAGACATGAAGGCTTTAATAATAATAATAGTAGTAATCTAATTCTCTTTTATCTTTTGAAACTATTCATCACTTGTACAACAAGCTGACCGTTTTTTGGCAAATTGAATACAAATGTAACACTGAATGCACTTCATCCGCATAATGATGAAGAATGTGACACATTCGCGTCGATTTTGAACAATCTTCCTGGGGCCCAACTAATGCAGATTTATATGAAGCATATAGAAATACTTATTATAAATGATAGGATAGAATACTGATAACGATAATATGATGATCTTCGTATTATTACCATTTGACAGCTGTACACTATAAGTCTAAATAGTGTGTGTGTTATTTATTGATGACTTCATTATTATAACTCAAAAGTACTTGTACTTTACACATACTTACCACTTAAGTAATATGAAATGATGAGGGCGAAACATGATGATGAAGATGAAGAAATTGTGGAACATTTGCAACATAGCCATGTGTGATTTAATGGAATCATAGTCATTAGTCGTTTAAGTCTCTAATAACAATATATTAATTATTATTACTATTAAATATATTATTGCGTAACTTATAATTAATGAGTAAGTAACTATTAATAGCGAGTTGTAGGATAGCGTTTTCAAGTTAAAATCATATGATATATATTATATATTTATAAATATATTTATTATAACGATGTACGAGAAACAAATGGAGCAAATGCGATACGCAGAAAATGTGCGCAAACGAAGTGGAACATTTTCTCTAATAAAATTGCTTTGCATTCATTCAACAATTAGACATGAAACATGCAAAACTTTCTCTCGTTTTGTTTCACATTTTTCGGTAAGACTGATTCGAGATACATACACATGATAACGATGATAGCGTTGATAATGATGAAGATGATAACGACGACGACGACGAGGATGATACAACTTGTATTTCTTCTTATGATGAAGCAAAACACTTAGTGATGTTGCGCAGAGTCAACCCCCCTCATTTTTGCACGTTTAGACTTACTAAATACTAAATGTTTAAATAAGCTAAACTTAAATGTAACTAGCTAGTTGATAGCAATCTATAATGTTGAACTAAAACTTGATGATGATGATGATGATAAAGAGTGAATTGAATCAAAACTATTTAATGCAACACAAAACACCTACGAATACCGTCCTCATATTATGGCATTTCAATATAAATGAATGAAAGTATTGCAAAATAAAATGATATCTCGTCCATGTGTTTACTGCGCATGAATATCATAATGGATGCAAAATCAAATACAAAACATAATATACACACAGCTATAATAAATGTAACAAAAACAAGAAAGTAGGAGAAGTAAAAGAACAATATGCCAACAACAGGGGGGTTGCCACTTCAATATTGTTGCGTTTACCTTCATGTCAATTACTCTAGGGAACATTTATCTATTTTATCGTATCCTCACATCAAAGAAAGCAAACAACCAACTGACAACTCTTAATGAGTGCCACACTACAATACACAATACATATTAATTAATTATAGCTACATTAAATAATTAAACAAACCAATTTTTCGTAAGCTCTTTCATTTTATTATGGACTTGTAAAGTCTAGTTAACAAATGGACTGCGCATTAAACTTAATGATGATACTTTGCTGGCTCGTACGCTGAACTTAACTCAAACACCCCTTGCTTCGTTTCTTTGCAACGCATTGAAATTACTTTATCTGAAAATCTAACGTTAAGAAGTATGAGCCGCTCACACATTCCCGTCGCACAATATTAATTACTTACATCTATTATTATAACATTGCATATGATAATTGTACACTTAAGACATATTACACGTAAGAATAACAAATACAAAAAAACGTAATTGTCTCTTGAATTGTTAAATGTGTATATTGCATGATCATGAAGATGATGATATTCCAATGAATTAATTAATTAATTATGCATTAAGTAAAGTGTAAGGATAAAAAAAACATATGCAAAAAAAATACCCAAAAAAATTGATAACGTAACGGTGAATTGAATTTATGAATTGAGTACTTACTATATATTGTTCCAGATTATAAATGATAGAGATTAAACAAAAAATTATTAACGATGATGAAAGAAACCCAAAAAAATAAGAAGAAGAGTTGTGGAAAAAACGATATGAAATTTTTATACATTTTTCGCAAATTTGCTCATGTTGTGTATGATGAAGAAGTAACTTTAGAAATTGTTGTTGTGCACTACTCGTAAAATACTAATAAGGTATAAATTTAATAGGTGAACAAACCAAGAATTGCACTGTTATTGCGCCACGCCGCAGAAGTCCACACAGACACAAAAAACACGCATTTACAAGAAACAAACAAAAATTCTCAACACTACAGAAAAAATAAGTTTCTCGAGACATTTCTGCGCACTTTTCAAACTTCATTAGTGTACAATTTAAGGCACACAATAATAATTTTCGCACTCGTATAGACAATTTGCAGTATTACAGAGTGGAGTATTTATAAATGAAACATTTCATATTTTAAATCGATATAAATAAATAAACTTAATACGCTGTTGGTCCAAGTATATTTGCGTTATTCTGGTTATCTATATAAATTACTGTTGGCACAAGAATATTCCATTTTGTAATACATGCGACTGCATAGGAAAAACAAAGAAAAGAGGAAAACTTTAAAAGTGTTTTAATAATGTTCCAATGTTTTGCGCTCGACAGAAAACCTCTCTAACAGACTGTGATTAACGGAAATGCCTTCCCAGACGACCCGAACAAAAAAAAACTAAAACTAAAAAGAAAAATGAATAACTAATTAAATTCCACAATTTAAAAGAAAAATACTATTTCGGCCTCACACTGTTACATTTTTGTGCTTACTCTAACTCTATCTGATAAACTGTTTTCAGTAGTATTTCTGGTCTACAAATAATACTGATACCGAAAATATTGTTGGCAGCAAAATCGTTGTTCACTCTGATATAAAAATTGTTGGCAAACTTGGGGACATAGATGTATTTGAAGCAAGTTATTTAGCGTGCTTTTAGAGCAAACGAAATATACGCATAATATTCATATCAGTTAATTCTATTACTTATTATTATTATTACTCTGATTATCTTATCTCACGTATTAACAACATGTATTGAAATATATTCAAAACGCGTTCATCCATCGATCATCATTCATTCATTCATTCATTCATTATTGAAAAAATACGAATTCAACAAGGAAAAAAATACCAAAAAAATTATTAAAATATGTATTCTAATAAATATGTTGTTAAATAATCACGCATATTCGTATACTCCACATATAAACAAACACACAATAATCACATTAACACACGCAATGTCTGAACTGTGTCAAAAGTTTAAAAATGAAGAAGAATTTCTTTTTGAGAAAAAAATATGCGAATGAAAAGGAAGAATCCATAATAATAATATTTTCGTAATGTTGACGTTTCATTGTTAGGTTTGATAAATTGTTCTGTTGACGTTGTGCAGCGCGCCAACAACAATCGAAGCGAGGCAATACTCATATCATCGATAATTTTTTATACTTGCAACAACATAATATTTATTAAATATTTTATACATAACTAATTATTAACAAACAAACATATGATAATCTGAGAGAAAGAACAATGCCAAACTATTTAATCGCGTACATGTAGTAGTGGTCTGCCTTACTAACTAAGATGATGCTGATGAAGAAGAAGAAAAAGAAAAGAAAATGTTTAAACATTGAAGAAATGATAAGTGTTGTGCATAATATTATAACTATATATAAAGAAAATACATAGTTTTGTTTCGTAGATCAAACATATTCGTCGCACATGTTATTGTATAATTCCTCGGACTCTACTGCCCCTTATTGAGCGTCGTTGTTTCAACTATACATACGTATAATGAATAATATACACTGAAATCTAAAAGCCTATTCACCCTGTGTAAGTATACTTAAGTTGGTGGATGAAAAATATATCATATATGCTGTAATTCATTCATACTTGAGAGAGAACTTTAAAACTTAAGTCTTAACGAACACCAATATAAAAGTTTCCTTCCTCTTAGGCTAGCCTGCTTAATGGAAACTTGCGCGCGTAATTATTAATTAATTAAATAGGTATATAACACTACATACGTAGAGTCTTTGCGTACATGCATTAACATATAAATATGTGTAATACAAGTATATATTTCGTAGCTTTGTAGCTGGTAACAAGCGGCAACTAAATACTACTTAAACTAAATCAAGTATAATCCCCTTCTCAATGTCTTAAGTCATTGAGTTAACACAGATTGAGATAAAAGCAACTCACATACTCGTAACTCGTATAATTAAACAAATAGATTAAGCGTGTTGTAGTATTAACAAATAATGAACTATAATGATGATCATTGAAGATGTTGATGATAATTGGGACTGTACTGATGAATCACACCAATTTCTCCTTGCTTGTTGGCTGGAACTCGCGGACCAAAGCAAGCGCGGCCCGCGCCACCCGACCAAAAAACCCAAAAAATTTTAAGAAATGCACACAAACCATGCGAACTTGAATGATAAACTCGTTCGCATTATACATACTTAGCTGGCTTAATTACTTACTTATACGTCTATTCTATTCGATTTAAACAATTACAAGTGCGGTATTTATAATTATTATATTCAAATATTGTATACTCAATCAAATGTGAATACACTTGAGGAATGCATAGAAGAAGAAGAAGAAGAAGAAACTACCAAACTACGTGCAGTTTATATATTTATAGTCTAGTCTCGTGTTTTACAATATCTTGATTATTACGATTAAAATGATATACGTCGTGTAATTTTTTCCTGTGCGCTTTGATAAAATTTACGATATTAAGTGATATATAACTGAGGAAGCACTAATTTCTTATGACACTAAACAATCGTACATTAATGCCCATTTCACTACACGCCGTCAAATTACAACCAAATGGCTCAGGATTAACAACTCGACTGATGAGGAAATAGTAAATGGAGTAGCCAGTTTCGTTTTTGCAATATTGCGCACTATTCCTGCTACTCATAATAT
Organism: Aleochara curtula; assembly: GCA_963978815.1. Classification (NCBI taxonomy): domain Eukaryota; kingdom Metazoa; phylum Arthropoda; class Insecta; order Coleoptera; family Staphylinidae; genus Aleochara; species Aleochara curtula. The sequence goes on from OZ022220.1 coordinate 10,616,769, forward strand.
TGATAACTATTTGTTAGATTTTGAATGAAACTATTTCAATCACAAACAGTTGAATATGCTAAGTGTTTTCTTGTTGTTGTCAAATGGATTTAATCGCAGACTTATTATAAAAAGCAGCCGCACATTTTACAATATTCGATTAGTTATTTGAGTCACACAAATATCCAAAAAAATGATTTCATCTCTTTCATAAACAGATATTAAATATTGATATTAATGGATATATACTATATAAATGTAATGAATGAATTAATTAATTAATAATAGCGTAGTCGCTTTGTCCGTCATTGTTCCTGCCATTGGTCGCGCAGACAAATCGCAAATGAAATTAAACTAAAAAGAAAAAGAGAGAAGAAACAAATTCTATATATTTGATAATAGCAATAGACTTGAATGGTTGGATATCATGATATGATATTATTCATGAAGATGAAGAAGATGTGTGTTATATTGCGAGTTTTATTTATAAAATTTTTATTACTTATACATGAAACTCTCCTGAACGATTATTATCAATACTTGTACTATATGTTCAGTGCGAACACGCGCACGATGCGAACTTTTATTGAGCAAACAAATTGATTGAATACACATTTTATGATCAGCACACACATTCCACAAACATATCCTATATCTGGCTGAATGGCAGAAAAAGATGGAAACGGAACCGCCCCCGCCGCTCATAGGTATTATATAAACACACACGGAACACGAACACGAAAATAGCACTCACTCAAATTATAATAATAGTTACGAATATATAAATGTTACGCACTTTAACAACATACAAACATTTAAGCATTTTACCTAATAGTTTATCATCAAGGACTAAATAACTCGTCAACTAAAAATAATACGTATCCTATGGCTTAATTCAGTTGACATAGCCTACTCTTGCTGTTGGTTGTTGTTGCTGTTGTTCAAGTGCTTTCCAATTAATTTCATTACTTACTTTACCACTTTTATGAATAACTGAAGTATGTATTGTACTTCCTGCTTGCTGTACTGCTTGCTCGCTTGCCTTAGATGAAGACGAAGATGATGAAAAAACAACCACAATATTAAATGATAGGAATAGTGCTAGATGATTAAAAGTACCTATGTACGTTAGCGGTTTTTTGTAGTTTTGCGCACATACACCCAATTCTTGTGTGTAGATCTAGAACACTAATTAACTAATCTTATTAGGTACTCATCACCAAAATCCAAACAATGCTTATTACTGAAATACTACATGCATGTACTTTAATGACGCTGATGGAGCATATGAATAGAAAGATATGAGGAAGAAAAGTTGACAAACAAATATATTATTAAAACACAAGAAAAGCCAAGTAAAAAATGTACTTTTTCTCTCAACTGTAAGACTGATATGTATTTGTCTAATATATATTTGCGAAATTGAATAATCATGGGCAATATATATATTTTTGAGCTATGTTTGTTACATAAATATATTAACAAAAAATGGTAAAATAAAAAATAAAAAAACACGAATGCAAAACTGCAAATCCAAAATACTTACCATACCAAAAAAATAAAAACGTGAATATTATGATGTGGAACAAAATTGAGTATTGAAACAAAAAAAAACCAAAATGTTAATGTTACTTGTAATAATCTAGTAATAATAATATTATTGATAAGGTGGTAAAAAGAACACATAACGATAGCGATTTCATTTACTTCAATTATTACTATTATTAATACATCATACGAATATATTTTCTCATTTGTCACAGAAGCAAATGTCAAACAAACTAGGAGGCAGAAGACGGACTGCGTAAACAAAAAAAAGTAATAATCTGTTATTAATTGATATGCGCACATGTTGTGTCATGCATATTTACAAAACAAAACGCCAAGTGTTGTCAAATTGTTAAGCTGGATGTGGGCCTAAAGTAAACCAAACCAAAACCAAAAAAAAAAAAACGAGAATCATATTAATTGATGTTTAAGATGATTGCGAAGAGAAACAAAGATATTGCATGCTCCTTTCGCACAATGACCAAGTGCACCTCTACTGTCTTACAACAAAAAACTTGAACTTTTTACTTACTACATACATTACATACATACTTAATGTTGATAATGAGTTGTTTCCAAAGACTATGATAACAGTGAACAGATTCAAGCGGGTGAAAGATTAAATAATTTTCATGTTATTGACCCCATTTTCAAATAACAAACAACAATTTAAACACACACAAAATACGTATACACACATAACAACTCATTTTTTATATATCATGCAAAAAATACATACATACAATATACATATAAATGTGGTACATTATTATTATACAATATTATTATGAATTATAATAATTATTATCGTTTGAAATGCGGCAGTGGACAATAATGTTGAAAATATAGAATCCACTCGTTGGCTGAAACCCAAAAAATAATAATTAAAAAGTTACAAAAAAAAAAGTGAATAACGTCGTTGCAAAAATAACTAGATTTAAATGATAAAAACGTGTTTGTTCCCCCCTCATGAAAAAGTGAAGATATTTTCAAAGTTGTTATAATCAAAAGAGAAAAAAATAATATGAGAAAGCAAGTTGAATCTACTTACAAAATAACGAATAAAAAAAACTCCAAAAAAATAAAACTATTGAGATGATGAAAATATTGTGAAATAAATCTAAGAGACTCTCGGTTGACATTTCTTCTTTTTGATATTTGATGATATAAAATAGGATACTTATATTATGATTATGATAATGATGATAATGATATTGGTAAAGGAGGTAGGTGGGCTATTCGATGATATGAAATGATAATGAAGAATGAATAACCAAAAACAAAAAAGTACTTATGTAAAAGTAATGAAAAGCATTCCGACAGATACGTTTATTTTAATATGATGTTTCGTGTTAATTGATGAGATAAGAATTACTAATAATAATTATTACGTAAGTAAGCATTTTTGATGTGAACGTCACTTGATTAATATTGGAGCACATTATCCGGCGCTGAAGAAGCAGAAGAAAAAGAATCCAAAAATGAAAATGAAGCATTCCATGATAATGTATACACTGTTATGATGGTCCTGTTATTATGAGAATGAAGTAAAAAGAAGAAGAATAGGGTGAAATACTTAATGATTGATATGTTGTAATTGATTATATTATAATATAAGATATGTACTATTTTTAAAAAAAGTCTAAACAAAAAATTATGATCAAAGCCGCACACATTTGAACAAAGAATTTAACTTGGACGAGAGGAACCAACTTTTTGATGATCATGATTGAATTTGACGAGCAAGCCAAAAGTTTGCAAAACGTTGCGAAGGAGTTGATAATAATGATAATGATATCCACACTTATTCATTATTATAATTCATTTGATGAAGGAAAAGTAAGTACTTATTGAATTGAAAAGAATTTTGTATTGCAACTTTTACGATTGATGATGAGTGAAGATGAAGAAGAAGAGGAAGAAAATACCAATTGATAAATAATAATAATAATAATAATAACGGTACATATTAATTATTATATCTGTTTCCATTTGTTCCATTGTCGGAAGTTTCTATTTTTAATATTAGAGGGACAGTTTCTTGTTAATATATATATAAACTATTAACTAAGTGTGCCTAGTCAATAGAGTTCAGGTCAATTTTACCAAGTAAACGATTGAGACGCTGATTAATTAACTAACTCTCTTAATTAATTGATTCGTGATTGTTTGCGCAATATATTCAAAGTCTGCTGGACGCTGAAGATCGTAATGCCACTTGATGATTAACGTGAGGATCATGATGAGGAGCTTATAAAGCTGATTCTCTTATTGTAAACGCCGAAGCTCCTCAATCTCCTTGCATACACGCGTGCTGCTGTCAATTTGATGAGATGATATAATGTTGATGATGATGCCAATATGCTAGAGGATGTTTATTGTAATTGTGCATTGTACAAGCGTAATTGCAAGCCAAATTGGGAACTGATAATCGCTTCCGAGTATTCGCATATACTCATCACCAAAATATCAATCGAACTGAACCGAATTGAATTTGTTATTTGAATCACACAAGGTGCATAAATAATATTTCTTCTGTTCATCCATCTGATCAACAAAAATAATAAAAATTGACGCATTAACGCAGCAAACAGCAAGACGGAAAAACTCTCGCAAACATTTACTTGGCCGACCGAGATTTTTGAAGCGAGTTTCTTATTATTAAATTTACTAATTATTACTTAATATTTTTACGATGCGATTATTGATATTTATATTTATAAATTATTATGTGTTTTTCTTTACGAAAATGTATTAATGAATTGAATTACGTATTGATTCCTATTTTTGGACGATTGCGTTTATTTGAAAATGGACTAATATTATATATACATGATATATAAGTCTGTGCGCCATGTGTAATTAAATTATAAACTTTGTAATTCAACTGTACACAACACACACATATAATTACTCTTGCTCCTTTTTTCCCTTCACGTTCTCGCCGAATGTTGCTAATGATAGCGTGGCGACGTTGTGAAGAGAGGAGATAAGAGAAAAACTGTCTAATTGAGTACAATATTTGATGATTAAGTCATATCAGTTTGTTACAAGCGTGTATTTATTGCAGTGGTGTATATCTAATAAAGCATTCTGTTTGCTTGAATGCCTTGTCTTGATGATATTATAATGACACTTGCTTGGATCATTTTCAGTTTTCAGATTATTCACACATTATTGGCGTGACATTAATGATGGTTAATAAAGACTAATCTTGTGCTTCTTACCTAAATATTCAACTTGAGCAAAGACTCAAGTACCTCACAGTAATCTTAAAATCACAGTAATCTTCTTATGTTTTCACAGGTAAGAAATATATAAATATCTTATAAATTAGGTGACTTTAATGGTGGTTACTTCATTTGCGATACCACATACGTTCGTCCCGATGGCAATATACAGGTAACCAGCATGACCAAAGTTTTCGCCCCAGGAGTTTCGCACAATATAGTATGGTGGCTCCGCGTCCAGGTCATAGCCGACAATTTGCACCGCATGATTCATGAGCAGAAAGTGCCCGCTGCAATGATACTGAATTATACCGCCAAGATAATTCTGCCATGTGAGCGCATTCACCGCGACAGCGACTGGCCCGTGGTGCGCTAATATAATCAAAAGGTAGTCTTCAACTCCAAGTAATCTGCAAGGAGAACACGAACAGGATTCATTTATATTGCATGCCATTACTACGAAGCACTTACGTTTCACATGCGAAGCGCGTTACATGCACTCCGCTGCTGTTTGTTCCGTTTGAAGTTTGAATAGTTGTTTTGCATGTTTCGTCCTTCAAATGCAACGGATACTCTTCGTCCGTACTGATTTGTATGTGATAGTTGTTCAGCCAGCTCACTAGTGCACAAATATCACCGCCTTTACAGCCGTTGTTCTGATAACCGGCGCAATCGATCATTTGCTGCGTGCTCAGCTTTTGCAGCTTGCCAGTGCGAATCGCGTTCATGCTTTCAATCGTTTCAATTGCACTGAATGCCCAGCAGGCACCACAATCTTTCTGATTATTTACCTCGGTAACGACGCCCTTACTCCGCCAATCCACTTTTCTGGGTAAATTTGCTAGTAATACCGACAAATCTCTTCGTGATTTTTTATTCCATTCCACATTTGCCCGAGTTATAGATGCTTCTTTAATTTCTTCTTGCGTGTTAAATCGTCGCTGTATTCGCTGTGAATAGTCCTTTTGTAGTTGATTGTCAGCAAATTCATCTTCATACATGTCTGAGAATGGTGTAATTCCATACAATGCGCTACTTTTCGTTCGATTTACGTTTAGCTTTTCAATCATCTCCAACGATTTCTGCAATCATACGAAAACGCTATACACAAAACGTCTTTCTTCATCGGATTCTAATGAAATACTTCCTACCTTGAAGGCCTCAAACCTTTTATTATAAACCGTAGCATTCGTGTAGCTTTTGTTGAACTTCTTAATAAAGAATTCAAACTCGTTAAGCTGCCAAGTTTCTTCGTGTATTTTTAATGGAACAAAAAAAGGAAAAGACTAGTTACGCCTACACCAACCAAAAGACCTTTTAATGCCAGCATATTTAATAGTGTAATAAACAAGCGCATCCATTTTCAAGATAAGCTTATCGTATTTTACTTATCTTCGTATTTATAGAATTTGAATATTAAAAACAAGCAAATATAAAACTAAGTTTAAGAATTACTTTAAGAACTTTAATCAAATTATTATTGTCTAATATGTATTGCTATTGTATAGACTAGCATTGCATATCGAAAATCATAATTAATAAGCATGTTATTAAAAGTTTAAAACTTTTCAAGTTTTGAATTTTTGCGGGATTCTCACGGATTGGTTTATGGATGGCAGCACTGCGACTTAGTAGTAAATTTGCTCGAGCGCAGTTGGTAGCACGGGGTTTCCTCACCAGCGAGCAGCAGCTAGCGATCTCTTTCTAGTTCGTCGTCCAAAATGGCAACCACGACAATATCGAAGAAACGCAAGGTAAATATGGAATTTTAAAGTTATTACAAGTTTTATCGAGGAAATATTTGTGAAGTGTTTTAATCGATGGTGTACAAAATGTAAAAATGGAATTTCCACGGATTTCTGATTGATGATCGCTGAGATTTTATCGGAATAATGTCAACATAACCTCTGATGGATACATGTTTTTGTTGCTGTATATGGGTAAATATTCTAATTTTATATTATTTTCTTGTTTTAGTTCGTTGCGAACGGTGTGTTCAAAGCCGAGTTGAACGAGTTCCTTACTCGTGAACTCGCTGAAGATGGCTACTCTGGTGTGGAGGTACGTGTGACTCCAACACGTACTGAAATTATCATCATGGCCACTCGTACCCAAAATGTCTTGGGAGAAAAGGGACGTCGTATCCGTGAGCTTACATCTGTGGTTCAGAAGAGATTCAACTTCCCAGAGCAAACAGTTGAGCTGTATGCTGAAAAGGTAGCAACCAGAGGCTTGTGTGCTATTGCTCAGGCTGAATCCCTAAGATACAAACTTATTGGTGGATTGGCGGTACGTCGTGCCTGTTATGGTGTTCTCCGTTTCATCATGGAATCTGGTGCTAAAGGTATGCATTCACATTTGTTTATTTTGAGTTTATAAGTTAGGAATTGGAAAATACATGTTAGGCGCCAATTTTCAGTAATGTTTACATTATTTTGAGCAGTGCATCTATCACACAAGGGGTTATCACTTTGTTGACCTCCTTGATTTGTTCAGGCATAAAAATAGGAGTGATTTCATGCTTGAGTAGTATGAATTTCATTGTATAGTAGTGACTTGATTCTTGTAAGACGCGCATTCTGTAGCAGTGATGTCAGGCGCGACGTTTTTACTCTTTCAGGCAATTATTTCATTAGTTGTGAGCTGTGAATTTCCAACTTTCAAGAATGCCTCAGTCACTGTTGTTGGTGCACGAGGTGTTGGTGTAATTTCTGGCTGTCTTAAACCTGATGGCGCCTTAGAAAAGGCGTCCTACATTCAAGTTATTAATCAAAGCATTCCAATCTTGTATAGAGGCGCAATACAAAATTTACCAAACTTAGCGGATATTATTTTGGATAGCAATGGCATTTTGGAGATCAATGCTGATGCATTTTATAATTTGCCAAAGTTACGTTTACTGCGCCTTAAAGATAACAGATTGGAAGTTATAAAGAGTGGTGTTTTTAATCATTTGTACTTAGCGGAATTGAATTTGATGAACAATTCAATATCAGTGATTGAAGCAAGAGCATTTAATCACATGCCCAATCTAACAGTAATTAATTTAGACTATAACAGGCTAAGCACATGGAATCCTGACTGGTTTTTAAACAGTCCACAAATTAGTACTTTAAGCTTCAAGAATAATCTGATTCATACCATACCAGAGCATGCATTTAAGCATATCAAAGGATTGCATATAATTAATGGACGCAATGTTACAACAAATATTTTTCTGGATGACAATTGTATTGAACAAATACATCCGCGTGCCTTTGAAGGCGTTAGAGTACTAGGCTGGCTCTTCTTAACGAAAAACAATCTGGAAAGCATTGATGGCACTGTCTTAGATCCTCTACTTTCTATTGACTGGATTAAATTAAGTTTTAATAAACTCGACTGTATACCAGACTCGATAATTGAGAAAGTGCCCACAGTTATTAATTATCTAGATGGAAATCCAATATCGGATTCATGTAAAACAAAACTGAAGAAACTGTAAAACGTAGCTGCTTAATTCATTTTAGTTTAGCGTGTTTCTTAGTATTAGGTATTGAGTAATAATATATTCCAGATGCATTGCTTAATTCGTTTTTCTATTATGTTTTAGGATGCGAAGTTGTGGTATCGGGTAAACTTAGGGGACAACGTGCCAAATCAATGAAATTCGTTGATGGCTTGATGATTCACTCTGGTGACCCCACCAATGACTACGTCGATGCAGCAACGCGTCACGTACTCCTTCGTCAAGGAGTACTTGGAATTAAAGTTAAGATTATGTTGCCTTGGGATCCAAATGGCAAGATTGGACCAAAACGCCCGTTGCCGGATAACATTTCTGTTGTTGAGCCCAAGGAGGAAATTTTACCGTTGCATCCTACAAGCGAAATTAAACCAATTAAGCCAGATGCACCACCAGTTGCGCTTGGTGTCGCATAAATTATAAAAAATACAAGTAAATAAACTTTTTAAACATACAAATTATATATTTACTATTTCACCTACTGAATCCTAGTCCGGTTTCTACATCCCGAAGCTTAGATGAACGAGGCTCATAGTTTTTTTTTCTAGGGTTTACACTTGCTTTATTCGTATTATAAAGATCTGTTCCAGTAGTAACCAGATGTAGCCTAGTTGTGTGGCTACTTGCATTTGGTTCAGAAGTCTCAAGTTAGGTCAATCTAAGAATATAAAGCCAAGATCAAATTTGGTTGCAGCAACAGCGCCTCATAGCCTAGTCGTATAGGCTATGGAAGTGATCTGAGTGCCTTGGGTTCGAATCTCGAGACAGCCGGTTCAATTTTAAGTTTTCAAATCAATATGTTACTATAAGGGGAAGATCAAATTTTCAAGTTGCAACAACGCTCCGTAGCCTAGTGGTATGGTCTGTGGAAGTGATCGGAGTGTCTCGAGTTCGAATCTCGACGGATTTAATTTTAAGATTTCTATTCAATTTGATGCTATAAGGGGAAGATCAAATTTCGCTACAGCAATAACAATCTTTAGCCTTGTGGTTACGGCTATGGATGTGATCTGTGCGCCTCAGGTTCGAATCCTGAGAATAGCAACTTGAATTTCTAAGTTTTAAATTGCTTGTATGCTCAGGGGGCCCAATGGACTTAGTTGTATGTCCAATGGGGCCCCCGGGGTCGTACAAGTACCTCATTTTTTATTTTTGAAGCCCGTACGTATTAAGATCGTTGTTTGAAAACCCACCCCAGCTTCGCTCCCCGGCAGATTGCTTGTCGACCAGCTCGGTCGCTGTCCGACTAGCAACTGCCTCCCCATTCCCGATTTTCGTTACCAACAGACCTCGGTTTCTGACGTCATTTGATGGGGACCGCCCCAATTTATTTGACGTTAGCGCCCCTCAAGGCGCCAAGTATTAGACTTATTTTCTAAGTACTCGATTTGAATTTGAGCGCAATGGACAACCGAATGTGTTTTAACCATTGTATTCACAGGCCTTCTTTTTAATTTTTTGGAAAAATTATTTTAAAGCTGGCCTGGACCGGGATTCGAACCCAGAACAACCGGGTGGCAAGCAAGCACGTTACCAACTATGCCACCAACTGTCTTGCAACTGGTAAATTAAAACTTATGCATTAATACATAGTAGGGTAACGTTCAATTGAGAGCGCCCTTTAAACTTTTCTGAAATTCTTAGCAAGAAGAGTGCCTCAGCATTGCTCCACCAACCGTTCGGCATATTATTTATACTAATATTTCATGAACATTAAGCGCATTTCCGTAGGATGAATTCGTGATCGTTACATATATATATATATAGACAACAAGGACTATAGTATATAGTCCTGTATAGCAGGTTATGTTACATAAACATAGCATTCGTAGGATTCGTAGTATATTACCATGCTCTTTAATTAATATTTAATAATTAAATATCTTAAAATTAAAAATGGGGCAACAATCCAGCAGTAATATACAAGATTTTGTGGATTCAATCAAAACAATATACACAGATGTATCAGCTGCATCTTCATCCACTGAAGAATTCCTTACAATAACATATGATGAATTTCAGAACAAATTGGATGAGTTTAATAAGTTGTTAGATTACTTTCAATATTACTGAAAGGACTTGAATGTAATATATGAATGTTGTAGGTCAAAACAATGCATGGATTCAACAGGACACACATTACTCTTTCTCATTAAGAAAGGTTCAAATGAACATGTTTTTTGGAGAATGACCACACGAATAAGTTGTGTAAAAGTTGATCCCAGAAATGGCAATGTACACTCATTTAAATTAATTAATCTTAAGAAATTTCTCCAGATATATAGAACACTCAAAGTGCAAATGGAAATTGCAAGTGAAAGCAAATTGCATGATTTAAATGTATCAACAATATATAATAATATTAATACTATTAATGAGGAAACAAGTCTTGAAACTACAAGTGAATGTTGTATATGCCTGGAGAGGAAACCTGATATCAGCTTGCCCTGTGCACATACATACTGCCTTCAATGCATTGAAGAATGGTAGATTCAGATGTTATTTTATCAATATAATAATTCCAAACTATTAATTTCAGGAGTGAAGATCATGATACATGTCCCATTTGTAGGGAGCATTTAGATAACAAGGATGATGCTTGGGTCCTATCTGAGGTGCCAAGAGCTGAAGAAATTAGTGCTGATATTAAATCATTATTACTTAAATTGACTGAAGACAGCCCTGATTAGATTTTAGTTTGTAGTTTTTAATGTTATTTTATCTGTTGATCTGCTAATGTAATCTCAATGCTTTACCTATAACTTTCACTGACTAAAGAATTAAATTCAGAAATAAAATGCTTGGTTGATGTATATTTAATCTCTTTATCAAATTACATATTGCAGAAATGTATGTACAAATAGTCAAATACCAAGTCGCCAAAACTGAGAAGTTCTAAAGAAAATATAAATAACATTCTTTTGCTATATAGAACAATTAATGTAATTAGCAAGGCACATGAGGCATTCATTTTTTGAGCTTCTTTTTAATGAGAGCCTTCTGACGATTGTGTGCTTCCTCTTTACGCAACTCTTCCAAATCTTCCATTATCCCAATTTTGGTGCTTATACATTCTTCACGCATCTGCTGCGCAAACGTCGATTCCATGTTATCGACACCATCATCGTCATGGTGATAACGACGCTTATCGTACCCGAATAACTCGCGAATATGTTTTGAGTAGTCTTCCTCTTCCTCAGGCCCATCGTCAATGAAGTCGTCCATCTCCGAATCGTATTCTTCATCGTCATCATCATAGAAGCGCCCTTTGTGAATTGGCAGTGGTCGTCTTTTGCCCATTGCAGGACGGCCGCGTACATCAGGCGGAGGAAATTGTTTAGGTTTTAGATCTCTAGGGGGAAATTGTTTCGGTTTAAGATCACGCGGGGGAAACTCTTTTGCTTTCATATCACGCTGATGCGGTTCTCTCGTTTTGGCATTTGTATTTATCGAGCTAGTTGGTTTCTTCATCTGATCGCGACCATTTTCAACTCGTCTTACCAAGTTCGAGTCTTTGCTTGGTGGTAATCTATTCGAATTGGATGAAGGTGCCTGCTTGGTTTCAGCGCGCTTAGAATTAATATCACATTTTGATTGAACTTGTTTTGCCTTGATGCTATTCTGCATCGTAGGTGGAACTTCACGCTTCTTGATTGTATTAGAATTGCCATTACCAACAGGCTTGCGATCATCATTAGCAGTTGGTTTTCCACTTTTTGGCAACGGCGTTGTCGTTGGTGTTTTTCCATTAGTAGTTGGTAACTTCGGAATTTTACCCTGGGCACGGTCTTTCTCCCGCTTGTCCCTCATTTCCCTGACTTCACGTTCTTTTTCCTGTTCTCGCTTTTGCTTCTTAGTAAACAAACGCTCTTCTTCTTTCTTTTCAGGCTTCGGTTCAACCTTGATGGGTTCAAACTGCTTCTTCTCGGCAATTTTTAGAAGATCTACAATAAATAATTATAAGTCTTGGTATTTGTTACGCCGTTTCGTACTTACCCGAAAAATTTATAACAGGTGCAGGTTTCAACTTCGGTTTGACCTTTTCTTTCTCTTCTTTCTTTTCCTCTGGCAGGTAATCTGTTGTTATCTCTTCGTGCTTGCGTTTCCGCCGATGTGGTTGAGTAGCTTCTTCCTGCTCTCTATCTAAAGCACTTCTAACGCGGTCCTTTGTACTACTCAGATTAGCATTAGATTTCTTTTTGGTGAAATCATATTTGCGTTCATCAGGCATGCTATTATATTTTTGCATCATTTTATTATAGAAGTCAGCAGCAGACTGAGAAACATATCCATAATCATCTTCATCGGGTTGACTTGGTCCAGCTAATGTAACAGATGTATGATCCTTATCAACAGCATCCTGGATTGCAGACTGATTGGCACTCTTTGTTCTTTTCAGCATAACACTCACTCTCCTTGTGGCTTTTTTATCCTTAAATAAATAGATGTCAATAGTTAATTAAGTCATCATGTTTTTTGTTATCAACAAACCTGTGATCGCAATTCCAGTAACTTGTCACGTCTTTCCTTTGCTTCAATAGCCTTTTGTTTTTCCTCAATCTCCTTCTTGGCCAGAAACTTTTGAATGTTGGCTGAAAGTGCTTTAGTTCTCTCCATTTTTTTTGGTGGCTCGAATTTCGTTGAGTAGTACTTGATCTAGAAAAATTTGTCAGTATATGGATGCCATGCAAGTGGACAATATTGAACTGTTATGTACCTCTTTCTTCTGGGCGTTCTCCGCATTTTGCCTAGCAGCAGTCATAATGGTTCGTGTGAAATCCATGCTTCGAGTTTGATAATCACAAAGTGCACTGTTAAAAACCAACAATATTTATGTCAGGACGTAACTATTACCACTTTGTACATGCCAGCAGGCTCCGAAACGACTGGCTGTCCAACACAAATGGAATTCGCTTTATAGCTTGAGAAGGGGCAAAGCAGCTGATACGTCGGATACACACTAGCGCCAATATTCAAAATCTGATTATAAGTCCAATTTGGTCTATTTAAGATTAATTAAGTAGCAATTAAGTTAATGTTTAGGATAATTAAACGCTGCTTGTTGTTGCTTTTTTATGTTATCTATTTATCTCATAGTAAAATTGTGGATAACGATTTGGCAGATCAAGTTGGCTTCTAAGATATGTTATTTTATTTTCTGCATAAACTTGTTGATTCCACTCAGTAAATGGTATAATTTTTACTTTGTATCCTAAAATTTCCAAATGTCTTATTTTTGTTTGAATTGCACCTTTTAGCTGCACTTTAATTTTTGTATAATCTTTGGGCTTTGCAAGTAAAATTGCTAGTCTGCAAACAGCATAAATAATTATACAATAAATGTGTAATTAACTACACTTCTTACTTGACTGTGCTATCATTATCTTCTTTATAGACAATGGAAAAGTCGATGTTATATCCATAGGGGGTGAATACATTACATTCAATATCACAATCATAAAACAATTTGCTTAAGTACAAGAAGACATTCTTATGAAAACCTGGGTCAGCAGGTTCACCTGAAAAACACTGTTTGTATTATAATTAAGAGTAAATAATTATGTTATACCGGTTTGAAATCTATTTACGAATTTTTGATGAAACCACGGGATATTTAATTCAGGGTAATCAATGCATACGGCGCGATTAAGCTCCATTAAATTATTTCGCACTCTGTTAGGGTAGACATCCTGAAAAGTATTAATTATAATTTGACCGAATAAATGATAATTTGAATTATAATTACTTTGGCATAACAATTGTGTAATTCAAGGTCCAATTTTTCCATGAAATGAACATTGAATATTTGTTTGATTAACGGTGCAGTTATTTTGTTGAAGAAACAAAGGGCTAAACAACCATGGATATAGCTAAGTCCATTTATCTTTTCCTGATCTCTGCAAAGTACACAAAATAGCCTTATATGTTCCAATGATTGAAATCTTTTCCTTACCTTAAAATCATATCCACTAATACTTTCGAAAACTTCTCACAATTCTTTGGTATATAACCCATGAAATAGCACAAAAATGCTACTTTTTCTGCATTAAATGCTATTACATTTTGCTTATATTTGCAAACGTAATCAATTGCCTTATCAATAATTTGAGGTAAGAGTGCTGACGTTAACAGAAGGCACATCGTCAAATTCTTTAATTGCTTTGAAGACATGTAGCTGTCTACATTATAAGTCTGCAAAATTTGATTGACCAGCGGATGATCTATTTGATTCCTATTTATATAAGTCTTAAGCATCATATTAGTTATGTTGACATTAATATTTTCAGAGTCGTTGTTCAATTTATGTGATATTACTTTATCAATGGTAGCACCTAGTGAATTGTAGTAGCGATCTTTTAGATGAACATTTCGAGTAACATATTTACCCATTTGCATAGACTTGGAGAGTGAGATACAATCTATAATAGTAACATCTTTCCATCGTTCACGATATAAATTTGTTATGTGGTTAACAATTGAAACATCATTTCCATATGATATTACAAAAGAGGCAATTGCTGTTAGTGTTGGAATATCCAGAGCCAATGACTTAGTTTCAATAAGGCCTTCAATCCATTGATTCAGGCGTTTCTCAAGCTTGGAGTGCCTATACGATATATTTTGATTGTATGTCAAATAACTGTAACATACTTTTAACAAACAATCGCGTTTGAATTCCTCGTCATGCTCAAGTTCAACTAAAACTCGATCCCAAAAACCCTTGCACAGAGCTGGGTCCATTATTCTCGCAAACTGTATACTTTTGGCAAGTTCCAATAAGCAGTTGCCATTAAGTTTATACCTGGAGTATTTTCGAATTATTTCTTCAGATTCGGGTCGTTTCAGTGGTGATGCAAAGAGAATTAAAGCACTTACAATTCGCAATCGTTTAATGTAGAAAGAATTTTCGGTTTCATCCAATTCCCTTAAATACTTTGAGCTGACTCTTTGCAGTTCGTATAAAACATCTGCAGGTTCTTGGTTCTTGATAAATATTTCATTCAGGACAATCACATCATGTAGTGATAATTTTCCCATGTTTGGTTTAAGCATCATGAAGAACTTAGATTTTAATTCCATATACTTGTCTCGCCATGGTGGGTAGTTCAACGTCAGGATTGATTTAATTAATGCTTCTGTATCATCTGAAGTTATCTGTTGTTTGTCAAGCATGTTCTCCAATTTTATCCTAAATTTTTCAATCATTTCTTCACCAAGATTGTCGTGTAAGACATTTAAACACATTGACACCAATTTTAAGTCTTCAGCATTATCACATAATTCTAGAAATAAAATAATCACTTAAAATTCATATAGGAATAGAAATTACATACCTAGTTTGTTTTGAATAAGTGGACGTAGTTTGTTAACTATCTTTGAAGAAGTAGTAGCTGTAGTTTTATTAATAAATGTAGATATCATATATTTGCTTAGTGTTGCAAGTGTCATATCAGTATAATTATTTTCAATATATATACTAAGTTGTTTAAACATTGCCTTCATGAGTTTGTGATCTACACTCACTCCCAACTTGCTCAAATAAATATACATGCAAGCTAAAGGGTCGGCCTCAAATTGGTGAACACTTTCAAGTATTAGATCTAGAAAGACTTTAAACTCACTTCTAGCTTGCAGCTCTTTCATGTAGTCTTTAATCAACTTTTCAATTTTGTCACTACTTGAAGTCTCACTTACATGTTGGAACATAATTTGTAAATCCCTGAGTACAAGAACCACTTGTGCCAAATGCATTGGCTGTATGATTTTGTCATATTTCTTTAGGAACTCAAATACTTCCTGAATGCTAGCACAGCTATTAACAAGAGGCAAGAGTGGATCATCATGATTTGGATACAATGTATGTTTTATGAGTCTTGGTTGCTCTTGGTAAATGTCTATTTCCTCAGGCTCGACTTCATATTCATCGTGATAACTTCTGTGGAGAATTACTGGATTCCCACGGCTAATCCTTACCTTTTGTTTATGAAATACACTTTGAGACACAATGTTATTATAGTGTGGATACACACAAATATACCGTTTAATTAACCGCTGGGTGGATAAATGACCAGTAAGCTTCTCACAGAAATGTTTCGTAATACGCTGCATGTTTTCATTAGCAATTATCACTATTTTAATGCACTTTACCCTTAAAATACTGAACTAAAACTTTTGCACACTACTTCTACTTGGGTATCAGTTTTCACTGGCTAATTTCTTGGTTAGTTTTATATATATTCTAATATGATTTATTTTCTATGTAACATCAATGAGAGGAAGAGAGAAAACGATACTAGTAGTAGTATCCAGCTGTGTCTACAGGTTTGGCCGGCTTTAGTTTACTATTTTACTACGGAGAGCAGCACCATTCGGTAAATTTAAAAGTTTCAAACTTTTCAGAAAGTTTATTTATTCCCTCATCAAGTATAAAATATGCATTTCGTTAATGCCTGACTTAGCGATTGGTTCCATTTTTATTAATTGACATTTAAAATATAAAAAATTTAAATTATAAGAAATCTTGTTTTATTTAAAGCGCATGGATTTAAACGAATTATTTATGTTTTTATTATATCTATATTTTAAACAGTTTCTCCAAAACACGCAATAATTATTCGCATATGCTCTGCTTAATATGAGTTTAAATAGCCCAATCAATTCGGATAATTATTTGGCTGCGACTACAAAGACAATTAATTATCGTCTTCGCGCTAAGATTTTCACGTTTTGCAATTCATGACGAGTGTGACACTGAGCATGATTAATGGTTGTTCATTGCTTGTTTAGTTTTCGACGCATTACTGGCAAACACGGACGATGTCTGCGCGCGTCCGCGAGCGCGCAAATTAAACCGGATTTTAGAGTCGCGTTGAACTAAATTCGAAGCGATTAAACGCGCTTTGCTATAAACACACCGCGGGCACGACGAGAGCAGCCGGCCGCACAGATGAAGGCAATTTTGCAAATGGCAAAACGAAAACAAAAGGCCTTCTACGTTGAGAGAGCGCGTGACGCAAATCATTATTAGTTCGGCCATTAAATTGTTAAAAAAGCAAATGCAAAAAATAGCGCAACAAGTGAAGCGCAGACAGACTTCCAGCGTCTATTAAATTAGCCGCCTCACTGTTTTCAAAGTCAAAGAAGAAATGAACAGCTAACGCATAAATATACAAGGTAGCAATTCGCTGAAGTCGCCGTCTGAGAAAGCTGCTTAGTAACACAGCCTCAGCGGGATTTGCAGAGTGGCTGCGGAAAAGTGCGCGAGCTGCTGGAACATCGCAGAAGTCTGTCTAATGAGCAGCCGATAGATGATCGCGTCGAATACAGATGTGTCGCGCGCTTCTGTGAATTAAAATCACAAACAGTGGGGAGATTACAGTGAACCTCAAGCGCGTAAGATTTCCCAGAGTTTCCAAGCCCGTCGCGGATCGACTGAAAATAGCGTCGGCAGCGTACAAAATTCGTGTGCGTTTGAAAACGAGCGTCGTGGTCGAGCACTCAGTTACATTTTGCTTCGTCGCGAGTAATGCAAGCGCGCACATCGATTTCAGTCAAGTGACAAATGCGACTTTTCAACTACGCGCGTACGCGAAACGTCTCAATTCCCAACGCACATTTGAAAAGTTACTTGCGCTTCCAGCACGCGGCAATCATCAGCTCAGTTTGACGATTAGTGGTGTGTTCAGTTTCTCCACCCTTTCGTAGCTTCTGATAATGACAATCTGTGCAAATGTCAACAAGTGTTGTGCAATTGCAACGCAGCTACGTGGTAAGTGTCTCCAACGACACGGTGCAGGCGACAACAAAAACAACAACGCATAGCCGCATGAAGAACAAACATCAACGTTACGCATTCATTGGATCCGCGCTAATGGGAGTTCAAAGTCAGCATCACTCAGTGTGCAAGACGGAAATTGTTATTGGTACGCATTGTTTATTATTCTACTTACAATGTTGCTCTATTGTTATACTTATTAAATTTGCGAAAACCATCAAACGGAAAAGAGCGCCCAATGAAAATACACACACTCAATACTTCAATCAAGTTTACTTTCAAAATCTCTGCTCCTTTTAAAAACGTGTTTAAAGAGCTATTAAATAAATGTCAAGTCTCTCTGCATTAAGGAGATCATATGAAATAACTTCCTCTATAATTACGAGACTGATTTCGACGACAGAAAAATTTCACGTGTACTTTTGGCAGATTTAGCTTACGAGATATATGATTTGCCAATTTGTACACAAGTATTGCAAACCACCCACAACACAAATAGCAAAACTACTCAAAATAAACGTAGGTATGTCAAGCGTAAAGAAAAAAGATTGAAGATGAGATTAAACATAAGTAATCGAAAGATCATTGGACTTTCAAAGCGCAAATTATTAGAGAA
This sequence comes from Aleochara curtula, assembly GCA_963978815.1. Lineage (NCBI taxonomy): Eukaryota > Metazoa > Arthropoda > Insecta > Coleoptera > Staphylinidae > Aleochara > Aleochara curtula. The sequence continues at coordinate 10,635,422 of OZ022220.1, forward strand.
GTAAATTAGAGAACACTTGAAACTCTTCTTGTTTTATGGAAATTTTTAATGATTGCGCACCTGAACAGTGAGAGCTTATGTGCTAATTGGTGTTGTAAACGAGATTTTTGGCATTCAACTTAACATTGATTCAATGCAATTACGTAAGAAATGCACGAGGAGCAGCGAGCGCACGAGCCGGCATGAATTAAAATCCAATTTCGAGCGCAAAACGCATCGACTGTAAATCAATCAGCACGCGAGGTGTTGACGGTTCGTAAATGCGATTTAATTCAGCGATCACGACGAGGACCACGTCGACAGCGTGCTTTGCATGTCAGCCACGTGAGTGTGGTGATGATGCTCTCAAGGTGGAAATAATCAAACACACTCGAGCCAAATGCGCCGTAGAGCTTCTTCGTTTATGAGATCAAACGAATGAAATTACGCGTATACACTTTCTCAGCGTCTCCTGACTGTCGCCGCGCATCGAGGGGGTAGGAAGAGAAAGGAATAAATGCGCGCGCGCTCACACGGTTGATATTATTATAGGATGCGCGTTAGTCATATTTAAATTTAATTTCGGTGGGCAACCAATGTTCGCGCGCTCGATGCGCGACGCTTAAACGAGTTCAACAAACATTCGCGTAGGAATTTGATATATTGTATCGCGAGAGATACAATCAGAGAGAATGTCATTAACGGGTGGCGGACGAGAGAATTGTTTTTCGCAACGCAACGTCTTAACATGCGAATACTTTGTTTTCGCGTATCATTTACATCAATCTGTTCACGGTATAAATACCCAGGCGAGAAATTTGTGTTCCTTCTTGTTTTCGAAGCGCGCTTTGCGATTTAAACTTTGTGTGGTGTTTAATTCAATGTTGAAATGCATTTATGTATGTTGCGTGCGAGCGCGCGCGCGTGTACGTCTAAACAGTAGCAGTTGCCGGCAATTGGCAAGCGATTGAAGTCGTCATAATTTATACAAATAATAGCCACCCGCAATCAATTTGCTATCTGTTGCTCTGGTGCTACTGCTGCGCGGAAATAAATTTCGGAGGCAAACTCAACTCCTCACTATTTTTAATTTGCTTCTCTCGACGAATTTCATCAAATACAGGAAAACGTTGCGGTGCGACTTCTCCAGTCCGACTCAATATAAAAATAGTTTTCATGTCTGATCATCAAATCACTTGCTTGAAATAAACGTTTAGTAATGCAACAATTTCGCTGTTTTATGTGCTGTATGTTGATCTTACATTGAGATAATATAAAACTCTAGTTTATTTGGTGTTATTCCATAAATTGTGGGATAAATTATATTATGATTTTCGCGAAATTGAAAAATCCAAATATAAAACTTACGAATGAAAAATGTGAAATTGAAATATTTATGAGTTTAACTAGCTGTAGTTGGGATTAAACTAAATTATGTTTGCGTTTGAAATGTTCAATGTGTAAATTTATTATTCAAATATAGAATTTAGAATTCTGATAAAAGATGCGATGGGACATTGTAACACCCAAGTTTAAAACATTACACAATGATTTATTTACTCTTGTGACGCATTTTGCACGTCGTTAATGTACGCGAGAAAGAAAACAAAGAGCCAAGCCGTCTAGGAATTGAGAAATTTCCACGAATATGAAACTAAACTTTGTGGGTATTGCACTTTGGTGGAAAATGTGATTTTCTACAAATTACTCTCATCATTTTCAGGCGCTTTTAGAATATCCGTGCGTATACAAAGCGATGAAGTCAATTATTTAATTTTAACACGTTGTAGATGTGTCTGGTCTGCAATACGCGTAAAATGAATAATTCTTCGAATGACTGCGCGTACACGCCTGGATATACGAGGAATATTCCGAGGCAGACTATTTCAACATACAAATCAACAGGCAAATAGGAAATTTACCATTAGTTTACAACGATTGCATGATCGGTTGCGCCTCTCGCCAGACTCGTACACTTGCAAATTTAATATGCGTATTCGTATTCGACGAATTGCATTTATTTTAGTTTTGATGATGATCCCATAGCCGCTTCAATAAAACTTCTGGGGAGCAGACAAATTACCAGTAGTATACACTGATGATTCGCTAATAATATAACTTTTATGACTTATAGTCATCAAATCAACGCCAAAATATTATTGAAAAACTTTTAAAACTATTGCAAACGAAGGCGCGCAAACCAGTGGTAACTTTTAAAATATAATTCAAACGATTTCACAAATCATCAAAGTCATAGAAAATTTAGCGCTTTTTAAACAGCATAAGTTGAACATGGAAAGCGTGGCGAGAGAGCCAATAGTTTCGCAAAATGCAAACGCAATGTCGATTGACGTCATAGCGAATCGAAGCAACGTGTACGCGGTGCGTGTCTATGCAATAAAATCTCACCCACGCGCATCTGCCGCCTCCGAGGAGTAGTTGAGATGCTGCGGCGAGCGGCGGCACCAATACGCCATCTCACCAAGCCGCCCCAATGTATAATTACAGCACTCATGGATTTCAGAGCCTTGCTTTGCTGAGATGGCGCCAGCTAGTTGAAAAGTTGGATTTGAAATGCACAGTTGAAGTTGTTGCGGTCGCATGGAAAAGCACGAAACACATTCGGACATGTATTGCGAGTGGTTCTAAATTTAAAACCGGTGTGGGTATTATTAATAAAACGCCGGGGCTAATATTGGAATGTAGGCTACCTTTAATTTTATTCACACGCGGCTAATTTTAATCGACCGTCAATTATATTTAAATGCATCCCCGAATGAGTGCGTGCGTGTGTGCGTTTGTAACGTGCCACGGATGTTTGCACTCATTTCTTGTTTATGCGTCCGATGCGCGCGAACCTATTAAATAACTCTCTCTTTGCGTTGTTGTTTTATTCTTTCATTCCGTGATATTCCGTGTTTTAATGCGTCCGCGACGCGCGCGCGTCTTTCCAACGATGTGATTATAAATCATGGGACATTAGGCTGCACATCACAACATCAAGAGCTATGAACTGCCGTCCAAAGATTTATGCACTTTGCGAACATGTGGTCGACTGCGTTTTTGAACGAGCGCTTAAAAACATTTAAAGATTTTACGTAAATTACCTAAATTAAAATCGCATAACTCATTGGGCTTTAATGAAGTTGCGCAAAAGTTCTCAAAGAAAAATTTCAAAAGATGTACGTATAGCCAAGAGCATATTCTGAATTTGGGATGAAAATATTGGATCATGGCTCGTGTTGTTAGAGTGTCAGTTATAAAAACAATATTAGTACATGTGACGCACTTGCAGTTTGCATTTGTATGCGATTGGAACGCATTGTTTTGCGTATGTGAATGCGCATTTCACATTTTTGACTTTGTAATTTTATTTGCTTGGCTTGGAATTAAAAATCTCTATTACTTTATGAATAACGTGATTATTTTTATTTGGCTACAACTATTTCTTAATTTTAATCCTGAAAGAAAATTCAGGAGCAGTTTGGAATTTCATATCGAGTTTAAAATTAAATTTTTGTCCAATATTAAAACTTTCCTTGTAAAATTAAAATGGTGTTTATTATTACAGTCATCATTTTCCTAAATATAATTTTATAATAGCTTGCGCTCCTTTTGCTCTTAGTTTAATATAAAATATACAATCTTTTTATTGGACGTTGGCTACATGCTTTTCGTTTTCCTAACTCTTGTTGTGCGTGTTGTTTCTCGACGCTTCGGAATGCATTTGAATATTTCTCTCGTTTCGCCACGCAGAGTAGAGAAAAAGGTGATGTAGCGAAACGCGTACGACCGCATGAAATAATACGAAAAGCATGGCTGCAGGGCCTTTTTCACAAATTAAATTTGGATCTCACGCGCGCTCACATTGTTGTTCGCGATTAAATGTTGTGCGCTACTCGATGCACATTCTCAGAATGCGATGTACCCGAACGGTATTTTCTCCTTCGAAAAACTGACATTTATTTAATGCATCACATTGAAAAAAGCCAACTTGTAAAGTTTACACTAACAATTTAAAACTAGTTCAATAAAGCAGAAGGAAAGTTCAATTTATTTAATTGAATTAACTGAATGTATTGTTGTTTGGCAAAATGAAATATCCGCGAGCAAAAATGAAAAACAAGGTTTGGTTAAATATCATATTTTTCTCGCAACAAGTCCAAGAAGTCCATGAAGTTCAAGGCGTCTAGGAAGTTTATCAAAGTTGGAACGGTTGCTGGCTTGCTGGTGCGCGCGCGCGCATGTTTGCAATTGCTTGGCAATTTCATCAAACTCTTAAGAAAGTAAACTTGGCGAAAGTATATTAAGACTAAAATTATTGCCATGTCCAGCTTCCTTCTAAAATCAATACAGGACCAACGCGAACGATAAAGGAATAGCATTTTATATATGCGCTTAATGACTTTTAAAACTTAATCTGAAGTCGTCGAGTATTAAATGAGCGATTAACTAGGCAAGTAAACTTGATTGAAGAAATTTTCAAATACAATCTGTTTTCGTCGTTTACGCGCCGCTTTCTGATATTTATACTTGATAAAATTAATATTTAGACGTTGCTATAAAAACATTCAAGCTCACTTACAATAACCCATCGTTAAATTACGTTGTTATTTCACCGTTAACTAATAAAAGTATTTAAGATGACTAACATGAAAATTCACCTGCTTTTAATTCACTTTGGTGACTAGAAATTTCAAGGATGTTCTGCACGAATATAACTTGTGTGGGGTTTTTCTATAAGTGCAAATATTGATGAATCAAAACTAATTTATGTGTTTGTGCAAAGTATTTTAGCAAATCACCCATTATAAAAAGTCCATAAATCTTTTTATAAATAGTTTATTGCCTCTCCTCTCCTTCGGCGTGTTCGCAAACTGTAAACGAATCTAACGAGTAATGCGTGCAGGTAGCATTCCCAGTTTCCACGTTTTTCTTCTCCCTGCTAATAACAATGCGCCAACGAACGTTTCATTTCAATGCCGGGATAAACATCACGTACGCTTAGATTTCTTCGAATTTTTCATATAAAAGCCAGGCCTCTGACCAATCGCCCGCCCCCGACGCGAGTTCTTCATGGCGTTCTTGGTTGGCAATAGAACGCGAGTAACTTCTTGGAATTGAATTTCATTGCAACAAGGAACGTAAAGAGCGCTCTGGTGTAGCACTTGCTAATTTCAGTCTAGCCGCCAGTTGTGGTGTCTCTTGCCAAATAGGATATTTTTGTGTTCGTTCGGCGGTTCGTGCCGCGTCCGTCCGTTTTTCAAAAATCTCTCCTCGCGAGTGAGACGCGAAACGCGACCGACACACAACACACGCTCAAATTACGTTGTGCGTGTGTAATATCGGCGGTGCACACATCGCGCGTAAAGTATATCCGAATATTATATTTATTCCGGGCCCGCGAGAGAAAAGTTTGGTGTGTGCGTTTCGCTCGTTGTGTATCATCGAAGAGCGCGCTCCGTCGGCGGCAGTAGAGTGGCTGGGCGCAAAGTGGACTTGAGGTGCGCGCGTCCATCGTCTTCACGCAACTTCTTCATCGCACAAAGAACCAACGGAACCAATTCAATTTAAACAGCTGCTGCAGCAAAGTGGCTGCAATTCGGCAAGGAATAATAATTCATCGAGTGACTTGAATTAAAGTGCGTGCGAATTGAATCAAATTGTGCAAAACTCGCACTGGCGCAAAAGAATAAATAATTTTTTTCGCTCTCTCGTCGTTTGCGACGTGTTATTTTTAGTGAGTGCCGTGGTGATCTTTTTCGTATAAATACACACAAATATTTTTCGCGCGCGCGGTGTCGTATGGTGTGCTGTGTCCTGCATATATTGCCTACGCAGAAATAATTGTGATTACTGAGATTATGCCAAGAAAACAAGAGTTTGTTCGGCGCACCGCTATTTTAAAAGTCTCGAAAGAAGGCGACGTATATTTTCATCTAGGCGATAAACAAGCGCTTCCATCATACCAATAATTTTATGATCATCTAGGGATGATCATCATCAGCTGCTGCTGCTGCTGCTGCTGCTTGGAACGACGTTGATGGACAAATGCATTGTGCGGCAGGACGAGCGCTCTTTTCGCATACGCTAAACCAACCAAATTTGGACGCAACGCTTCATGTAACGCATTCTTCGCGTGGCGTGTACATTATTATTCGCATATTTTCGCGCGGCGGGCCGTGTCAACTGGCAAGCGACCAGGTGAAAATATTCGCTGACAGGTGGTGAGCAATCCGTTACGATTATGAAATAGCACATACCTCTAGGCACTTAGCGCGGAATAGCATCGCACGAGGTCCTTCCCTTAATCCACTTGGAGTTGTGATGGATGAACGAATGACCAAACGTAGACTGAGTAGATTATCACGGAGCGCGTCGGCGGAGAGCTCCAGCGATGCGCAAATCGTCGATCCGCTAGTACCTAGCAAGTCCATCAAGCGCAAGATCAAGAAGCCGAAGGAGCGATGGCTGCTTACGCGCAAAACATGGCGGTACATGGCGGATGCCGGCCGGAAACTTATACCGGACGGAGCGCAAAACCGCCAGGAGGACTTACCTAAGATCGAGGCGTACTTCCAAGAAGTATGCCGCAAGGAGTCCAAGTTTCTTCTGTGGCGGAAGAATTCCTATCCGGGTGCGCTCAGTTTCCGCAAGAAACGCAAATCTCGTCCTGGTGGTAGCTGTAGAAAAGCTTGCAGTGCTGACGAGGCATTAGATTCTCTAAAACCGGCACGACCAAACAATTTACCACTGTATCCATTGACTTCAGGAGGCCGCTTTGACATCCAGAAGATGAAATATGATTTCCTCAATGCACCCCCACCATCAACGTCTAGTCCTCGATCGTTTCTTCGCAACAAGGAGACTTATCCTCCTTCCTCTTCGGCAACTGCAACTCCTGATGAAGATGACGAGCAGGAGTTGATTAGCATGCTTGAGAAGTTGTTGCAAATTTCGAACAATAACAATGAGACAACGCCACGTAGTGATATTAATTACCAAGAGTTGATTGATCGGCTGCAAAGACATTTGACATTGTCACAAAACATTCCTTCGAAAACTCATACGCAACCGGATTTTATTCCGGGGTCTTATACGCGATCTCCAAGCTATGTCCGTCCTGGCAACTCTTCGGATTACAGCCATGGAGTGTATCCTGCAAGTAAACGAGATCACGTCCACTTTGAAGGTGATCACGTGCAGAAATTTCTGCAAGAAACACTTAGTCGTTACTTTAGCCAATCCTCAAGTCGAGATAAAATTATTAGTGATCTACTTACCAATCGTAAGGCACTTCAGAAGTTGTACTTTGATCTGCGGCAGACGAAAGGATTTCGAGGACGTCGTGATTACCCAACACCAAAAGCAACCGCTTCTTGGGATCCGTCGATGCTTCGTCCACATAAAACTAAGTTAGATATGGATTATTACAAGAAATCCGTGCCGCCTCCATTGATTGAAATCCAGGGTGAAAGTACAGATCCATCTTCTATTGACGAAGGCACACAGACGTATGCGTTGACTGAGGGTGATCTCCTGAAAGCAGAAGACGAATACAAGAAGTTGTTGGATGAGCGCAATCAAGATACGAATATCGATACGACCAAAGCGGGAACGCATCGACGAAGAAGTAGTGTGGATCACAACGATGTGTCACAGTCAGTAAGCGACCATATTAAGCGGTACTTGCGAATGGCGCGCAAGAAGAGTTCGGATTCGGATAAAGTGGATCGATTCAAACGTGTCAATTACGATGCCAACTTGCGGAATATACGCGCAAAGGGCGAGATTACGAAACCGGGCGACGACGACGGGCTGAATAAGGGTTGTCAAACGAACGAGAACTGGATGCTTACTTATCGTGACCTCAAGTTCGATGAAATTGTTAATTCGGAAGGCAATTCGGGCCGATCAAGCATTGACGCGGGCGTGCATCTTTCCTCAACTCCTACCAGTCCCACGAAATCCCATTCGTTTCTCTCAAGTTTACTACATAAACACAGTGATAAGGATAAGGGCAGTAATGATAAATCACTAGCAGGAGGAGGAGGCGGCGGCGGCGGAGGAGGTGGTGGTGTTCCCACGATGCAGAAGTCCAAATCCTCGTCCAGTGTGGTTCATCAGGGAGGACGGTTGATGGCCAAGACGCTTTTCAAGAGTCGATCCAAAAGCCAGAGTCGACCTTCTCAAGCTCAACAGCAATGCACTTGGATTCCAAAGGTAAAAATTCTTGAATTATTATATTAATTTGCGAACAGTTGACTTTATCGTAAAGAGGAATTAAATATTTTAGAGTCACACGAATAAAATTGAGCAATTTTCGTGAATTCTCTCTACAACTAGACGCAGCGAGTGTGAATTTTTATTTTGTAGCCGAATATTTGTTTATACACCAATCTATTTTTATATGCGATTGCTCCTTAAATACGGCAACGATCGTAACGATGGTAACAGTGGTTACATGGACCAAAAAAAGAATGGGAAAACTTTTCTCAAGCTTTCTCAAAGCTTGTGCGCTCTGGAGATTCGTCGGCAAAGAATTCTCCGCGTCTTAGATAAATCAATCGCAAGCATCGGCTTCTTAAATATTTATTTACGCCTGATAGAAAAATTCTCGGGCGCACGCAGACGATTCACGAAATTCAATAAACACAGCTGCTCGCACAAGGGGCAAATGTCAAAATATACAAATAGCTAATAAAATCAATTCGTGCTTTCAACAAATAATTACACAATTGCTGAAATAAGCTGCACTCAATTGGTTCCAATGCAATTTCATTCAATGTGCTCGCTCGGAATGCCAATAAATAAATAGCTACAATGTATTTCGAAGAATGGGTTATAGTTTGACTCAACGCGTTAAGGGATGACGTAATTCATGGCCGTGGGATGCCAATTTGACAGGACAATATGTTGAAGATTGAATGCGGTCCTATTTTACGTAACAAGCCACCGAAATGAAGTTGCGAGTTTGAGAGTTGCTAGCGAGTTCTCAATTAATTGTAATCGAAGCGAAGGGGATGGCGTGCTTGGTGGTGGTTTGCTTGAAGATGACTCAATTCTGTTTTTGGGGGCTTTGTAGGGCTCGTGCTGCTGGAACAGCGTGTGCGGCGGTAAACAGGTGGTTCTCGCCGAGACGACGTTGCAGCAATTGAGTGAGATCGAACGCAAAGTGTTGCAGAAGGTGGCCTTGGCCAAACTGCAGGCGCTAAATCTTGGCGTTACCGTTAAAATTCCAACGGGTAATGAAGCAACAAGCCATTCCACATATTGTGGCCTAACAAATGTCCGTGTTGCTTTGCCGCTCATCCAATTAAATTAATGCCAGATTTGATTTGTTTAACAAAGTTTTTATGTGTGACTGTTAGTTGTGATAGTTTCACCCAATGCGGATTTTAATTGGAGTTGTTCGTTTTGTAGAAACAACTTCGGCGCCTCCGACGAAGAAGCACCGGCCTTATCTGCTCAAACGCAAAGCGCTCACCACCAGCATTTTTGACACGAGCCGCAAAGAGGATAAAGAAAAACAAGGTAAAGTTTTGCGCACCGTGCGAACGCAAGCCAATAAAATAAACAGAGCGAATGCAATATTTGTAATTAATTTCGGCGCGTTCGCTGCGCGATTGACGCATATCGCGAGTGGATACATTGCGATGATGATTGGAAAATATTTAATTTTGGCACGCATAGTGAGTGAACGACGACGACGGCGGTGGCGGCGCTCTCTCTTGCTGTAAATTATTTTTGCGTTTCGCCCGTGGCGGACAGCGAGAAAAAATGTGTGTGCAGAAAAACGTGCAAACGTTCAGGTAGTTTAGAGCGCGGCCGGCGCCTTGGAAACTAAACATTCCCAATAGTTTTCGCGTAGAAAGATGCTATCGAATGTTTTGCATGCAGGCCACTCTAATAATAAAATATAAATATGTGAGCGTGCGAGCGCGCGTTTTCAAAACATTCCACGGCGCGCATGTTTGCGAATTTTCGAAATTTACGCAGCGCGCGGCTATTTTGCGCAATGATTGTGTCCATAGTTTACGAGCCGCCGTTAACTCACAGTTTAATTACCTGTTCTGGGTGACTTTTTGGCCTCGGTTTTTATGCAATTTTAGGCAAATATTTCAATTCTCATGCTTACCGATTCTAGGTGCTGGCCTCGTGTTTGGCATCCCCTTGACCCAATGCGTCGAGAACGACAGGACGAGTCGCATGAATACTTCCGGTTACAGTTCGAGTGATAACAGCGCGGGAATTCCACGCACGAGTAGTCGTGCATCCTTCAGCAGTCTCATTGATAATGCCATACGTCCAGAGGATGTGAGTATCTGAAACAAATAACAGTATTAGAATATGCTCGAACGTCCTGAATGGTTTGAATTAGCGATAGAGAATTAATGACTCTGTTTTGGATCGTGAATTGTGAATTTCAAGGTAGTGGAGAGTGGAAGGCGAAATATATTCAACATTACAGACGTGTCGCATGCGATCCGCGTTATTTCGGATTTTCAACGGACTGTATGTGTTTGTCTGTCTCTAAGATGCGTCTCGCCATACATCTGGCAAGATTTCAACGAATTCTCCTAGAAGGGAAATATCGATATTGCACTCGTGCATTGCATAGAATTACTTATTCTACATGCAGTTATAGTAATATGACTCAATGATACAGTTGCAACCGATTGCGACATTCGCATAAACAACGCTTGAACTAAACACATTGTTATTACACCCTTGAAATGCGGTGTACGGAGAAAACCAGTGGGAAATACGTGGTGGTATCTATATTCCGAAAAATATTTCATGCTTGAAAACGTGCATCGTAATACAACAACGCTATTTTCACCATGCGCCTGCTTTATATCGTTTACATTACCTACATCCACTTTTATGCGCATGTGAACCGCGAACGCGCGCGTCGTTTGATTGAAATATTACTTGGGATGCATTACCATTTTCTGCTACTGCACTAAACAAATAATTTTGTTTGTCCTGGAGAAGATTTTCGGATAGTTCAAGGAAATCCCTGTTGAACATGTGCCAAACGTGTTTTTTGTTGTTCCAAGTAATGCTGAAAAACACGTGAAGGAAATTTTCGACTAAAGACTAATCAGCGTGGATAATATTTTAGAAATTTCCAATTCATCATAAGCCACGAACGACGACGAGTACTTAACGAATCAGAAATATTTTGCTAAATTTAGGGCAGTTTACAAATTGTGCAATGCAAGAGAACTTCGTGCTGACGTGCGCGCACGCTTGTTGTAATTTTGGGCGTTAAAATTAAACGTCACGAAAATTCATTACATCATCGCATTGACGTCAACGTTGACTTAGTTGGCAGTTGCGGCTGGCTGCACGTTCTCCGTTTTGATTGATATGAGTGCATGCGTTATGATTGCGTGGCCAACGCTATTTTCACTTGAGTATTTGTTGTATTGTTTGTTTGATTGCTCTGTAGACCGGCTCATGCGAAAGTCTAGCCAATAATCGCATCACGTCAAGTGTGCCCGGTCTGCTGGACGAAATCTCGTGCAGCTCGACGGCGGATATTGATGGATCAACATCCCTTGACGCTGAAGAGCGCACCATACCGCACCTTGTGGGCGAATGCATTCGGCACCTGGAGACGAACGGCTTACACACATTGGGCCTTTTCCGGGTTTCACCATCGAAGAAACGCGTGCGGGAGTTGCGTGAAGGTTTCGATCGTGGCAAGGAAACGGCGCTGAAGAATGAGCAGTGTCCGCACGACGTTGCCACTCTACTCAAGGAGTTCTTGCGGGACCTGCCCGACCCGCTTCTCTGCCAGGATCTCTATAATGCATTTGTACAAACGCAGCGTGAGTGCGAAGCGAAAAAGTTTATTATACGGCTGATTTTGATTGAGGTTCATGTTCATTTGGCAGGGATTCGTAATAGGCGGCTGCAACTTGAAGCCCTCCAGCACTTGGTCCAACTGTTGCCTGCGATCAACCGTGACACGCTCTTGGCGTTGCTCAATTTCTTGGCGAAGGTCGCCAAATTCTCGACCGATTCAACAGATGCCCTAGGTATTAACAAGCGTGACAGACACACTAATGACTTAATTCTAATGATCCTTTAACAAAATGCATCGTAAGACAATAAATTACGAATTTGACTATTGTTCTAGGCCAGGCACTTGTTGGAAATAAAATGAATTCAACCAATCTGGCGACCATCTTCGCACCGAACGTGTTGCATTCGCTGAAACAGGGCAAGGACGGAAGCGATCGTCCTGAAGATCGTCTTGACGTCATCAACGTTCTACGCACGATGATTGATAGCTCCAAGTCGCTGTTCGTTGTCAGCGCAGAGTTGCTGGATGAAATCTACGTGCACATGATGGACACACATCCGGCCGCCCTCGAGGAGCTACTCAACAAGCGCGAGAGTATTTGCGACGAGTAAGGCAATTGCGCAAATGCAAAGAATATCTCCACGCAAACTTATCAGCGCTAGCATTATACGCGTATGATTGATGTCTTTTCAGATCGCAAGATGAAATTTCCGACGGCTCCGTCTGGTCTCCGGTTCAAATGAATCCTGATGTGTCGCTCGAGGAGGCGCTGCGTAAGACGTCGACGACGTCTCAACAGGCTCCTGAAGAAGTGCGCAAGATGTACTCACGCGAAGAATTTCTGCACGAGACAGCAGCCACTGGAGGGCCTAATGTTGCCATGAGATATCGGTAAATATCCCTCAAAAATTATTACTTCGAAATAAGTGCTAAAGCGAGCATCTCTGAATTTGTATTTCAGGCACAAGGAACGCATACGTGATCGAAGTTTGCGTAGACGTCGCGAAAGTTCCAATACCAGAAAACGCGACGATGATAGTGGTAGCAGTACGTGCAGTATCGCGCAATATGGCAAAACGCGCTCTTCATCTCTGGAAAGCACGGGGTCTCTAACAGCAGGCGATGTATTCGCATCGAGTGACCGTCGCAAATCCACGCCGTACGTGCTGGACGAAAGTGGGATTATTACAGCGAGTTTAACAATTCCCGTCCAGACAAGTTTGAACAACGACGACATTCCGTATATCGAAGACGACGCGATCGTTAAACCCCAGCGATCGCCAACAGCTCCACCGCGCCGTCGTCAGCGCTCAATGAGTGGCAGCGACTCCTCAATAGCCTCCATTCAGCCGGTAACCGGAAGTATTAGCCTAATTGGCTATGATTCCGCCATCGGCTCTTCGGTAACGCAGAGCAGCCCTCCGCATAACACAACTCCTTCTTCAGTGGGAAGCAGTATGGACGCATCAGGAATATGCAGTTCGCCGCCATCGTGGGCGTCAACGCCGCCTACATCACCAGATAGCAATAATACTACTGTGAATTACATCCCGGATGATGTGCAACCCCCGCGATATTATCAAGGCAATAAACAACCGGCAGTAAAGGCGAAGGACCCGCTACCAATTCTTCAGAAAGTTTCGTATACGTCCACGTCTGAAATTCAACGCGCTGGCAAGCCGGCGGATATAAGAAGGGAGGTCATGTTTCGGAAGAAGGCCACTCCAGATTTGCAAAAATGTCAAAGCACTTCCGATACGACAGGACAGAGAGAGCGATTCAATCCCAGTATTACGAGTATCGGCAATGCGGTGTTGAGGTCGCGCACGGCTGATTTCGAGCGCATTACGCAAACAAGCGCCGAAACGAAAACAACAACGACGACGACGAATGCTGCGGAGAAGAAAAAGTATACGAAGCGCAGGTATACGGATCTACGGCACCAGACGAGACATATTCCGGATGCGGAAGCGCTCGATGCTCAGACGTCAGCGAGGAGTGGGTCGTCGGCAGCAACGACGGCAATTGGCGGTGGTGGTGGTGGTGCGACGGCAGGCGCCAGTGGAACAACAGGTCAGATGGTTTACAAACGGCGGGAGCTCATCTCGAGCGCCCCATCAACATCGCACTGAACTCCTGTGCTCTCGCCTCTATTATCATTCGACTCTCATCTCGTATTTGTATTCAAATGCGCGAACAGACAAGTTATTTACTTACTTTTCAAGTGTAAATATTTCACATAAATATAAACTAAGTTATTTGCATATTGGATTTTCATTTAGATGATACCCAAACTTGAAAACTATTACTACTACTACTATTACTTGCAAACTTTTTATCCCACTCGATGAAAATTTAAAATAGATAGTATATATTTTTTGAAATCAGCTTATAAACAATTTGTTCTTATAATTTACATGCATTGTGCATTTAATGCACACGTTTCTTGCATTGTTTTGTGTAAAGTTTGCTTCCTTCTTCGGCCACTTTTAACTTTAAAGTTATATTTTACATCTATAACAATGTGATATGTTTTAATTAGTTCATTAAATATTTGTATATAATTTCGGCACTTTTCTTGGTGTTCAATGTGTGTATTAAAATATTAAATAACTGAATAGTAAGTTTTTGTGCTTTAAGACGACAACAACTTGGTTGTTTTTGATTGCTTCAAGCTTTGAGATTCAAGCAGAATTGTTAAAACGAGACTAACAAAGATTGCGCGTTGAATAAAAGTTAATAAAATATCTAAAACGACGTCTCATTCTTGGAATGAGCACTGAACAACAAAACATTTTTTATATAGCTAGATAGATTACTAATCCTGCGTATTCTAATAACTATAATATAAAAATATAATCACAAGTATGATAATAATAAATATGCATTAAATCGCAATTTTCGTTCGTGCAAATGAATGCAGCAGTAAAATAATGGACGGAATTGCAAACGTTAAGAGTTGAACGATAATTAGTTTTTATACATGTTTTTTTTTGTGCGCAGTAGCCCAGACGTGCGCACGCAAAGTCGACAAAATCCGGAATTTTTCCAGGCGACCTGCACAGATGTAGTAATCCCATTTTGTGCGGATTCAAGGACTGTAAATAGATGTTGGTTGGTTTTCTGCGATGCCGTGTACACAATTCACGTATTATCCTACACGTCGGTGCTGTGCGTCTGTATTCGCACCTTCTTCATGCTCCCGTTGCGTGAGAAAGTGGGTGACGAGCCGGAGTATCCCGGATTTTGTATGCCTAAGCCATCCTTCGGCTTTGGCTTCTTGAGACTGGACCGCAACGGCGGTGAACGCGTCACTGACGACGATAATGTCGAGCCATTTGTCGAGCCGATCGTCGTCGATGTCGTGTTCATGGACATCATGCTACCATTTGATGCGAACAGCTTGCCACTGGCGTCTGTCATTGATATTCCTCCAGCTTAAAATACACAGAAAGCGAGATTTTTTATAAGAATTAATATGGAACGAAAGAGCGTCTAATTTAATTTGTAATCCGCTTAAAGGTGGTGGCGGTCGTGGGGGCGACTTGCGAAACCTTGTCTGGGTCAAGGAAAGCCGTGAGGGAAGAGTGGAATGGAGTGGAAAAGTCAAACTTTTGCTAAAGTCAACACTAAGAACATAAAAGGAAATATGAATGCGATGCCTTGCAGGGCACTTTGTTCGCTGGGGATGGCCTTGATTGGGATTATAATCTGATTAAATTATTCCCTCTTCTAATGGCGGCGGGAGAGGGAAAAACTCACCGGATGCTGGCGGCCTGTCCCGAAAACCAGGATTACCGTACGTCGTGGGCTCGACGTTGGCGTGGATCTTCGTCGGATCGCCGCCCTCTTTGCGGGCGAACAGCATGTCGTACAATGACATTACGAAGAGGATGGCGTTCAACAGTATTAGCATAATCTGGAAGCGTACGAAGAGAAAATTTGATTTGAATGTAAAGCGTTTGCCGCCGAGTGTTTTGTAAGCAAATGAGAAAGCAGCGGCAATTTTATTGCGCTTACGGCATGCATTCCCATTATACGGACCTGGATGTAGAATGCTGGCCCTCGTGTAATGTGATAACCATGCGTTTTCGGCTCGTCCGCCTGGAGGGCGAAAAGGCCGGCGGCGGCAATTGCCAAAAGCGCTGCAAACCAAGTAAACACCATGAGCATTTTTAATAACGGAAGAAACAATAATGGAATAAGCCAACAAGCAAAATTCGTATGAAGCTGTTTTTCTTAACTTAAATTGGCGATTGCAGGAAAAATTCATAACTAAATCCTTCAAGTTATTGCGCGAGGAAATCAAGATACAAATGCTCAAACGAGGATAGCGAGTAAATTTTTATTACCGAGTGGAAATTGCAAAGCGTATTATGTTTCAATTTGACGTCAGTGGCGTCGGCGGCGGCGCTAAAATTGTGGTTCCCGTGGGATGATATAAATTCCCACGTTCGTTATACAAATTATGCGGTTAAAAAATCAACTGGGTGTTTTGCGCATCCCTTAAATTCCGCGTTTCATCGTCATACATTATGATTATCTATTGTACCGCACCAGAATTCATTTTTCATCCGGCGTCCTGGACGAGAAATTAAAACATTAACACCTCAAACAAATTCATTAATAATCTCGTTTCAAAAACACTGCGAGTTTGAATCCCGTGTCATTAATCACTACAACTTTACACGCGTTTCATGCAGCAACGAGAAAATCTGCACTTTTCAGACACTTTTTTGCAGTTTACGACGAAGAAGTTAATCTCAATTATAATTGTTTCATATAACATGCCCTGCAATTTTTCAGCACTTACTTGCGAGTAATCCCAACGCTAGTTTGAAGATGACTACCAGACTGTACTTCATCACCACCCTCTCCTTCGAGCTGAGCATCGCAAGCTGGAGAACGCTCAAGAAGCAGAAGACACCCAGGACGGCGACGCCGATGGCTGCCATCAAGCCGGCGACCCATACGACGACTGAAACATTTGCATCACAACAACATTTTAGTGCAATGCGATTAGATCTTTGGCGCTAGATAACTATGCGTGTGCTGCTTCACGAGTTCTTTGTTCTTCTTTGCCTCGTGGAGTCAACGGAGTCAACGAGCACAGCATGCGGTGCACGACGAACAAAGGAAGCGAATGGAACACTCGGTGCAAAATCCACATCTCTTTGGTCTCTCGACGTCGTGTGCGAAACCTTGGAAGAACTGTTAGAAAGTTTCCGGCGCGCTTCTTACACTTTATAGCATTGTTCTTTATTATAATAGTTGTTGCTATTGCTGTTTATTCGTACGCGACCGCCGTTGATGCTGCGAAGTCTTCCAAGAAGACGAGGAAGAAGTTGATGTGAATTACGCGGCCGCATACTGGGATTTTTAACTGTTTTACGAGCAAATAAGAGCAATCAACAAAAATAGAAAAAGTACAATGACTTACAAACTTTCAGTAACCATAAAAATTCCGTAATTTCCACGTGGGGACAAGACAAGAGAAGATGAATTAATAAATGGTATTGTTATTACCTTAAGAACAAATGTTTGGCTTCAATTAATTAAAAATTGATGATACTTTCTTTGAACAGGATCATATCGTTGCTTTTTAGATGGTTTATTATTTTTCCGTGGAGCAAATTAAGGAGAACAAATGATATTGTTCGACTTTCTCTTATTGTCGAATTTGAGTCTCGAGTCTCGTGTTGTGTGTGATTAATTGAATGTTTTGTTAGTTACTAAAAACTTACTGGAAGGTCGAAATCCGGAATCGTTTTTCCCACATCGCTCTCGATGATACAGAAGTAATTTGCACGTTTTCCATGGACCAAAATACCCTTTTTCCTCCCCAGGATAACCTGCAACGAAAAGAAAAACATTGATATAACAACCCACACACATCTCCTGTTCAATTTGAATGCATTGGATGACGTTAGACAAATTTGTATGAAGTTTAATAACATTCCATGTAATAAAATCCGTTCCGGGCAAATTCTGGAAAATCCATGCATGGAACTTGATTAATTTGCAGCATCCTAGAAAAGCAGAGTATCCTGCATGCCTGGAGCGTAACGCAGCCAGGAATATATCCGAAATGTGAAAGCAGATGGTGACCAACAT
The DNA here is from genome assembly GCA_963978815.1 of Aleochara curtula. Classification (NCBI taxonomy): domain Eukaryota; kingdom Metazoa; phylum Arthropoda; class Insecta; order Coleoptera; family Staphylinidae; genus Aleochara; species Aleochara curtula. Next base: position 10,653,333 of record OZ022220.1, read on the forward strand.
TATTAGCATAATCCAGGAAGAACAATTATTAAATTCCATAAAGTATTCGCATACCGCTACGGGCATGCGACATTTCCCTGCGAGAAACGCAAAAATGTAATTTCTATTTATTTTTACATGAGTTACTCTCACATCCAAGCATATTTTATGCCACAACTCATTTGGCATTCAATGCAACGTCAGTAAACACCTACACGTACTTGTAACTCCTATTGAAAGGTAGAAAGAAAATAAAAAGTAGCAGAAGGAGAGACTCCTATGTAAATTGAATTTCAACGTGATATGCATCAGTCAAACGATGACGACAGAATGAACGAAAATCAATAAAATGTGTAGATTTATAATTTTCGCTTTTTAGGACTACAAATAATGTTTGAAAAAAAGCACGAAGAAGAAGAACATGTGCACAAGAGAAATTTCGTACAATTAGAATTCTTGTTTTCTAGCTTCTTGCAGAATGCAATTTAGCGTCTGCTGAGTAATGTGACAACGAATGTTGCCAAGTGCAAGGAGCGCACTTGCGAACAATTATTTAATTTATGGAAATTTCCTCGTTGCTTTCCACGTAACGCGTTGTTAGTTTAACACAGTTTGCCTGTGTTCTAGTTTTTAGACGAATTAGCAACGGTGGAGTGCTAATAACATTGCATTTATTTTGTGCTTGAGGCTTTCCTTTCTCTACATCTCCCTCACTAAAATGTTATTAATGAGCACTAACTTATTTCAGATAATTTAATTACAAGTTCCACGCAGCCTCAAAGTTAATTAGTAACACGTTCTTTTTTTCAACGCCAAGCTAATTTTAATTTTTGAATTGTTTGTTTTATATTATTTGCGTGTAGTAGGACACTTTTATAGTATAAGATAACCAGCAAGCAAACAAGCAAGAGAGGAATTTGTCTTGGAATCGTGACGTGCCTTACTGCAAAGACGTTGTTAAAGTTTACGGGAGTTTCCTCGCTGGCTTTACGCTTTCCCAGCCATTGCGTTTTACGTACGTACACAAATGCACGGTTTAAACGTTTAGTTAAAGCAGAACATGAACGTTTTGCGTTCCACAAGCGGCTCAGACTGTCTGCGGATCAAGCGAACGGCAAAGAGAATGCACAAAGTCATTTTGATGGGCTGTCGGCGCGCATTCTAGGCTCGTGATCACTTGCTAGGAAAAAAAGATAGAACAAGTAGAAGAGATGCGGGCAAAGAAGACGAGTTCGAACAATATATCCACGAGATGCTTGAACAAACCACCTGAAGATTGCGAAGGCGTATTTGGTTGAACGACCTTTCAATTTCTGCTTGAAGCATTTCGTTATGAGTTTTCATATTGTGTTTGTTGTTGCATATTCTTGACAATACAATATTCATAGATCTTGGTCCTTTTCATATTTGCTTTTCCCGAAGTCGTGTTTACTCTGTATTCAAGTTCCTTAATTTTTGATTTCCCGCAAGTCAAGTCAAATAAAAGACGCAGGCTTATCTCCATATGAATTTTTACTTGTTGCTTTTATATAGATTTCTCAGCAACTATAAGAGATATTTAAATAATTCTTAAAATGCCAAAAAGTCCATTAAATTATTTATAATTTCTGCAAAAATCATTAATTTCCATTCAATAGTTTAGCAGATATATTTTTTTAAATTTATTTATTGATCATAACTCATAAAATAAATTTTTCTATATTATAAAAATAATACAATAATATAAAGTAATAATCGATTAATTAATGCTGCCATTTTGCACTCAATATCTACAGAAACAAGAAAGATATGAATTTTTAAAAATTTTCGGATTTACGATATGGAACATTAAAGCAAAAATAGGTAGCCATGCACTATTGCCCAAATCCATGATGGCCGCTCTTATGGCAATTGCATGTACGGTTGCTATGAAGGTCCTTAGCAACGGCTTCTGCGCATGCGCACTACGCATTTTGGTATTCGTACTCTCGCTATACAATTTTTTTTCAAATTTGCAGTTATATTAATAGAGATAGTAATATTTTGATTTAATTTCGTAAAAATTTTTTTAAAAATTTTTATATAATTTTTTAAACGTTCTTTTTCATATCGATCTTGCTTTACATGAAATAATCTTAATGAGAAATGCCGCATTTTTCCATTTGTGCGCAAAGTAAAAATGATATCTCTATAGACGTAAATATGATATTTACTTACAGAATTAATTTGCATAGATATTGCATGACTCAATGCTACTTGCCGCGTATTACTGCAAGTTTCGCATGTAATTTTAGTACGACTTCAAGAACGGAGAGACTTTCATTTGCAATCGCACAATGAACGCTATGATACCGAGAACGATACATGCATTTGTTGCACAACTCGCACACCTTGAATGCAATTGAGTGTGCAATAGATGCACATTTTTATTTCATTAGGAATGTTGTAATGTCCAGAGCTAGAATGCGATTTGATATTGCAAAATCAAGATTACGAAAATGACGACCTAATAGAGGATTAAAAATTCAATTTTTCTGATAAAAATCATTTCTATTTCCATGCCATACGAAGATGAAAACATAGATAATTTCTACTTTTATAGATCTGCATCGGAATGAAACGTCAGCAGCACACACTTGTGCATTGAAAACGAGAAGAGCATTAAAGTTGTACGCTTGCCAGGAACATCCGGAAGATAATATATTTAGCACTAGCTGTCTCGGCGAACTTCGTTTCGCCAAAAGGTGTTTCGTCTGGATATAGCTGTCCGGGCGATCTCTGATCTCCTTATTGTCATTTACGTAGATATTTGATATTCTTGTGCTTATATTATGTTTTACTAATTTCTTTCAAGCCTTCCTGCCCGCTGTTTGTTGGTTTTATTAATTGTCCCTTTCCAATGTGTTGCTAGTTGAAATCTTTGTTCGTTATATTGTTCAATTTTTCTATCACAGTAGTTAACATTACTGTTTTGAAACAATACCAATTAATATTTTACTGTATGATTGATACAATTTAAACCTTCCCTATCCCGTTGTCTAACTGAATAAACCTAATTATATTGTTAAATCATGTAATATACGTCAAATTTCCCAGCAAACGTCGTATCGCCCTTGGATTGAACATTAATTTTTTTATAACCAACCCGCGTTCCATTATATAGTTTCAGTTGGTTTAGATTTGTAAGCGTGGAAATGAATTTAAACCGCAATATTTCAAAAATTTGGAAAACAGCGTAATGATACTGGTTAGAAATTAGTTTTGTTAATGAAATTTAGTCTCATATCTTTCTACGAAAATACCAATAAAAGTCGCTATAAAAGCCGTCCAGTAGTTTTCATGAATTTCTTAAACTTTAATATAGGAATTTGCTTTATACATATATAGATTAACAATTTCACTCAATTTCTAACATTTTCTACAAATGAAAACAATTTGCACTCAGTGTTCATATTATCCTTAGTCTCCTTACTAAGGCAAATCTTAAAATGTAAACGTAGTATTTAACTGATGAAATTATGACTAACATCTCCCGACCCTGTTGTCATTCTCTTTCTTTAATTTGGTAAAAATAACTTCCTTAGTTTGCTTATTCAAGTTATATCATTCAGACAGTGTTACACTATATTAAGTTAAGCGTGTTATATGCTTTCAAATATCGACATGTACACATGCCAAGCAGGTAAAACTATTATGACTCGGGTGGTCGCTTTGGGTCGCTTTGAGAAAGGAAAACGTGGTGAATGAAGGCGTTGCTTTAAAATTTCGCATCTGTGGAATCACACCACTTTGAGCGTTATGTCTTCGTCATCAGAGTGCGCCAGGGGTATTAGTGGCGACAAACACAAACATCGCAGCAATTTTATATATATAGATAGATAGATTGTATTGGAATTTGCATACAGGCGCACCGGCGACACCGACTACAAGTTGATAGTCAAGCAGTGCATACATACACTGAAGTGCGATTCATTCAAAATGTTCATTGCCTGCATTGCAATACCTTCAGTTGGTGCATTCGGCTGAAAAGGACCTTCGCGCCAGGACGACGACTACGACGAGTGTGGGAAGTGCAGCCGCGTGCGCATTTTCCGGTTGGCATTTAAAGCTCGTTCGAAACTCATCTCTGTCTCGACTCCAAACGCTATTTGCATGTTTAATTGTGTTACATGCAAGATTGCCGCAGTCTGCCATTTATTTCTCATTTCGTTTTGCAGTTATTAGTATTCCATTTTTCATTTCAAGCCCTTCCTAAGCGCGTGGTAATGAAGAGCTTTTTATGCGTTGCACCGTGTTTAATGCACTTTGTGAGTACGATTGAATTGTAAATGCAACCATATCCAGGTTGCATAGAATTGTTTTGTTTCTACCGTACTTTGAATAAATATTTGTGATATCCAGTTGCTTTCAATAAACAATCGTATATCGGATATCTACAAGTTTGTAAGCATTAAAACCATTCGTTAGTAATGCGCAGTAGGTGATTTATAATCAGGGAATATGAGTAATGCATATAACAAAATTAAAAATATCTATATGGATATTCCATAATTCTACGATTTCATGCTCAACATGTGAACGTATTTAGATAATAATATAGTACTTTTTCACTGGAAATATTTTAAAATTATCATGAGGTGAACAATACTGATATTACACTTGACTTGTCGTATTGTAAACGATGTTCAGTTTTCAAGGCATCCATTTCATTATGAAAGAATTCAAGTAGCGCATAAAATGGAAATAAACATGCAACAAGTCGTCACTTAACAACTACGTGTATCATTAACATTCATTATATTCATTATACTTGCATTGTTTAAATAATTGTTACGTGTTTGTGAATACTTTTATGGCGAGTTGAAATATAAAAATATTTTGCTTCATAAACTTATTGTATTCATCCGATCAATTAGGCAAACTACAGTCATTCAAATCGTTAGTTTATTCATTGAGGCATAAAGTTTGGTCCTGGATTTGCCTTTGTAATCAGTTCAATTTCGGGGTCACTTGCATGCGCATGCAATCAATAATACTATTATGTCATTTATACCATTATCTGATATGCATCGTTTGTCTATGCCATTATTGTTCATCCAAAATGTCAAACGCATTGGGTGAATCTAATTGCAAGCGCATTTTTCAGCCATTCAGCCGACGAAATTTAATGACGGTGTCAATGGAGTTTTAATTATGAGCGTAGAACTAAACTGATATGGTTCAATGTTAAAATCTTACTTAACGGAACATTAGACAACAACAGTAATAAAATTTTCCTTAAACTGGTTGTCAATGATGTGCATGCCAAAGGGAATGATTAATGTACGTGATTCGTTTAATGGAAGGTTTCACCGAAAGCTGATTACAAAGTTGAAACATTATTATAATGTAAAATGCGCCATAGAATTCGGAACAAAATCCGAAATAATTGTTTCAGCTTCCTCCTTAAAATTTATGAAGTCTCAAAGGCGAGGGCGTAAAAATAAATTTGCTTTGATTAATATTTATTGCGAAATTTATTGCGATTCGGTGTACTCGTACGGACTTGTATTATGCTCGTGGCATTTCATATTAATTACACGCATCGTTCATGGAAACGCACAAACACGTTGATAAATCTCAGCGTTGCGCACGACGACGACAGGAAACTATTTGATTTCTCCTTTTCACCCACATTGCGCGTCCACTAAATTGACACAACGTACGGTAGGATGAATGATGCACACGCGTGTGTGGAAACGAGAACAAAAGGATGCCAGCGCCCGAATAAATTAATGAATGGAATAGTGCGCGGGCGAGAGAGCTTGCTTGATTTTTGCGTCGTTCGTTTGTTCGTTCATGCTTTTGAGAGTCGGATTCTTTCATTCGTTCATTCGGACGCAATCCAATGCAATACAAAAGGGTCTTTTTGGTCACGTTCCGTTTAGCACCGTCGTCATGCTCCCGTAACCGCTTCTTTTCTAATATGTGTTTCCGCGTGTAACTGAGGGTCACACAGAAAACAGGTGATGCTAGGTGTAGAATAAACCAAACAAATCATTAAAACAAATGCTCCTAAAAAGAGAAATAAAAGTGCATAAATTGCAAAAAAAATTGCGTGCTGAATCTGAATTATAATATTTGTTATAGGTAGGTGATTTTCCTCATTTCTGTAATCTTATCACGCAATTTACGAAGCGTTTTTTAAGCATAAACTTACGAGTGCAGCGCAATTCCATTGAAACTTTTACAAATTTATTCATTAGGAAAGTTTGACGGAGAGGAAGTTTCACCTTTGCGATTGTGTTGTATAATATACGCTACTGACCGACTCAACCGCACGCAGAACGCAAAACGTGGGAAAACGTCAAACTCGTTTCCACTGGTATTTATCTCGTAACGCGTGCACACTTTTTTGCTGTCTGCCACCGCCAAAGCGCAAACAAGTCGGCGGTTGATGAGACGAAAAGAGAAGATAGGAGACAGGCTGGCAACAAGCAGCTTTGTTAGTTTAAAGCTCGTCGAGCGGCGCTCATTTTTTGGCTCGTGTCTAATAAATACTCTTGTTTCGCGAAGAGAGCAAAAGGCGAAAGAATGAGACTTTAACAGGACTTAAACAAATGGGCGAGAGCCGACGCCCATGAATGGAGTGAGCAGCATTGGAATGAATGTGAAAATGCTATACAAACAAACGACGGCCAGACATTGCTGTGCTTCAAAAGTTGAAATATAATTAAGTTAAAATCAATATTGAAATGTTTGCTGCTTTTTGTCCATATTTGAAATTATTTACAAAATATTTACACTTCATGTAGAAATTAATGTGTTTGTGTAAATTCCAGATGTAATTCATTTCATAATTCATAAAATATCAAATTTCTCATTTTTAAATTAATGTGACGGCTATACTTCAAGTGATATTTAAATGAAATAATTACTTAAAGCTTTAGTTTCCAATAAATAATAATATGTCGAAAATTTTTTTCAATTTTTACCATCCAAAATTACGCAATTGAGCTTTAACTTTGTGACAATATTACGCATAATCTGACGCACGAAATTTAATGATTAAATAATACATTGTTAGAAATTTAATCAGCTTTCTGGTAGTGAAAGAATTACTTTGATATCTCTTATAGTTCCCAAGATATTCATTAAAATGTACAGTACTAATTGTTGGCTATTATGCTACTGGTGCACCTGTAACTACCAGGAGTCTTGGGCGCATTAGCCGTGTGGCGCCTCATGCAAAGTCCGGTTGACTAATTGAGCTGCGCGGGCGCTGACGCACCGAGGATTGCCGAACTAGCCGATCTTCCGGTGCATCAATTCTACGGCCTGGAGAGCAGTCCCAGCCTACGGTTTTTTTGAAAACCATAATCGGAGATTTGATGTGAATCACTAGGCGCTACCAAGTTTGTCCGCGCCAATTTTTTTTTAAATTGCTGTAACTTCTAAAGTAATGGACCGATTTTAATGTTTTAAAAACTGTTATCTCTTACATGAAAAGCGCTATCATGCTATAGCATAGGTACTTATTGTAATATTATTATTACTTAATGAAATTGTTATATTTTTAACTAAAACTTATTAAACGTACTGTATTTACTAATAAATACACAATTTACGTTAATTATTCATTACAATGCGTATAAATCTATATCATTTTGATTGATTATTTTAATTTGTCTTTAATTCTTCAGCGCTATTCAATTGTTTATAATTTTCAAAGTGGAAAACTTAAAATCGCTGTAATTTTTAAAGTTTTGAACCGATTTGAATGATTTAAAAACTGTTAACATGTACTATCATGTACATTTTTAAAAAGTACTTCAGAATATCTAGTATAATGTTGATTTAAAATTCAAACAATTCCCTGTAGTTTTTATGTAATAAAATTGTAAATATTTATGAGTATGATATAAAACCCCACCTTTTACGAATATGCGTCAAAAAAGTAATTCCAAATTAAATAAATATGCATATAAAAAAGTTTTAAAATATATTTAAATTTAGGATTCATTTACGGTGCATTTTATGCTATCATTTGCATAACGCTAATTAGTCAGCAGCTGACACTGTTAAAAAATATATTCGTGCGCAATGAAATTATGCAAGGCATCGTTGCTCACCTTTTCCACCATAGTACGCATTATTTTAATCAGCGCTCGTGCTAATTACGCAGATTTTCTAGTTGTCACGTTTTCGCAATAGTCAATTCGCGTTCGCTGTAATCATACTGTTTATTCTTGCGTTGAAAATGTATTACTCGCAACATCAATTACTGTGAATTTCCAGCGACGACAAACAACACTCATGGAAAATCAATAGAAACTCAATCTTAAAATATAAATGCTGGAGGTAACTTGAGAATTAAATTCTATTTACAGTCGAATGAATCCATCAAAAGATATTTCCATGTAATTTCTGCAATCGCTCTTAACTTTATCACTCAATTGTCATTCAAAGAACGCAGCGAGTCAAGAGTCGTACTCCTGCGGAATAAATAAAATTTTCTTCAATTCCAATTTAAATTTGCCTTTGTTTTCTCCGCACTCAACACAATTCATCGACTGTGGCACGTTCATCATTTAAATCGTACAGCTCAATACGCAAACAATTGAATTCGATTGCAATTTAAGAAATGATAGCATTGTTCAATCGTATTTAACGCGTTCGTAATCCATAATTTAATTGGTTAAATGTGAAAAATCTTTTGCGACTTTTGACGCATTAATCGCTCGATACGTTCGTTGTTGTCGTGAACATTTTAATCAAAAGTTAATACCTTTGCTGTGGTGAAAAGGGAAACCATTTCAGCTGATTCTGATTTACTTCATTGGCGTGAAGAATGATAAGGCAAGCGCGTAGAGAAAAAATGTGCAACACATCGCTACTGTGATGAACCACCATGTTTTTGGAGTTTATATTTATGGAACGATTTTCGCACGTCATTAAACATTATAGCATTTGCGCTGGAATTTAATGGAGTCGTAATATGCTTCTAGTCATTGATGCGTTCGCTAGCTTCCCACACATGAATGTTTATAAGATACACATTTTTATTTTATCCGCTGCTTTCTGCGCAACAATAACACATGTGCTGTACGGTTATGTCGCGCTTGATAACTATAACAAAAGTTATAAAACTTATTACGTTTGTGCATTGCACATAAATACACTGCAAATTGCACGCGATTTCATATTTACTTTACTACTGTAATGTTTTGTATTGCAAGTATTTATTGCTCACGCTCACAAATTGGAAAAATTCTTGCTTCGAATTTATTGCTCATATAATGAGCGGATTTTTATCAAATAAATTTTGTTGCAGAGCGACGTGCATTAATTAAAAGAGAGAAATGTTGCCCAAGGACAATTAAAAAGTGAAAAAGTCGAATTTCTTAAATTCCAAGCTGTGTAGCATCAAAACAAAATTGCGACCTTCGCAACATCCTAATAAAAATAACAAGAATACTTCAGCAAGCAACTTTTGAGCGCAGCAATCTATTAAAACTTTACAATTCCTCATAGAGATAACTTTTCGATATGTACTCAACTCAATACCAAACAAAACTTTACACAAGTTACCGAGTTTTCTTTTGCTACAATCGAAGAATTCACCACATCGCAGACTTGCCGCCCAAGGATAAAGAAGAGGACGAATTATCCTATAATTGAATCGTCTAAAATAACAACGGCAAACACGTTTCATAGGTGTCCAATAAGTGAGTGAATGAATAATTGAAACAATCGATATCGGCGCGTCCACAATACGACACGTAAAGTGGGTCAAGCAGTACTCACTCCTCGGTATAAATCTGTTTTCATTTATGCCGCTCGCCGCACAGAGAGAAAAATACTCAATGGAACAATGAGATCCGCCTACGAATTGGCGATAACTGCGGCAAGGCGCGCAAATGGCCAGGTCGCATTCCTTATCGCATTCCAAACTATTGTACGGCGTCTGAATGGGGGGCAAGGGGGCTGTAGATTTGTTGAACTTACCGCTATCAAAGTATCCCCAGAGTGGTAAACCAACTGCGGTCGCGCCGACGACGAAACAGACAAATCCTAGCACCGCGACGCATGTCGAATACAGCGGCTTGTTGTTGATATTGGTGCTGGCGTTGTTGTTCGTGGTGTTGTTGCGCTCTGCCATTTCGCCGGGACGTCATGCTCGAGCATCCAGCGTGAAAATCGCCATCATCCTACGCCGCGTTTTGCAACAAGTACGATCCCAGCACTCACCGCATGAAAATCCTGATGATGATGATGATGATAAAAAGTGGTTACAACTGGATGCGATGCATCACGCCGCACTCTACGTTTATTTCACTTTGCGCGCCGCCAACAAAAAACTGGTGGAAAACATACGCGAATGCGTGTTACTGGGTTGTATTACATACCCTTCGGTGTATATTTATAGCCGCACAAGGCACGTGTATGTGGCACACTAAGAAAGAAGGCACACGCGCCGAAAAAATCAATATGCCGTCCCCGATTACGAAAACCACGATTAATTAAACGCGAATATGTAATTGTTTAAAACTGCACTATACGGTTCACTTCTATAACACGTCAAACAATACTGGAGAATAACACGCTTCGTACAGTTATTCGCATGTAAAAGTTAGTTTTGTTATTGCCAAGTGAGTGTCATGTACGAACACGTACGAATTTGGTATAATCCGGATTCAGCGCGTCCGTGGTACGCACAAAAATGTCGCTGGCGATCGCGGCACACTCCACAGGTGTGTCTCGTAAGTCCAACGTGCGCGTGTTGCACTCTTCGCGATGCGTTCACCAGGTACACTAAGCGGACTTAACTCGTTCGGCGAGTGGAAGACCGAAACGAGGCGCTGCAATACGAACGATCGCGGCTTCTACGTGGCCCCGCGGCATCGACAGGAAAGGCGCAGCAAAACTCGCGGAGGTTCTCCGGCGCACCGCGGACACGTAAACCAGTTGGTTGGAGGAGAGTACTACGCATAAAGCGTTGTCACAACTTGCGGTGCACATATTTATTTTTCATCGTTAGCATGCATGCAATTCTGCATGTGAACCACGTCCGCATTACAAGTAATATCGCGCTTTACTCATTACCTGGTGATTCACGCACATTGCGCTACGCTGCATTCGATTTCCGAAGGTCATAATGCGCGATAGCTTAATTTGTTTACTCAAACCTGAGACGGCCAATGCGCTCCGCATTGTCAACGCAATTTCGTTTCGATTTTCCGGATCATCAAATGTAATAATAAGATACACGCTCAAGAGATTTGAGCGACGCTGGAGTACAGTTAGAAGTACTGTTCGTATTCATGCTCGTTGCCTTTCATGCCTTTCAACTTACTTATTTACTTGCTCCTTGCTTAAGTCGCGCTTGGCGCGCAGCCTTGAAGCCGAAGCGAGTCCAAATGATGTCGACGACTCCTTCTTACGTCCGACGACTCTTCATTTCTTTGGGAGTTTGTTACTCGCGCCTCATTATTTGGGTCACCTACTATTTAAATGCGCCTGCTTCGTACTTAAGGTACAAGAAAGACATTAAGTTATTTTTACAAATCGCTTGTGTATCAAGGAACAACTGTTCGTTTCGTAGCCCAACGAGGCCGTCTGCCTGTATTTTTAGGCAATACGACAATAGACAATAAAGTTTCACAAAGTTGTACGATTATAAGCATTACGCATATAGCAATTTGAATCGGTCGTTTGAAATTTATAATTCGGTTGCCAAAACTCACCATTGAAATATCTCTATGCCTGCGAAAGATTTGAAATTTTCTATAAATATAAATTAGCAATGATGTCGCTGACTACGGTTGTGCAATCTTAATGTTGATGTTGTATATTTTTCATGAGTAGTAAAATCCAATTCAATTCGGTTTGCGCATTAGGTGGTGTTGTAATATACTAGTCAGACGTGTTCTTTCACCTCGCTATGGAGTTGGCGATGTGCGAGGAGCACTGATGAAGAAGTGAAATTGCTATGCTGCACGTAAACGAAAAAGAAAGAACTGTATTGCACAACCAACTAACTGGACTTTTAAAGATTTAACCATACAGTTGCTGTGCACATGCTTAAACTGCCAAAAACTAACTGAACTTTATTGTAATTTCTAGTTTCAGTTCATGGTATTTTTAATTTAATATATACTTAATAATAACGTCATTTTTAGCACTTTTATCGTAGGCAACAGTCTTAAAAATGGACTTGAAATTGAAGTTCCACTTTGAAGTTTTGCAAAAGTTATAACGCATTATTTTTTGCGCTAAAATTACCAAAGTATTTCTTACAAGATGTCAATTATCATCAATTGTTATAAAATATGTAATGCCGTAAGCTATACAATCAGGCCTTAGATCATATGGCGCAAAAGTCTGAATATCTTCATTTACTGTTACTCATGAGCTTGTTGAACAAATTTCCCACATTCCGCACTTCCTTTTGAATATTAATACATTTCATCATCATCATCATGGCGGTATGAGAAACTTTTCACCGCCTTCTACTTCACTAAATGTCAAGCAAATCATTCGGCGCTTAATACGCCAAGAACTTTGATGCAAAGATTACGAAAATAGAGTTCCATTATGCTCATTAAACGACTATTGATTTAATATCATTTCCAGGCGACATTCTGAAATGAAAATCAGGGGAAAATCATTGCAAAGTTAGTTATCAAACTTAGTTGTGCGCCTTAGTTAATAACTACATGCAGAATAATGGTGGGTTGAAAATTAATCATGCCGTAAATTATTTCATAATTAAACGTGTGAATTAAATAACTGTGAATTGTTCGACAGAGTACTTTGCTTACACGCTTCGACATGGTAAAGTTGAAGTTTAATATTTGTTGTTCCAAGTGAGTAATCGAGACCAAGGTTTGTCTATTTTATGCCATCAGAAATTAAAAGCGTAATGATTGAAGCGCACGTCGTCACATTTTAGCAAAACAACAAAACGCATCACAACTACCGTCGATTATTTATAATTTAATTCTATTAATACACCGAACTAATTATTTCACGTGGAGGTGAAATTTTACAGCGGAAATTCACTCATTAAGATGCATGGTACTTAAATTTTCGTTGGGAATATTCGACAACGCTCAACGATTGGAGAAGGCTGCTGTGCTGTGAAAGTGATTTACTTCCGCACTGTGCAAAGATGAATTTTAAGCAGTATTAGCATATTTATTAAGTCTTTACACGAATTCTCTCTGCACCCAGCCAACCCATCAAAATTGCTTGATGTTTCATACGAAATACAAAATCTGTGCTTGCGTTTGCGAGACAAATTCTCACAAAGAACAACGCCTTAAAACCATTCTTAATGCAATTACAATGCGTCAATGTTTATAAATCATGTATCACACCTGTTGATTATTTTATAATGCATCCACATTAATTGATGATAAATTCAGCGAGTCTTAGACCTACGACTCATTTCTAATGCCAAATGCATTAAGTAAATACTTTGCTTTTTATTATTCGATGAGTGAACATTAATGAACTCATTAATTCTTTATGAGGCCACACAATGGGCTGATGCTTCATTAAAAGTTTATTACGGCGTACGTCTACTTAAACGTACATTGACGAGTGCATAATCAAAACGGCCAACTAAAATAAAACTTTTAATGATTTACCAGTTTAACTATATGCGAAGACACAAAGCTTTTTCTCCTCACAAAATTTAATTAGTATTAAAATATAAGACAATAGGAAATTCAATATAAATCGTATTAATTTAAAGCTGCTTTGGTATTTTACTCATATTCCATTAAATGCTTCATTAATTAATTTTCTCTTCCATGTATTGATTGTGGGTTTCTTCAATAATATCCTATACACTTTGACATTCAACTCGGTAAAATGCACCAGACATAAATTTAAATTTTATAACCATATAGCCATTGAAATAATTACTAATATATGACTTGTACGCGATGTAAATTTTGCGAAATGGAAGACATATAAATGAAATTATATCAGCATTATTTAATATCGATTTAATTAGCCATGATACGGATTTGCATCAAATTTATTTAGCACACTCTGAATTCATTGAATGCATATGCGTAATGCAGTAATAAATTAATATCGTGTCATTGTGTGTTAATTTAAACCGAAACGTGATGATCATTACTTGACTGCAATGTGCACTACTCGAATGTATAATAGCACTCGATATTCATTAGCAGTTTGTCAGTGCACATTAAAACCAAAACTAATCGAGTTTGAACGATTATTCGCACGCATCATTAATACACTAAATTGATACGAAATGGAAATCCGATGGGTGAAAATTGTTTTCGCGTTGGCATAGTTTAAAAACAATTAGAAACTTCATTAAGTAGATGTTTAGTTGAGCGTCAACGTAGATGCTGAGAATTCAATGTGTTTTTTATCGAAATTAATTGATTAGTTCAATAAATATGTGCCACTTTCGTTGGTGACTTGGTTGGTTTGTCAACGAGGCGAAAACAAATGCAGCGAATTGTTTTTTTAGTAAACACGATTAGTCACTATTTTGTTATTAGTGCGGCCGTATGGTGTTGTTGGCTACTGTACTGGTTGGTTACCTAATGCAGCAGACTGTACAGTACATGAGATAATATTGATTAACCTCGCGACTAACTTCATTGTGAAAACATTTCGTACATGCAATGTTCATACGTAACAAGTGCGACTCAATTGTTGTTTACTTTGCTTTACTGATACAACGCACAGCACAGCTGGATGCTTCACATACCTAGAAACTTTTTTGCGTTTTTACCAATGTCATGATAACTACGCTGAATTTGTAAATAAAATTACACACGTATTTAAACTTTTGCAAGTATGGTAGGTACTTACTTGGAAGGTGATTTCCTACCTTAAAGTTGTTTTCCTCGTTGAATGCCACTTCCAATTTGAACTTCACCTATTTCGAAGCAGCTGGAAATCGGCTTCCCGGCGAGAATCACGTCGTATTCAATTCTTTTCGATTACGAATCGACCATACGAGTTTGCATTTTGCGTTCGTACGCCAAGTTCTTATTGCATACAAATCAACAATATTGGAAGATGCTGCAGAAGCGAAATTGACGTCATCAAATTCATTATTGGATTATGGCTGCTCAAATATATTGCACTCACATCCGATGTGGAATAAGATATTAAGCAGGATGCATATGTACCTCATCTTCCTCGTATTTCTAGATCCATGCATCAATTGCATTGGAGTTTAATTTATTTGCTCATTTGTCCAAACCGCAATGTCTTCAAATCTAATAACACGAAAGTCTACTTCCGCGTACTGCTGAAGGATTCAGCATCGAGTTCCAGAAATAGTCGTCTCACTAATTTAAAACCATTTCACACTGTTTACTTAATTAAAGTTATCGATTGCGACTGTTAATTAAACACCAACAGCAGAAGTGCGCGCGCTCGTAACGGCAATTAACTTTTTTTTCATTTGAGCAGTAGCCATATGCAACCTCGCAAACGAACGTGAAAGGAAGACTAATTATTTGAAGAATTAAGGGTGATAATGTGCTAAACAATGGTTGAATAAAAAGTCATTTGATTATAGGCCAATTGATACATATTTTAATATTGACAGAATGTTTGAATGTTGTACCCTTTTCACATAGAAAGATAATATAATTCATATATATATACTCATACATTATATCATTATATCATGTAATATATTATAGATATTCATTTAGGTATCATATATATTTGTTACATTTTTAATTTATATTAATTTTATAATAGTTAGTTGTCTAGAATCAATTAGATACGTAATACTCGTGATGTTTCTCTCTTCTCTTAATTTGTTTGCAAAATTCTAAGATGTTTTTGGATGTTATTCATTCAATTTAATTTTCCACATTCAGAGAATGATAATTTGTTGTTGGTTAGCCAAAAGATGTTAATTTGGTATTTGGATTTTCAGATAGTTGTTGAGATTTTCTTTTTATGCCCAAATCAAAAATTATTTTCTTGATATTTTCATTCCAAAAAAACTGTTGATCAATTCCTATATCTTTCTTGTGACACTGATACTGATAATGACACTTAGATTAAGACTAAGATGATATTTTTGTATCGTCCTTAAATCTCTTTGAAACTTTTTTTTTGCTTTGCTAAGATGCAACAACATTTATTTATACTCTCATTGTAATGGTTTATAGTGTAATTGTTGACAAATTTAACACCTATATAAATATTACATATAGGTAATAATAGTATATACTATAATTAGTTAGTTTAGTATAAGTATTTAATATGTTTTGTTTTCTTCCAAAAGATTCATGAAGAACTCCATTCAAACTGCTCTTCATTTTGTTATTATTAAAACATGTCTCTCAAATGTTCTAATAGGACAATCTGACATAAATGTACTACAAGTATATAGTAAGTTGACACAGTTGTTTAGTTTGTTTACTAGAGATAATCTTTCTACGTGTAAACGTAATAAAATTTATAAATCAGTGAATACCGAATGGATTTCCGGAAGTGCATTCTTAATAGAGATGTGGCTGGATAGACCTCTAGTAAGAGAGCAATCGGAAGTGCTTCCCTTGGTATTACCACAACGGAAATACCAAAAGTTGCGATAAGTAAATTCAAAGAAGCGGTTTGTGGAAATTATCAATAATATTTCCAGGAAAGCGGAAACTGCTGGTAATCCTTAGTTGTTTGATAGAATTTTTGTTATTATCATTCGTCTTTTTCAATTTCCTTTTCTTTTTCTCAGATGGTCTCATAGGGTGTGGGAAACAAGTCGACAAGAAAATGTTGAAAATATTTAGTGTTATCAAAAATAATTTTCCTAAATCTTCATTCTCTTTTCACTCTTCTACTGTGTAAAATATTAATTAGTTTGTTAATTTGCCCTACAAATCACATTCAATTGCGTTGCATTAACATCTGACGAATGTTACGCAAACATTTCTTAAATCTTTCGCTCGTTACTTCCTCGTTTACTATAGATGTTTACTTTGCAAATTAACGCATTAACCTATGTTGTCAACTAATCTTGATTAACTATACTGACTGATAACGACAGAAATTATGCACGCATGAAATCTATGTACACATTGTTCAAGTCAAGAAAAGACTTCAATAAGTCCTCGCTTAAGAAGAGAATGTCCGTTGATCGAGAGCCAAAAGTCGTCGTTTGTTTAGCGTCTTGTACAAACACAAGGAAGGAAATTAAGGGAAGAAACATAGGAGGATTAAAGAAAATGAAAAGTGTTTGTTTGGTGTGGTATCAGTGCTTAGCCCCATTTCTGGAAGAGTCCCATGCGCTGACAACGGCAGTTCGAACCCCATAGATTGCAACGGCAAGAACTATTGTAGCAGCAGTCGTTCGGTCGGTGGTCACAGTTGCCGCCACGGCGGACGCAAGCCCGTCTGAAAAGGTAAATTAAGGAAGAACGTCTGGAAGGAAATTAGAAACTTCTTACGAAGACATCAAACAGATGACGACACATCCAGCAGCCACGCGCATAGTGTGCGTAAAATAAAGCAGCAAAGCGCGTGATCAAAGCAAAATTATAGACATTCATCAGCCATGCGAATTGAATGCGTAAATATCGTGCGAAATGTCTAAAAGAGAAACAGCAAAAGAGGAAAGAAATTATGTGTTACGCTGGAACGGCCTCTGTTTTTTATGAGACGGAAAAACCATCAAAGTATCCAGAGGAAAAACCAACACCGCATATAAAAAATGCCGCAAAATGTTCAAAGATGAAAAAGGAGATTACATATAGAAAATATACATAATTATTGCACAAAGTTTCAGGGAAATCTTGCAAACAAACTGCAAGACAAATTTGTTGGAATTTTTCTCTTTAAATCCCGTATTCTAAAAATACAATTTTTTTGTTGCTGCATCGCTAGTTTCAGTTGTTTTTTGCCAAGTTCTGAAGTAAAATAAAACGCAGAAAGAATGCTTACAATGGCTCGTTAACTGGAAATTATTCAAAAGCGTCAAAACTTTTGTTTTCCGCTTTGTTATTCGCGTTGCTCATTAATGACTATGCGAAAGGTTGCATAAACTAATTGAGAATAATTAACTGAAGAATAAGGCGCAAGAACGAACCGAAAATATTTTGTACGCAAGGGTAATTTACACAATCTGCGCAAAACTTTAAACGAAGCAAATTCGGAGCAGTCAATAAATTCAAAAGAGTAAATTATGCAAGATTTTCTTTTGTTTTCTTTACCGTTCTTTGCCGTTTCTTATTTTACATGCTATCATAAAATAAAATAAAATGTACTTATAGCAATATGTATAAACTGTATTCTTCCAGACTTCTTACGAAACTTCTTAGAGACGGAAATTTATGCGGAAATTTAAGTTAAGAACTTCAAGTTCTATCAATATCCTAAGAAGATGTAATAAAAAGGAATTCAGTAGCGAGAACACGAAAACAAAAAACAATTGTGTATTCTGAGCTTCTAGTAAATAAGAAAGCGAATAAGAAACCACTCAAAGTAAGCGGCTGGGAAATTTGCTTGGTGGCTTAATTGCAATTGCAGCACTGCATGCTTTTCCTCGATGTTGCCATGGCAATAAGGAAGAAAACAACATGCCTGGAATAAGGAAAAAAGCTATTTCTAATAATAACAAGCACGATATTGCAATACATCATGCGACGTGAATACGGAAAAGCAGATAAAGTTATCCTAGTTAATTTAGATACATGTAGAAGGAGAGATACATCAACATCAACAATGTGGAAATTTTATTCACTTTTGTGCGGTCTGCAGGAGGCGGTCGAGTGCGTTGTCGGCGTAGTCGTCATCGGCGGCGGCGGCTGGAAGTCCTTCATCTGCAAGCACACAAAACGCCGCACGTGTTCATTTAATTAAACGCGTTATCATTGCGAGTGCGTGCTGATAATGGAATTAATCAATTCCCTATCTTATTGCCACATACGTTACAGTGTGCCAAGTATAAACGAAGCACAATTGATAATTAATTGACGAATGAAAAATGAATTAGGATGTTGTAAATGTTTTCTCTGCTTGTTCTCTCCCGGGTGTTGCATTCAGATCAAACCGGTTACAGCGAATGTTATTGAAAATGTGTCGATGCAATCAATCACACACATGTGATTTTAATATCGGAAAAATATGGCTTTGGAAAACGAGGGAATTGTGCATGAATTTGTAGCGAAAATTGTGCGTGTTTGCAAGCAACGCGCAAAATTGGATTTTGCAAGCAATTGCCGTTTGTTTGAATTGTGGGATAAAGTATGAAGGATCGTTGGATAAAGGATAACGGCTATCGGATATGGGCAATCGTATGTCGGAAATTTGTTGGCAATATTGCTTTCAGGAATGACGTAATATTTAACTGAGCGATGGCAATTCCTAAACTACACTTTGATTAACTTGTTGATTCGGTATTTGTCTAATTAAAAGCATGTTTAATTAAGTTTTCATTCAATATTTCGCTTGCTAAGGACGTAAAACTCACCAAAGTGTGTTAAGATAAGAGAACAAAGAAATTTAAGTAAAAAAATGCAACGCAACATTAATCTCGAGCTATTTTTATGCCTTATTGTTTACGTAATGACTTTCCCCAGCGATTTCCCGTAATTTTGGGCAATTTACGCGCGTTTTTGCCATATATTTTCTTATTTAATGGTACTTAACGTCAAAACCAGAAGGCTGGCAGTTGGGAATTTTGCGGAAATAACAAATAACATTGGAAAAGCTATAAAATTCAGTTAAGTAAAGATCTAATTTAACGGAAAATTTATATCTCAATTAAATGAATTTAATTTTTGTTATCTTTACAATTTGTCCTTCAAATTACGGGCAATTTAAAGATGAATTATTAGTTTTTTCTCTTCATCCTTTATCCTCATTTTGTCTCAATTTTTTTCTTAGGTTTAGTGTAAGCGGCAAACCATGAATCTTTCAATTTCGATTGGCATTCACCAATCTATTGGAATCTATTGGAATCGTCTTTCAAGGCAAGACATTATCTATTTTGCTCTCAATGCTTTTCTTGGGAGCGAAGAGGATGATTGAACGAAGGGAATGAGTATAGTCAGAGAAAATAGCAACCTCAAATGATCCTTGAGAGGTTCGAGAGACGAAGAAGAAGCCTTCGGATAGTCTTTGCAAAGTGCCTTCATTGAGCACTTGGGCGGAAAGTGCGCGCACGTCATTTATATTGACATGACGTACATGGAAAACTAAACTTCTTTGTGTCTCACGTGTTCATCAAGGGAACGAAATGTTCGCTTCTCTTTCCACTTCATTCGCCGTGCGTCGTCGGATAAAGAATGTGGTCGTATTAGTTCCTTGCTATGTCAACAACTGGATTCTCCAATCCTTATGCGAAAGTATACTCCATTAGTTGTTAACGCAAGTGCCGACGATGTGTAAACGAATGCAGTAGATGGCAGCTTTCAATTCAAGACTTTAATAGAACGTCTTGCAACTAAGTTAAAAATGTTTATAAATAGAAATGACTTGCTTGAAGCGATATATCTAATATACGTTTAGTTATAAAGCAATAAACCCTCAATTAAATATCAATTGTGTACGGTGAAAAGCAATAAGGATTTTCTCATTGCCGTTTCGTAGAATAGCAAAGGACGAAAAAAGAACAGCAAACAGTTTCAAGGTGGAAAGTGGTAAAAACATGAAAACAGGACGAACGTCAATCGAACAAGCGTGAACGTCTTGTCGGCGCGACGTGAATGACAATAAACTCACCCCGGAGCAAGTCCTGCAGGATAATAAAGCCACTACGTGTTACATCCGGTGGAATTAACAGGATGCATGTGCCAGTCTCGGCTCGTCACGCTTTTCACGCGTTTCCTGAACGCATTACTAAGTTGTTTTATTGAATTTTCTAATAAATTGTCTTTAAATGTTAAATTCAAATTACTTTTACGTTTTTCTTGCCACGTAATAATATTAAATTTTTTTTTCCTGAATAATTTAATTAATGTTATCTAAATTTAAATTTATTATATGTTAATGGAAAGCGAAATAAATCAAAATAGATTATTTATACCTACTGAATTTAGCTGGCAAATACATTTAGTTTAATTAAAATTGCATTGCAAAATCGATTTAAACTTCAGTTTTGTCAGCGTACAAGCAAAGTTCAAAGGGCATTAAATCAATAAGCCTACGCTGATTCGCAATAAATACTTTGCATTCAAATAGGAAATTTGTAGCGCACGGTGCCAATTAATTGATTGACACTGCAGTCAGCCGTCGTTTGCTGGTGGCACCAACATATATTTCATTAATTATCTCAGTGACGTGCGAAACGTGAATGCAAAAATAGCTGAAACTCGTTTTATTGTTAATACTTTCTCGCATTACATATGCGCGCATGTGTTGAATAATAATCGATATCAACTATCAGTCAGACAGGACGAGGTGGACGATCCCTTTAAATATCGCAAAACGCGCCCGCAGTGCAAACAAATGCGCAATGGAAATATACAATTAGTTCAATTCCGGCATAAATTGTGTGCTCTTTACTCCTGTTATTTATTAGCATCAAGATATGATCCCTGATAACAGAGGATATATACTCATGACCCTGATATAAATGGAAATTCAATGTTGGTATAATTAAACTAATAGCGTATGAAAATATCAGGTAGTTAAGTGGTTTATAACTGTTTTATATTAATGTTATGTGGATCAATTGAGGTAGAGAAATCTAAGTTTTAATTTTAAACTTGTGTAGCCAATGGTGGCTCAGTGGGCATGATGCTTTACTGTGATTGAGTAGTCCTGGTTTCGAATCCAGGCTGGGGCCAATTCTTTTTTAAATAAATGAATAAATTCGTAAATGGTTCTTCTGAAGGAAGCCTCTTCTATTGGCCATAGCTCTTGTGTTTAAGTTACGCGCTTAAAAGAGTACAAGTGCAATTGTCTTTTGATTGTGAGAATGTAATGAAGCGGGGAAGTATAAGTTTTAATTTTACATGTGTAAAGCCAATGGTGGCTCAGTTAGCATAGTGCTTGACTGTGACTTGTGTGTCAGGAGTTCAATCCCTGCTCGGGCCAAATATTTTTGAAATAATTGAGTAGAATAGCAATAGCTGCCTCCATTGGATGGCCATTCAATTGGTCACTGCGCTCGCATTCAAATCGAGCACTTAGAAAATAATTCTAAGTCCAATACTTGGTGGATTTGGGGGCGCTAACGTCAAATCGGTTGGACTGCCCCTCTCAATTGACGTCACAAACCGCGGTCTGTTGGTAACGAAAATCGGGAATGGGGAGGCAGTTGCTAGTCGGACAGCGACCGAGCTGGTCGACAAGCAACCTGCCGGGGAGCGAAGCTGGGGTGGGTTTCCAAACAACGATCTTAATACGTACGGGCTTCAAAAATTAAAAATGGGGCCCTTGTACGTCTCCGGGGGCCCCATTGGACATACAGTTATGTCCATTGGGGTCCCCGTGCGTACAAGGAATTGAAAACTTATAAATTTGCAGTGCTTCTCTCAGGGATCGAACCTGAGACTCTCGAACCAATTCCTAGCGCCATACCAGCTAGGCTATTGGATGTAGTTGCTCCGGGAGAATTTTATGAAGCCTATATAGTGTACAATTCAATCTATAACTTAGAAATATATGCCAGTGCCGAGATTCGAACCCAACACTTTGCTTTTGTAAGCGCGTATGGTTAACCATATAACCACTGCACTACAAGAGCCATGACGTCACACAGGTTAAAGTAGGACTTAAATAGATGATTTGAATTTTAGAATTGAAAATTTAACTAAAGGAAGGCCAGCCGGGGATTGAACCCGGAACTTCTGCATCACACCTATAGCCTTAACCTACTAGGCCATCAAATGTAGTTGATGTGTCTGATTTTTAAGAGGAATATAAAGTCATAAATAAATTGGGGAATGTTGAAAGCACCTAAGGCAGGATCAAATTAAATCCACATTCGTTTGCTTGCGAAATAAATAAGTATTTATTTGATTGATAAAAGATCAGAATAAATTCAGTTGCATTCATCATAATTAATATCAATCGGGAAAGAAAATATCTTTTGACGGAGGATTGGATGATCATAACTGGCGGACAAATAAGAGAAGCATAAAAGCATCCAGGATAACTGAATCAAATACGCATGAAAGTAATTCAGTACGATCGGATGAAATTATGATAACAAATGAAAATGCTAAGAGTAAACAAAAGTATTTGGGATTAAATCTAATAATACGTACAACAAATATAATCATAATAATAATAATAGGACTCTGATAAATTTATCATGACACGTGCGTATAAATTCATTCTGATAAGGCGCGCGGGCATACAGTACCGACGTAATATACAATTATTTTGGGATTACTTAACCAAATTGCTTTTCATCAACGGTAATTTATTGCGAATGCGAATTAAGACATTGTTGAAGCTTTGACTAAAGAAAAAAAGTATTACAGCATCTTTCAACTGCTACTAATTAATGTAGCAATCTTGCTTTTCTTGTTTTGTTTATGTCACACCCCAAATTAGAAAATTAGAATTCTAATTTTGTATGCCACGTATTGAAGCATTCTTCTAATAATGAGTTACATCCCTTTTGGGTGATGTCTACGCCTTTTCATTTTCTTATCCTTACTTTTTTGTTGCTTGTTTTTGCAATTTCTTGGCACCCTTGCGTATGTGTGCAGAAACGAATTACATTTTGTCCAAATACGACATGAACCAGCAGCGCATAAAGGATTTCACTTCAATTTGCTTACTCATCCATTTTCTCAAAGGTCCCAACGCGAAAGACAATTATTTTTCTTTCGCCTCTCTTTTAATATACCCCAGCTTTCTTATTTAAATTCTTCCGCATTCCTCAATAATTGTTGAACAAAAAACAAAATTAAATTTCAATATGATTATGAACTTAAGTGAAAAGCAATTTCGTCCTGATGCACAAACAAACTGTCACGTTTCGTCCGGATAACAGAACATGAAAATGTGAAAAATTACATTCACCACAAATAATCTTTATCCTGCGACCGGATTTCTTATTCCTCCTTTCTGCGTTCTGCCAGTTGTTTTCTTTGTTCGAGTTATGATTCCTTGTGTCATGTAAAATTCATATAATATCCTGAATGGTGTGTCAACAAATAAAATGCGAACAAAAACCTCGAAAAAATAAAAATGCGAATGCAAGGAAATTTCAGCTTAGTGTATCGAAAAATAAAGCGAAAGGAATTAAATATAAAGACGAAAAAGTAAGCCTTATGATGCGTTGCGGAATGACATTGTTAAATAATACTAAAACAACACTAAATAAAAACAGGAGGAAGAGGGAAGTCAAGTAACGTAAATAAAGGTAAGAATTATGAGATCGGTAAGAAGATGACGACACTGTGGAGGTTCGAATAATGGTGCGTATCGTAAATGGGAAAGAAGCGCAAGTTATGATTATCCTTACAGTAATGGAAGGTCAACGATACAATCGCCCGCAACGTGTTTGAACTTTATACGCGTATAACGCACGGAATTATGTCTCTATCCTAAGAGACGGATTATACAGAAGATATAAATGATTGGGTACTATGATCCAGGTCATGAAAGGATAATGCATTTGATGGTGAGCGAAGGACAACGATAATATTGTGATAATAAACTTGTTTTGTTTTTGGATGATTCACGCAACCCAATCAAAAGTAAATTATATTTTGGCACCTCCTTTTATCCTTTCAAATATTTAACTAATTATTGGAAAAGGCAAGGAAGCGGACAAGAATTACAATTATTCTCAAACCTTTTGGCAGCTTTGTGCGGTACTATCAGCAAAGTAATTAAGTGATAAACCTAAAATTTTATGAGGAAATGTAAAATTTAATAGGCGTTCTTCACTACTTAAAAATTACTGTGATAGCTTGGTTTAACACAATTTAAAGCAATAAAATTTTCACATGGTATTAAGTAATTTATAAATTGCAGAAGTAATTGCAAATGATCGTAAATTATTATACGAAATTTTCATTAGTAATATCGATTTGTTATTGGCCATAAACCTATTGGTTCTAATGATAATAAATTATCTATATTATTTTTGATCACCCTGATAATAAATTATTTATTTCGCTTACGTGTATTGGCATGAATAATGAAATACTTGGGTGAAATAGAAAAGTATAAAATCTTACCGTCATCCAGATAAGGATCAGCCTGGACGCCGGCAGGAAACGTCGTGACGACGAGCATCAAACAGGTGACCGTAAGCAACCAAACAGCCTTCATCACGTCAGCGATCAAATTAAATTACTTTGCAACTGGATTCTTTCAATAAAAACTTTGGCAATCGTTTCAGACGATGCAATGACGACGTGCAAACTTGCTTTTCAACTCTACTCAGATGCACGAAAGAGAATCGGAAATAAATCGTAACTAAAAAAAGTCGTCCTCGTCCTTCGATGGAATGCGTTCGTCTGCAGGATGCGTGCGGATGGGCGGCGGATCGTATGCGTGTGCGTATG
This sequence comes from Aleochara curtula, assembly GCA_963978815.1. Classification (NCBI taxonomy): domain Eukaryota; kingdom Metazoa; phylum Arthropoda; class Insecta; order Coleoptera; family Staphylinidae; genus Aleochara; species Aleochara curtula. Next base: position 10,678,766 of record OZ022220.1, read on the forward strand.
GGGTACAAACTAAGCGAACTCGGCGGCGGCGTCGGCGGCTGTATGGACCGCGTCGAAGTGAGCGTCGCGACGCCTGCCGCGGGCCAGTTATACACGCGAGCCCCTCCCAAGCATCCCCACGCCTCCGCATATCTGCCCCACGCATATTCCTCCTCATTCTTCTGCTGCGATGCTGGACAAGGATGACCGCAGTGCCGAACACTTTAATACAGTACGCAAGGAATTTTGGAATTCATCCTCTGTATTGCTGACGATAAATCCGCACGAAATAAATTACCAGGAAGTCATAAAAGATACTTACGGCTGCGTGACTCCTGACGCAATGCCTTTATAGGTGTTTAGTCCTTGAATCCCAGTCGCTTCCTCACAATCTGGCGACAACAGCCAGAAGGATGTGTCCGGGAGTGCTGCGTAAAATACAAATTACTCGTGTGTTAAATAAGCTGTGTTATTTCCTATACACTACAACGCCTACAAACTAAAAGAGCAAATATTTTCAGTACAATAATTATCCCGTCATTTTTCAATTAGTTCCTCAAGTATTTTATAATTTATTTGCTCACTTGTATTGTTTTCCTACTTTCAAGTTGACGTGTTCATTAATTTAACAATAAACCAAATTATTTTCTATTCTTTATGAAGGAGCACTTCTTGAAAAATGTTTAATGTCAAAAGACATCAACGACAACTAAAGAGCCAACAAAATTAATTCTGAAGGGTAGACTGAACGTACTTATTTTTCGCGTTTTTTTTTCTTATCAATAATGAAATTAATAGTTTAATTACAATTACAATAAACAGTATTGCAGAAAATTAAATTCGATTTATCTTCATTTTCCGTAATATGTCTTGATTTCGAGGAATCAAGCTGAAGTAGTTATGGAAGTGCTCACCGTACTTTCATTATTCTATTGTGCCATTTCGCATTAATTAAACTAATTAACTAATTCATTAAAGCAGGAATAACTGATATCACTTTTAGTGTAATCGGAACAGAGATGCTTGCTTTGTATTATTCAACAAGCACATGAGCGAGTTTGTTGGCAGAATTTCTGGTCGCGAATGTTTTCTGTCTGATAAAGGAAGATAAACTAACTCATCCGCACACATTGCTTACTTCACTGCAATAATATCCGCATTAAATATTGCCTGTAATTCCCAGTTCATTTTCCTGGATCTATTTAATTAACAGCGTGAAAATAATACTTCCTTAATCACTTCCGATCTTTGTTACTATCTTGGATTTGATGCTGAAAAGAAAGACAAATTAATTATTGAAGAACAATGCAATCAAATTATGGATAACTATTTTTTAAATTTGTTCATTACATTCATATCACATTGGAACAATAATTATTGCAATTCCTGAATTCAATTCATTAAAACTAAATATTCTAGTTGCTTGGAAATAATGAGTTACCAAATTAATAATGGATTTATTATAAATTAGTTTATCAATTCATATTCTAATTAATATTCAAACTCTTCCCTGTTAATGAACTAAAATTTAATAACCCTTTAATAATCAAAATTGTGTTACTGATTGATTATTCTTTGTTTATATTTTACATTATTATTTTATAATTTGGTTAATTATTTTTGCGTTGATTAAATATTTTATTTAATATTGCAAATGCAAATTTTACTTTTATTTAGTTGATTTTAGTTAAGAGTAATTAATATGGTTATTAAATATAAATAACTCTATAATTCAAAAATAATAATTTACCTCCCTCAATAATTTCTAATCAATAGAAATTGACTGAATGTACTAATTTGAATTCTAAAAATGTTTCTATAAAACTACAATGTTCTCATTAACATTTTTATAACTTCTAAAATTATTCAATTGCTTTCAACTGGCTTTAATTCTTATATCACGTGTTCTACCTTAGCAACTTTGATTATTATTAGAATATAACCGAATTTAGTAGTACTTAGATCTATATAGTATATTTATATATTTAATTTGTACTCTACTAAAATGTAATTTAATATTAAATTAATTTTTATTGACTTTCCTTATTGATATATTCTTGAAGTATTGCTTATATTTCTATTTGTAAACTGATTTTCCGTTTGTTTAGACATCAAAATTCTTCCTCAATCAGCAAATCAAGTGTTTGTTTTGTAATTGAAATTTGCTCTAACAATTGTTAATTGTGTTAAAGGCAGTTTGTTTCATTATGCATTATGCGTATGAGTATGTACATTATTTAAATGATTTATCAACAATGCGTAACCCTAAGAAATTAGTGATTATGAGATCAAACAAGCGCAAGCAGCGCAAATTTCATTACACCCTCTGATTTAACAACATTCCTATTAGTATTTATTATTGTAATCTGTAGGTTTAAGTTGTTACTTATTCTAGTTTTTGTATGGTTTAGTTTTCATTATGTATAATTGATGTGGACGTGTTGCATGATGACTCACTAAGTTTGAAGACTTTCTCACTAATTAGTTATTTTGTTATTACCTATATGAAAATGGCAGTAATGATTTTTATCGTGAGGAGTGTTTGATAATGCCATGCTATTGCACTTTGCATCTAGGATTTCGTCGATACTTATGTGCTAAATTATTAATGATATTATTGTATTGTCGTGTGTTCTTCATGAGGTACGGTGAACGCCACTTGTTGCTCATCCTGAGCGCGTTCGACTTGCGCTTCACGCCCGGCCAGTGGATGAGAAACGCGTTGTCCATGATGAGGAATCGATATCCTTTAAGGCACATTTCCAACATCTACAACAAAAAGTTTTTGTTTTATCTTCCGTGGCAGAAAACCACAAAACCTAAAAATCAATAGGCTACGAATTATTCGACATTACTTGTGTCATTTTATCCTGCTTGCCCTCCCAGGAGAGTGACTCGCTGTAGAAGGGCTCGTCCTTTGTTCCGATGTAGATCGGTTCCCAACGGTGAAACGGGTATTCCCGCTTGACGGCCATGAATGGCTGAAAAGTCATTCGCGTGAAAACAAATCACCAGAAATATGTCAGGATAATAATGGAAACAACGTTTTTCAATTAAGCGAGGCTTTTAAAAAAAGACGTATAAATACCTTAATTTCCTGATTGCCTCCATCTTGTTGCAACCAATTTTCCAGACCAGGAAAACGTTGACAGTGCGAACAAATATGCCGATGAAAATAGAGTGCTTTTTCCTCCCTGATAAGTTTCAATAACTGTTTCTTCGTCCTTGGTATTTCTTCGTATTTTTCAATCTCGAAGACAGGAACAACAAAGACGCGGGACGGAAAATTGAGACGTTTGCTGCCCGCGTAACGTTTTAACATGTGCAGGAAATGTTCGGCCATTCGCTCGCTGGGGATGAGTTCTACATCCGACACAAGAATATGTTGCGTATTTGCCGCCGACCGCGCAACATTGCGTGCCAAATTCACCGGATACGCAAGTCGCTTTCCAGTGCGGTATGTGACCGCATCAGGCGCTTCTTCAGCGAGTTCGCATTTTGCCGCCTCCACCAGCAGCTCACCATCACGGTTCGCTTTCACGTAGGGCGGATGCGCCACAGGGAAGACGTAGTGTACGGAAACGCGCGCCATTTCCGGCAGGCAACGGCAGACGTGCAGCAAGGCGCGTGTTATCAGGTCGGCGTCATCGTCCGGTACAAATGCCGCCACGCTAACGGCGCCGTCCCACGCGCGCGCTATCTCCGATATGTAGTTGACGAATTCAGGTGTCACGTGCGTCGCATAAGTCACCGTATTTGTTATTGTAAAATTACCCTCGCTATACTGGAAGACCTTCTGGTTATTACTGAGTGTGGTTTGTTGTTGCGCTTCAAGCACATTGTACAGCACCCGATATGGTGATTTTCCCTCCAATTCCGGACTTAATTCAAGATCAGATTCGTCGTATTGAAATCTCAGCGGTAAGTGATACTTGAACGTGCAATAACTTTCGTTGTTGAGCTTATAATCGGCAAGGAATGCGCCAGGACGACGCGTGTTTGCATTGTACTTATAGTTGACAAGATTTTCATATTGCATACCATGCAGAATGCCAGGACGACGATTCACAAACGTGATGACAATGATGAGCGACGTGAGGACGGTCGTCAACAGGACGAAACTCTTCACCTTCGCAAACAGCCGACGATTGCATCGCATTTTTCATTTATACGCTTTTTGCTTTCGTCATTACTTTGTAACTCTTTCTCAAAGGCTTCATTACCTTTGCAACATTTATAATAATAGTTATAACTCAACAGTCAACAATTAACTTTTAACAATTAACACTTATGGATTAAAATATCACTTGCCAGTTTTAAGAAATCGAAGATTCATGATTGCAGTGTAGAGTTTCAACTCACTTTCTTTCAGGATTTATTCGTTTTTATTTATGAAATTATTGATTCACGATTATTGTGCGTGTGGCTTGTTATTCTTAAATGTGAAGATCGATAGCGCATTATTACACTAAATAGGGTTGCTTGATTTGGTTTTCTTGTTGTTATTATTGTGCTTGTTGTTGCGGTACGCCTACGCGCACAGCTCACACACGCTCCAATGTCTTATTTGTTATTGTTATTGTCGTTCAGTTGGAGGCGGCGTGCGTATGTGTTCTGCTGCCGCAGCAACTGCGGTCGGTCGAAGCCAAACACGCGAATGGAATGCGCGCGCCCTGCTGGAAGGCATTCCAAGTTCTGCAGCGTGCTGCCCCCCACTGCTGCCGCCAGCTGCATTTCAACACATACCGCCGCGGACACATAATGTGCATGTGTGGCGGTGGAAATCGATAAGGAGCAGTTCCAGATGTTTAAATAAAACCAGTTGACCAGGCAATATTTGTTTTTTAGGTTTTCTAATAAATTTCATTAGAGTAGATACACTGTAAAAGATTTCTGGCTTAAAACATAATACATTATTCACTTACAACAGCATATTTAATATCTACTCTTGCTTTAAAGGTCCATAAAAAATTATAAACTTCTTGCTACTAAATGATTCAAGATCATATTTATAGATGTTAGTTTTGAATGAAGCGCGCAAAAAAGTTGTATGCATAAATAGCCAAGTGTACACTAATAAAGGGGTGGCGATTAATGCGGTTTTTCCTCTCTTGACACGCAACCCTAATGTGATTTTTTTTAAACGAAGCCACAACACAAACGCGCAGACTTTCCCTAATGAGTTGCTCGCTTATTTGCACACTTTTTTGCGACTTTTTGGCAATTACGTCTAATTGCTTCTTATCATTCAATGTCAATCTGCACATTTCCCAAGCCATTGCAACTTTGCCATTGTCATTTATAGCTTACTTTCGGTAACGCGTTATTACAAGTTCTATTTACAAATAGTTCTGCTTTATTTTTTCTACCTGAATTTTTTATTGTAATAAATATTTCATGAATTTCATGCTTGCTGTCGCAATTCGTTTGAATTTGAAGCGTTGGCTAGCAATTTAAAGAGAACACAAGTCCGGCTAATGGAAAATACAACTAAACATGAATTGTGCTGGAATACAACACGGAAATGAAACCGGCACGCCGAGTATTAATCGAAATAGCGTTTGTGTCGCCGCGTGTCAGTCGAAACGGTTATCCTGCGCCATCAATACACACATTTTTCGGTGCGCAACTACATTCGAAGTCCTTTGTTGTTCCTTTTTTTCTTACTTGATAAATAATTGCGGCCCGTGAGTATACGGAGTCAGCTCCTGGAGGCATTGACATAATGCGGCATTCGGCGCGCTCCGCAATAAATTCAACGTTCGCGGTCGCAGTCGAGCTCGTAATTACGTTTCCCTGCTTGTACCGACTGCACCCCCAAATTCATACATGAAAACTCGCGGAAAACTATGTTTGTGGCATATTCTAGCTAGCGAACTTTTCACGCGAATGCGAAATGTGACAGTAGTGTTCGTTCAGTGCGCACTCCGCAATTTGACATGACATTCGCGTTTGAAAAACGCGAAATAACTCCAAGGAAAATTACATGTGTTCACTTCATAATCGCTGCTTTAGAGCTCATTAGTGTTTTCAATATTTCTCAATGAATTAGACACCATTTCTTCGTCGTGCAGCAGATTCAATCAAGGCTAATCCTGGAAGGTAAACAATTTGACATTAATTTGAAGCACAAAGTCAAATAACCACAAATAGAAAGAATTTGGTCACTTATCTAATTTTAAATTATAATTCTTTTGAACATTTAATAATGCGCTTGCATGTGGTAAATATTTATCCAATCTTAATGCGCAAACCGATTAACAATTCGCGTTCGCGGTGCGCGCTGCTGTGAAGCACGACATATGATGTGCGAGCGATAATAACATGCAGTATCTTGTATCGCATTTTATCAGGTGTGTTAATGGTCATATGAGTACCGCGCACGAGATTTATTTACTACCTGGCTGTGAGCCACCTCGGCGCGGATTCTTTAAAAATCGAATTTCGTCAACAGCGACAATCAACAGCGCACTTAATTTTTACCTTTTATGACGCATATTGTTGTTATTCCCACGTTACTCTCTTTGTTATTTTTTATTACGATACTCAAACTTCATCTCCGCTCAGAATTGCTACATTGTTTATATTAATTTTTTAACATTACCAAACACGAAATGTTTAGTACCGCAAAACCGTAATATTCCCAGAAACGGAATAGTTTGCAATAAAGTTCGATTAGAACTCTCTTCATGAGTGTTTGTTTGTAATTCTGGTGCTATCAGGTGCCTGTTAAGCGCACTTTCTCAGTAAATATGTCAGGCATGAAATCATCCAATTACTTTTGCGCTAGATGGAAATTGGAAATTTGCGAAAAGAGTAGCAAAAGTGCAAGTGCAATTGCGCGGGTACTCATTGTGCTCTGCACGTTTTCACAGTACGTTCGTTGATTATTTGTTCTAAACGCGCCAATAAACAATGTTTCACCGTCCGAATAAAGTGCTTCCAACTCGTACGGACGCTAATAAATTTCCAAAAGTTATACATGTGCATCCAATGTACAAAGTTCATATAAATAATAATGAAAAAGTCGAAGAAAAATGTCTCACGCAGTGTAGGTTTGTTAATCAATCAACTCGCGGCGAAACTAGGGCTGAAGTTCAATCGGTTAACAAGAATGTATGCAGCAAGTAATATTTATGGTTTGCATCATGTTAATTTGCCTAATTTGACGATAACTCTTCCGTATCGGTGCAATTAGTTGCGAGTACTAGCAGTTAATTAAATGTTCGCATGATTTTTGATCATCATTTTTAATTTTTGTTTGTTTGTATTCAGAATTTAAACTTGCCATTCATAAATCCTGTTTTTATTATCTATTGCATGTGCGAAACGGATGTGTGTTGATCGCGTTCAAAAATGGCAATTAATCTGTTACAGTATCGATTACAAACGCACGCGGAAAACGCATCGTCATCGATCGGAAATAAATTATCGAATAGCGCACCAGCACAACCGCCACCGCCGCCACTGCAAGCGTCTCCTGCGAACATGTACGAGGCGGTGCCGGACGGCAGCGTCGTTATCCTGCTGCCGTCTGCCTGCAATAAGTTCGGTGCGTTCGACGACTCGCAGGACGAAGACACGCACTCGTTTGCTTCCTTCAGCAGCGCACTGGGCTCGCTTCCGCCAACTCCTCAGCGCATCGCGCGTCAGCGCGCTTTTAATAATAATAATAACAACAATAGCATAGTAACTCACCATACGAGCGTTCCACCTGCTGACGTTCAACGAGCACCGGCGGTAATTACCTCGCGCCTACCTGGTGCGCGTTGCAGTCAGTGCTCTCCAAGCGGTGGTGGTGCGCCGAGTTCGCAACAGTCCGACTTCCTCAATCTCAATGCGACAACGCATCCATGCTGTTCCAGTTCGCGACCGCCGCGCATGGACGGCAATAATGACCATCATCTGAAGATGACCACCGACGAGCAGCAATGCTGCGCGGTCGGCATCGGTGACCGCGTCGACATCGAGCATATCAAACTTGAGCGGCAGCGCGCCAAGACGAAGAATGTTGGAGTACAGACCACGCATCTATCACCCTACCGCCTCCGCTTCTGGCCAGCCACCGCATCCATCAAGTGCCTGGATGCATCGTTTATGGACGTGGTCAAGTGCTGTTTGCGCACTCTAAGTCAATGGTTTCTTTCGCAAGTTGGACTAACTTGCATGCTTCTCGTTTGGGCGCTCCTGGGTGCGACAGCCTTCTATAAAGCCGAAGGTGAGACTCATTTTAAAAGCGTCATTAACTTAATGAACTATAACGCGTATTCTCATTAATTTAACGTCACACTAGACTACTTTTTGTGACTTTTACACTTTTCCACTGCTTATTACCTTTCATTGTTTCATAAGCCTGGACATATATATAAATAACTTTTACTATACGAAACAAAATGTTAAAATTGCCAAATGTAATAGTTCGCATTTCAGCTAAACAGAAATCCTTTAATAATTAACATGATAGCAAATTATTATTTCATTGTAAACTGTTATTCAAACTCGAAGCACAAACGTGGTAATTGCACATTTATTATTACACAATCATGAAAAATTAACTATCTTTTATAAACTTGGCAATTGATTCATCATTGTATAACAGTTTGTCCGATAAATAACGCATTCGGATGATTCGCGCAAATTGCTTAGTGGAGAATCATTGATAATGGCATTGAATACATTCACGAGTTGACTTCAAATGACGAGCGCAATTACACTTTATTATTCTTACCGACAATTAAATTTTACTAAAACATTTTACTTAGATGTTGAAAGAATTCCATTAATGCTGTAAGTAAACGCGCAGTGCGCGGTCCCGAATTAAGTCAATATTTATGCTGCGAACTTAACGCTATATACACGGTTCATCTTTTAAATATGTGTAAATATTTAACGAATTCATTGCAACATCTCGCAGCAAATATTTTCACGGCTGTAAAGCAATGTTTTCACTTAGATGCGCACGCGGTATTTTATTGTGTCGCGCAATTATTTACGTAAGTTCGAAAAACATTATCATCCCCCCAGTGCACCTCAGTATTTGCTCTTGAGATCGATGGAACGTGTTCACCTCATTCGAACAACTAGCATCAATATGTAGAAGTAAACAAATGAAAACGTTTAGAAATAAAATGGCTATTGATTATTTTCTTGGCTCTAATTCCAAACAAAGCTCTGCCAACCCCTTGTTTTCTTATAAATAATTATACTTCGATTATATGCATCAATACGTATATATTGATTGTTTCCGTTACGCGCTTAGAAGCAAGTGAGAAACAATATGAATAATTTATGACCGTCTTAAAATTAGCTGCATATTTAATGTTATAAATTATGTGAACTTGTATGCCGTAATTAAATATTTTATGTGGATTTTCCTGCATGAATAAGATAGCGCGTCACATGATTCAATTACGAATTTAAATTTTCTAGGTCCGAGAGAATTTGAACAAGCTGAACAAATAACAAAACACAAAAACGATATTGCAATTGACTTGGCAACTGACCTGCGCCAACTCCAAGAAGGCTCGGATGCGTGGCCTGCGACGATCCAAAAATACTTAAGCAAACACGAAAGTCTCCTACTGAAGGCGGTCAGTTCTGGGTACGTTGAGGGTGGCGGCTCAATATGGACATATCCAGGATGCGTGCTCTTCGCCGTCCTGCTCCTGACGACCTTAGGTATGGCAACCCGAAAAGAAAAACTGTAATAGTATCAATTCTATAAAATTATAGGATTTGGAGCGCCTGTCCCTCGTACTCCCCTTGGTCGTGGAATGGCTGTCCTGTTTTCGGCGATCGGCATCCCGCTGCATTTCTTGCTCATTCTAAATATATCCAATTTGATAGCCAAACGACTGCAAAACCTCGCAACGATTAAGCCGGTCACAGAGACGGCGACAGAGGCGGGTCGTACAAAGCGGCACTTATGGTATAAATGGTTTCCGCCCGTGGTAGCCGTCTTTTACTATACACTAGGTGTAATCTGCTTCGGAATTCTACGAAATCGAAGCGTCGTAGAGTGCCTCATGTTCGCCTTGGACTTTACCGAATCCGGAGGAGTCGCTAATACTGCAGGACATGTGCGTGTCCTTTACGCGCTCTACATTGAAATCGCGGTCATTCTGGCCGCGACGATCATGTCAATGATCCAGGTGTCGGCGACAAACGGCATTATCGATCTCGGATTGAGACTTGGCCTTCTCACAAATACGTAGAAACGTTACAATGTGCGCGTGAAATTAGCGGTGCCTTGGTAATTATCATGCGGCCTTAAGACGTATTTATTAGTGATGCACAAATTAGAATTATGTATGCCGTAACGAGATTACGAAAGATGCAGGATCAGAAAGTATCGTCTATTTCAAATCAGAGTATCTTCAACTCTTGCCTTTCCGTCCAAATCCAAAGTGCAAATTCTCTAGTGGAGTAAGCGATTAAAGAAATATTTTAAAAAAAGATTAAATTTCGGTTGTCGAATATTTACTTGAAAATATATAACATAACAATTGAGAAACTAATTCAGCGTTTCGGGTAACTACTATATGTTGTTTCATCATGCGAAAGTTAGAACAATTAACTAACTGATGCGTTTCATGTGTATTCAACTAAATACTACACATTTGGGTCTATTGAATATGCAAAAAAAACAATTGGACTATGAGTTATGCTTCGCCGCTTTCTTTTCATTAGTATGAAGCATTTCATCGCTCTCATCTGCATGAGAAATTTCAATTTTTTTATTAGCACAGTGTTTGGAGCTATTGGAGTTATTTGTTTTGGGTGGTTCGGTCTTTTTGGATGTTTTTGCTGTCTGCAATGTCTCCTTGACTTCCGCCTTGCTTGACGGTGGCTCACTAATTTCAGCTTTAGTCGTTTTTGACTCCTCGGTAGAAGCTGACTTGGCAGCGGTTTCTTTCCGGGTTTCCTCTAAAGCTGACCTAAGGGCATCCAGAATATTCTGCGCATCCGAGGTGCAAATTCTACTGCCTACATAAAGAGAAAATATAATTAGTAAACAACTGCTAATAATTCGTCTTAATAAACTTTACTCTAAGCAATGAACCAAAGTTGTTCTGAATATTGAGAGCTACAAAGATTGTTGAAAAGTATTGTTAGTTATATTATTCAATGATAATTTATTCTAAGAAATAACAAATAAAGAATTTATTTATCACGAGAAACAAGTTGATGGTACTTCGATGGAGTCACATTTAAAGTACCGCTTGTTTTCTTTTCGCACGATTTGAATGCAATAATCGCTAACAAGGTTGCCAAGGAAACGATGAAAAGCCATGGTAACATGTTCTATTGCTTTGTTATAGTGACCATAAGGATCAACCAAATATAGCGGTTTTAATCTTTGACAAAAAGCCCGGTTTATCCGCATCCCTCTTTTCTTTGCTCACACGCTCGCTGGCGCTGAGCGGAATTTCATCCTCACTGGTGGTGCGCTCGCGCTTGCCGCCTGCTACAAGAAAAAGTGCGTTAAAAATGGGAAAATGGTGAGTCTCTAACGCCCGCCAATAGACGGGTTAAAGTCAAAGTAGCGCAGCATTAAACAGAAAACGCAATGAATCAACACATTATTGAGCTGGCAATTTAATATTTATTTCAAACAAAATTAATGGAAACCGTTTTCACTAGTTTTCACGAGAGTAACGTTAAATAAACTAGTGACAAACAACGGGGACATCAGCATGACTCCACTTTCTCGCATTTACTTGTTTAACTTAACGCACTTTTTCAACATGCAATATGGCTGTGTTAAAACGTTAGTATGAGTTTATATGGAGACATTGCTATCTCTTGAGATTAAAACCAATAAACCAATGGACTGTATGTTCTATTACTTGTTATATTTCTTACCATCGGACTTATTTGTAACGCCTAGAATTTGGCCGGGAGTATCCGTCTCCAACTCGGCGTATGCTTGCAATAATGCCTTCTGTTCTTTATTCAAGTACTTGGGCACCTGAATCTTAAACATAACATAATGGTCACCATGACCGTAACCATCAACTCGCTTCATGCCCTTGCTTCCAAGTCGTAATCTTGTATGAGATGACGTGCCAGGCATTATCTGTTACAGATGGTATACATATTGTATTAAGTTTAAAAACGTTTTCAGATGCTAATCTTACTTGAATTGTATGATCTTCATAAAGTCCTTGTATTCTAATTGTACCACCAAGCACTGCTTGTGATACGGATATTTCTGCTTCTGTATGAACATCAGAACCATCACGTCGGAAATAATCAGACTTTTCCACCCTGAACGTTACGAACAATTCACGTTTACCGACTGAGACACGTACCGTTTGCCCGTCTTCGATACCTAAAACAGCAACAAATCCAGAAATAAGTATTTACGTTTATTTCTCTTTGAATAATAGACTAACCTGCTGGTACAGGTATTGTAACCTTTTTCCGCTGGACAGTTTGACCTTTACCCTCGCATTCAATACATTTGCTTTTAATGTACATTCGTGTACCCTCACAATAACGACAGGTGGATCGCATCATGAAGGGACCACGTGTAATGCTTTCGAATCCCGTGCCATCGCAATAACTACACCGCGACGGTTTTGTCCCCAATTCACACCGACTACCATTGCATTTAGGGCATGTATCCACTACGTTTACATTTATATCCTTGTTGGTTCCACGAGCTGCCTGTGCAAATGATATTCGAACAATAACTTCTTGTGCCTCGCCAAATCCAAATGATGAGTCCGCGAAATCAAAGCCAGAGCGCGTGTTACCGCCTCCAAATCCAGCATCACCAAATATTTTGCGGAAGAGCTCCTCTGGATCAATGGTGCTTTGATACTGCCAGCTTTGACTGAAACCTTGTGGTCCAGCATGCTGTCTGCCACCCATGCCGCCCATTTGATCAGCAGTTGCCCCATAGGTGTCATATTGTTTACGTTTTGCATCATCGCCCAAAATCTGATTAAGAAACAGATTACTTGCATATACTTTGAGTATGAGTTAAATACTTACTTCATATGCCTCTGAAACTGCTTGAAATGTTTTACTAGCACTTGGATCTTTGTTTACATCGGGATGATACTGCTTAGCTAACTTGTAGTATGCCTTTTTAATTTCAGATGCTGATGCATTTCTACTAACTCCCAAGGTTTCATAATAGCTCTTACTTGCATTTGCCTTTGAAGTGGTGTGAATAGATCTTTTTGTACAGGCCAAATCTGTAACAGTTTTAATATAGCTGAACTGAATGTCCAGAAAATTCTAACAACATAACATAGCACATTCCTTCTACATGGCATACATAAGGCAGAGGCAAGATGCAGACCGCATAGGTCAATTATCAATGGTCAACGTTCATTATCGAAAAGTACGTGTTAAAAAAGCAAAGAGCAACTGGAAAACATGATGTAACTAACCTAAACTAAGGCAACTTACTTGAAGGATGTAGTTTCTGGGACAAGCTGATGGTGACAATTGCTGGCTGTCGACAATTTGCACAATGGTGATACGATCTTCCAAGTACTCCAGTTCGATGCACAAACGGCACTACTAATTTTAATTGATTTGATGTAATTAATCCAAAGACCCTTCTTGCCGCAGCCATGTTGCGAATGCAAAGGCCGGCAGATAGGCAGCCCGCACGACAGCACACGCGGAGCACGGGATTGTCAACTGATAACGACTCCAATTCCAGAAACGTGATGCATAATTACCAAATAATCGATGCTACTTCTATTGATTTTAAATCTCTGAAGTTATTGCCCAAATAAACCTCATTCTTACAAATAACATGAATGCCACAATATTTTGATTGAAACTAAGCAACATGCTTGACTATATCAAGTAAATAAAACAGCTGATTAGCTACCAGGGATGATCCCTATGTTGATTAGAGTGATATCAACCCATTTACACACGCTTGTTATAAAACAATAACATTTTATTTCAATTCCCTGATATGCAAAAATGCATACGAAGAAATAACATACATTATCTTTCTAATTTTGTAATAAAATGGAGCCGGTATTGAACGCAAATTTCATTGCATTAAAAATAAATTATAGTTGGCTATCACAGTACCAAAGGCCAACTCCTAATAACATGGTTTCATTTAATGCTGTATTGTACTCTCTTCCCTAAACGCTTGTTCGCTTATTCGATAATTAAACGCATTTTCCTGAACAAAGTTATACACAATTATACAGTAAAAATGTCTTGTGTATTAACTTACTAAAGATATATGAAAGTAAATGAAGATTTATGTACAATCGGTTTCCTTTCAACGACCGGAGATTTATGTTAATTGCCCTTAATTTGTACATGGCAAAGACAAGTGACATTGCCACTATACGAATTGCACATTACTGCTAGCAGATAAATCAAGAAGACGCCAAGCAGCTCGTGGATTTAACTCTGTCGGATCACGGCATAATACCCAAACATACGTTACACGCATTACTTTACTAGGATCACCTTCAACAACATCGCCAGACCTATTCCTAACGCACATTATTTGTTGCGATGTGAACGTAATTATCAGAACAGGTCCTTGTTCCATTACCTTGCCCATGACAAGATCCACATTGTCGACGTCAAGAATCTTAGATTCGATTGTATAGCCATTCTTGTAGGCTTCTTTAATAGGAACTGCAAATAAGTTGTAAGGGCCCTCATGACACCAGTCTTTCAAAATCTCTAAATCGCCACGAGTCATCGCTTCAAGAATGTTTGGTATAATGTCCATTTCGCATTGCTTTAAGAAGCGTTTTTGCTCAAATGTGTTATCTATTTTGCAAATTTCTGTCAGTGTTTCTGAGAGTTCTGTCTTTTGGAAAATACCCCCCATAATATCTGACACTTTTTCAGTGAGTAAGCGCGATGCACGTATCACTGGGTTATCCGATTCATCATATTTAAGTTTCCAATCCATTGCTTTATGAACATATGGATTGTTATCTTTAAAGTTCTGCCATGACTCGTAGAATTTTGAATCTTTATGTAATTCAACGCCCATAGCTTCTGTATTTGGTTCATAATATTTATTTGCTTTTCCTAAGGCATCAGTGTCTGTACGTTTGCGTAAAACTGATGGACTTTGATATACACGCCCTAGATATGAAGAAAATTGAGTAACTTTTGGCTAAGATATAGCAAATTGGAATTACCTTGCATACTGTCAGAATCAATTTCTTTTTGTACTGCTTTACCTGCCTCTGATATTGTTTGAAATGCAGACGTTTTTCCCAGAACTTGTGCTTTTTCCTGTATATTATCTGATACAGTTTTACTTATATCTTCTGTCATTTTAGATGCCTTTTTCACCACATCAGTTTTGCCTGCCTCCTCCAGTACACCTGACACTTTATCCTTCAAACTTGTAAACTTCTCCTTGAAGACTTCACCCCCTTTACTTGCCTCCTTCTCCACAGACTCAAACTTTTGCCTGGCAGCTTTGAGTGCCTCACTTTGCTCAAGTTTCTCAGCCTCATCTCTAAACTTTTTCAGTGAGTCTTTCATCTCTTTATTCTTAGCCATTTCATCCCGGACATTGTCGTAAAGCCGTGAGAAAAACGACGTTTTCCGTGCTTCTTTGGAATACTGCCGACACTGGAATTAAAAAGATTAATAACATGCACTCGTGAGGCATAACTCAACGTACAGCATACTGTTGTAGCTCATTACAGCCTATTCGAATAACGTTGACCCGATGCATTGGACCGGCGAATTTGTAAGCTATCAGGCAGATTCGATTCTTCAATATTGAATCGAAGTATAAATTAAAAGTGAACAAATTGCTAGAGGCAGTTACATATTACATAACCTCACACAAACCACTTCAAGTATGTAAATTTCTCTCACCATTCAATGTAGATAGTATATGTCGTGGACGCAGAATTTCTCTTAATTAACTGAAATTTAGTTATTATCACATCCACGAATAATTTCTCCTGTTAATTTCCTCTAAACGTAAGCCAAAACTAGCCAAAACACAACCCTAGAATGCGCACTACACTGACAGTTCCGGATTCAATGATAGGTTAAGAACGTTCACATCTGATGTGATCTGATGTCAACAGAACTGGGGCTAAATTTTAAGTAATGGATAAATCAACTGATATTGATGGTTGTCCTCAAGTGTCATCAACCACCAATCCTAAGACTGAAGAAGAATGGGATGAAACATCTGAAAGTGAAACTGAACCTGTGAAAAAGATGCAAAAGCCTGTCAATGTAAATACAATGTTCAATGTGTACCTCTCCATTAATTTACTAACATTCCAGAATTCTGTTGGTGCTGTGAAGCTTCGGGGCTGGTTAAACAAACCCATGAGAATTGTGATGACTGATAAGCGTGTCCTGGTTGGGATATTTCTTTGTACAGACTGTGATGCAAATGTAATACTTGGTTCATGTACTGAATATCTTCCCGAAGATGAACTAGCACCAAATGAGGAACCAAGAATGCTTGGTTTGATAATGGTACCTGGAAAACACATTGTGAGTATATCAACATAAAAAGTATTTCACAACACGCTTGATAATTACCATTACAATGTAATGCTGAATTTAAAGGCAGTGCTAAAAACCACATGTAAATAAACTTGTAATATTAAGCTGTAGAAACAAACTAAAATGAACTAGTATTACTATTAGTTTAATAACAAGGTCAATGTATGAATGCATACCCAATTTTGATTTATAATGATTATAACTGATTTATAATGTGTAATAAGTTGAAATATATACGTTTTACATTAACAATTCAAACGTTTTGTTGATCTCAAACAATATCAATATCTCCCTCACTTTCAAGAGGCTTGTTAAGTACACAGAAAAATGTATTTTGTTAATTTCCATTACGTATAGTTGAATATCTGGTGCTGAGGCTTAGAATTATGCATTTGTTAACGTAATATTTACAGTTGCTATATTTTTGTTATTTCACTAGAAGGATATAGTAATTAATAATATTCTATACAAGATCAGTGATATTACCATAATACAGAATATTTATACAAATTCAGCTCCTAACTGCTTTCAATTGTAATGTCAAAAGATATACAATCACGAATTCGTATACTCTAAAATAAAAACAAGGCTAAGAAACGGCTGGGAGCAGCAAAATATCATTACCGGTGTGTATTGTCAATAAAGCCATAAGATGAATTTTTATCCACCAATTGTGTTCAAAGAAAAGAAATTCACCAGCTATTCATTTGAGAACTAAATAAATAATTCATATATTCTTATAAGACACAGTTCAATTACTATCACTTCATTTTTTGGTATCTAAAACGTGGCATTATTCCAAGCTGTGGTCACATCTCTTAAGTTATCCTTTGATTTTCTTTTATAAGTGTTGCCATTGCGTAGGTATAAGCGCACTGCTCGCCTCCATCGCTCTCGAAATATCCTCATAAATGCTATGATTCAGCCATTGAGATTCGAGTTTTTTGTACCGTTCTAGGCACAAATGGAGCGGATTGCCCCTTCGTAAACCTGGATCTGTCTCGCCGTAATCATCCAGATATGGCGGAGACATAAAGCATCCCCTACTTGTTGCTGCCAAGTAAAGGATCTCACATTCTCGCACACGCAAAAATATTCCAACACCCGCACCGCATTTATGCGCGTGATAATTGCATGCGCCCATTATGACTTTATTCACTTCAGTTTGGCAGCAGTAGCTCTGCGAGCAAAGAATCTCCCCACAAACTAGGCACATCGTAGGGTTGCGTGAGTCTTCATGATCGCTGTTGGGGCATGTGAATAATGACACAGTATTGATAAGTTCGCTGTAATCATGAGGCAACTTAACTAGTCGATTTACCGGCAACGGTTCTTTAACAATGTTTGCAACAATCGTTCCGTTACCAGTGACATAGCTGCGTACTTCTTCGTGCATGCACCATTTGGTTACTAGCTTCATAACAAAATCTGATGCAAACAGTTCACTTGGCGTCGTGGGAAGGTCCAAGTATGCACACATTGTTTCGAAACTATCTCCACCAATCTCGAGCAGTACCTGTGGTGCTGGTACGTCGGTCATAAAGTGATAGAGAAGAACACAGCAGCGCAAGAATGGCCTACAAGCATATGTGACTTGCTCCCAAATTTCCTCCATGGAAACACTCTTTACATCTCTATTTATGATACTCAATAGTTTGGAAATGGTCTTTGCTTCGTTGGCTAACGGTTTTGTGTTTGCGTCCATTTCATCATCAAAGCCCATTGAATTGAAATCGCTAGTGATAAGAATTTTAACAATGTGACTAATGAATATTAAGCGTAACGTGTGATGTTCCAGTGCACTACCGGTTGGCACAGGTGTTGCATTCTCCTTACAGAATAAACTAGGCAGGGAGAAATTGAGCGGTACTAAGACGCCAAATGAATCCCAGTCTAATATCGAAGGTCCATCATTTGGATGTTCAAATACCATCGACAGTAGACACAGCGCATGACTAGAGATAACATAGCCGATGTTGAGTAAAGCTGACCCCATTACACCTAAAATTCTTACCAAAGACTCCAAACAATCTCTATGCCTGCTTGACAACATTAATAGTGGTTTATTGTTATCCCTCATTATGGTTTCAATCGCATGTACAGTGTATGCACAAGATTTCCATGCCATGGGTGTTAAGCGCCGGTCCGTTGGATGCGGATAAACGTTAAGACCGCGCGTGTAGGCGACCTGGGTATAGAGCTGAATCATATCCGCCAAGCCCGTATCTAATGCTGGAGAATCTGTAGGAAATAACGTGACGAAGTCTTTGATGTCATCGCCTAAATGATCGATTAGGTAGCCTTTGGAGAGCGGTTTGTAAACTTGATGCGTGGGCGCGTTGCAAGTGGAGTCGCATTCGGACGCATCCGCATCGTTGCTATTCGTAGCATTTGTGGTACATGCATTGCAAGCCTGATTGGCACACGATTCGTTATTGCACTTGCCATGAGATAATTTTAACCGATTGCTAATAGTTGACTCCATACACGTTAACCATGTATCGAAGGTGATATCGGTTTTCGGTGGCGGTTCCTGTATGGAACTTAAAGATGGTAACAAGAGAAGAACCGTATTACTGAGACATTCGCATAGCGGGCAAAGGAATTCCTGCTTGTCTACGTCAAAGCTAGCAGGGCTACGAAACCTATACGGGCGGCGATGCTCCTTTACGACGACACTGTCGTAATAAGTTTGCCAGCAAGACCTATGCATCACATGCCCGCATGTGCTCGTGTGCGGCGCAGGACCTAAGTTCGCATTCAAATACAAAGGCTCAAGATTACTATGATCTATTAAATAATCATAATTTCTCTGTTGACACAAAACTGTTGCTTGGTGGACATACGCTGCTAACACCATTGGTTGTTTATCTAGCGTAATCTTCTGCTCTTCTTGGCATAGAATGCATATATAAACTTTGTCATCCATTGCTGTGCGCGCTGTTTGGTTGGGCCCTAAAGCAACAGGTACCAGATTGATAGGCTCGGTTGTATCCATATTGTCGTCATGGGTAACTTCAGTTTTGCATGCCGTAAACATTTCCGCATTATCTTTCATAAAGTTATTTTGTTGCGCTTGCATCTGCGCCATAATTTTGGCACGCCGTTCGGCTGCCAATTTCGCTCGACGTTCCTTTTCGACGTCAGCCTTTTGCGTATCAGTCTCCATACTATCGGATGTCGATGGTAACGGAACTTCCTCTGCTTTCATCACCTGCTTGAATTTATTTAAAGTCCATTGAATAAGTCCACGTTGAGCTTCAACTCGCGCACTTGTGCTGAGTTCCTCCAGCAACGAAGGAATTTTCCATCGTGTCGCTTTCTCACCAAACTCCAAGAAAGGATAATTCTTTGACTCTTCTTCTTGGAGAGCAAAGCCGATTAAGTGCAATGCCTTGTGCAGCTGCAACTCGGAAAAACAACGTGATTTCAAATCTAGAGATGTATTTAGGACGGTTTGTAAAATGTATAGCATAATATCACATTGCAAGAGATTCACTATCATCTCAAACGATGCATTCAACTTGGGCAAGGGCGGTGGAGGCACACATTCCAGTTCGCCAGCGGCTTTACGCCGCTTCCGTTGCGTCTCTTCTGACTTGGACAATTCCTCGCGTGTGTAATGGTAAAAAAATACATTATAATCATTAAAGTATTCAGGTTTCAGTTCATACACGCCCTTGCCATTGCCCACCGTTGGTTTCTTAAAATCAGCTAACACCCCAATCACTTCCTCCAGCCCAGTCTCGTGAGTCAAATCGTCCGGAATAGTTTTGTTCAATTCCGAATGCGGCAGAGGCTTAATACACAAATGTTGTATAACTTCCTTCTTGATTCGATCTTCGACTGTACAGTTACTTATACCAGGTGTATGTCTCTCGGCCACTATGACAATCAGTAATTGCAAAAATTCTTCATTTAGACTAATCGTCTGCCTCATGCTGTCATCTTCGTTGGCTTTAACAATGCCTTGTTCGCTACTTTGTGGAAACAACCACATATGTAATCCGAATTTATTCAGCAAATGTATAAGAAATTCGTTGCCTTCGATGAGGGAAGCACCGATCTGCAGCAATGCGATATCGCGATCGAGCATCTCGGTGCGGCATTTCACGTTGTGATAAAAGTAAAGCTGGTTTAATAAAGCGTATCCGTTGCGTCTCCACATACCTGCATGTACTTGACCAATCATCACTTGGGTACGCAAGACTGGTTCGATGATTTGCACAGGATTCGGCTTCGGGCAATTTTGAAATTCCGTCCCGTTGAAACTCAAATCGTACTTCTCCAAATACAGATGAAGTCCGGCCAAGAGACGCGATAATGGCAGATGAATTGAGACTGGTCTTGAGGTCACATCGTACTGCAAGCACATTGCGCTGAAGCGCAACAGCTCGCGAACTTCACCTTGGTCGTGCAAGTCATAACAAGGATTTTCTGCCAATTCCAAGTGAAGCTTGTTCAAAGTCGCACGGTATGCCTTTACTAGTACGACTTTATCCGTACCACACCATTTAAGCATGAGTGAAATACAATATGCCAATTTAATATGTAAATTAAAAGCAGCTTCCCATTCGGGCTCATACTCCATATGCTGCCCAACTTGTCTTGTTGTCGAGTCCATACCTTGCATCATTGAGAGCAAGTTCAGAAACAGAGAGAATCCCTGAAGAAAGCTCTTGCGTAAATCATCGGTCCAACTCTCTGGGAGCACGCTCAGTAAATAACGCAGATCGTATAAAATATACTGGGCACGTTTCAAACTCTGCATCGTTGGCATATTGCGCTCCAGTTCGAGCTTCTTCTGACTATTGCATTTATGCGAACATTCCGAAATGAACGTATTGAGCAGTGTGAAGAGAGCATCATCATAAAGAATAAGATGATGAGCTAATGTAGGAACGGTGAACAATTGCACTGAAAGGCTTGACACCGAAAACGAATGGTCATGATCGTCCTTGATGAAATCCTTCATCAGCGTGCCGTAGTGTTTGGTGAACATTTTCGCCAGCGCTTTTTTGTTCTCGTACTCTAACAGCATGCCGGAAATGAGCAAACGATGCCAATGTGTGCGGGCACTTTTCCAAAGCTTGGTATCATTCAGCAATATACCTTTAATAATTGACGTGTCTTCAGTCGGGTGCGTCTTCAGCGCGACCTCGGCAAAAATCTTCCGAAAACCTTCTCCACGTCCAAGGAATTTTTGTAACCATGATAATAATTTCATAGCGAAAATTTGATGAGCTACGACATGAGAATGCACCACCAGTGCTATCAACGGTTTATTGCCATGTCTAGACGTAATTTTTTCAATTTCGGTCTTGAGCTCTCTGCACGTCTCAAAGTTCGAGCATTTAACGACAGCCCGACCCTCTCTGTCGATGTTCGTCACATACTCTATCGCATTCTTCTGTGAGCATTTTATAACTTTGCTAATCGTCTGAATGACCTGTTCAAACGTATGCACTTCGTCATTATACAAAATAGTACAATATGTATCAGTGTCATATAACTCGTCCTCGGAATCTTTCAATTTCAGTGCTGACATATTTTCGAGAGTTAACAACCTGTAAGCATACCAGAGTACCACATCGAATATAAGTCGTGTGCGTTCTGCAATGTCTTCTGGTAAGGCACGCAGAGTGTCTCCTTGCACGTGTATATCGCAATAAGGTGCTCGTTTCCAGGCTTCCACGTCGCCGCAATCACAGCAGCCACCTCCACTTGACGTACCCATTTTGTACTTGTGGAAACGGTGTTCGGACTTTTTAAAACAATCCACGCAGAGGACACATGTCATATCAATGCCGCATTCACGACACATGTATGTCGGCTCCCCTAGTTTAAAGACCCGGCCGCACACCGATGATGTGGCCTGGGCAGCTGTACCAGCGGCTGTAAAACTAGTGTTACCATTGCATATGAATTCCTCTAGTGGGTCGAACAGCAGCCTGTCCGCCTCTTCCTCGTTAAAGTTCCAATTCAGACAAGACTCGTTTAGCGTTGGCGTGTAAATACGTGGCACTTGCTTCCGCCAATATTCGCTGTACACCTCAAACGATAGTCTGTTGTTCTCAAACTCTTTCAGCCACTGCTTTGCGATATCGCCAACGTATGCGCCGCCAGTCGATGGATCCTCATCCATTTTCTCCATGTTGAATGGTTATAGCAGTAATGATGCTAAAAACAAAACACACATTAGAATGGCATCAATGCATGGCCACACAACAAAACAGATCAATACGAGCGGCCGACAATGTTTGCTCTTCAAATCATGACCTGCACAAACATGAAATGTTATTCAATGCGACTATTGTTACAGAAGCCAGATAACAAAAGCCGTCTATAAATGGATGGCTCCAAGATACGTGATAATCGCCTTTTTTACCTCAGCATTTATGGTTTATAGGATTTGTGATGATGCGAAGTAACGTCCTCATTAGGATATTTGCACATTGATATGCTTATTATGCGTGAAATTTTGCGGGATGTACACTACCGTGACTCTTACGAATTGAACTGTTTTACTCGATGACTACAACTTTCACTCTCTCCTAAAAGCAGGCTAATTAGTAATTAAACAATGAAATGAAATACTTTAACGCGAATGCATTGGCACCGTACGTTTATTGTAAACGGAGCATCATTTTTCCTAATGTGGAAAGCAAGGTTATATTCTTAATTTTACGCAGCTAGAAAACGAAAAGCAATGAGCAATCTGTGGATTGGACGTAGTTTAATAATACACACGGGGAAAACTACTAGAACAAAGAAAACTCACATGTGGCTGACGATTGAACGATTCTGGACACTAAACTAATTGATCGTGATTGATTAGCTGGTGTGCACTTAATGAAACTAAGACTACACAATTAGTCATTCATATGAAGCCATATAACAAGACGATCAGCACTCAGGAAGAGAAAGGTCGATTGCGATGTTCATACGCACGAATCAAAACACAACAAAGGATTTGGCAAAGGCGAAGGCAGCAACAAATAAATGCTGAGGCACTTTCACAACGAACACGCGCGATTCGTATGCATCACAACACATCCTCACTACGGTCAGCTACAATGAAAATAAATTAAATTTAGTATCGGACGCATGATTACATGGTCGCCAGTTGGCTGCGAACAAATTTATGTAGGGCCACTGGAAGTCATACACCGAGAAAGTGGAAAATCACGCATTCACAAAGCATCCACTGCGCGTAATTTCCGCATGAGAATCCGTGCATCCATGTTCACTCGCCATAAGTGAACGAGTTCCAAATAACTCGATCAGGTTATCAGACAATACACTTGCATTCATGCCTGTTTTGAACATGCAGCAGAAATCAATACGCACCTACGATATCTATAATTGAGAGCGTAATGATTGCAAGACACTAGGACCACTCGCTACTCTCGCTCCTTAAAAAATACTCCAATGTCATTCAACTCCTGCAAGGCAGCTTTGTAAGGCCCGAACACAGAGGAAGTGCGACCAAGGTTGATCTGTTGATGCTGGTCAATGATGATCCGAATCTCAGGAATAGTTGCTGCCAACTTCGTCGTTTAAACATCAATAATTCGCGTTGTACATGGGCTTCACAAACAGTTGCCTTGGGGGCAGTATGCACGTCGCGTTTCCTATCTTTATAAATAGTAGCAAACGTGCGAAGCAAATAACAAAACGCGAATCCGGTGCGCGCACCAACTAAATGTCCACACCACTCACCAGTGTAACGACACTACGTATGAACAATCGAGCTTGCAGGCGATGTCGTCATATGCTCGAACGAAGTTGAGCCACTGTCAATTTTGTGCGCGTGCCGTGCAAACCGGGCTGCCTAATGGGTTGCTATTAAGGCGGGAAATTTGTTATTTAATGATCAATCTTTATAGCAACTAATACTATATCCAACTTGTCCACATATATCACAATATGCAAAGCAAATTATACTTTTCGTATAATTGCAAGTAAACATCGCATGATTATACACATTCAAGATTTTCATGATGTTTGGAATTTATTATTCGCATGTTTATTCGCTAAACAATAGAACTATTTTAAACTACTAGCTGACTAATAGCATTGCTATTTATTGATATACACTCTGCAATAATGATTTCTTGCGCATATGAATAGGTTTATAGGAATGTTGATAAACACTCGCTAAGCGCCAATGCTCAGGATAATCCTCGCGCTCACGAACTTTGTTCAAAGAAAATGGGGCTGATAAACTACGAATTGCATAGCCCTTTTTCGTATAAGGTACTTTCTGTTTAGGAATTTTCACCGTTGTTTGAGAGCTATGAGTTGAACTAGTACTGGTCCGACTATTTGGTACACCAGCTTTAAACGCGCTTTTATATGGTTCTTTGGGCTTCTCTTTGAGAGGCGCAGATTTCAACTCGCACGCAACACAAAGTCTCTGATTAAATATTTTACCATTGCAACAGAGTTTGCTACAATTGTTTGGTGCAAAGCCCTTTTCTCGTTTAGGTGCGCTTTGCTCGTTTTGGCAATGGTACGAATTGCTTTTAATTTGATTCATGTTATATGCGGATTGCACTCGTTTAAATCCAGATTTCTCACATTGTGAACAAGCTTTATGTAAATTTCCTATGGACTTGCTTGTTTGAGGACGCATCGCATTACCGATTTTTTCAACATCCACATGTTGATCAACTGGTGCGAATACTGCTGGAGGATTTCGTCCACTTATTGGCTCATTATTCTCATTAAGTTGCGGATCTTTTGGAGTGTTTACTAATGAAAAGACAGCTGGTGCAATAGATCCATTCGAGCCATCAACATGTTTCGGCTTCTTAGGCTCATCTGCTGGATTAGCAGGAGTCAAATCCCACCGTATTGCTAAATCCATGGGCGATACTTTATTTTGGCGTATAAATCTCCACTTTTTGTCAAAACTGCAAATGCTGTCTTGACGTTCTTCAAATTTGCGCATCTCAGGACAAGTTTTGGGCCGGAAAACTTTTAATTTTGTGCACTTTGTTGGTCCATATCCGCGATAGCCTTTCCAGCCAACAGCAGAAGCCATCTTATCGCAAATCGAAGGAACTTCTTGTTTCTCCAACTCCAATAGATATCCTTTCGGTACCATGTCAGGTAATGGTTCATGATCTAAGTTTACTTTGTGGAGTTCTCGTGCAAGTTCAAAATTCCTTATAGTATCCACATAAGCTTGTGCTTCACGTGGATCTTTATATGGTCCATGCTTTTCGCAAAAAGCCATTTTAAACGACTTAGTCGTACGAGAACTAGGAACTGAAGTACTTCTACTTCTATTGAGTGCAAAACCGTCGTCTAATTTTGGAGATGTCACTTGTTGATTTTCCAAGACAAAATCGGTAGTTTCATTTAACTTATGAGTTATTTCATGTTCAGAAAGCGAAGTTTTATTTTCACGATCTTTTATAATACGTTGGAAGGAAGTTAGTTCCTCTGGTATGTAATCTTCCATTGGAGGATCATCAACAGTTTCATTTTTATCCAAATTTGGTGAAATGTATGTTTTATAAGGCGGAAATTCATTTGGTTTCAATGAAGATTCTTTGATAAGATTTTTATTTAGTTCGTTATATGAGTCAAGGCGATGATGTGGGTCAGTCAAATCACCAGGAACGTATGTTTGCTATAAAATATTAAATTTATCATGTCAACTGATAAAATAATAACAAAAAAAACATTTGTAATACGTTGATTTTAAAAGATATCCATTTTTGATTATTTCAATTTAAATATTCAAATCCACAATTATAATGCATTAATCAATTGTTAAAATGCAGCAATTAATTGTTAAATAAGTTTAAAACTTATTTAACAATTAATTAACTCATTTGCTAGTCATAAAGTCGGGGCGCTTAACTCATTTGCTAGTCATAAAGTTCAATTATTATTCAAATTCACATTGAATGAACTCACCAATTTCCCGCGTAATTTTCTTGGGCAAATCCCATGTCTCAATATATTGGCCCCATGCACAGCCAGCTTGGGGGTAGCCAGGAAGCAAGTGCCCAACAGGATTTGACTGAATCTTTGTCTTCCCCGTTCGTGGGATCGCTGCTGGAGGATACCATTTTGGAACTTCCCAATTTCGCAAACGCTGAGGCTCAAAGGCGTCGCTAAACTATAAATTTAAATAAAAGTCCATTATTTCAATGAGCAGGCCACTTCACTATTGTTTGAACTACATGAAAAACAAAACAATTCTTGTTATTGCACTAAAACATTTTATTTTTTTACAGTTCTTTCTTTACGTTTCTTAATGTGCTTCTTAATTTTGGTTTTACGTTTTTCGGCTTGTGCATCTTTAACTGCCTTCTTTCTTGCTTTCTTTTCCTCCAAACTTTCATCTTTTGGTCTTGATGCATTCACAAATTTGTTTCCTTCTTCTTCCTCCGAGTCATCATCTTCCTCGTCAGATTCTTCATCAGCGTCATTTTGCAGTATCTCTGGCTTATCGACAGTACCGCTGAGATCTGCCTTTAAGCCGACCAAAGTCTTGTACACCAAGTCGTTATCACCCGCCTTAGCCTGATGAATATCCCGTTCAAAATCTATAACTTCAGTTAATCGTTTTGGGATGTATGCGCTCTTAAATACTTCTTCTTCAACCTGGAAATACATTAAAATCAATGAGCAATTAGACGATAAAATAATAACAAAAAAAACATTTGTAATACGTTGATTTTAAAAGATATCCATTTTTGATTATTTCAATTTAAATATTCAAATCCACAATTATAATGCATTAATCAATTGTTAAAATGCAGCAATTAATTGTTAAATAAGTTTAAAATATCTTCATAAAATAATTCATTAAATTTAAGAAACTGCAGAGCAGCGCACTCTGCGGAGATAAGTGTCAACTCCTATAACGAATTTGGGCTTAAGCAATTCTCTTGTACAACTCTGATTCGGGGAGACTCGACTCTCCAGGTGTTCATTTTGCGGAGGACCTCCGCGTCACAGTGTTTGATAAAACGCCTGGAGCTCGCGTGCCGCTTAGTGAAGACTGTTATTAAACTTTTTTTACGCTGAAATAAGTGACTGTATTGCGCAAATTTTAATTTGTTTATCATTTATATGTCTTTACAAGTAGAAATCTAATTACTATTATTCAACTTGCTGGTTTTGATTGTAAATCGGGGAATTGTATTCTAAACATTATGAATAGGGCAACGCTTTTGAATAGGCTAAAATAAAAAAGAAAGAAGGAAATAATAAAACAAATAAAACAATAAGATTAACTTGTACTTACATGGCACCGTTCTGGGTCTTGCTCTGGAGGTGGAGGAACATATATCAAATCATCATCTTTCTTCTCAACAACTTGATCACCTTCTGCTTGTTGTTGTGCTTCTACAAGTTTGCAGTCACAAACATCATCCAAGCTTGGATTAATTTGTGTTTCTTCTAATTTCTTTGTGGTCTGTTTGATATTTTTCACTGAATCCCATTTCTTGGGTTTCTTAAGACCAACACTATTGTGATACTTGCCAAGTCGTTTTTCATATATTTCTACGCGTTCCTTATCTGGGGCGCTTAACTCATTTGCTAGTCATAAAGTTCAATTATTATTCAAATTCACATTGAATGAACTCACCAATTTCCCGCGTAATTTTCTTGGGCAAATCCCATGTCTCAATATATTGGCCCCATGCACAGCCAGCTTGGGGGTAGCCAGGAAGCAAGTGCCCAACAGGATTTGACTGAATCTTTGTCTTCCCCGTTCGTGGGATCGCTGCTGGAGGATACCATTTTGGAACTTCCCAATTTCGCAAACGCTGAGGCTCAAAGGCGTCGCTAAACTATAAATTTAAATAAAAGTCCATTATTTCAATGAGCAGGCCACTTCACTATTGTTTGAACTACATGAAAAACAAAACAATTCTTGTTATTGCACTAAAACATTTTATTTTTTTACAGTTCTTTCTTTACGTTTCTTAATGTGCTTCTTAATTTTGGTTTTACGTTTTTCGGCTTGTGCATCTTTAACTGCCTTCTTTCTTGCTTTCTTTTCCTCCAAACTTTCATCTTTTGGTCTTGATGCATTCACAAATTTGTTTCCTTCTTCTTCCTCCGAGTCATCATCTTCCTCGTCAGATTCTTCATCAGCGTCATTTTGCAGTATCTCTGGCTTATCGACAGTACCGCTGAGATCTGCCTTTAAGCCGACCAAAGTCTTGTACACCAAGTCGTTATCACCCGCCTTAGCCTGATGAATATCCCGTTCAAAATCTATAACTTCAGTTAATCGTTTTGGGATGTATGCGCTCTTAAATACTTCTTCTTCAACCTGGAAATACATTAAAATCAATGAGCAATTAGACGATTCAATCAGAAAGTGCAATCACCTGTTCCTCTGAAGTAATGGATGGTCTCTCAGCAGCAATTGCAGCTAAGCCTTCCAAACACTTTTCCATGTTGTCTTCAGTAATTGTAGGATCCGTAATAAAGTCAAAAAGTTCTTTAATAGTTAAACAACCGACATTCTTCTTTCGAAAATAGTCCGTAATATTGGTGCAATCTTTTCGTAGAAATTCAAGAGCATGAGGATGATCATGCTCAACAGATTGACTCACATCAATGATGTATATATCCCCATCCATGTAGAGCATATTGAATTCACTCAAATCAGCATGGACTAACTTACAATTATTATACATCTTCCACATCATGATAATAATATCTCTGTAGATTTGACATGCTCTGGATTCTGATAATTCCACATCTTTGAGTTTTGGAGCTGGCCACCCCTCTTTACCTATTAATTCCAAATCCAATGAAATAATTGCATACACATATCCAAAAGAAATTAAGATTTGATTAACTTACCAATGAAGGCCATGACTAGTACATGAGACCTAAGAAGTATGGGTTCGGGAACATTTAAGTGATTGTTGTGCATTCTTAGCAAGTTTCTCATTTCTTTTTCAGCCCATGTCCGAACCATTTTGCGTGGATTGTGCCTGCAATAACCATGCCGGAAACGAAATTCACCACTAACATATTTGTCCCTATCTTTAAAGACCAAAATAGAAGTTTTGAATATCTTAATTGCAAACTGCTTGCCATCCTTGGCAGTTGCATGATAGACATTTGCCTCCTTTCCAGTTGATATACACCCATTGATCTCCTCAATCATATTTCTATTTAAGAGTTTGAACAGTATCATTCTGGTTCTAGGGTCCATGACCTGCTCAGCTGTTGCTCGGTCTTGTTTATCTTTAATCTTAATTCTGTCATTGTCCATCCTCCGTTGATTGGTCTCTAATGTACTAGCTAATTTTGATGGTAAGGTATATTTATCTACGTTGATTTTGTGGGAGAATTTTGTAAACATCTTGTCATTTGGTTGATAATTAGATACCTTGTTTGAGGTGGCTTGCGTGTTGTTGTGGGTTTGAGGTTGATTAAACGATTGCTTTTTCGAGTAATAGGCTTCATCGTCTTCATCAATGCTATCAAACTCATAATCAACGTCTTCATCATCATTACCGATCTCATAATCTTGATAATATGATTGATAATCATGCCCATTTTCCTGTGTTGATGATATCTTCATGTCACTCAATGCTTCCTCCACATCACAAAATAATTCACTCTCACTTAACATAGCCATAATTACAGAAATCACTTCAATTTAAACAAAATACTTTAGCTCACTTGGCCGCTAATCAATGGTAAATATGTTATTTAATGTTACTAGTTACAGGTTAAACCTGACTCCACGTGTTATTCTTGACGACTGCCAGTGAGTTGAATGTAGACAACCTCATACACACATGAATTGTACACGTTGAATTGAAAAATATTAAAAAGTTTTGAAACTATTATTGGGCGTTGTTTTAATAAATTTTCATCATTTAGAATACAGCTTAATATTAAGCCAATAATTAATTTCCAAAAAAACACCGAAAGGAAAAGTAAAATACTATCACGATTATCCCTGACAATTTCGTGTTGTCTATGAAAATTATTTACAAACATGCTAATGTAAAAGTTATTATGCTTTATAACTCATAATACTTTGTATCACGCATTCATTTTCCTATTATGAATGAGAAAACCAAGAAATGTAATATCCGCAGAAACTTTATAAATTAAATTCCGCAACTGCACGCAACCTATCAGAATTGTCACAACTTAAAATTTAATTATGCAAATTAAATGACTAAAAATTCAATTAATTTAGAAATTGTAAAATTGAATATCCAGCTTGTTTATCAATCAAACAAACAGATGTAAATTATTTAAATAGAACATATTGCAAAGCTAAGAAAACAACGAATTTTTTACGATTTGTCATTCCTTGCAGTAATTTCTTTGTTTACAAACATCGCTTAATCCACGATTGTCATGCGAAATACCACTTGATAAATGGCCATGGATTTTCGAATTGCAAACAAACATATTTTAGGCATTTACTGAGGGTGCACACACTAGTACTTCAAATGTTTGCAACTGCAGCTAGATGGTCAATGGCTGAATTCTATTGTTCAAATTAGAAAATCCCTGCCTTCAAACACGCAGCACCCCTATTACCGAACAGAAGTTTACACGTAGCATACTTATAATTGTCCGCGTATAACGCATCCCGGAGATTCCCACTTGTTAGAGGGATACGCACTTAATCCGCAACTAGCATACGCTCAAATTCTATTTGCGCTGTAAGTTTTTATGGGGTTGCTGAGGGTGCACAGTAACAAGTGTTACTTTTTTGCCAAGTATCATTACTACCCATGCCCCAAATGTAATCACACCCTAAAATTACCAGGCCTGTATGAAATTCTTTTTAATAGCAATGTATGCAGTTAAAAGCGCACTGCAAGTCACAGATCAGCACAAAATTGTTCCGTAACAACTTTTCCACTTTGTAAATTAATGTGCTGAATACGGTACTGGTTGTAATTGTATGGGTATTATCATTAACCAGAGGGTGCGATTATTTGATGCACTATTTCTTGGCAAGTTTCGCAACAAACTCAATTGTGTAAAAAGGGATCTCAAATCAATTACCCGTTGAATTACATGCTACTTAACGTTAACTTTGCCATTGCCCGCTTCAACGCGTCCAATTCGATACGCTCAAAGGAAAAAAACTATTAAGCAAGTTGTAATTAAATTTGCACGCTTCACAGCATATCAAACACTTGTTAGTAGCAAGTAATTCGCTTAAATTATATCAAGCACACGAAGAAAGTTAATTATTACTTACATTTTGCTATTAAAAGTGTATAATATTCACATTTAATTTACTTTTAAAAAGCGCGTGCAATTATTCAAAGGCTTTTTGTGTCACTTTACCGCACACGTTTTTATTTTGCGTTGCAAACAAACAAGTAATAATATGTTGTCCTTTTTATATGTTGAATACAGCACGCGTACAAGTTGAATGTGTATGGAAAACAATGGATGAAAGTCAGCAACTACCACCCAACAGGATGCGAGCCGCAAGGGATGAAGGCGAAGGCTAAGCAGACGCCCTTTTGTCGCCACCGCCGCTGCGAATAATGCCAATGCAAAACGGCGACCGGCACATAATGATAATAACTGTATGCGCGTAATAACACCAAATGGTTTGATTGATTAAAAGCGAACGCGTTGACAGCATTGAACTGCGCGTGCTGAACGAGTTTTACGTTAGGTAGAATAATAATAACTGCCCGATTGCGAAACTAAACGTCTAGGACGCATCGAAATTGCTCGCGTTCCCTGAAAGTCATCATCATTGATGTTTTATGGGCACAAAAGAGGCTTTGACTTTTCGTGGCTTACCGCACGCAATCCTTTTTCGCACACATGTTTGGTTCGCTTGCATGCTTTCAACTTTATACAAAGCATCAAAATTGCTTATGGCCTAGTCACCGAAAGCTATAGAATAATGAATCAAACTTTTCGTTTTGTTTGATGAAAATTCACGTAACATTTCATTGTAGTGCGCTTCCTATTATTGGTTGAATAGATAAAAGAAGAAAAACTTTTAAAATCATAGATAAATAAAATCAAATTATTGCTAAGGAAAATTCAGTTAATTATTGTAATAATTTCCATGGCTAAAAGAAAATTATAGTAATTTCTAAAAAACTTACTTGATTTGCAGAATTGTAGTGCATTGACATCTTGAAGAAATTATCTTAATTCCTTGTTTAATTAAGAAATATATGTTAATTTCATGTTTTGATAAAATCACTGATTTCACTAATGAAACTTTAGTTTATTTATGTAGACGAGGGCTTTAAACAAAGTTGTTCATTTCGTAGATCCCTTAAAACGTTGCTAGAATTTGCACAGCCACTGAAACGTCAATACTTTTTCAAAAGCAAAGTGTCAGAAAATCCCACCTAGACATTATAACAAATCCTTGGAAACGTTTTCCCAGCCATGGTAACGCGCCGCAAACAGTTATCCTGGATTTTCGTCGATATTCCTGCTTGAAAAACTACGACTAAATTAAATATATATTTTCAAATTCTCCTTAGAATAATTTATTATATAATTATCCCTGCCCTATCAAAGAGGAAACATGCAAATAACACAGGTATCGATTTTGGGCTGGGTTTCCCAGCACAGGACTAGGATTTTATTGGACGAGATTTCCCATTGTAGCTGGCTCCAACCAGCATCCCTCTATCTATCTCGCTTTGTCGGGAACACACAACAGGAGCCAATTTGTATCTGCAGCGTTCCTGCAAAGAGTAAATAGCCGCATGAAGATATCATTTTATATATGAGGGAGTGAGATGTAACAAATAGGGATGGCCCAATTGAATGGGATGCTGAAACAGGAGCCACCTGCTATCCGTAAATGGCTCAGGGCTGCTCCTTCTGCAAAGCTTTAAATGCTTCGCACTTCTGCTTATCAGATGCATAAGCAGATGCGCCACCAAAGGGTGACAACTCTCATCATTTTTGTGTTGTGCGCCTAGATAATTATAAATAAATTATTTAAACAGTTTTATAATATTTGTGCCAGAAATTATCGAAGCTGTGTAAAAATTCAGTGCTTGAAATTTCATTGATTTAATGGTAAGTTGAACTTATTAATGCTCAATTAATAATTGTTAAGTAACAATTGAATCATTCTTATTTGTATACGAATTTTGTTGATTCAATAATCTCCCAAGAGAAAAGAATAACCACTTCATCCCCTTATAGACGCAATACGTGTACCGCTTCACGCCTCGTTTTGTTGATACAAGCAATAATAATGATTGAATTAGCGAATATGTGATGAAACGGGAAAAATAACAAAGTGATTCAGTATTGACAGATTATTGATTCATCACTCGATTTGAATACGTTCGAGTCGTGAGAAAACGAGATTCAATTATTTTCTAATTTGCAAATGACAAATCAGTATTTTTCCTACTCGGGGGAATAATTATCAATCACTTCGCAATTGTCTAAAAGGCGTATCAACTTTACGCTTGCCTTCCGCATCGGTGATTATAACATGCAAATACTTAGGGGGTTGTATGTAAACCCTCCGCACGTGCCTGTGGTTTGTATGACTTCTCCCAGGGCACGTGACGTAAATTAACACATGTGAAAACTCAATTTGCGCATCAAGTTCTAATAATAAATTTTTTCCACGTCGCAAAAATACAAGTTATGGCAAATGTATGTAATTGCTACTCAACTATTCATTTTTATTGCAGCAAATTTATTATTCCATTAAATCTTATCATAAAATGCGCGTTTTTTAAATATTTATGATATCTTCTTTTCAGCGCAAACAAAAACTTTCAATGGTTCTAATCAACTATACGAATTAAGTGGCCATGAAGATGAACGAATGCATGGATCGTGAAGTTTTACAAACAATAACTTCCTGCAATAATTTAGTCTCATCAACTACGAAGAAAAGGTAAAGATGTCATCAATTTATGATTATAAAATATCACATTTATTACTTCGCCGGCTTTTCCACGTGGCTTTTATATGTGACAATGTCATCGTAACTTTAGTACAAGGTTGTAACTGTCGCTGGCTTCGAAAAGTAATCCATATAAAAGCAAATACGAAAGTAAAAATAGGTCGAGCGATGCAAATAACTCAAACTCCTATAGACTTTATTGATTCAACTAGTCATTGCCTAATTCTTCATCATTCGCATGATTTCTTTCAGAGATAGAAGCGATATGAGCTCATTAACTCGTGAAGAACGCCGCCGGCGACGAAGAGCCACACAAAAATATCGCACAGCTCATGCAACTCGCGAAAGAATACGCGTTGAGGCATTTAATGTCGCATTTGCAGAATTACGCAAATTGCTACCGACACTTCCTCCCGACAAGAAGCTCTCCAAGATTGAAATTCTACGACTTGCTATTTGTTACATAGCGTATTTAAATCACGTACTCGATGCATAAAGTTAAATAAGATAGCAATTCATTTATAGATATGTTAATCAAACGACTTAATGATATAGGATTCCTTAATGTTTTTGTGATATTAAGTTGTTGTGCTAGACGTTATTATAAATAACTAATAAAACTAAATAATCATCTTGTCAGTAACCAGAGTTTATGATATGATTATTTAAATGGCATTTGCGTGCACGTGCATTTTATTGCATTGCAGGTGGTTGTGCAAGTGTTGAGATCGATTGCACTCAATTTTCCCCTTTTGCCAGCATCCCAATGCGTTGTTTACAGCTCCCGAGGGAACCGCCTGCCTCCTGTGCGCCGCCTCCGTGCAGGACGCAGATGGTGCAGGCGGCATTTATCTAATTCCTTGTTAAACACCACTCGCCGCCAGAAGCGACTTGTTTTCATAGGAAAACTTAATATTTTCTCTTGCAAATAGAGAAGTTCTACTCACAATTTTGTTTTGACTTTAAAAATGAATTAAGAAGTTGTTTCTCATGAGCTTTACATTCGGATTTAATGATTGCAATCGCGCATGATAGACTCTGGACCTGATAAAGTTTGCAAGTAATTTATGAACATGTTTCCCACTTGACTAAATAATTTGCGTTTTCCAAAGTTTAATACCCCACTATTTATGTACTTACAAGTATGTGTGAATACGGATATGTCCTTGATATGATAGAATCATCGCGAAGTTTGTGATGATTTAGTATTAAATAATAGTTGTAATGTTTTCATGCATGAATACGCCAAGTATATTTGCGTTCTGCTCACGTTACGCGATTGCTTATAATATCCATTCATTATTATAATTTAATCTGTTTCGTACCATCATTTCAAGATGGTAAATGGATTTAAAGTTTTAATCAGTTCAGGTAATTTTTCTTATCTTTCGATATGCCTTTTTAAAATATTCTTTCACTGATTAATTTTAGATGCGCGTACGACGCCACGTATTGCGTTTGCTATACTAACACTACTTTTGCCCCTGGATAAAAATGATGGCAAATTAAAATTTTGTCTCTTTTGGATATTATACATTACTTTGACAACTGTTATAACAATTGGACTGTATAGTGCACTGGTTTTCTTCGCTTGTTATTATGAATTAGTGAAACACTTGGCCAAAAGAAAATATGGGAAATTTTACGTTGAAACTTTAAATGGCCCTGATGTGGTCTGGACTGATGAAAGTCCTAATGCGAAAAGTATTATTCACTTGATGGTAATGTTTGGGGATGATAAAAATCCAGAAAACACCCCTGAAAAGCTCATGGAGTATTGTGGGAACGAAGAGCAACATAAGAATTTACTTGAATTGCATCCACGTTTTGCGAGTGCTCGAGCTGAATTTATGGGTTATTGGCATTATGTTAAATTAGATAAAATCAACTTTAAAGAAGTTATAACTTATTTAGATGAATACTCAACGTTTGAAGAGTTTAAGCAAGTGGTTAATACTCAAACGAATCGTGGATTACCATTCAATGATACTTTCTTATGGCAGTTTTGCATTGGCAGGAGTAAAGTGCAATTTGATGATGGAAAATTCTATTTTCCAATGCTAATACGACTTCATCATTCGTCTTCGGATGGTATTGCTTTGATGGCATTAATAATAAGTAATTATGCTAAGGATGGTATTAATATTATGCGTGAGCAATGCGAGATTTATACGAAACGTTTCAATCAAATTGAACGAATTAAGAAGAAGATCAAATTTCCTTCGTATTTAACGCATAATTTTTTCAAACATAGTGAATGTGATAATGCATTACATCGTGATTTATCAGAAGATAAAATAGTTGCTTTTGCTGCAGAAGCAGATGAACAACTTGTTGATAAAATCAGAGATATTAAACGACGCATGCCTGGAACTTGTTTCACTGATATTATATTATCAGCGATTAGTGCCAGTTTAACTGAGTACTTTTATAAACATAGAAACGAATGTCCACCGCCAGATAAAATTATATGCGGAAGTGTTTACTACATGAGCGGTTTACAGTTTGATGATATATTCAACAAGACTGAAAATAATCAATTTGCTGTTAAACTGGGAAATAAATTCAGCGTTGGGTATATACCATTGCCAATTGATCCAAAGTACTTAGATGAACCGATTGAATTGATTAACAAAATTACTGAATTTACCAAGTATCAAAAGGAATCATTAGATCTTCTGGTGAGTTCATTACTCTTTACATTCAACATTTCGTTCACCTGTTGTTGATTATTTGTTGTTGTAGTTTGGCAACTGGTTAATGAATGTTATAGCAACATTAATACCGAATGAATTGAATCGACCTGCTAAGAAATTGTTTGACTCAACTGTGAGCTTCACAAACTTACCAGGAATAAATTCTCTCTACTTAAAAAATGGTAATTACGTATCTAAGTTCTTTTTATGGACTTGCCATTGGAAAAGAGCTGGTACAGCTATTAGTTTTGCCATGTTTAATCACAAAATACATATGACATTATTGGTTGATAAGATTTATACTAGCAATGAAAAAGATATTGAACGTACTGCTAAGAACGTTTTCAAATATGTGGATTTCTTCCACAGACGCATATGTAATTAATAAATACGTAACTGAATTATAAAAGCCGCTTATTAATGATTGGTTGTACGAGCTCCTTGATTATGATTGAATCTTAGCATTAAGAGATGAGGTGTTCTAATTGACAATACGTATTGGCAATAGCAGGGGCTGTAAAAGGGCCAACCCCAATAGTTATAACTCACCCAATTACATTCCAACGCTTGTAGTTTATTAATTATTTATAATTTCCTGTCTAATATTCCAGGTTATGTGTACCAAAGTGATATATCTAAATTCTCACATGAAATCCAATTATCCTTCTCCTACCTTTGCCACCTAATTAGAGGGAAATGTCACTGCTTCTACTAACAAAATAGAATAACTAACCACTATAATTCACACTATAACACAAGATATTACACGAGACCATTACAACGCTGATGCAACAGGTGCGTTGGAGAACGTACTACCATCGTGTGTTTACGTTACAATAACCTCAGTCCTATGCTGCTACTGTTTTGTTTGTATTGTTACATTTCTTTATAAAACATTTATTTTCCGCCCATTTATTGGTTTTTTCGATACTATGTTAATCTTTGTTGTGCAGCGTTGATAGTCCATATAGGAATTTCTCTAGTGGTGTTAAAATAACTTTTAAAAATGGACCTTCGCACTAAAAAACTGCAGAAGCAACTTGTTGCTCTTGGATACAATTATACAATTCAACCAGAATCAGTCCTGCTTGTTGAGAAATTACTTCAAGATCTTATTGAGACAACCCAAAGTCTTCGAAAATATATGACTATAGCACAAGAAGCTGTTGAAGTAAGTAAAGTCAAAGTGTTTGTTCGTCACTAATTTGTTTTTATATTGCATAGGAAAGGGATGCTTTGAAGTTTGGGGCTGAACCATATAAATGTGACAATGCCAAATTGACACAGCAATGCAATGATTTGCATTTGAAGTTGCTTGAAGTGGATGAGAATCATGTGAAAGAGGTCAAACATCTAAAGAAGACAATTTGCAAATTAGAACACGAAAAAGAGGAATTCATTGCAAGCAATAAAAAGCAAAGAGAACGCATTAGAGAACTTGAAATTACTACAATCAAAAAAGGTGCCAGACAAAGCCACGTTTTACATTCACAAAGTGGAAAATCCAAGAGCACTTCAAATATTTGTTCCAGTCCCACTAGAAAGAAGTGTGAACTAGACTCAGCAATGGCTTTAACTGAACAAAAAGTAGCAAATTTAACTAGGGAAGTCAATAGGTTTAAAAAACAGCAGATGGATTTATGCTCAGTAAATGATGAACTCAAACAGAAATTGAACCACAGAGAAAAAGAAATTCAACGATTAAATCAAATGCTTTATGGTGGAAGGCCACTTGATACATTGACGAAAGAATGCTGTTATAAGGATATTCAAAACCAGTTGACAAATAAAGAGGCAGAAATAAACTTTCTGCAGAAAACAAATTGTGATTTACAGGCAAAGTTAAAAGATGCTAGGAATAAACAGCATGATGCAATGAAACGAGCCCTTCAATTGGCTGAAAGAAATTCGCAATTAGAAAGGGAACTCCGCGATATTGATCAAATTGCTTTAACCGTTGAAAAAGAATGTAATAATTCTATGAAAACAAATGACGAAAAAGTCAGGAAACTTCAAGATAAATGTACCACAGTGTGCAATGAAATTCAGAGCCTGGAAAAGGAACTGCATGCTATGAAAATGGAACGCGAACAGTTGAGAGCAAATTTGGATGGGGCCAATATTGAAAAGCGTCATTTGCAAGGCGCTCTTGAGAGTGCACTACAGGATAAAAAATCCTTGACGGAACGAATTAATAAATACACAATCATTGAACAAGATTTAAATTTGGAAATTGATAAATTAGTCCAACAAACAGCCGAACAAACGCGTTTTATCGCTGATCTTAAAGGCCAGCTCTTAGCTCAGCAATTGAATGATACCAAGCAAATAAGTTCCGGTGATGAGGTAGGTTTATGAAAATTGTTCAATACACTTACTAATTTTTAATATTCTTTTCTTAACAGTTGCCAAGGCAACATCAACCACGAAGAAAATCACCGCCTCTTAAACAGCAGCCAAGTGGGCAAAAAGAAAATCAACGACCTGGAATAAATGCCAGTAAAATGAAATCAACTGGACCTGCCACCAGCAACGATAATGAGTATTACAGTAGGGAGCGACGGCATGCGTATGATCGTTATGAAATTCCGCAGAAATTAGGTATTAACGTATCCAATATCAATGAAAATGTTACTAAAATCGACAGCTTTGAAAATAACCGTGGTACTGGTGCATCATTACCTCATCATAACGATACAAGTGTTTTGCATGAACAAATTGCGCAATTGCAATACGAAAATCAAATACTTGCTAAAGAGAAACATAGTTTGCTTGCTCGTTTAGAGAATGTCAGAGATTATACTGATGCAACCGAATATCTCACAATGAAGGCATCTTCAAAACGATTGGAACGTGAGCGCGACTTGTTGAAATCTGATGTAGATCGACTTGAAGAAGAGCGCAATTCTAGCAAGAATCGATTGAAGGTATCATCAGAGTTGCATGCAGCGGAAATCGAGCGTTATAGAAAGTTGGTAAATGAAAATGAAGAACAAATTAGGAAGCTTGAACGAGAGCGCTATGAGGTGCTACAAAATCAAGGATCACGCCAAGCAACAATTACAAATTTGGAGGATCAATGCGATACACTGAAGGAGCAGTTAAAAAGCGCACAGGATGAATTAATACATCAGAAAACAATTTACTCACAGCTTAAGTAAGTAATTTGTTAGTTTCATCAGTTGTATTAAATAATGGATATTTTGAATTTAGGGTTTTGCATGAACAAACCGACCGCGCTTTAGCCGATTCGCAATCGCAACTAATTCAACTTGAGAAACAGCTTGCCATATATGATCAGAAACATAATGTTTACGATAATAAAACTCAAACTTTAAACAATGATATCTCGCGCTTGAAGGCTAATATCGATACGTTGACCAAAAATCTAATGGACGTTGAACGCGAAAAAGATGGTCTATTAATGAAACTCGATGAAAAGACTGAAAATATCGTTCATTTGGAGTCCGTATTGCAATCCAAAGATAACGAAATGGAACAACTGCGGGAGCAAGCGAATGAATTGCGTCAGAAGTTTGGATCCACTTTGGATGAGCGCAATACCACGGAATCGCAGTTGAAATTTAAAAGTAGTGAGTTGTTGCAACTGCGTCGAGATTTAGATGTGGCCTTAAGGGGAAAAGAAAATATTATACAAGAAAACAAACGTATTCAAGAGGAACTTGGCGAGTGTATGCTGGACAACCGCAAAGTGCGCACCGAACTCGAGGTTTCCAAACGGCAAGTCGTGGATCTGAAAATGCAACTGCAACATTATTGCGCCGAAGTAAAACGCATTGAGGATATGATGACACAGAAGGAAGTCGAACGAAGTGAAATGCTTGATCAATTCCGCAACTTGTCGAACGAAGCGAGCGCATTGGAAAATACAAATTCGCATCTGGAGACTGCCGCTTCGCAGACGCGCGTTCAACTTTCGGTGGCCTTAGATCATGCAGGTGAGTTGGAGCAAGTAATCGAACAACAAAAAGCCTTAATTATTGGCTATGAAAAGCAGGTAATTATATACATACTCGAATACTTTTCTTAACGGAAAATTAACGCTTTTTCTGTATAGATTTCCGACTTGACGTCACAGGTAGCATCTCTTGAGATGCAAGCGCAGTTTACCCAGATTCAAAATGATAAAACTATCACGGATATTAGTACTTTGCGCGACCTTTGTTCTAAACTTGATAAGCAGAAAGATGATCTACAGAGACAACTAAAAACTAAAGAATTTCTAGCTTCCAAGGCACAAGAACAAGTTGAGACTACGAGACGAAGCCATGAAATTGCAAATCTAACGTTGCAGAAGGAACAGTCGTCAACTAGAGACTTGGAAAATCTACTTGGTGATACAAGACATCAATTAGCGGAACAGCGTTTGGTCAATGAGGATTTACGCCTGGAAGTTTCGCGATTAACAAGTCAAGTAACTGATATGGAGCAAAATCTGTAAGTTCGATATATATCCATCATATAATAACTTGTTTTAAAGTCTAACTAACTAAATATTAACTTTCATAACAGTACTATAGCAACCGAGCGTTTGGATGCCTTCCAGGAGAAAGCAGTTGAATACAGCAAACAAAATAAACAATTGCGACGAGAGATAGTTAATGAGCGCTATTATCAGACGAATTCTGAGACTAAACGCTATCCGTCATTATAGCGCCACGTTAATTTCGTATATAAATAATTTATTTTCTATTCAATAGATCTAAAGTTAAGAATCTCACGCAAAATCTGATGCGAAAAATAAGCAATAAGGAAGTACCGAGTAAACTTCTTTCGCCAAATGAAAATCGAAGCACAACCACAATGCCTTCC
The DNA here is from genome assembly GCA_963978815.1 of Aleochara curtula. Classification (NCBI taxonomy): domain Eukaryota; kingdom Metazoa; phylum Arthropoda; class Insecta; order Coleoptera; family Staphylinidae; genus Aleochara; species Aleochara curtula. The sequence continues at coordinate 10,720,667 of OZ022220.1, forward strand.
GATATCAGCGATGATACGCCACGTGAACCGAATCGCTCTTCAAAATTTTCAGAATACGATTCTTCACCAACGTCTTCCGGATTTCGATGCAAATGCAAAAAGTTGCAGAAAGCTAAAACAGCAACAACGAAATATCAATGCTTGAGGATCGCTTCCGGTAGTCAAACCAATAAAGACGATTACAAATCTCTCACTGCATGTTTTGTGAGCATACAAAAGTAACTGGTTATTCAATATTGTAAAAATTTGCATGATTTTAAATAATCTGTCCATGACATTGACATTTATCTACCAAAACTATATATAAAGGAACTTAATTAGAAAGCTTGACCGCGTGATACTGCCGAATAATAATAATCTATTATATATAAATAATTTGTGAAACGTTAGATCTAAATTAAATGTTTAATATATTAAATTCGAATGTAGATTAATTGTGTTTATGGACTGCGATTGAAGTATTCTTTTCAATATCATTCGCGATGCGTTTTGTGAATATAGTTGGCAAAGAAAGCAAGTAACAAATAAGCGAATCAAGGCATACAACGAGGGACCATATGGCTGTTTAATAATGATCAGCCCACGGTGAATGACGAATTCCAAACGAGTATGCTGCCTGGTAATCGATGAATTCCTAAAAACAAATACCAGTTATAAACATTTTTTGTCTTACATGTTGTCATATACCAATAAAGAAAGTAATTTTGTGAGAATCATTCGCTATCGTGTTGTTGTTTTTCTGTTAGTTTATTCTAAGTAAAGCAATGGCTTATCGGTTCTTAGGCATAATTCCTCTGAGCCTAAATAATTAGAATGTCTTATACCAAATGAATAACCAGGAGCGTGTGGAAGATGAATGTCCACCTGTTTGTAATTCGTATTTGAATTGAGATCAAAGAGGTAAGTAGTTAATAAGTTAGCAGACCTTTTCCGGATGGTAATTTCCGGGACCAGGTATTTTAAAGCATTCAGCAGTTATAGAGCATCGTGTGCCCATTGTATAAGCAGGCGATTGCGCTTTAAGAACAGAAGGATTTACATTGTTGTAAGTTCCAGGCCCTGGATTCTTGACGCGTTCATCCAAAACGGGTCTATTTCTTCCAGACATGGTATAAGCCAGAGATGATCGATCACCCAAATGTGATTGAATTGTATAAATGTTCGGTGCTGTAAAAAATCTCAATTAAATACGCAATTTTAAACTTTTGCAAGAGTCATAGAATGAAGAAATCATCAAACTCATGCAATGTTTATGAAATTCTATGAAAGAAGCAAGAAAGTAAATGTTTACTTACAATTTATGAACTAAGATTATTGTTTAAAAGCATTTGTTTAGTTTTTCCACCCCTTAAGTGGTTACGCATTAGTTAGGAACAATAAATCATGAAACGTTAAATTATTTGAAAGATCGTTGAAGAGATTTGCGTTATCCTGATGTACTAACCAGGATTATTCGATGGTTTTTCCACATTAACTTTGGGTCTCAATGTGTATTTGGGTGAATTATCAAAAACGATGTCTGCACGTTCAACATTATAAACATTCGGTGCTGTAAGATAATGGTAAAACAAGTGTTGAGCGAAAAAGTTTGCAAACAGTTATGTACATGTAAATGTTGAAAGAAGTGTAATGTAAGAAGTTTAATTGAAAGTTTTCGACTGTGAAATGCATGTTGAAATCGTGATATTATTGATGATATAACACAATTTTGAATTACCGGGTGTTGAAGACGGTTTTTCCATATTTGTTTTCGGCCGCATTGAATATTTAGGCGAATTATCGAAAATAACATCAGCACGCTCAATATGGTAACAGTTCGGAGCTGTAATGCAATTGTTCATTGTTTTATGTGATTTACATTCTTGTGCGTGTACAAACCGGGTACGTCGGATGGTTTTTCAACAGATGTCTTCGGCCGCATTGAATATTTTGGCGAATTGTCGAAAATGACATCAGCGCGTTCAATGTGGTAGGCGTTTGGAGCTAAAAGTTTTTATGTGTTTCTTATAATAATTTGCAATGCATAATAAATAACTAACCGGGTACGTTTAACGGTTTTTCAACGCCTGTCTTGGGTCTAATCGTATACTTTGGCGAATTATCGAAAATAACATCAGCGCGTTCAACATGATAAGCGTTAGGCGCTGAAATGTAGCATAAATGTTATTTTATGATCTGATTTCTAATTATGTACTAACCAGGAACATCAGAAGGTTTTTCAATGCCTGTTTTAGGTCTCAATGTATATTTTGGTGAATTATCAAAAATAACATCCGCGCGTTCAATATGATAAACATTTGGAGCTGAAATATCAAATATTGTTTAATTTTCGTATTGTTCGGTTATCAGATTTAATTGCGGTACTAACCAGGAACATCTGAAGGCTTTTCAACACCTGTTTTTGGCCTAATCGTATATTTCGGGGAATTATCAAAAATAACATCAGCTCTTTCAACGTGATACATATTGGGCGCTGAAAGTTTGTTCAAGATTAATAATAAACTTGAACGCAATACCCAATTGAATTTACGAAATCCAAGACATAATAATAATTAATCAAGTACAAACCGGGTACATCGGAGGGCTTTTCAACTCCTGTTTTGGGCCGTAACGTAAATTTGGGGGAATTGTCGAATATTACATCAGCGCGCTCAATGTGATACATATTTGGAGCTGTAAAGTGTAAGTATTGTATTGTTATAATTTTCCAAGAGGTGTTAAATATGTTTCAAGTATTAAAATGTCTTCAAAATGTAAAAATATCACTAACCAGGGACGTCAGATGGTTTTTCTACTCCAGTTTTTGGACGCATTGAATATTTTGGCGAATTATCAAAGATTACGTCCGCGCGCTCAACCAAGTAAACGTTTGGTGCTGTAAAATTTGAAGTTTTTGTTTTTTTTGTTCATGTAATATTTTTTAAATATGTTTTCAGTCATTTAGAATTTGTAATAGTACAATATAGCGGTTTAATAGTTGTTGCGCGTTTATATTTAGTACTTACCAGTTTCATTCACCTTGTTTAATTTTATAATTATGACGCTGAGTATTATAATTAAGAGGGTATTCTAGTCTAAATACGAATTCAAAAATACGTAACAAAGTTCTCACATAATACTTTCAACTAAAACTAAAAGTTGAAGAATTAACATGATCGCTTCAAGTTAAGAATGCGTCCAACAAATTTGCGATAGACCAATTTACTTCTTTGTAAGACTTGTGAAAAATGCAGGAATTTTTACGATATCTTTACTACTTTTCGAGATATTGATGAAATTAGATCATATTTCTTGTCAAAGAAATTGAATTAGTAGCTTCAGATTTCATTATCTTCCTATATTCCTACAGATAGAGATTTAAGTTTTTATGTCATACTTGAATTTTCAACTAAAACTAAAAGTTGAAGAATTAACATGATCGCTTCAAGTTAAGAATACATCCAACAAATTTGCGATAGACCAATTTACCTCTTTGTAAGACTTGTGAAAAATGCAGGAATTTTTATGATAGCTTTAGTACTTTTCGAGATATTGATGAAATAAGATCACAATTCTTATGAAAGAAATTGTATTTTTAAGTTAGTCACGATTCCGGCCCTTCTGGTGATGCGAAAAAAATAACCCGGTTAGAAAATTTTTTCGTTTTTTTTATAAAAAAAAAGTTGATTGAAACTAACCAGGGGTGTCAGATGTTTTATCTAAATTGAATTTATTGCCAAATGATATCTTTGGCGAGTGGTTGAAAACTTTATCACCGCGTTCCTTGTAGTAGAAATTAGGAGCTACGGAATATTAAGATATTAGGTAAGTGCATTTAATACCTTTGCTGTGCATGAATATTAAATAAATCAAGCGGGGAATTAATTAATAAAGTTTTACGATACCAGGAGTGTCGATTGGTTTGTCAACGTTCGTCTTGAGGCCGAAAGTGAACTTGGGCGAGCTGTCGTGAGTCACATTTGCGGCCTTATCTGGATCGTAATCACCTGGTGCTGGCAGGTTGTCGATTTTGGAGTCTTTCGGACGGCCATGGAGACTCAAAGCAGGTGGAGTATCTTTGCCTACGTTCATTCATAACATGAGAAATATTAGAATTTTTTTTCTCTTAAAAAAAATCAGTGCGCACCTTTTGCGGACAGTCCAGTCACGTTGTACTGACCCGGCCCCGGTCCAATCGACTCCACGCGTCCGTTATGCTTGCCGCCGAAGCTGTAGGCTGGCGAGCGTCCCGTTTTGGACTCGGGCGCTTTTTTACCTGTGAGCACCATTCGCAAATCGAGTTACTTTCTAATAAAGTGCGAGCGAAATAAGTTTATAAGACTATAAAGCATGTAGGTTAACAAACCGTAGGCTCAACGTAACCAGGTGAATTGTGTTGGCGTTATAAATGTGCGAAAGAATCAATTACCAGGAACTAGGCTTAACGCACGCATTATAGCATGCTAATTACTTACCAATGTATGATGGTAACGCAACAGATGCTGGTCCTGGACCATTAAATTCAGCAGCAATTGGTCCACGGCGTTTAGTTGGTGTCCATGGCCTTTGTTGAATTTGAAAACCACCCATTGTAATAATTTAATCGATTAAATTGCGTCTATTGTACCTGAAAAGAACTGCATTTAGTAAATGTTGTTTGTTGTAAAACAAATTGAAGCTTCCGAGTAACACCGGAAATAAGCGCAGCAAGTGATCAATAAACAAAACGCGTTATACGCAAAATGTTATTGAACAGCTGGTTCAACTTGAACTAATTTTTCGTTTCCTTTACATGTTTTCCATCTAGCGCATTCCAGCACATGAAGAATAAATTGCATGGTAGTGCCTGGCACCAATGGGAATATTCTGGATGCACAACTTTGCCCCATAAAACTCAAGTAATCAATTTGTTTGCGCACAAATGGAATTATTGATCCCAATATTATTTCATACCTTGTTATACATTTTTATTTTAACCGTTTAAAAGGAAACTCATCAATTATTTATGGCCTAGCCACAAATAGCCATGACAAACATATTTCATGTCAATATTTCAACTTATTTTGATCTGGACCAAATTAGCATAAAATAAATGAGTTATCATAAAGGTGTAATCGCCTAAAAATAGCACAAATTGTGTTCGAATACATTTAATAAGTGTTCAAACATCTGTTCAATTCGTTTCGCTTTTCAATTTTGGTGCAAGGCGCGATCACCTTGATGCTACCAAAATTGATCGTTCAATATTCGAACGCAAATGCAGTTGCGAAAAACACCACAGCATGTATAGACTGCCCATAAATGGTATGATGTAATTTACGATGTCATCTTATTCTCTTTTTATTCCAATTGAAGAGGCGATTAAACAAACACCATCAGTGTTTCATGCCTGAGCGACGCGCATGTTTACGATTAAATGTTATTATCCATGCAAATGTCACCGTGCATTAGAAAACATTTAATTGCATTAAAACAAGTAACTGACTAGCCGTAAGCAGCATTAAAATTTGCGTGAATGCAACAAATCGTATTGCTAAAGTGCTATATTTACATAAATTATTACTACTGAACTTGTTTTTATGGCAAGTAGGTATGCACTTAGCACATAAACGTCTATATTTTCTATTTTTACATTTACCTTCAAGTAAATATTATGATTTGTCATAATCTAACAAAGTTTAATAAGTTTATTAACTTTTCTAAATTTTGGATATAACTGAGATGCTATGTTACCCGCAATACAAAGAAGTTTAAAACTTTTAAACTACTTTAATTTCGAGATTAATAAGATGTAATTTTGATAAAACTTAATAAAGTTGCAAAATAATACACTTACTTTATAGTTAATAATATTTTTAACGGAAAATATCCAAAAACAACCAGCAGAACTTTGACTAACTTGTTTTCGCACCTCGGTGCGTCGCAAACGATGACTGAGCTTTGCGCATCGATTGTTTGACGATTTGTACAGAAAATCGCGTCATCGAATTATAGTTATTGCGCTCTCTCCACTCATAATAGCGAAAAGAACGTGTAAGGAAAGACTCCCGAGGAGGGACAAACGACCTGCTGTTATTGGAATCACCATCTAAGGAGCGCAATCGTTGCCTAACACCCACTTTCAGCCAAGCTAAGCGGTGTTTTTTCATAAATATCAACACACTTGTTAGAATTTGTTCCAATTATTTTATTAACTTTTTTCTGTCCGCACAGATACGCTAGATTATATAATTAATTAATTGCAAGTAATTAATTATATGATCTAGCATTTTATCGTATTTCTTGCTTTTGAGTTTAAAATAACTACTTCATATCGATGCTGCTTTATTACACCATAATTGGACAGACAAAGGTCGATTGTTTTTGAATTTTAAGCACTGGATAAAATTCTAGTGACTCATTATGTTTTATTTTCGAGGAGCGCAATCAAGGCGTGTTTATGTATTGTAAAATGGCCTATTAATTCGCCAATCCTACAAAAGTATTATCTCGTATAACTATCAAAGAATTTGAAAAAACTCCCGCAGGAGCGTCAAATTTTATAAACGAACTTTGATTATATTTTATTTAACACGACGCACGTACAGAACCCTGAAATTATTATGCTATTACATCAAAAGAATTTAAAGAATTTGTTTGTACTTATCAACGTTATCATGCACGAATTCCTGCGGAACTTCATTGGATGTTGACGTTGCAGTTGCTTTTTAGTTATAGCGCACTTGTAAAGTAAAATGAAGTTATCAGATTCAGTCGATTTATCTAAAGAACAATGCGCAAATCAAGTAAGCTATTTACTTACGCAAAATCTTTATCCCACTGGTGTGCGCAGTAAGTTAAGCAACCATTTTATATCGCATAGCTAAATGACTTTATATCAGTGCTGGATGCCTGGGGTAAATTACCTGATGGAATATTTGCCGGTAATTTGGTTAATTTGGGGCATTATGACCAATGCGTAAACATCTCAGAGAGCTCTCCCTATGGACATATTCGTGGAAAATACTGTTTGATAAAACTTCTAAATGTGCAAACTTCTTTTATGGGACACGGTGTTTGCGTTCCGGATGTTTGCGATTATAAACTTGGATTTGAACAAGAAATTATTTGCCAAACGAAGGATAGTTACAGCACTTTGGATTCAAGTGACTGGCTCATTTTGTATACTTGAATTGATTTGAATTTAATTACTCCTGCTAATTATTGTATTACATTATAGATTTGTCTTTGTAATTATTGGATTCATCATGTTATTAAGCACTCTTTACGATGCAGTCACAAGGAAATATGAACTTAAGAAGAAAGAAGTGTATGTTTTGTTTTCGGTATTAACAAATGGAGAGAAACTTTTCGATACGAGAATTGGCAGTGACCAAATTTCTTGTTTAGCTGGCATTCGCGTAATTAGCATGATTTGGATTATAGCTGCACATAGATATTATGTGCATCTATTTGTGCCTGTTAAAAATTCCATGTATGGCTTTGAGGTAACTTGAAGCATTATTTAAATGTTAATTAAAGCAATAATCATTTTCTCTTACTTACAGCTTATGCTCACGTATAGATCGTTTTATATTCAAGCAGCTTATCTTGCAGTGGACACATTTTTGTATTTAGGAGGATTTGTTCTTTCTTATCAGTGTTTCAAAAATCGAAATCAAATAGTATTGACAATTAAGACAATTCCTTATTTTTATATGCACCGACTGTTAAGGTTCAATTTAATTACGTGAAAACTGGATGAATTTATTAATGCTTTCTGTGCTTGCTTTCTTTTAGACTTTTACCTTTAATGACCGTTGTGTTTTTCATACATTTAACAATAATACGACGTGTAATTGATGGTCCAATGTATCCTCATATTGTTGAAACAATTCGACGTCCATGCATTGATCATTGGTGGTCTTATTTCTTGTTATATCAGAATTATGAGAATGGTGGATCAATAAGCAAAGAGGTAATATTTTATTACGTTTGCATATTGTGAATAAGTATAGTTAATTTATCTATAGTGCTTACCTCATACTTGGTATTTGAACGTCGACTTTCAACTTTATCTTTTTACTCCATTGATAATTATACCAGCAACGAAATATTTATTGGAAAATCAAAAAGTTAAATGTTATTCTTTTTTCTTTGCAACATTGATTACAAGTATTTTCATTCCGATGTTGATCATGCTTAAACATAAATATGCGTAGGTATTATCAAACTATTTAACGTAATTTTAATGGACTTGTTTGATTGTAGTTATCCACATACGCACACGCGAATTTCTCCTTATATCTTAGGACTAATAATGGGTTTATTTATTCTAGAAAATCGAGATAGAGCGTTTAAAATTTCCAAGGTAATTTATCTAATTTACGTTCCTGATATGCGCTCGCTGCGACAGTTACGAATAAACTGTTTTTATAGAGGCTTAAAACACTGATTTGGATTATAATATTACCAGCAATGTTCTTCTGCGTTTACTACATTCAAAACACGCAAACTCACCCTGAAGATGAATTTAAGAACAATATGTTTATCACCTTTGGAAGACCAACATGGTGTATTGGTATTTCATGGCTCATCTTTAGTTGTGTGTCCGGAAATGCGAGTAACTATTGATGCGTTTGACTTATTTACGTACAAACAAATTTATTTTATTGTTTCCAGCCTATTTAAATAATTTCCTATCAAATCGAGTTTTTATTGTGGTGGGACGTTTAAGCTACAGCATGTATCTGCTTCAAGTTTTAGTCCTAGTTGTATCAATTGGCTCGTTGCGCACCCCGGGTTATTTAGGATTTTGGAATATGGTAAATTTGCGGCAATAATTTATTATCCTTCTACTTACTTAAATTACTATTTCAGTTGCATGCAAGTATAGGAGATATTTGTTTGACTACTATACTATCAGTTATCTGCGTTCTTGCATTTGAATCACCAACAATTGCGTTAGCAAAATTGCTTTTAACGCGGAATAGACCGCAGTTTACAAAAATGAATTAATAAATAAAAATCATGGAAAAATTATATAAATATCGATAAAATATAAAGGTATTCATGCTTACGTCATAACTTGTTTTACGTTTCATTGTTAACAATGATTTCCAAGTAAACAGCGTTATTTTTCAAATGGTTTGGCTTCAATAACATTGTATGCGGAATAAAAATATACTGCGTTGATGATTCCTGTGGATCATCGGCAGTATCATCTGGAAGATTATATTTAGCCGTAATGTAACGTACATAATCCTTTGGCTAAAAAGAAAACAGAATAAAACGTACAACATTTTGATAAATACTCTAACTGTACTTTGTCATGGTAGTCCAAATCTCTTAGCAGTATGTTCGCTTCAACTTTACATGGCCATTTTAGTAGGTCATCGTAATCGCCTTTCATCACGTGCATACAAGCAAGTAAAAATCTTCCGCGCCACTTTTTCAATCCATTTAAATAAACCAATAACTGAAATTACAATTTTTGAATTGATGCGAATCAAATCAATCATAAATATCTTACTCTTAATCGATATCCATAATCAGAGCTGTAGAAAATTGGACTTTTGATTGGAATCTTTTCATTGGCTTTCGCATTATCCATTTTCAATGAAAAATCATTAATTTTCCATACAAGACGTCCGGCTTGAGTGGCAATCAGGCCTTGAATATTCTCAAAAGAATTTTCCGTTACTTCAACGTCCAAATTGATTTGCGCCATTGACTTCTTAAGATCATTAATATGTGCGCCATGCAATTCGCTGCTATTCATCGCCTTCAAGCATTGTTCTTTAACAACATTTAATTCGCTCTTTAAACTTAAAATTTCGCGTTCGGCTGTATCATTGGAGCGCTTTAAATTTCCACACTCAAATTCCAACTTTTCAATTTCTTTCTTTTGTTCCATTACTGTATTTACGTGAGCGTTCAACTGCTCTATGAAATAAGTGCGCATCTCAGCGATTTTCTTTTCCAAGTTATTGCGATATTCTCCTGTTTCAAGTTGCAGATTTTTGATCGTTAGCTGCTGACTATTAAGCACATTTCTCACGTGATTTAAATCCCCAATAATCTCTTGAAGACGCGAGGAAGTCAAATCATTATTGTTATTTGCATTCGTTTTATGAAACTCTGCAAGCAGTCCGTCCAACTGAAATTGAACGTTTGTTCTCCAATCAACGAGTGTAAGATTTTGCGATTTGACCATTTGCATATCCGCGCGAAATTTATTAAAGTTGTATTCAAGTTGTCGTATTAAATCAGAATGCTGCTTGTGCGCAAATTGAAATTTTGTTTTTAAATCATCATAGCGCATATCCGTAACTGATTGATCTATGTTATAAGTGGATGAATAACTAGGATTACGATATATCACTCTATGATTATTCGCCGCTCGGGGGAATGTATCATACCCGGAATGGTTTAACAAACTTTCCGAACTTGTTGCGGCTTTAATACGATTGTTTTGGCATGTTTGATTATGTTTTAATTTCATATTTCGAGGTACGTATGCCCCGCATTTATTTGCACATGGCTCCAAAACGAAACCGCATGTTGCTGCGTGTTGCTGAAACAAATTCAAATCATAATATTTAAATAAAGATTCGATTCATTTAAGTAACAAATTATAGTATTAGAGTAACTATTATATGAGTCAGATGGATACATCTGATAAAAAGTATGTTTATCAGCAATACACACTTGTGCAAAGTAAACACAGATAAAAGTTATACAGCAATTAATAATTCGAACCAAATATTTTTACCTCAGCGTTGTCAGTGCGCAGAATTTGTTGACAAAAATAGCACTGCATGTTGTTCATGTTTACTTTTACTTCGTACTCATAGTCTATGAACTTGACAGTTATTTTAAGAATGAACGCAAAGACGATGGTAATATTTTTACAATTGGTCAACAAATTAATTAATGAACCAGTGCGTGTCACGTTGCCACGAACAACGAATGTAACTGGGCTTCGACCTGCTCGCGCGTACTTATCTCTAATGAATTATCAGCAAACATACTCAACACCACAGACTATTAATCTTACCTAAACACAGTTTTCTGAATGATAACAAAACGCTGCAATAGTTGATTCTCTATGAACGAGAGGCAGTGTTGACTAATTGATGATGCATGCGTGAAAATGCGGTACAATAACTTCAAGTTTGGTTTAAAGTATAATGGGAACTATTAACATGAATTTACTTTGTTGGGTTCAACATCTGAGACAATGTTCTATTGTATGACTCGATGAATCGCATTCGGACTAATTTATTTTGTAAACTAGTCTAAAAAATAATACGACAAGGAGAAATTTTTTCCTTTCAATTTATTGCTTAACTCAAAGTAATTAATACAATCAATCTCTATTTTAGAAGACGTGAATTTTAGATCTGTGAATGTGAGACAAATCATCATCTAAAAGAAGTAAAACCATAAACATGAAGAACATGCCCACAGCGCTTAGGAAATGCCAAATATCATGATAATCGTAAAACCTCATGAGCTTACATTCCTGATTAAATTGTCTTGAACCAGCAGGAGTTAGAGCCCACGATATTGATTTGTTTAGAAAACAATACATGGCCGTTGCCGCACATGTCAGTGAAATTACCAAAAATGATAACGCAATTAGATTTATGCGCTCTCTGTGAAATAACTAAAATAAAAGAATATTTAAAGTATTCGAATCCAATTGCAGTTATTAATTATTACCTTCATAATAATGTAAAAAATGAAATAAAGTAATGTATTCATCATAAAAATTCCTAGCAAATGCATTGCAAAATCTTTTTGATGAAACACTAAGCCAAATACGGCAACCGCCCAGTTGCAAAGATTGCCAATTACCAGAAGCACAAAACGGTTCATATACTTTGGCTTAATAGTATCCCAAGGTGTTTGAGTTATATTTCTCCAACTTCTCAAATACATGTTTATACCAAGACGAGAACAACCCATGTAATAAATTTGCGCCGTCAAGTAAAAACCGACGCAAATATGAATTACGGTGAAAGTAACCCAGAAGTAGTAGCTCTCTGCCAAAATGCCCCACATTCCTAAATAGCATTATCAAACAAAATGTTATTATATCAATTAAAAGACCCAAAATAACACTCGCTGATATATTTACCTAAAAATATAGCTGCTGCCAATATACCGAATGTACTATACGCTGTTGCATTTATATCCGGGTGACGCGTATGGTAAATCTTTACCATACTTAATACAGCCATAATATACATAAAGCTAGAGTCAAATTGAAAATTTGAGTGGTTGGGGCAAATATGGTAGCTGCCACTCAAAACACCCTCCATTGTCAATGCTATGCCCATCGCATAAAACATGCCATAATGTTGAGGAATGCCGTACATTTGTTCAAAGTTATTATCACTATGCGATCGCTCTCTGCGATACACAATCCACAAGAAAAGAAATCCAAATAAAACATATCCTATATTAGAAAATAAATGATTAAAATCGCTAAAAAATCCCAGCGGGTGTGCACAGAGAAAATTATAATAACACAAATCTTGATTGCCAGTATCATTAAGCACCTGAAACAATTCAAAAAGTTACAGAGTGAAAAATTGAATAAGTATAGTTTACCTTCTGGTAAGTTATGACTAGTTGAATCACAGGAAGACCATAAAATAGAGCAATAGTCAAAATGTGCCACAAGTATGTATTTGACTTGCGTTTTAAAATTCGGAAATCTTTGCGTGCTAAATCAATTAAAAACACTTGATCTTTGCCTAATATAATTGCTTTCACTGAGCGCGTTTCAGCAATCGTATCATATTCAGTTTCATCTGCAGACGATGAAATGTTATCCATCATTTCATGATCAGATATTGTATGACTTATTGGTGATGAACAACCTTCCACGGCTGCAGCATCTCCAAGAAACGCCATCGTTCGTGGTATGTAGCTTTTCTTTGAGCATATGAAAAAGCTTATTCCAAACAGAATGTAGAATAAGAAAATGCAAGACACTGTTGCCATGATTGCATTGACATAATCTTCGTAAGAGATGCTTGGTTTTATTATATATTGAACTACTTTGGTGCGATTTAACGCATCAACAAATTCATCGCCCTCGCATTCAAAATCATCACCTTTAGGCACAAATACAACAAAGAACCCATATGGAAAATTAGATTTCTGTAAATCAAAAACTAAATTATTTGGAGATTCATTTTCAAAAACAATTCAACTTACGCTAATTGTGATACCCCCTTTCTTGTTCATTGTTTGCCATAGGCCTTCAAATTTTATGTCATGATTTAAATCAAAAACTGGGCACTGCAACATTGAAATATGGAATTAGAATAGCTAGATAATATTAAAGTTATAAATATATTACTCACGCTTGCATTCTGAATGCTAACTGCCATGCAAACATTATCATTACTTGTAACCTCAAGTACCACAGTTTGAGTATTATCTGTATTTGTGACATTATCAGGGAAGTTGTAGTAATAATACTTCGGCTCTGATGGTGTTACAACAATAGAATATTCTACATTGGGCTTGATCATGAACTGTTCCTCTGGTTGAACAGTGATATTGACCTTAACAATTTGCTCACTTGCAGATGCAATTGAAACAATTATTGTATCCTCTGCAATTGCCTTTGCTATTAGGTATGATCCAATAGATGACTTGGTTGCATTCCCACCCCATGCATCATAGCAGAGTGTTCTGGACACATGTTTAAATGTTGTACCCCCATTGGAATCATCAATATGAATTGGTAGTGCCCATGACGTGACCTCTTTCTGCTGTCTTACAACAACCAGAACTGGTGTACCAGACTTAGAATTCTCATCAACAGCTGTTACAACCCTTAAGGGGAATTCATTAAAATAGCTCTAAACATAAAATAAACAAATGAACTTAACCAATTACAAACAAAATTAACAATCTCACCTCATCTGAATTGTATTGTATGATGTATTCTGTGGATTTATTCACTAGCACTTGTTTTAATTCACCAATAGTTCCATTAATTACAACTGCATTAAGAGTTTCATATTGTGATGAAATACTAATGAAATTTAAGGTTACACATAAAATAACAATGATAATCCAGTAACAACGCATATTGAATGCAGATTTTTCTTTAATCAGACACCATAATATACTTAATCTCAGTATTAAATTAAGTCTGATTTGTATGAATCATATTGGGGATTACTCTATTCCGCCTTTAGAAATTGCGAATTGTAAACTGAACCACCTCCACACAACATGTGGACACTGCGCACGCAAGCATCTGATGTGGTAAACACGATGTTTACTATAAGGGTAATGCGAATCAATGAAATGGATTACGAGGTTTTTATTATGTTAGAAAACTTCGACTATATTATAATTACTGCATGAAGTTCCAATGTGGTGATTTCACATCAGCATTTAGCCAATTGAAATCATCAATGCACTGCCAATTATTAATATTGCTATCTAAACCAGCTGCTTCATAATCCAATTCAATATTTTTATATGAATATCTATAAGGCGCAAATTGAATATTATTGCAATCCTCCATAATTGCACGACTTGTCACATGTAAATAAATATCGACAAAGCTAGAACTATGCAATCTTAATTGCTGGCAACTAAGATACATTACACAGTTACTGCAGTTATCCACAAATATTGAGGTAGATACTGGACCAACAAATATCTTGCAATGTTGAATATTACTAACATGAAGCGTTGCAGGAGCACCATGTACATATACCAAGCAATGGCTTAGATTATTGAGAGTAACATCTTTCTTCAATACACTGTTTGAAGACAGATCAAGAACTTTATGAGTGGCATTTTGAAAACCCACAAAATTGTTGTCCAGTCCTCCTGCTTTAGCGTTAAGATTATTAGCTTTTGAAACATCCTTGGAGTTTGATAATCCGTCAATGGAATCAGAAGTTTCCTTTGGATTAATTGTTTCGGCACGCTTTTTATTCCGAAATCCAAACTTCTTTTTTGGTAGTAATTGTCCTTCCATAGCCTTAAGCTCTAAAGTTAAATCAGCTATTATTTTCTGATACCTTTGGATATCATAAGTTCTCAGAAACAAGTTACTACTAGCTACATGCTTTTGCAGGGCAAGTATTTTCTCTGAAATGTTGTTAAAGTGTGATGAAAGGTTCTCCTTCAAAATATCAGGAGAGTCTTTAATTAGTTCTATGATTTCACTGTTCTTCTCTTTGAAAGCTTTTTGAAAGCAATCAATATTTTCATCTTGGGTATCTAATGATAGGAGATCTTCCTTTCTACATTGATTATTTAATTTCCGCTCTACTTCACGCTGATGTAAAACTTCCAATTTGCGCCCAGCCTTATCAATTTGATTTAGGTCCATTTTTAATTTCTTTGCTTAAGTTCTGTTTGTCCATTAAATACCATGAACTATTGCTTTCACTTGCTGTTTGCAATACATTCATGAAATTCTGGGATTGCTGGTTTCTTAATGCAGGATTTTTTTCAAGACCTGGTAAATTCTATAACAGTGTTATTTATATAAATGTCAATTATTAATTTATTATATTACTTACTGTTGTAGGCTTTGTTTCCTTATAGCTGTCACTAAATACTAGGAGCCCATAACCAATAGATGAGCAACCAATTAGCCAAACTGCTGATTCTAAATACACTCGTGCCATTTATTTAAGAATCTTACTCCACACCTCTGAGTCCCTATTACGGATACTAGACTCTCCAAAGAATTCACCAAGAGAGTAATAGAATTCCAGCACTGGAGGGCACTTAGTACTCATTAACAGACGAAAATCTAAAATTAAATTAGTGGCTTCAAAATACAGCACATTTATAAAATAAAATGATGCACACCTCTATCCCTGTTGAGTTTGTAGTAGCATGCGTAGGAACCAGCAAAACACACAGCCTCAGCAATAAAAGCAACTGCCAACCCACGTTTAGCGAATCTCCAAAACTTCGACTTGGGATTCTTAATTAACATCACAACAAGCACCCCAAATACACCGGGCGCAGAGATTTTGGGCACTCGTTAAGCAGCTGACGGGGTAATACGCACTGACATTTCTCGACTAAATTGCTTCAATGAAAGCACGATGAAGGCGCTAGTTGCGTAGACTGGAAACTAATTTGAATTTCAATAATTATTAAACATTTTAGCAGTGTAAAAATATCCAAATTGTATTCAATAGTGCTCTTCGATAACAAGTACATACTGCACCGCACTAATAATTAACAAGCAGCTGCTTCTAAATGCATAAAATATAACTTCTTCCAAAGTTAATAAAATCAACGTTATTAATAAATTCTTTGTTAAATATTGTTACTGATTCTCTTAATCTCCAAGTTCTAAACCTCATCATTGAATGGATAATATTTATGGTCAGAAAATGATGTAAGAGGACAAACTCTTGCATTCTTATTGCAAGAATCCAAATATGTAACATCATCATCATGTAATACAAAATCAAACAAATCAATATTTTCTTGAATGCGTGATTTTGTTACCGATTTCGGAATCACTGATATTCCCAAATCCACCTAGAAATTATTCATGCATTAAGAAAATACCAAATACCATTTGTAGCCTTACTAGATATCTCAAAACAATTTGTGCAGCACTTTTATTATATTTCTTTCCCATTTCCATAACTCTTTTGTCATAGATTGTTGGTTCTGGAAACCCAGGTGTTCCTGCAGTCTCACTTCTGCCCAAAGGACAATAACCAGTAACAATGATATCATGCTGCCTGCAAGCTTCAATCAACTTCTTTTGATTCAAGTTTGGATTCACTTCAACTTGATTAACCACTGGCTTTATTGAAGAATTGGACATCAACCTCTCAATTTGCACTTTGTTAAAATTGGAAACACCAATTGACTTGGCCAGCCCTATATGAACACATTCCTCCATGCCTTTCCATGTCTCCAAATAGTCAATATCAGAATATGCTGTTTTACCCTCATTGATGGGCCATAAGGAAACATCATCCTTGAGGAAAATACAAGTAATTAAAATATGACAATTGTAAAACTTCCAGTACCTTAAATCCAAATGGCCAATGTACTAAATACAAATCAATGTAAGCAAGCTGTAGAGATTGCAGAGTTTCTTTCAACATGGGTACAACCTTTTCCTTAGCATGAAAATTATTCCACAATTTGCTTGTAATAAATAATTCCTCCCTCTTGACTGTACCTTCATTGATTTTGTCCTTAATTGCTTTACCAATTTCATCCTCATTACCATAGAACCATGCACAATCAAAATGCCTGTAGCCACAATCAATTGCATCCTTTACAGCCTGCTCGACCTCACCAGCTTTTGACTATAAAATATTTAAAAACAAATGTGTGATACTGTAATAACAATTCTCACCTTGTATGTGCCCAAGCCAACAATTGGCAGCTCACGACCATTGCTTAATTTTAATGTTTTTGTTGTCAACATTATGGGAAGTAATACGTAATTACGTAGGTAAACATATATCACTTGCCTACGTTGGCTAAAATAACCATTTATTTTCAATTTTATTCTGCAGCAATCAGCTGATATGCGTTCGTATATATTCCGAATACTCGCGAAACGAGTGCTTTTTTCAAAGATCGAAGCGCACCCTGAAGGTAGAACTCTTAACTTGTATAACGATTATACACGCGGCCAACTTCCCACTACAACTCCTAGTCACTGTGGATATACTCACCAGAGTAAATTTTCGAAAGGGCTTTCTTAGTGACATGATTCCAACATAGGCGTGACCGCTCCACTAGGCGTTTCGACGCATGTTAAAGGATGGCTTCAAGTTTCGAATTTTGTCCAATGCAACAGTTGATTGGCAACTTTCAAGCATAGATCATTTATTTTTCACAATAAGTAAATTAATTTAATATAAGTGTAAAATGTTTATGACTAACTCAATAACTCTTAATTAAATAACCAACACGATCTCTAGGAATTAATCGTAACTCAGAACCATGCTTCAGGAATATATTCCCTGTAATTGAATACAAGTTGTTTAACTTCAAGTATATAGATGTAAAACATTAAATTACCTGCTGTTTGCTGAGGGTTGATTCCCACACCATCATCAGTAATAATTGCTGATGTTGCTGGCGGCACTTTAAATTCTTCAGCAGCAAACTTAAGTACAGCAGTGAATGGCGTATTTTCTGGTACACTTAATCTAAAATAAACATTTATGATTATTGACTACAATGATCAAAGCACAACTTATCAACAATGATGTTCCACACTTCAGTTCCAACATTTTCTTTAGCATCAAGTACTTTTCTTTGACAATAACTTGTCAGTGTGAAATCAGATGTAGATAAAAATCTTCGTAATATTTGGCATGCTTCAATAAATGACACAGAATGGCATGGAACATTTTCATGAATTACCCAACAATTGTTTTCTAAGCTAAACATTGATACAAAATATACCATAAAATTCAAATAAAGCTCATTGAACTTTTCGTTGTTTGTACAAACGTCAATAATCAGTTCAGTATTCTCACTATCCAACAACACCAGCCAAAACTTCTCACTTATCATTGAACGATCCAACATTTTGGGTTCAAGTTGTAAAAGTATCAAATTTTTAACATCCTCAAAAACTTGATTGTGATTCAATAATTTCAACAAGGTGGTAATATTTTGATTTAATTTATACATGCGAAGATGTTGCTTAATGAAACTTTCTATTGTTTCAATTAATCCATGCTTACAATGATTATTAAGCTGTTTAACCAATAAGTCAATATTTAAAGAGTCCCAATCAATAAGATCACTATTTTTTGAAGTGTATTCCTGCACAACCACATTGGATAATGTTGTGCTAATAACATCAGCAATAACTGATTGTAGATCAGTTTGTGTTTTATGTCTTAAAAACATTCTGACACAAACCTCAATTGACATATTACAAGATACAAAATATTGCTTCAATAACATACATGTTGCATTCTCAAATGATTGAATATTGCAGATAGACTTTACATTACTTTGCATATAGTATTCTAAAAGCTCTATGAATTCACTCATTGCTGTATTACTTTTAACTGTGACAAATGCATCTTCAATCAGCTTTGCAAGGATAAAACTGTTAATGATATAGATGTTATCTGCATCATGCAAATCACTTTCAATAACTTTAAGAAACGTTGTGATGTTCTTTAAAATCGCAGTTATATTATGTTGTGGATCATTAGACATGATTGAATGGTGATTCTTATTTAGACAAGTGTATTCCAAGATCAAGAAATCAGCTGTAAACAAAACATATAACCTCAGTACTCCTGAATGAAAACACTTGCCTAAATAAGAAAACTGTGGCATGTACTAAATAATAAACAATACTTACACCTTAAAGGGTAGCTTAGGGTCTGAAGTCAGTGTTATTTTGAACGTAACTTTAGAACTAAAATACCAAAAGGTCAAACATATGCCAGGTGAATTGTCGGAGAACACTTACGCCATTGTGTGTATTTATGCTTTCTAAATGCAACCAGATATTGTTCCTAATGATATCCTACGTAATACACTATTAAACTGAATTTAAACTTATTATAAACACGTAAACAGAAAACACCACTCTGAAACCACCTGAGACCACACGTCGGTGACGTTTACATTGGTTGCTGAAGGTTATATTAAAAAATTTAACCGGCAACACTGCAAAACCTTGGATTTAAATGGACGGGACATTTAAATCCCAGGACCTTTAAATCAGCTATTAGAGTTTTAAATATTATTGGATATACTTTTTGAGGATAGCCAGTGTTAGTGTAAAACGTTTTAGTGGATTCGTATTTTCCTCATTCTGAAAATAAGTAAAGTAAGATTGAATTTACACCTGAATGCTTTGGCGTACCTTTCCATTCATACCATCTACCGCTACACACCTCTTATTTCTCTACCTGATGACGACGTATTATAGGAGTGTGGCAAAGTGTAAACAGGTTCAAGAGAAGAGATTCATTTCAGCCATGTTGACTCAACGTGTGAGCATCACCTGCGTAAATCTCCTACCTCGCCGTTTCGATTCGTCTTAACTTTGATTGGTGTCCATTCGTAGATGTATTCGGCGTTCGTCAGATAAATGCAGTGTCCTCGTTTAGATCACACCCAAAATCGTGCGATGAAAGAAAGTCATTAGTGCTTGGAGCAAGTCAACAAGAAGTGTTGTGTTTGCGCTACTTCCGTGACCTACATTGTACGTGCGCTGAAAATTTCTGAGCGTTGAAGAAGAGCGTTTTGTGGCCGTACGTGGTCTACAATTCTCAAACGTGAACAACATCGTGTGGATAATCGCGGAAATGTGCATCATCAACAGTGCAATTGATGTCTTTCTTACAATCAAAGTGTAAACCGTGCTGCGTGCTATCATGTCCAGCAGCAAAAAGCAGCAGCCGTACATAATCAAATCGAACAGCAGCGAAGGTACCACGGCTGGCGTTAATTCCGTTCCACCCAGGTACCAGCCACCCCCACAGCCGCCCGGCACTAATTCCGGTATCCTCAAGCACCCACCAAAAGATGTGAGCAAAGTGTATCCGCCGAAAGACTTGAACTTGGTGAAGCCTCCCCCGCAGCAGTACGCTCCGGGTCCAGACTCAAAGTACTACCAAACTCCACCACCTATATCAATCAACAAATATCCTTCATACCCATATCCTGTTGGAATTCCACAAAACATAGCTAATCGGCCATCGGCTCACGACGATCTGCGCGCACAAGTACAAATTCATCAGCGGCCCCCGGGACTTGAAGAGCCTGGAATACCGCAAGTTCCTCCGCAACAGCATCCACCGCAATCGCAGCAACGTCTTGCTCCTGGTCAACGCTACGAAGAAGATCTTATACGGCAAGCTGAAATGCTTAAATTTGTGCGTAAAGTTGATGAGAATCGCATAATTCATCCTGGAGATGCAAGCACTCGTCATATCCAAGATGCAAGACATATTCAAAATCTAATGGTCGAGTTGCGCTCAATGAAGGACGCGAATCAACGTCTCGCGGACGATAATCAGGAATTACGTGACTTATGTTGCTTCCTAGATGACGACCGTCAGAAGGGCCGAAAGTTGGCGCGGGAATGGCAGCGCTTTGGCAGGTATACTGCTTCCGTGATGCGCCAAGAAGTATCAGCTTATCAAAGCAAGTTGCGCGAACTCGACAACAAGCAGCAAGAACTTATCAAGGACAATCTAGAACTGAAAGAACTTTGCTTGTACTTGGATGAAGAGCGTGGAAGTACAATATGCCCATCCTGCGGAAGTAGCACATCCACAACCAATCTTCGCGATGATGGGGATGGTTCGAGTTCAAGTACAAACGCTGATGAACCACCAGTGCCACAACAGTTTACCAGTGGAAATCCTCCACGGCGTTCAGCAAGCCGCGAGCGCCTGCTGCATGAAAATTTGGCACGGCAAAGAAGTACTTTCAACGGTAACTTGCTCTCGATATAAGTTAATCCATAATTCTTATATTTCTTCATATTTCAGATCAAATAATGCAGTACGTCCGAAGCCTGGAAAATCGTGTGAAGCAGCTCGAGGACGACAAACGTAGCTTAACGCATAAAATCAATCAGATTGCTTCTGCGACAGGTGATTCTGCACTTGCCATCCCACCAGATTCAGGAGCGGGAGTCTTAACAGGACGTCCGGAGGCTGTTGTCAGAGCCCTACAAGTATTAGAAGTACGCGAGCAATTGGAACGCGAAGGCCGTCTTCCAGAAAGAGGCGAAAATCTTGCCGAGGTTGCCAATGGAGACATGGACGATGGTGAAAAAGCACTCGTTCGAGAAATGTGTAACGTAAGTACATTGCTCGATAAATTAAACATACTTCTTATGATAATATTTGTAGGTCGTTTGGAGAAAACTTGAAGAAAGTCCACAGTCCAGGCGATAAACGATGAGTAGTAGTGTATGAACAAAGAAGCTCTTGCCGTTCAATAATGAGGACACTAAATTCATCAAGATGTGTGCAAGACGTTATGTACAAACATAATTCACTTATTATTAACGTAATGACGATGATAACCCAGTCATTGTTATATGAATTCTTATCATCCTGAGCACACACAGTTATGCCAATTGCATAGATTATTCCATTAAGTATTTTATATATTTATTGATTATTATTATTAATGTTGTATTTTAGTTGTTGTACAAAATATTATTAAATAAATTTTATTCGAAACGAGGAATCATTTGTACTCGAAAACGACATCAATTTTGTACTAATTTATATTTGAATACAATCATAATTCTTTCTATGTATATATAATTCGAAAATTACTAAATTAAAAACAATTTTGGTCAATTGAAGTACTGCTCATCCAGATATAAACAAGAAAAAAATAATTAATCAACACTCTTAATGATGATATACACAATACAATGAAGAGTCGAATGCTGTAAATTTTTTGACGTCGCGCGTTTTACGCAAATCGCGCTCGTGAGCATCTAAAATCTTGGTTCATATCGATAATTGTTAGGGTAACGGCGTTGAACTGCCGCCATCAATGCAATTATACTGCGGTCTATATAACAACATGTCACAAAACGTGTAAATATATTTATACTATATATATATGTACGGTTTGAGGGGGGCAAGATTCGCTTCTCGTTTGATTTTTTTTGCTTGCATGCAAGGTTTTTCCGGATGCGTTTCGCACCCGTGCATCATGTAGGGAATCCTGCAATTGTCCCGCTTTTTGTTTTGTTTTAAATTATTTCTCATCTCAAATCTGTAAGACGTGTAAAATCGATATTAGTGGTGATCGCTAATGTGGATCAAAAATTGCACTAAGCGGACAGATAGAGAGAGTGTGGTGAGTTGTTTGCAAGCAAAATCAGTTTGGTGATATGTACTTAGTATCGATGACGCCGGCTACTGCGGCTGCTGCCGTAGTCATCATATCGGCGCGAAGAACGATGTGAGGTGCGCCTTCGTCCGTAGTCTCTGTCGTAACGATAGTCGCGGTCGCTTCGGTCCCTGCGTCTGCTACTATAGCGATCCGAGTGCGAGTCGTAACTAAAAACATCATCTCTAAGTCAGGAATCCATCATCTCATACACATCCCCATTTTATGTTTTTGATTTTATTGTTACAAATGTGTGATTTCCTAAAAAGCGCTCCTCTCTCTCGACAACACACTCATATGTTTATGATCATCATCGAGAAGACAGCGAATCGCATTTTGCTTATTGCTTGTTTGTTTATTTCGTTTTACTGGCTTTGCTTTTTGCGTATTGGTTTTTGCTATGATACGATTGATTTTTGGTTTGTTTGTTTGTATCTGGCCCACACCCGGCCGCCGCAGTCGACACGTGCGAGAGAGCGAGGGGAGGAGGCGGCAGCAACAACAAATTTGCTAGCACAATCCAAATTCTCACCACCATTCTCACCAAGAGAGCGAGCGAGACCAACCAAGAGACACCGGTTTGTTTTGTTCGAGTTTTGACTAATTAGCCTATGCCATAACACAATCCATTATTATGTTTAACCAAACCATATAAACTATGCCAAAACGCCATGAGCCTGATAAACCATAAAACAACAATTAGGTGCAGAAATACCCATCACAACACAATAACATTATTATAAATATATAAATAGTAAATCTTGTTAAATAAACAACATCTTCACAGACTATCAATCTGGTGAACGAACGTCTCACGCGAGACGTGTCAAAAGAAGCGTTTCGCTCAAAAACAAATTCGAAAATTTTCAAGTAGGGAGCTATTGTAAACTCTGTTAATAAATCTAGTAGTCTAGGCAAATGCTAACGAATTTTGATCGGCAATCGATGAGAGTACACAAATCTTAAATATTGTGGCAAACATTCACGTCCGAGCGTTTATTGGCGAAAACAATTTAGAAATGCGTTAAGAACAAACACGAAGCCAAAAAGCTAATCCGATGTGAAAACATTCACAAAATATTAAAAGCTCATTAGTCAGGAATAAAAACGTAGTTCGTGCACAATTGACGTGTTTCTCTCATCAGTAGCAGGTGCATAAAAATGCTTTGTGAAAGTACGAAGGGCACACGTGAATTGCACAGCAAACTTTTAAACAATCGAAACACAAGAGAACTGAAAAACCGACACAAAAAAGCAACAAGTCATACAGTATTATACAATAAGCTCCCTCAAAATTAAATAAAATCCAATATACAGCCAAAAGACCAATACTTACCGACTGCTACTGCGTGTCTCCGTGGCCAGATCAGGGCAGTCCCTGTAAAAATGACCCGTATAGCCGCATTGATAGCAGCGCATTTTCGGATTGAAGAAGCGTCTTCCAGAGCCCCGAGTTCGTGGCTTTGCATATGACACCCGAATGCGTGAACCGCATACTTCCCTAAAAGCAGAACATGTGCATCAGTACAATCTGAAGGTGATAGCGTTATCAAGAAACAGATGTTACTTACACGCCATCGCAAGCCTGCAATGCATTGGCGGCATCTTTTTTCTCCTTAAACACCGCGAAGCCGAAGCACGGTGTGCTGTTCGTCATCCAAACCTCTATCAACTGACCGTGGGCCGAGAATAATTTCTCCAGATCGGCTTTGCGAACATTCTCGCCGATATCGGCAATATGCAGGCGGTAGCCATCCACTTCCTCACTGGAACTGCGAGACCTGGAGCGTGAGCGACTCTTAGAGTAGCTGGAACGCTCAGCACTTTTCTTGCTGCTCTTTGAGCTGCTGCGAGTGCGACTTCTGCTGCGGTGGCCTTTTGGCGGCGACAAATTGTTATCGCCTCGCATGATCGTGCGCTTGGCGCCGAGTACAACGTTATATTCGATAAGCTGGGCGATCACGTCTATTGCGACATACAACCGATTGTATCCTGGTAAACAAAAACAAAAGTGGCAAACTAGGTAACGCTGATCAGACACATAGGCACACGATGGAGTTGATCTTATGATATCGGTTACGAGCCGGATTCGCCGACCATAGAATGGGTATAGGCTGAGAATCAGGCACCCAACATCGATCACCACACTACCATGCTGGCGAATATGATGTGATAGAATTAATGATCCATAATTGATAATCGCTCTGAGCCTACTTACGTGCTGAGTTCTGCGAACAATGTATCGATTAAACAAATTACGAACGCACTACCAAGCACCACTCGATTTATCAATGGTTAAGCTGGATTGGTCGGCACGTCGACTATAATCAAAGGCTCTAAATGGGACGCCAGAGGTACCAACACGTTAAAGCAAATTGCAAGTCACTAGTAATCGTTCTGAAAACTAACACATGAGGCGCTGTTGTGCTAATTAAAGAGCATTAAAGGCCTTTAAAAATATTATGTTAATTTCGATGGAAGGTTATATGCGTCGTTTCTGATATTGTATTCAATTGTATTGCATTGTCTGACACGGACCAGTCAAGTGAATTATAAACAAGGGTTATTTAGAAATTGATCATTCTTCCTTCGCGACAAGATTGGTTACCTTTAAAACACGCAGTTTGTGCCGTAAGTACTTAAACTTGTTATGATTTATAATCAGCTTGATGTGTTAATTTTGTTTTTAGCAAGGATAGCATGGAAAAATTAGAAGATCTTGTCATTTGTATTAAAGCAGGAGACAAGCCTGATCCTACAGAAATTTCTGTTAATCCAAGCCTTAATACAGATATAGATGATCCCCAAGCCATGTCGACTCTATTTGCTACAACTGGTAATTCTTATAATAGAACAACGCCATGGAAAATGTTTTCCATGGCAGTATACAATATAATACTTGACAATTCTCAGTAGTTGTTAAGTATTATGGTATAAGATGTTTCTACAGGTTACAAAGAAGAACAGAAGAAGATGTTACTATATTGCATGTAAAACTTCATTTCAGTTACTCTGATTTCAATGCATGCCCTAAGATTGAATATAATGGATTGTGGTTTTATTTAATGGGATACCAACATATCTACAATGGATTGAAGTGCAACAAAAGAAAGGTAGTAAAATTTTTACTCTTCAGCATTGATCAATGTGAAATTGCCTATGGAGCACCTCGTTGTGCTGCCTACAATGGCATGGTATATAAACATTTTGGATAAAGCCTATGGAACACCTCGTTGTGAATCCTACAATGGCTATAATTTTTGTGCTAACCATTTGCTTTACAGGTCTTTCAATTTTTAGCTTCTTTTATTATTAACTCAGCTTGTTTTTAGGTAGAATGAAGTTAACTGTCTTCAGAGAGGATGTTTGTTGCAACTGTCATGATACAGATGTTGAGTCCTGTTTATTTACAAGGACTGCAGATGATGTATTGAAGCCAGTTGCTGCCAATACTGAAGGTGTCATTAACAATGACCTGGATTGGAACGCAGAAGATTTATTTAACATTAAAGGCATATTCTCAGATTCAGGTAAGTTATTAATCTGAACAAGGCCTTGCAATAATCATATTATTGTTACAGGAAGATCAAGTCGCCCTATGTATCGGGAGGACGTTCGAACTAATAGCCATCATGTAGTGGAGACAAGCTCACTGGTCATGAGTAATACAGGGAAGAGAGATGTTCACTTGCTTAATACATAATTATTATTTTTGCGGTTTTGCAACGTTGATGTAATTCAAAATAATTTTTATTCTATGATTTTTATAAAATTTTAGTTGTGATAGTAATCCTAGATATGAGGAGATCTATCTACTAAACTTAATTGTATTAGAGCTTAGGTGAAACGGAATTGCACGCCTTGTAATTATTTCTTGTAATGGGCAGTCTTAAAATTTTTGAAAATATATCCCGCATTATATCATTTAAATATTAATTCTAATGTAAACGAGTACGGACGTTACTCGTTGTCTAAACAACTAAAGAACACAACAAGTTATAAAATAGTCGTTTGAAATAGATTGTAGAGAGTCTTGAATAACAAGTTTACTATGTAAGGCACTATTAATTATTGATGACTTATTGTAGATGAAATAAATGTTTATACATTATATCACAATTGTGTATAAACTCGAATAAATTATGCATAATGATTGTTCTATATTTTGCAAACCCTTAATTTGCAATGGTTACATTGCTGTTTCTAGTGGTTGCGATTTGCTTCGCGAATGCTCGCCCATGGGCGTAATCATTCCTGTGTGTTCTTCAGGCTCAAAGTAATCAAAGTTTGTCTCCAACAGCGCTTCTGATTTTGAGCGTGATTTCTTTGGTTGGCCTAGCTCGTTAGAATTAAATAATCCAAGTGTTGCCGGATCCACGTATTCCGTGGACTTTGGCCGATCATAATAATTGCTACTTGCTGCTGCAGCCGGTATGTTCGGGGGTGGCACAGGGCTGTGTTGCAAGTATGTTTGTTCATTTGTGGGCATGCGGCTTTTCAGCTCCGCAAGAAATGTACCATTTAAGCGCGGAGCGGGCTCCGGTTGATAATAATTGTTGACCGCATTGCTTGATTCAATATCGCGGTTTAATGGCAGTGTATCTGTATTATAATAATCACTTGTTGGATACGTATTTGAAGCATTAACAGTTGGCGTATCATCTGAAATATTCGTTTCCTGAATTGATGCCGCACGCGAATTGCTTGCAAATGTTGAATTATCCTTAAAACCCTCATTTTTATACGATAGACCAAAATTGGGTTGCGCATATTGTGCAGGCTGTTGCGTCGATGTGAAATTTGGCTTATGGTATTCGATTGTTGTATTATAACTAAAACTCGATGGATTTGGATTATTAGTTTCATAAATATCGTATGATTGATTATCCTCGATGGATGAATTGTACACGGACTTTTCCATACTATCAATTGAACCATTACTTAACATTTTCTTATAGTCTGATGCCTTTGTTAAAGTATCAGTGGAACGTGTACTCTAAAAAAACATTTAAATAAGTTCAAGCAGAATTAATAATAATTTAAAGTATTACTAATTGTCCTGGTTTTCGTCTATAGCCGAGCTCAGAAAAACCAGTCGTAGATCCAACAGAGCGCAAAGAATGTAAACTTTGCCGGATACTGTTACGTCTTTCAAGACGTTGGGCATGCCGATATTTTGATTTACTCCACCAGCAAATAATTACTAATGCTAAAAGTAAGAATGCTAAAACAACTGCTGCGATTACAGCAATTGTAACAATGTCTCCGCGCCATACTAACGGATCAATGAACACTTTTGGATCTGTAAATTAAATTTGTTTAAGGTAAACTTTTGTTGACTTATAATGGAATAAGATTTAGTTTTACCTATCTCGCAGATAAATGGATTGCGCACTTGGCAGTCTTCAATTTCGGTTGACTGATACGCAAACGCCGTGCAGGAATTAATTCGATCAATGTGTTGTACCCATACTTTATCAGAGTATAAAAACCATTGCTGTTGCTTCTTCACAAAGTCATATAAAGTAGCGTAATTCAAATTGCCAATAATATAAGGCATCGATGCATTATCCGCTTGGCAAAAAGCGCGCGCCTCGAAGAACGTCATCGGCGCACCAATATAAATATAGCAAGTATCCCCAACCAAATCCCACCCTGGGGGACATTTCATTCCGTCCAATATCGTCTCATTGTTCATATAATAATTCTGGTAATTTACTTCGAGAAGTCTTGGATCGTCGTATTGATCGCGAATACGTCCAGAGACCGCAATTGTCGTGTTGACGCCCCAGTAATTATAAGTTGCGTCTATTTTAGTTTTCCACACTTCCAAAGTACTGAAATACGCAATAATTCAATTAATTAAACTTGATGTAGTCTGGTTACAAAGTATTCAATAAGGCAATTGCTCACCTGTTGAAGTTAAATCTGATTCACATGCGAATGCAAATTTCATGCGAAAAAAAAAAGAATAAAGGACGAATTAGTATTACAAACTATGAGACTCATACTCTTACTTAAAATGAAATACATATGGCTAAATGCAAACGCATACAACTACTTCTAAAGTCATGATCAAACACTAAGAAATGCAAGAAGTAAAAAAATACTTACAAGGATCTGTTGACGGTGATCATTTCATAATCATTGTCAGGATTGAAGAAGATATTGTCAACGTAATGTTGACCAGCAGTACCAGCGACAATTGTTGAGCGACTATCTCGATTAATTGCATAATTACTAAAAAACAACAATATAAAATTACAAGTTTAAAGATACAATAAGTGTAAACTTACTTGTAGAAAGAATTATGCGAAGTTGTTTGGTAAATTGGCAGACGCACTTTATCAAAACCGGAAACTTCTAAATTCTGCAATCCGATATTACGCTGTACGTAATTTAAAGTAAAGTTGCTCACAACTTGTTTAAGCACAATATTATTCTCGTACTGTGCGTAATTTCGTGTGAAATAATTTCGATAGATGTTAACATCCTGATAAGGAGATGATTGCCGCCCCTCCACGTATAAAGCGGGTAAATTCCTATTATTAACGAACAAATTGTTATGTATGTAGCCCTTAAGAGAAGTTGCGGAACCACGTGAATCTGCTTTTATCGCTAAACCACCTTGATTTTCTTCAATTAAATTATTCTAAAAAATAAATAAATAAATTGCTATGCTATTATTTAACTGGATGAATATTATTTACTCGGAAGAATAGCGTTTGCGTGTTTTGCACATCTACGTCAACTGCTGCCTTACAAGTTGTGAAATTTCCATAAAGTTTCTCACAATTCTTTCTGAATTGGTTTTTGTCGATTGTAACAATTGGATTTACTTCACCAGCTGAAACATAAACAAGTCCACCTTCGCGATTGTTTTGAACGACTGAATATGTTATATTATGTTGAACATCCCTATCTGCAATGGGAAGTGAAATTATAAATATATTAAGGCATTTTTAAATGTTTTAAACTTACTGAAACCAATTGCACTTATTGGTAAAGTAACTACTTCAGCGATAAAACCATGCATGCTGCTTGCTCCATTCGCAAATAGTTTAATACTCATGCTGGACTCGCGGGATTTAAACATTTTCTTCTCATCGTGTGAATCCATCGTGATTTTCTTTATCAATTTCGATGTTACGTTATAAATATCACCATCGTATAAAGTAATAAAATCGGGGATGCTGTATTTATTCGTTGAATTAAATAAATTGAATTGAAGTAACCGGAAACCGATTGGTTTTACGCTATAGACGCTCTTGAAAATCTTGACGCAATTAACTGGATGATTATCGTACTTGTAATAAAGTAAAACTCGTTCCTCAAGACGAATTTCCTTGCTGGTATCGCAGATATCAATAACCGAAAATAAATTGTACGGTATATTAATTGTTTTCAAGGGCGTGAACGACGATTCATCCGCCTCTCGTCCCTCTCCAGTCAATGAGAGAATATTAATTCCAATCCCAAGTGAATTATTTACTTGATTCTCAATTAGATTCATCGTGTTTGATGGTGATATAATATTAATGCCATGCGATGCACTATCGTTGATGTTTACGTAGTTTATTTTGGGACTTTTAACAATCGATTGAACTGCAGGACTCTTTTCATTGTGCAAAATTCCAGCACCGTAAATATTTACGAATTCAAGAGTACTTTCTTCGGAAAATTGCTCACTATGCGAATGTGCATCGTGGTAACGGTGAACAAACATGTGACTTTCAAAATCAGGATGCGCAAATCGTATTCCTCCCCAATAATCCTTCTTTACACTTGGCTTATTGCCACAGTGAACAAACACAAACTTTGAATTCCATTTACATCTATGTCTATGCCCGTATTGTTGACCATTAAGACGTATTGGACAATCGTCATAACGATTTTCTGTTCCCTTACATTGTAAGGGTTCTGGCCAGGACCAAATTCGTGATAAGGAGTTTGAATGAAATTCCACGCGAATATCGTGCGCGAAAAATGCGCTCAATGCGTCAAATCCTAATTCGCGACACACGACTTGCGCATTTCTTTCAGTAAATCTTGGATCGCACATTGGAATCCATTGAAGGGTAGTTTTATTAAAATACTCTAAAAATCCCTCATTAGTTGTAGCAGTTTCTGCGATACAATCACGTCCTTTGCATAATCTTATCGAATCGGTAATCATGTTGTACTGTTCCAACTGTCTGAATTTAATTGCGTCCGTTTCGCGTCTTTCTAATAATTTATACTCAGCTAATCTATTTTGAGATTTACTTATTGGCCTCATAATGATTTCAGCACCCTTGTATCCTCTGGCTTTAAGGGTGCCAAGCACCAAAATGCCCACATTAGGAGCAAACTCCATAACAACGCCTGGACCAATAGTGAGTGTTGTTCGTGGCATTACAGTTATATCGGCAGTGATGATATACGGTTTTTCTCTTGCATATAGCACCAAATTCTGACTGAGTCTTCCACCAAGACTATCAGGAGATACATCTTTCTTAGCTGCGAAATCAACCGAATGAGAACCCAAGAAATGATCTTCAGTTAAATACGGCCTGAATAATGCGACGGCGTAATTATTCCAATCGTCAAAATCGAATATTTGTTTCTCAATTTCAAACTCATTCGTTGTTCCCCACCAGTTTTCACGTATATCTAAATCATTACGTAACTTTGCTGTTTTAATTCCAGCAAGAACTTGATAATCTTGTCCATTATTTCCAAATAGATTTCTATTTATTCTAACTTTCTGTATGCCTCTAAAAATGATCACGCTTGTTGGCGTATCCGATAATTGATACGTCCCAAATCCGCGTGCAAGGATAATATATTTATTATCCTTTAATTCATTGTACGCAAATCGTGCTGGTACTTCGCCCAATATTTCCGATTGGCTATCGCTGCTGAATTCCACCATATAACGTCCATTATTCCCCAATATTTTATTATGCGTAATTTTCATTTTCTTCTCCATGCCCTTGATTGCAATTAAACTATGTTTGCACTTATTTTCCAGAAATTGCGAATTCGTAATATTTACTATGGCAAAATGTCCATCAATACTTATGCCATACTTATTATTATTACGCCAAGTGTTATTGTCCATATAAATGGAATGCGTAAAGTTTTCATTGTATTGCCAAACGTATGGTAACGAAACATCGAAACCATCGCCAAGATTACGCTCAATTGTATCATCTTGTAATATATAATGGAAGAGATTATTGGAAGACCGCATATCACGTGAAAAATGATACAATCCTTTACCATTATCAGTAATCAATGAGTTATTTATCATTACAGTAAGCTCAGAAATATTACTGCGATAAAGATCCCAATGTGGAGAATGTATAAAATATGCTTCGGCTTTGTTATGCGATATTTCACAATTAATAAATTTCATTGATTCATTCGCTTTGCGCAGGAAATGATCACCAAGTTCGTTTAAATATCTATTATAGTAAGATGTATGAATGCCGTAAGTATTTCCTCGTATTTTCGTCCCATGAACATACAAAGTTGGAATTGGTCCTTTGACAATCCGATTATAGACATCCTGAATAGGTGCATTGATATAACTTAAAACAATTACTGTGCCTCCAAGACAATTGGGTCCACTATCATAGTCTAAAATTATTCCATGACTGCTTGAAGTTGTTGGAAAAACGGTGAGATCTCTATTGACGCTCCAAACTGCTGAATTATTATTATAACTTAACGCGTCGTGAATCCAAATTGTTTCTGTGCTTCTATTTTGTATGGGATTCAATAGTTGAATACCCACAACAAATCCAGGTTGGCAATAAAATTTATACGATCTACGAATACTATCGCCCGCAACTGGAGACGTAACCAAATACCATGTTTTACCATGTGTCATTTCAATAATATTCCCATCTAATTCATGCGGAATCCAAAATGATTTCGTATACTTTGCATCTAATTCTTCATCAATGGTATT
The DNA here is from genome assembly GCA_963978815.1 of Aleochara curtula. NCBI lineage: Eukaryota > Metazoa > Arthropoda > Insecta > Coleoptera > Staphylinidae > Aleochara > Aleochara curtula. The sequence goes on from OZ022220.1 coordinate 10,753,476, forward strand.
AAACCATCCAGCAAGTTCGCGTTGTTGCAAGCCGGTGAGTGCTGGATTATGTTGAATCCCAAAATAATTATTTTCAACCACAGATCCTTTAACTTTAAGCCCCAATTGCTTAAAACTTATTCCTGCTCCTTTATTATTAACGAATTCTGAATTCTGAACTGTGTTTACGTTATCCTCACTATAAATATCACTGTACATTACGCCCAGGCCATCGTGATAATTATCTTTCACTTTGATACTATCAAAGTTATGACGCGCAAAGTCAATTTGCAATGCAGGTTTAAAACTACTTGTTGCATAGTCCAAAAGACCTGCTTTTTCAATCGTTACAAATTGTAGATCAGCTCGTTTTGCCAATACACTAAACCGCACCCCCGCCCAGGATGTATCGTAGCATCTAACGCCAACATCATTCTCATGCGTACACGAATTTTCAAAGTCAGTTATTTGCTCGGCTTTGCATTTTGTTATATCTGTATCGAATTCATCGCATTGCAGATTTGTCATTATTGGTCGTTCGGAAGTACCTGCGTCTGGAATTTCGTTTGGTTCCAAGAACCAATCATCCGGATTCAAAACTAATCCAAGTTGATGACAAACCAAAGCCGCATCAATTATATTCCACCCGTAATTACATACAGTTCCCCATTCGTTATTCATTTTAACTTGTAATCTTCCCTCGGTTGATTCCTTCCCTCCAAGAAGCCTAATTGGAATTTTGCTTTCGACTTCAATCACTTCCGTTTCCGATTGAAACTCCGCATCAACATCGTACGTATCATTTTCGGGAGGATGCATTATCTCTTCTTTGAGAGTGAATCGAATACTATCAGGATGTTTCCCACGTGCTTCCAATGATCCTCCAATCATCATTCCAATGCCAGGTGGGAATTTAAGGGTGACTCCCGAGTCCAGAGTTAATTTACCACCGGGGCGCACGGAGATATCTCGATTGACGACGTATTCACCAGCGGGAAGAATTTCTTCGCCTTCAATCTCGCCGCCGATAATGTTCGAAGGCATAGACACAAATCGAGGAATGTACAGTTCATGACCGCTGATTCTTTTCGTCATTGCATGTGAATTATGTAGTAAATACGGAACGAATATAATACGCGCAAGATTATAACGGTCATTACGATGGAAGAGTCGATGGAAGATTTGCGCATCATCGGTAAATCCAAGCCAATTAAATGTGCAATTAATAATTTTACTCTGATCCTCCAAATGACTGCCAATTTCGTATTGCGATTTAGGATTTTCGATAATATTGCGATAAACATTAACATTATCTGACCCAATTACCAAAGGAGCAGTCACACGACTTCGTGGAATTAATTTCGATATTGATCCATCTTCAGGCATAAATGGTTCAGAGATCATATTATCTTGTACGAAATTTCGTGTGAATAATAACTGTTGAGTTTCCGAATACGGTGATAACGCTAAATTTACCACAAAAATGCCCATATTTCGCTTGAAGTAATTAAATTGAACATTCAGATTTGTCTTCAGAAAATTGAATTCTTCGAGGGGTTGATTCTTAATCAACAATTGCCCGAATTTACCATCATTAAAATTATTATATTCAATGTATCCATTTAAATTCAATGCTGGTTTAATACGAATTGCAATTTTTTCATTCGCAAAAAATCTGTTGTGACCAATTTGTAAATTTGTGGAAACATTGCATGTAAGCCAACAACTGAGGATTTCCAATGCGTCGTTGAAATGTTGTTCAAATGAATTTTCACTAATGTTAACGGATGACGCACCGCAATAATTGCCATGTAACACCCCAATATCTAAATTCTTAATGAATCGCGAATATTCCACAACTGTTGTTTGATTTACCATAATGTATTCTGTTTCTTTGGTTTGATTCAACCATACGGCAAATCCATAACCCTTGTTGCTGCTAATGGTGCTTCGTGAAATGTTACGATTTCCTCCAGTGTAAGTTACGTTAATGCCATCGCCTTCGTTGAAAGAAATCCTCGAACTTGTGACATTCACATCGCCAACTCCACTGGTAACATGCACACCGGCAACATATTTGTTCTTTGAAATGCTCGTATCATGAATATGCAGTTGCGAACGTAAATTATCAAAGACAACACCACGACCATCATTCTCATAAATATCTGATTGAGTGACATTTAATTCATATCCTTTTTCCAGTCCTGATGTAAGACGCATATATAAAAACATATTCAGATATGCTTCAGCTCTGAACTTAATGTAAATTTGATTGGAAATTGTAGTTACTGACTGGGGTCGTGTGTTATTACGTATATCAAAACCACTCAGCAATCGATGAGATGCTGAAGAACCATCGTAGATTTCAATACGAGCGGTATTATTGCGATCAGTTTGGGCTTTTAGAAAGTGCAGCGTTATTTTATGACCATACATTGTTGTGAACACTTTGGAACAGTGTTTTTCCTTATTGGAGAATATCGATTGATCCATAAATCCCTGTATTGGAAATGTTTGACTTGCAGATGTAGCAAGAGTGCAAAAATCCGACACATCGGACTTATCAAACTTTTCATCAGGTCGTGCTTCGTTGTGAACATAATGTATTCCATCTGCGCCATTTTCAGAGATGTTACAACGACTTACATGTGTTAATCCGTAACTTGAATTGACGAAAATGCCGTGTCCGCGATTTTCACGCACGCGACAATTTGCAATAACAATTGGAGCACCTGGTTGAGTGATATTGATGCCGTTATACGCTGAATTCAACACTTCAAAATGATTCATAATTGGTGGTACACCCAACACTTCAATTGCGCTCGTTGTATTGTGATTTCGTCCGTTACCCGCAAATTTAATAGTCACGTACGAGATGCGCGAAAGCGATGTGGGCACATAGAGCGTGTTTTGTAGTTGGAGAACTTGCTCGTTGATAGCATTCTCGAAGCGAATACCTCGCCAGGAAGAAGAAGGATTTTCATGGCGTGGTAAACACTGAATACCTAGATCTGGATGATAATCACAAACCCCTGAACCCATCTGACGAGTTGACCATTCACATTCGAAAAGGGTGGATTCGCTGCCTCTGCATTTGGGTTCTTCGTAGAGCAGACGAGGACGAAGTGGCATTTGACGATCGTGCCACATGAAGAATGAACCACCTTGGAAACCAAGTTGACGACAAGCTATACTCATGTCAGCCAGTGTCCAACTATAAGAGAAAAAGAAATTATGTAAATCCAAAGAGATTATTAATTTTAAAAGAGCATACTTTCTAGAATTCGTACAAACACTTCGCCATTCATTATTGTGTTTGATTTGTAGTCGTCCTGCAAGAATGCTAGGACCATCTACAAGACGGACAGTTCTTGGTAGAGGATCGTTGTTGCTTGTTGGTTCTTTGTCTGCAGTGAATGTGATGCGTTCATATTCATTTCCCTGTGGAATTCGCAAAAGAATTAGCTATCTGTTGTGACCAATGACATTAACGTTTGAATTATTTTCGTATATGCAGGAAGTTAACTTTCTTTAACCGTTCTTTACTCACTCATGCGTTATACCTAAGACAATGGAAAACTGCAAGAGCACTAAATCATTATTTAAAAATTAACAAAAAAGCAACATAAGTATAAAAAAACTAAACGAAAGAAGTAAATTTCAATATAATGACAAAATCATTCCTAAACTTTGAAACAATTTCTTTTATACTAATGCTTATGATATTTGAGTTTGAGTTTGGTACGGTTAAAAGACATACAATAGATCACTGAAGAATGAAGCAACAATCAGATAAAATATGTTGCAATCGTAGAACAGACCATGGAGTGCCATTGACCTCATCCGCCATGCATCTATTAGTTTTCTGCACGCAGTAGCAGGACTAAACTTTGATATTAAATATTACATTTGCATATTGTTAATACGTATTATGCTGTGTCTCATAAGCTATTATTAAGAAATAGTTTTCTGCAGTTTATGAGGAATTTGTTCTTTTAGCTTTATAATTTTGCCTGTATCCTGAAGTTGTTTTAATTCGTCTTTGAAGACATATAGAGCAACAAGCGGAAAGCAATAAACGAACAAGAGTAAAATACATGGAACGGCGTAAAGTTGTACGCATATTGCGAGGAGACCTTTTTCCACGGAAGGCTGACAAACAAGCACGCAAATCGAGTTTTTTATAAATACCTACGGAATGAGTAAATGACAAAGCATGTGTGGACATTTAAAATCTTTGACTGGCCATATTCTCTTACCCATTGGGTTTTTAATTATTTTAATAAGTATTAATATTTCATAGGCTCGGTGGCTGAAAGGGTTAATACTTCAATTGTGATCTGACAGCCACGGGTTCAAGTGACCGACCCGGAGTTTATAATGTCGCCATTTTCCATAGTTATATATGCTTTCAATCATATTAAAACAGTGAAAACGACAGATATACATCAACGAGACCTTTCTTGATAAATCTTGTGCGGCAAAAGTCCAACCAACTACATGAAGAACATTCACGTTGATGAATAAACGCTCGTGTCATCACGTCCTGCAAGTCTTTATCCGTTTCCTTAATGCGAGTGTGCTCTATGATGATATAAACTGCATTCCGTACTTAACTATCAAGTTCAAAGCTACAAGAGAAGAATATTTCTTGCTTCGGCAAGTTGACAAAGAACTTTCAGTCAAGAACGGCAGTTCTTCTTATAACAAAATTACATTGTCCTTGAGACCAGTGCGTGAGTAATTTATTTCTTTCTGTTTAGTGAATTTTTAGTCTTACAATTGATTTTTAAATGTTGCTCAACACTATTGGATTTAGTACAAAAGTGCATTAGTTTCACTTTAAATATTACGAAATCAGCAACCTCCAGGAAATTGTTTTTGTGCAGCGAATTTCTTAAAGAATACAATGATTTCGTACATGTTACCAATCAAAGAAACTTCCTTTTCAAACTGTATTAACCAACAACGCAATCCCGTCGTGCATTGTTCATTAATTGCAATATTACAATTGCATTCAACAAAGTAGAAGATAAAAAAGAACAAGTTGAAAAACTTGGGAGAAATATATAATTACAGAGGCGTTTTCACCCAGTTCTTCAAGAAATATTTATCTATAGAATTCCGCATTTAGCTTCCTTTTAAATGACTCATAATTATATGAATACGCATATAATTTTCTTGGTTTCTTCAGTATGAACATGAATTATTTGCGTGCGTAAAAGTTGCGCAAAATGTTGAAAACTTTGTCAATCGCGATGGGAATGAATCAGAGCACAAATTGTACAGTCATAAAAGTGATTAACTGTATTAATTAGTGTAATTAAATATATCTATTCCCAACTCTCTAATGTAATCCTATTTTAAAGCATAAAACTATTAATTACTCATAAGTGCAATGAAATAATCCAGAAATTAAACAAAGAACTGTTAAGTTCATAATAAATTTATGCATTAAAATGCATTACTCGATCAATGCATGTGCTTTATGTACATTTACACCGCGTTGCCAATGGCAACAGCCTTGACTTAAATTCCTAGTAGATTTTCAGTTACTCGTTCTTACACTGTAACAATAAATTAACTACTTATAACTTCTCCAGAGATGTGTGAGTGTTCATAAAATAATACAGGAAAAGTAAAAGTGGCATTTAAAATGAAGTAATCCTAGAAAATTAGTCGGCAAGTTGATGAAAAGATATCATTAACTATTAAATCTAATAATGACCAACGGCATAAATGTAATGAATGAATATAAGTGAATAAAACGCGTAATTCAATCACTCTCAAGTGATATTACTTTACTAGAATGAACTCAATCCAGAGACTTTAATTCCCGTTGCAACTCATACAGTATGTGAACTATGAGAGTGCAAGAGGTCGACGCATAAAAAGTCTTTGAACTTCTAACTGAATGCACACGGTGGGTGAATGATTCTTCCACTCGAAAGCCATACGTTACGGCTGCAATAAATTTACTTAATGATTGCTTAACAAGTCTAATGAGTGAGTGGCGCAATGTAAATGTGAATTAACGCTGATTAAGTGCATGCGCTTCTTCGCCAAGATCCAGCTCCTGAGTGCGGATTCACGTGAAACGAAGAATTGTTTCTTCTTTTTTTTTTCTTAATTGAATTGACATGCTAACGAAGAAAGTTCAAGTGCCTAATACCGTTTCAAACACGGTTTGTTAACTAGCGTGAAAAGCAACAATTGTGTTCAGCTGCTGTTTTCGCGGTTTTATTCTCTTGCAAATTAAAATATCATACTTGGTTGACCATGATTATGATCATGATCACGATTATGACAATTAAACGCTCCTTTTTGCCCGACTGTGACGTAACGGTTTACTACAAGCAACAATCAATTAAAATGTACTTTAAAGCTTTAAATTAGATTAAAATCAAAATATTATAGATACGGTTAATTGAAACCGAATAGTTTTTTTCATAACAAAAAAGTTTGTGAGGTTCTTCAACTAATTTAATGCGTTATTGTCCTACTTTTCATTGTCTCGAGCTGTGGGAATTAGTGCTATGGGTATATGTTACAAGAAATATAAGAAGAAGCGTGATGATGAAGTTCGTGAAAACCGCAATGTGCTAAAACCATTATAGATGACTAAGTCAGCAATACGATTTGATTACGTTGGAAAAGAAAAGCGTGAAGAACTCACTCACCAACTCACGTTATGAAGCGAGTGAGCGTTCTGTTGTAGGTAATAGTATTATTACAAATACGAGGTGCACCGGAAGAGGAAACCATATCCCAACTCATCCATGAAGTACCCATAGGAATGTAAAAGCTTTGGATGCATTGCTCTTGAATGTAAATGCAATTTAAGCACCTGTGATGTAAGCAAAGGACAACAATCAGTTGCTTCAAAGCACGCTCAATAAATGAATTACGAAAAGAGGAAACCCTTTAAAAAAGAGACAACAAAAAACCCGAGTTATTCAAAAAGCTAGTCAAACATGAAAACGTGATTGTGTTACGAATCTATTCAATTGAATTTCTGTCGCAATTCAAATAGGTTTTGTCGGTGTAAAACTAATATTTGAATAATTATGTTGACTCATTTCTAGTATCTTAAAAAAGTACGTTACAAAACACACACAAATGACTTTTGTTGGGTGTTTTTCTTCAAAATGACATTTGTTTCTTTCATGCTACATTTAATGTGCATTTGGTAATATAAAAAACCGTTTCGAAATTGTTCAAATTTTGCGCGCACATACGAAATGAAAGTGGAGATAAACACATTGTTTTGCAGAATTAGTTTTTGTTTTGCTTGCATATAGAAAGCATTAAATTCGAATAAAACTTCTTCGTAAAAATTTGAAAGTTGCTTGCATATTAATTACGAATCAAGCATACGGTTTAGTTTAAATTAATATTGGTTGAATCATCAAAAATACGTATGAAGCGTGCATATTACATTGTATAACTAATAACAATTCGTAATTGTGGGTCATGTCTGACTAGTACGTCTATTCTACGTGTGGTTATAAACAAATTAGAGATTGAAGCAATGAAACAATTCATATTCGGTGGTGATTCAGTAATTTATAAACTCGCGCCATAATAATGCATTCCGACACGTTAGTGCACATCATAATGCACACCACGAAGAGTTTGAAAGAATTCAACTCGACTCATCAACTACGAAAAGCAACAAGTATGAAGTATGAAGAATGAAGATGCGCAGAGATGCGAAACGACGCGTAAATTTTAAATGAGTTCGAGCGCCTCATAAATCACCCAAGAATCGCAAACTAAAGTGTTGCAAACAAATTGCACACGAAACAAAAACATAACAACGATTTTTCTTGCCTAATGAGTTATAGCTTTTAATATTAATGATTGCAGTAATTGGATAATCAACAAAACACCAACTAAATGGATTTTACACGTGTAGAAGTCACACGTAGGGGCGTCACTTGCCGATAAAACATTTAAGCGCAATGCACAATGCGTTATCGCAAAGCAAATGAAACAATGTTCCCATATATTCTCTAAGCACACCTTCCTTATCAAACGATAATGCGTAACAAGTGAATGACTGAGAGCTACAAACAATACAAGATTAATCGAAAACAAAAAAAATTGTGTCACTCAAATCACTACCAATGCGCACATTTTACTCATTATTAAATGATTACTAAAAGAAAGTCTTCCTTCTTAGACAATGCATCATTTTCTACTTTCAATTTTACAAGTTTGCTTAATGTCTTTTAAATTTTAAATTAATCGCTTACGATAAGCAATGCACTAGTAGTCCAGAAAAATATAGGATTTTTTGATAAGATTAAACGTTCTATTTGATGAGACAACATCACCTTGCGCGATTTCTACCGGTGGAAATGAAATGCCTTATAGAAAATATCTGAATGTAGGTAATCGTCAGAGAATTTAACTGCTTGATATGTGTAATACTCGATGAGAATTCAAAGTAATAAGGTGTAATCAAAGTAAATAGTCGATGAGTCACAAGTTGTAGACAACCTGTTTCATGTTTACCACGAGCTTACTGAATTCATCAATGAAACAGAATTATTGCAAGAAACTCAGGAATTTTATTAATTGAAAAACAAAAAACGAGATAAGTACGAGAGAATACGAGAAAATCAATTTGTGCAAACGCATTAAATCTACATGATAACCAAGGTAACAAATGATTCATAATTACTCATCGCACGGAAATCAATTTTATAGTCAACTCAGCCTAGCGTAGGAGTTTTTTTGGATCCGCATTTGTCGCAAAATTAAATGTTTAAAAAAATTAAGAAACTCACCACTGCAGTAAGCTTTCCACGAATTGTTATACCAATCTGTGGCACAACACGCACTTCCACCCCTGGCTCGATGAAGAGTTCTGCTTGTTCTTCAATGACTAAGTCATCTTTCAGCAAATAAGGACTCTTGCTGCGTTCAAATACAATCCGTTCATTATGAATTGTACCTCCGGGATGCTCACTAACCGTCTGTTGTCTTGACGCGGTGTTATCAACGTCAACCACATTGTATCCTTCCGTCGTCCGCACTGCAGGTGGTGAATAATCATACGGATTAGTATTGTAATTGTAGTTGTTGTAATTATAAGCAGATTGTGCGCGATCTGCTGCATTATTATAGCCATACTGCGCACTGCACTGAGAAACGGTCCAAAGCAGAAGAAACAAAAAGACGCGCTTCACTTCAACCATTGTTTTGTTGTTTCTTCACAGAGCATAAAATCTATTTTTCTATTCCATTAGCGCACTGTGATAACACGTTGTATCAATCGATATTAATGCGCACGTTACACAACTGGCTTCGCAACAGTTACAAGCGCGCGTTCTTCGGCTGTGATCACTTTCTTCGCGGCCGCGTTCGCTCTTCTCAACTCGTTTGATCCGGTGTTGTTGTTGTTGTGGTTTGTTTTGTCAATAGCAACGGTGCATGATGAAAAGCACAAATCACACAAGACCTTTGGCAAAATCGTTGCATGGTTCACTGGTACGTCTCTGAATAACTTTTCCAAGAGTTCAGAATAGCGGACGCAATCGCATCTTGTCATTTGGCGTAAACAATATGCAACGTTCCAATTTAGTCACAAAGGAGATAAACTTTCTGGCTGAATCACAAATATAAATCGATAAGTTGTATTTGAATTTTCTATGTACCACTTGTTACTGTTTGATCAACGGTTTTTCGAGTGTCTTTTGTCTAAGATGCGTCTTTGCGCGTTGGAATGCGAATGGAGTTTTACACGTTCTATTCGGTTGAGGCGCGGTTCGTCTACTTGAAGTACATTCGCGGTTGCAACGCGCGCTTGGCGTTGGCCGATCACGTAAAAAGCTAACGAACAAACGCGCGCGGTTATCACGTGACCAGGTATTCCACTATTAAACCCCACTATAACAACCACTCGCTTTTTACCTGCGCGCATCCGCGGCACCCGAGTCGAATACATACAGGTGCGCTAACAGGTGGGAAACGCAAACGAAGCGCAACGATATATAATACATGCAACTTTTCAAGCAACTTTCCATTATCAGTTTCCTCATTTTCTTGAGCTTGCTTTGTCTTCGCACGCGCACAACGAAACCCGAATGAAATTTGGAGATAGAAGCGTTAATTGTGCGTAGGTTGCCTGTTGAATTTCTGGTAAACATCTCCTTGAGTCATCGTAGTGTCATTAAACCGATATTACATGCAATTAAGCATTCATCTTGGCCATTTGGGCATTTTCACTTTGTGCTAATCACCCTCCAAGTCAAATGGCTTTTATTGGCGCCATTTCTTGCTTGCGCGGACTGGTTGCCTATATTGCCAGATATTGAAAATTTCAGTTGACGTTTTCGATTTTTACAAATTTATCTAATATGACGAATAAATATGAATTAATTATTCTCTTTGAGGGTTATTACATGCAAACAGAAGACGGTTGCATGTCTAATTGTTCATGCACTTTACTGAAGAGTCCAGATAAGCGCGTTATCATCGACACGCGCACTTGTTGGGATGCAAAAAGTCTTATCAAAGAACTTAAACGCTACAAGATCAAGCCTAAAGATATCAATTATTGCATTAACACTCATGGGCATGCAAATCATTGCGGTTGCAATTTCCTTTTCACAAATGCTGTTCATATTATGGGCACTAATTGCATTTCAAAGCATGACATCTTCCGTGATCACGATTATGATGCACCCTTCGTAATTGATCCTGCATTAAAGATAATTGCTACACCAGGACATACTGCAGACTCGATAAGTGTGTTATTAACCATTCATCATGGAATTGTTGCTATTGTTGGGGATTTAATAATGAATGAAGAAGACTTGAATGATGAAACTATATGGCGTATGCGGAGCGCAAATCCACAATTGCAAAGGCAAACTCGGGAGAAAATATTAGCAATGGCTGATTTTATCGTTCCTGGCCATGGTAGAATTTTTCTAAACCCCTACAAGAGTGTTATCTATGTCGAAGATGACTTTGATTTGGAGGAAGAAGATCCGAAAGCTAGTGTACTGGATGATGTAGATTCCGATTTGTATAGAATGTCAATGAATAAAGCCACTTAACCTCGGTACTTGTTAATGCTAAAATTTCATAGTTTTGTTGTGATTTAGCTGATAATGGCTACGTGCGAGCTAGAGATACTCTTCACGGGTTATTGCAACCCCGTCGAGAACGGTGTTACTGCAAATTGCACCTGTACTTTTTTAAAAACGGATCAGCATCGGATTATTGTTGATACCTTAACTTCTTGGGATGGAGATATGTTAAAGCAAAAATTAGATGAGTTGAACATTTCTCCAGATGAAATCACCCATTGCATTTGTACCCATGGCCATTCTGACCATGTTGGGTGCAATTATCTATTCAAAAATGCTCTACAATTTGTTGGAAAAAATTCTATATCAAAGGAGCATCTATATTTTGAGCAAGACTTCTCAAAACCCTATGTTATTGATGAGGCCATCAAAATTATTGCTACACCTGGACACACTTCTGAAGACATCACAATACTGGCTAATACTTCAGAGGGTTTAGTGGCAATTACAGGAGACCTATTTGAAAATGAAGAAGACTTGTCTGATGACACTCTGTGGAAATGTAATAGTGAATTCCCAGTACAGCAAACTGAATCAAGGAAACAGATTCAAGAGATAGCTGATTTTATAGTACCAGGGCATGGACCAATGTTTAGGAACAAACAGAAATTATCTTCACAGTTATTTTGATATTGAGAGTTCTCAATAAATAATACCTAATTTTAGATTGTAAGATATCATGAAATTTTTTAGAATAGCATTTCCTAAAACTATTACTTCTAATGTGATAAAATTCAATGATTTTTTGTTTTTATGATAAAAGACACTGAGAATAAATGTTGATTACACATGTTTAAGCTCCACACATATCACACGCCTCCGGATTCTGCAATGAACAAACCATTGCTGCCATATTTTCATCTTCAGATTTATTTACCCCATTTTTCTTGGGTGATAAAATATGTTCAGCTTCCTCCTCTTTTCCATTCTCTTTAACAAGCAATATAGACTTGTCAACTGTAAACTGAATTGGTTTGGCAGCAGGCTTTGTTCGCAAATAATACATTCCAGTCTTTAATCCCTTTTTCCAGCCATAAAAGTGCATTGATGTTAAGACACCATAATTAGGCTTTTCAACATGAATATTTAAACTTTGGCTTTGATCAATAAAAGCACCTCGATCAGCTGCCATATTAAGTATCACCTTCTGTGATATTTCCCATACTGTCTTGTAAATGCTTTTTAAATCATCAGGGATGTTAGGAATATTTTGAATTGACCCGCAATTTGCAATAATTTGATTCTTCATAACATCATCCCATAGATCTCTTTCTGTCAGATCTTTAAGCAGGTGTTGATTCACTATTTGAAATTCGCCAGATAAAACACGACGTGTATAAATATTAGAAGTGTATGGTTCAACAGATTCATTATTTCCCAAAATCTGTGCCGTTGATGCTGTAGGCATCGGGGCTAAGAGAAGAGAGTTACGAATGCCGAATTTTGAGATCTTTTTCTTTAAAGCAGCCCAATCCCAAAGATCAGTTGGAGTCACGTTCCACATGTCATACTGTAGAATGCCCTTGCTTACAGGAGAACCTTCATATGTGGAATAAGGGCCTTCAAGTTCAGCTAATTCACAGCTAGCCTCCAAAGCGCCATAATAGATTGTTTCAAAAATCTGAATATTCAACTGAGCAGCGTCTGGACTATCAAAAGGCATCTTCATCAGAATAAACGCATCTGCAAGTCCCTGCACACCGATGCCAATAGGACGATGCCTATAATTTGATGTTTTCGCTTCGGGTACTGGATAATAATTGACATCAATAATCTTATTCAAATTCTTAGTGACAATTTTAGTAATTGCTTTCAACTTTTCAAAGTCATACATCTTCTTGTCGGCCATCACAAACATGTTCACCGCTATCGAGGCCAAATTGCAGACAGCAATCTCTTCGGGAGATGTGTATTGAATGATCTCGGTACATAAATTAGATGATTTAATAGTTCCTAAATTTTGCTGATTTGATTTTCGGTTGCAAGCATCTTTATATAGCATGTATGGCGTGCCAGTCTCTACTTGAGACATAATGATCTGATACCACAAGTGCTGAGCCTGCACCTGCCTTACGAATTTACCCTCGCGTTCATACTTTTCGTAAAGCTCTTCAAATTCCTCACCCCAGAGGTCGGATAATCCCGGTGACTGATGAGGACACATCAATGTCCACATACCGTTTTGTTCAACACGTTTCATGAACAAATCTGGAATCCACAAGGCATAAAACAATTCACGAGCTCGAAGCTCTTCTTTTCCTGTATTCTTTTTCAAGTTTAGAAAATCGTAGATATCGGCGTGCCACGGTTCTAAATAGATAGCAAATGCGCCTGGTCGTTTATTACCCCCCTGATCAACATAGCGTGCAGTGTTGTTGAAAACGCGAAGCATTGGTACAAGACCATTTGAATGACCATTCGTACCGGCAATGTACGTGCCACTCGCTCTTATATTATGGATATTTACGCCGATTCCTCCAGCTGATTTTGAAATGTACGCACAATTTGAAATGCAACGAAAAATACCTTCAATTGAGTCGCTGGGCATCATCAACAGGAAACATGACGAAAGCTGAGGACGCGGTGTCGCTGCCGAAAATAGCGTTGGCGATGCATGAGTGAAGTATTTTTGGCTCATTAACTCATATGTTTCAATTGCTGCTTTAATATCTTCCCCATGAATTCCCACAGCGACGCGCATTAACATATGCTGTGGACGTTCCACGATCTTGGCGTTGATCCGCAAAAGATAGGAGCGCTCCAATGTTTTAAAGCCAAAATAGTTGTAGGAATAATCGCGATCATAAATAATGCGGGAATTCAAAGCGTCTGCATTTTCCATGATGATTTTATGGTGGTAGTCAGAAATCATAGGACAGTGCTTGCCAACTTTTGCATTCACCATGTTGTACAAATCATCAATTACATCTGTAATGTTTTCATATTAAAACATGATAACAAAGGCAGTTGAGATTAACTATTTACCGCTAAATTGTTTCTTGGTTTCCTTGTGTAAATTTGAAACTGCAATACGTGCAGCTAAAATAGCATAATCTGGATGATCTGTGGTCATCATGGCAGCTGTCTCAGCAGCCAAAGTATCAAGTTCAACAGTTGTAACACCAGGATAAAGACCATTGATGACTTTCAATGTAATGGACAGCTATGATAATAACACAGCGTCAATAACGTTTTATGTTGAAAATGTTTCACTTACAGGATCCACATAGTTTAGGTTTAATCCATAGCATAGCTTCTGTACCCTAGATGTAATCTTATCAAGATGAACCTCCTCCTTTCTTCCGTCTATTTAATTTCAATTGCAAATTAAAGTTTAAACACATTTTTACATAAAGATTAATGAATTTCTTACCGCGCTTCAGAACGAACATCTTGCTCAACACCTTATTCACCATTGTGATAAGAGTAGTTTTCCACAGTCGGAAAATCCAAAACCACAGAATGCAATAGTGGGAGATGTTTACCTGATGATATAACACGCAGTTTTGCACAATAATTACAATACCAGGTAGATTTTCGCAGAATCACAGACTGAATCACACCTGGCCATCGGCAACGTATATGACGATAACTGTAGGTTACAAACGCACCACAATTTGGCGGGAAATTTCCCATGTAAGCACGCCATTGGCTGCTCAATTCTCTATCATGAAATTTTCGCGCTGAAACTGTACGTTTTGAGGTTCGTGACAGATGCGTCCACCTTTTTACGGGCATACGTCTAATTCTATGTTTTGTGTGTAAAAACCTTTGTTTCCTGGAAATTTAGTATATCAGTTTTTTTCCAAAATGATATCTGGGTATGTTACTAAGCTATGTGCAGTGCAAAATCTTCATTTTTCATCCTATTCTTACTAGGTCAGAACCTTCTGAAAACAAAGTTACGATCGAAATTCTCGTCGATAGGAAATGTGATTCGCAGCCCTCAATTCAGTTTGAACGAGGAGACTATAAAGAGAAGGTAATACATGAAGAGTATCAGTATTTGCAACATATTCAGCGTATTTTACAAACTGGCACAAAACGTGGTGATCGTACAGGCGTCGGCACTTATGGAATATTTGGTGCACAAATGCGTTACAGTCTCAAAGATAACATATTTCCATTGCTAACAACAAAACGCGTATTTTGGCGAGGCGTCGTTGAGGAGCTATTGTGGTTTGTCAAGGGTTGCACAAATGCTAAAGTTTTGCAGGAGAAAAACATCCACATTTGGGATGCAAACAGTACCAGATCATTTCTTGATTCTGTGGGGCTGCATGATAATGAAGAGGGTGATCTTGGCCCCATTTATGGCTTTCAGTGGCGACACTATGGAGCTATCTATACTGGCATGAATTCAGATTATACCAACAAGGGTATTGATCAATTGAAGAATGTGATTAACACAATAAAAAATCGTCCGAATGATCGGCGTATCATTATGTGTGCGTGGAATCCTATAGATATTCCACAAATGGCATTGCCTCCATGTCATTGCCTTGTTCAGTTTTATGTGGCAAATGATGAATTGTCCTGCTTGCTGTACCAACGCTCAGCTGATATGGGTCTTGGAGTTCCATTTAACATTGCAAGTTATGCCTTACTTACATACATGATTGCACATGTTACTGGCCTGAAAGTAAGTTAAAGATGTATGCCATTATATGAGTTTGTCATTATCAACAAAACTTCTTTGCAGCCTGGAGAATTTATTCACACACTTGGAGACAGTCATGTCTACACAAATCATGAAGTTGCTTTGCGTGAGCAACTCCAACGCACACCTCGTCCATTTCCGCAATTGTTCATTAAACGACCTATTAGCGACATTGAAGATTTTAAATTAGAAGATTTTGAGTTGGTAGGATATAATCCACATCCAAAAATCAACATGCCAATGGCTGTCTAACACTATCAAAATGTAATCAACACTGCCAAAATGCATCTTCTGGGATGCATGTTTGAACTCGCTTCCTATCATATGTACTTAATAATTTTATACATAGTACTAATAAATAACGGACATAATCTATACATTTATTGTTGAATCCTTTTTCTGATCATATTACCTTTGGTTTGGGACAACTAGAAAACAATTAACAACAAAAATACATATGTCACCAATCTAAAAGTACATGCTGTATTAGCTGTGAGAAACATGCCTGCCCTTAAACAAACTGAATCTAAGATGAGTACTGGCATTGGAATGACCCCCATTCGAAAGGGCAGCAAGCCACCAATCCAATCACCCATGCAGAACACGGCTCCACATCATTGCTATAAATGTATTTTGATGAAACGATTCTGGATGCTCACTGTCAACATGTATGATTTCATGGGCCTTATCGATATTTGCCCTGGAAATACTCTGCATGCAGTCAAGCCCTATGTGAGCTGTAGAAATTAATATTGTGACAATAAACAATCTTTTTACACGTTTAATTTCGTTTGACCTGTCGAACATTTATGTTAATCCTAGCATAATTTAAGTAATTGTTAAAATGTATAAAATCATTATTTACAGTACAATTGGCATCTTGCCATGGCTGCTGTTCAGCTTTAAGGATCCTTGGTACTGCATGATATGACAGTCTGGACTCCTTGCTCATTATGATGATATCTCCACTATGCAGAAACATAGCAGAGGGCTTCTCCTCAGGTGTATGACCACCTATTAAAAATATTGCACTATTTCCAAAACTAAATGAGAACAAAGGTGCTTCAAGATATTGTTCCGAGTGATCTGTGTGTGGAGCAAGTGTTGAATCCAAGTGATAGAAATTAACAATTGCTGCTTCAGGCTCAAAATCTTTGTAGTCTAATACACCTGCAATATCTTTGCACAGAGTAACTAAACTCATAGGTAACTCACTTTTGTTATTGTTGTTATAGACCTTGGTGTCCCAGTCATGATGATAGCCCAGGGTAGACCACCTTAATTTTTTCAAATAATTTGTGTGCCCATCATTTGCATATTGCCAAAAATGAGAATTCTCTGGGATTGGATCATGAAGATCAATGTTTAGTTTATGTGGTTTCTTTGTGTAATTCTCTAGCGATTCTCTAATGTAAAATTGTTGTCCTGATATTGTGAATGGATTTTTGATATAAATTAAACCTGGCTGAGCAGCAAGACTGTACACTTCCCACGTAGAAGGGTCTTGCAATAAAGTATTTGTACATATTCGTTTACCTATGTTAATTCTTGCAACCTTTCAATTGACCACAAATCAGTTTGAGACTAAATATGTGTGAAAATAAATACCTGATTGGA
This sequence comes from Aleochara curtula, assembly GCA_963978815.1. Lineage (NCBI taxonomy): Eukaryota > Metazoa > Arthropoda > Insecta > Coleoptera > Staphylinidae > Aleochara > Aleochara curtula. The sequence continues at coordinate 10,770,837 of OZ022220.1, forward strand.
TGACTCGTTGATCTTCTGTATATCCAGCACTTCTTCGAACGATGGGGGTGGTTTTCTTGATTTATAATACTTAAACCTTTCTTTAAACATTTCACACACCAATGTTTACACTTGCACTAAAAGCAATGAAACATTCTAGGTTATAGTTCATACTGGTACAGACGTTGCTCACTCCATGCTTTGTCGCGATATTCCTGGTTCAAGTTAAAATTACGAGTGTCATTTAAATCATCAAATCAGTTCTTAATTAACGATAATTGAACTAAGCAGACGGTGACATCGCAGATGTGTTAATTGACCACAAACTACTGCAATTCCGGCTCGCAACATGAAAGGTTATGTCGCTCAACGATCCACTGTGCATTTCTTCTACACATGAGAACTTAGTAGGGAGAAATATACGTATGTTTAGTGATAAGGTTTTATCAAAACCACTGCAAAAATGCTTCTTCGGGGCTGTTTTACAATTGTGAAGCATGTCTACCAAAGTGCATCAGCTGTGGAACATCCATGTCTTTTAAATTTCAGTAGGTCATACTCTAAACTTTTAGATTTCTAATACTATTTGATCAGCATGTAGCTTATCTGTTGTTACTTTTTTCAGGGCTTTCAAAACTACAATATGCACCATACTTTTGCAATAAAATTTCTAACAGTACTTACAGAACAGCAGACCATTTAAGATATTTTTGTGATGTTAAAAATCCCTCTGATAAATTGCCAAATGTGAAGGAATTAAAGTTGGAGAAGGGTTTGGAGATCAAAAAGATTAAGATTGAGAATGAAGAGAATCAAACAGCTATAATTGATGTGATTGCACCCCAAATGAGAGATGAAGATGACAAAGTGCCTGAGGCTACTGATGATAATCTGCTAAATAATGTTACAGAGAAGAGTCTTGATAGTGATCTGCAGTCAGCTGCTACCCTGGCTGTTAAAGGCAATGTTGCAGAAACCATAATAAATGAACCTATTAAAAAAATTAAGGATAAAATACTAACACCAAAAAAGGAGGAAATAGTTGAAACAGGTATTCCTAAATCAATTCATAACTATTCATAATAATCAATCAATTTATTAGTTGAAGCAAACCCAGCAACTCCCCAAGCTAAAAAGCGTAAACGCGTGGACTTCACAGCATCTAGTCTTGAAAGAAATTTTATCACACCTGTTCGGGCGATGGCTGATTTCCTGTTAAAACCTTCAGATTTGGAATCGCTTCCAAAGACAAAACGGCGTTCTCCATATGAATCCGAGCCTCCAATCACTGTTTATTGGCGAAAGGATGTTGAAGCAAAAGCTTTGGAAGTTTGGGGATCTCGCGAAAGACTTCTCAAAGAAGTGATAAAGCGAGATATTGAGCGCAAGAAATATCAACAAAATATTTTCACGGTGAAGCGGCGATTACGTGATTATCGTCGTGAAATGGGTAAATTTTCAGAGGTAAACGTTGAAATGGAATCAGGTTTAATGGGCCGCTCTGGCAAAGTTGTACTGATGGCTGTTGGCATGCAAGTTATTCAAATCGTCTAAATCTTAAGCGTTATTAGTAATATCCATTTACTTTTGCAGTAATATGACAAACTTCTTATTCAAACTTGGAGCCTGGATTTTCACTGGTTCTCATTCTCTTTTTTCGGAATGCATTCACTCGTTGGCAGATACCATTAATCAAGTGATACTTGCTTATGGAATACATAAATCCGTTCAAGTTTGTTACACTTAATTGAAATATGATTTTTATAATAATTTGTTTATCAGATTGCAGACTCAACTCATCCTTATGGGTATACAAATATGAAATACGTTGCATCGCTAATTTCCGGTGTGGGTATTTTTTGTGTCGGCACAGGATTATCCGTTTATCATGGTATTTCAGGATTGATTGATCCACAACCTTTGCAAGATATGTTTTGGGTATGTAAAATAAATTTTTGGGAATTTTTAAGTACTAAAACAATTGTATTATCTAGGGCTATTGCATTCTTGGCGGTTCGTTGATTTCCGAGGGGGCAACATGGTACGTTGCGTTCATGTCCATAAGAAAGGGAGCTATGGAGAGTAAAATGTCCATTCGCGATTACAGTATGCAGTAACAATTAATTTATTATGGGGTTTGATTATTGAAATAATTCAAATTCTAGTCTTTCGTGGCCAAGATCCCAGTGTAAATGTTGTACTTCTCGAAGATGCTGCAGCTGTGATTGGAGTGACAGTAGCTGCAACTTGCATGGGAATATCTTCAATGATCAACAGCCCTATCCCGGATGCGATGGGTTCTTTGATAATTGGCGGCATTCTCGGCACAGTTGCATCATTTATTATTTATACAAATGTAGCCGCGTTGGTAGGTCGCTCTATACCGGAAGAAAATCTTGACAAGATCAACTCTGAATTGGAAGCGGATGTGATGATTCGAGCAATTCACGATGTGAAGGGCATTGATATGGGCAACTATTTGGTGCGTTATAAAGCGGAGATGGACTTTGACGGTCGCGAATTGACACGCGCTTATTTGGATAAGCAGGATTTGAATTGTTTATTGGAGGTTTGCCCAATACAAGCACTATCTTTTCATTTTGTTTGCATTACTTATTTATTTGCATTTTAGGAGGTGAGAAAATTCGAAAATATTGATCAATTGGAAGAATTTATGTTAAAACATGGTGAGTGTATTGTTGATATGATGGGCGGCGAAATTGATCGAATTGAAATGAAGTTGAGGAAGAAGCATCCAGAAATACGGCATTGTGATTTGGAGATTCTATAAGAATTTATGTTGAATTTGTATGTATGTACCTATAATATTTAAGAATAATAAATAAATGTCATTCCCAGAATGAAGACGCAAGTTGACTTATTTTTCATGTTATGCGAATTTCGCAATTGCGTGCGTAGTAGAAAAACATAGAGATTTAGCATAGTTGAGTAAACGACTTGGTGGGAATTAAGGTCACCATTATTAAATCGTCAGAAAAATAAATGGTTATCGTATTAGGTCATTGCAAGATTATTGCGAGATGAACCACAAGCATGATCAATTTATTAAGTGCGCACGCGAGCTTTTCATTTGAGTTTGCACAACTAATACAAAATGAAAGCTTGTTTTGTGCTTCTTACTTTACCACTAGTTATTAGTGCGGGTATCGCAGGTGTTTTACTTGGCGAACAAAAGGGAAACGCAGGGCGATGTGATTTCGTATCTGAAGAAAGAGCGTACGTGTGCAAAAACATTGCGGGAAAGTTTCCCGACGTGTTCTATGGCCATTATCAATTAAGATGCGAAGGCTGTAATTTTCCAATATTTCGAAAAGAATTGTTTCCATACAATAATGACCTACTTGCTTTGAATTTAAGCCACAGTTCAATTGCGCGAATTGCTTCGAACGCATTTCACTCATTCTCGGCTATAAGGGATCTTTGGTTGCAGCACAACAATCTGAAGGAGGTGGATGTCAATGCATTCAGTGGATTAAGGCAAGTGTTTGAACTCCACTTGGAACACAATCAACTCACGCAATTGAAACACAAGTTTGCGAATGCCTTCGAAGCTAGCTCTCTATTTCTAAGCCATAATCAATTGCGCGAAATACATGCAAATGTGTTCGAAGGCATTTTAGGCCTGATGAACTTGGATCTATCGCATAATCGCATTGGAACTCTGCATTTGGATTCGTTTGCGCATCTTAAAGGATTGGAGTATCTGAATTTGAACGACAACGAATTGTGCGCACTGCCACTGGGAGTTTTCCGGCATTTGACGCTTTTAAAGGAGTTGAATTTGTCCGAGAATCGCTTTAAAAAGTTCCAAACTGGTAGCTTTTCCGGCTTGATTAATTTGTTTGCTTTAAACATTTCGCATAACGCATTGAATGACATTGCGCCAATATGGTTGACACCGATTGATCAACTCACAGTTTTAGATATCTCAGCGACAACGATTGATTATCTGGATGTGATGGAATTGCAATCAAGTGCTCCCTTCTTGAAGAGAATTGCATTGAGTGATAATACATGGAGTTGTCGCAATTTGGAAAATATTGTGCGCTTGTTGCGCTCGAAAAATATTGCCGTTAGTGAACACGATCGCTATGAACTAACGAATATTAAAGGAATTGCATGTGCTGAAAGCTTTATAACCGAAGAACGTGTACCCTTCAGTGTATTCTTAAAATATGTAATGAAACAAACACAGCAGTATAATGGAGTTTGCTGATTTTGCACATTTTTGCAAACGTGACTTCAAAATACCAGAGCAGCGAGTTGCATATCGTCCAAAGCGCAACATTAAGATTCAAACTTTTTGTGTTCTTTTAAATTTATTTTAAGTGCTTGCTGATAAATAAAATCATTTTAAGTTATTAGAATTTGTATTTTGCGATTATTAATTCTCAAATTAAGTATGTGCCGCACACTTGGAATGAGTTGCTTGTCGGCAGAAATGTTGGAACGCGCGCGGTCGTACAAGAAGCGCGCACGTTGATTGAAATTAATAATCGATGACTTGAATGTGTAAATATTTGGATTTTCAGTTATAGGGTTGCTCAGTTGGAAGTCTCGATAAATGGATGAATGAAGAATGAAGACTACCTTAGCTTCGAGTCTTTGAATCTTGAGGAAGAACTATGTACTGTTTGCTTTGCGCTAAAGTCGTCAGCGTTTGCATTTTATGACTTGTTTGCGTTTTTTTAGCAATGTTCACGTTGGATGTGATTGATGCGGAAAAAGACGAATGCAGATGTAATAAGTAAAAGGCCATTGAATTGATGGCAGTTTAAGCACGAGATGCAAAATGCTTGAGCGAATGAAATTGGCTGGGGCCCTAATTGCACTCAGCGTGCAATAATCGTTCGCGACGAGGCAATAATATGATAACTTTGATAACTGTGCATGCACGAGGAGAAGCGCTTGAAGTATGCACGAGAAGAACGCAAGAACAAGAACGCTGCACTTAAGTACATGTCGTTACATAATCTTACATTACATTTCATTAGATTACAAGTGCACTGCGCCAGACATTGCAGAGCGACGATGACACTTAGCGTTCCTTCTCACGAGAAGAAAACGTTGTGCTTTTCCACTGAAAGCACCTAAGTGTACCGCAATGGATTAATGGAATATTGAGAAACTTCAATAATGCTGCAGTAATCTATTTCACATTTTTGAACTAAAATTTGGTTAGTGACCAGTCTATTTTGAAATTGTGTTCCTGTAAGCGCAAATCTTAAAGTTTGGGAATGTAAATATAACTGACTACCTATTAAATTTAGAAATAACATTTTAAACATGCATAAAACGCACGTATATTTGATTTAGCTAATATGTAAAAAGTTGTTCGTCCTTATAAAATATGCGAAGAATACTTTGGTCTTTGAAGCAAGAAGTCGAGTGTGTTTTGTCAGATCTCGAGTCACACGAGCAGATCATTGCTTTTTTCCGCTCTGGCCGTCGTTTTTGGAAGAAGGATGATTAGGAGAACATCATTCTTGTCATGGCTGTCGGCTAACAGCTAAAACAGCGCGCGAACGTTGTATGCAAACGAGAGATCAAGATGTTTGAGTGATGCGCAAGGCGCACGAAGACGACGCCGACGCCAAGGAAGCAGGACGAGAAAACTAGCTTTGTACTAACGCGCGCGCGAAATGTGCTCGAACAAATGAGATTCATTTTAGATATGCAAATGCAGCCGCCAACTTAAGGAGTTGCGGCACATACATTCGGTGCGCATGCCGGGGGCGGCTGATGTGTGCGACGATATGCCAGCCATAATGTGCAATCGCTGCTGCGGATGGGAAGGCGTCGAAAGAATACGAAAGAATGACGCAATTGAGACACGAAGCGCCATCAAATAATATATAAGCAACACCAGCCAACCAGCCAGTGCTAAACCAGCAAAGTTTATTCAACAAATTATTATGTTATCAAATATTTTAGTGGTTTCCTTTTTTCCACTTTTGGTGATATTTGCTCGAATTAGTCGGACGTCTGGGGCACAAACCAAAGAAGGAAACGGATGTAGGAAACATTTAAGAAATTTAAACGCACGTACCGATGCAAAGTTGCGGCGTGCGGTCCCGCTGGGTACGAGCTTGATGGATAGGGGACTGTCTTTAAGGCTCAATTTAAATGCATTCCTCGGCGTGTGCCATCGACGACGACGACGACGACGACGACGAGACGTTGTCATTGTCGCAAACGGCGCGACGCCGACGCACACACCGGCCTATTCCTCCCGGGAGCAGGCAGAGATAGCACTTACTCAACCCGACCATTGAGAAACATTGAGAAATTAAGACGTGCGGATTATATCAGTGCGCGTTTGCTTTTTTGATAAATCGCTTCGCATAAATTTTCCGCGCAATTTTTCATAAGACGCACACGCGCGTTAAACGCTGCGAGTGGAAGGGCGAGCGTAACATGGCATTCAATGAATGGAAGCGAAACGCCAAGGAAGGACAAAGCATGAGGGTTAAATGCTCCTTCTTTTATAATTTCGTCCTCTTCGCCTCCTACTTATTTTATTCCTCTTCTTCCTTTATTATATCTTCTTTGTTATTGCTTCTCCTTCTTGCTGGCAATCCGTTTACGCTCCAGGCGTTACTCCCCAATCTGTCTCGGTGCTTGAACCCCTTTATCCTTGACGTAGTAAAATTTCAAGGGAATTTTTACAAAAGCACAGAAAATTCGAGTGACGCATATTTTAACTTGTGACTAATACTTTTGATTTGATTTCGCGTAATTACTAATAAACCGCAACGAAATACGCAATCTAAACTTAATGAACGGTTTATAAAAACGCCCCGAGACATGTACAATTAATCATAATTAGCAATTACATTAATCACATCTTGGTATTCAGTCGTGTATAGTGTTGTTTTCTCAAAATGAAGTTCAATTTCTGTTTCACGATAATTTGCCTGATATTAATCCAGTCTTGGGCATATTCGGTGGTAACTACCAAGAAAGACAAGAGCCCAATCGCATGGGGTTTTCCCACATCAGGTGGCCTTCGCTACTGCCTACCTGGCTTCATCTTCGTGGCAGGAAAGTGCAGACAATTAGTGGTCTACAAGAGAAGACAAGTCGGCAATTTCCTTCATTCGAGACAGAGTCAAAGCATGCGCAACTAAAATTTTGCCTTGCCTATAAATAAGTGTAATATTTGTATGTGTGACTCTTTTAACCTTTGGAAGTAACAGTGATATTATATATTAATTCATTGATCGCTACGCAAACATTAATACTGGTTACATTCGCTTCATTTCAATCTACTGCATTAAGCCATACTTAATAACTATTTTTATAAAATGTTTAACAAACGCAGTGCTTTTATTCTGCTTAGTGTCGCGCTTCTTTTAAACGGTTTCTTGATTACGCCAGCCGAAGCCGGTGTTAAAAAGTTGATCAAAGATACAATCAGTAAAGTGAAAGGATTTTTTGCTTGTGACAGCCATGAAACTGAGGATGAACATTTGGCTGCTGGGGATGACGATACTGGTAATTATTTATAATTTTTATATTTAAAATAAGGGATTGTAAATATGGAATTTTTTTAGTTGCAACAACCTTAAGTAATTTACCTGTTGTTCAAAAGACAACTGCATCATCAGTGAATAACAAAAATGTCAATGAAGCACCCGAAATCGATTTACGCCAAGGTGAAGGAGTTGATGAAATTGATCCAAGCCAAATAACATTCGAATCCAGAATACTTGTAGACGTTCCAAGAAATTGCCCAGAGGGAACGCGTCTTGCGCATGATAATAAATGCAGGCCGCTTTTTTAAATTATGAAGTATTTTATAAAACGTTGAAATGTAAATAAATACTTAGTTACTCGCTGGAGTAAGTTGGTAAATACTTGAATGTGTAAATGTTGTAGGAGTAAATCTATTCCGTCGAATTAAATCTTGTTTATTCAACTGACCTCTGCACTTGGCTTATTATGATGATGCGCGATCATCAGCTCGTTTGCGCATTTATTAAAAGTGTTCAAAGCATTTGCAGCCTTTATTAGCGTGAGGTCGCCAACTTTAATCTTTCACCAAGCGCTCAGTTGCCTTCGATAAACGCAAATAAACATTTCTTCGACTTGGCAAAATGGTATCGCATTCAGTGACGAGTTTACTAGTTTTAGTTAGTTTAATTGTATCTACAATATCAACAAATGAGGATTTTGTTTACCCTGACGAATATAAAAAATTGGTAACTGGTGAAACATCAAGTGAAGAAGAAACTTCAAAAATGGAATTCAAAACAGGTAATATTTAAACGAGGTAAGTAATGAAATTGCGTAAGAAATATATTGAATAATTTTCAGAAATTGATTTGAATACACGTAGTTTAATCAATACTGATTGCAATCGAGGCTACGCAAAAATTGGAGGACGTTGTCGGAAAGTCAGTCATGTTTAAGAATTTTTGCGAGTCGACTAAATGGCATAAATAAAAGATAAGAAAATAAGTCATTATGTTTAGTTCATTGTACTGGCAGTGCGCGCCTCAGAATTGGAACGATTGATAACCTTTCTGCAGAACGTGCTGAGAACTTTCGGGTGACATTTCAAAGTGCGAACAATTCCTCCTCAGTGCGAGTCGAAATGGCAAGTGTTCGAAGCGCATCTTTCTGCGTGCTGCTTTGTTTTTTTGTATTGGCCGAGGGGCAGTATCGACTACCCTTACCGTATTACAATCCACCGCAACGTTATCCTCCAATGCACGGATGGCATCAGAATTATCCATACGTCTCATATTTGCCCAGACCGTATATGGGAATACAGCAGAATTATGGTCGATATGGTGATCCTTACGCTCATATTCCAACCGAAATTATAGATTTAGATGAGAATTCCGTACGTGGCTCGTTTACGACTAGTGCTCCAATTGTGAAATATCAAACCAGAGAAGAGCAAATGCAAGAGCAAATTAGACAGAGACACGAACAATTACGTCTACAGAGGGAACAATTACAATTGGAGGAGGACCTATTAAGAAAACATCAGGAAGAATTAAATCGGAGAACTGAAGAATTAAAGCAATATAGGAATACGGAGGAAGAGAGAATTGTAGAAAGACCACAACGACAAGAAACACCTCAGTATCATGTTGAAATCGTGACTTCGAAGCCTCTAAGTTCTTATATTGTGGAACACAGTAATAATAATACAAAAATAACAGCTAATCCATCAGGACTGCATATCCTTGAGAATCGTCCGATTACCACGAATGTTCGAAAAGTCTTTACGAACGACGGCTCGAAGAAGACTTCGCAAGTGTACACGATAAACCTTGTTAATGGGGTTGAAGTCACCACCACTGAAGACCCCAACGCAATTGCTACGCCTGATAATGATGAAAACAATGTGGAAGAAGATCTTGAGGAGAATGTACACAATGAGGATGAAGAGGAAGCAAAACCAGAAGATGTTGTAAAATGGCCTTCGTTCTTTTAATTCTCCGAGTACGGTTGAATAGTTCTACTCAAACAACTTTAGTTTCTGTTTATTTCTGGTTAGCACATTATTATAATATTTAGTTATGCTAATTGCTTCAACTTTGTAAACTATGTGCAAATGTACCTAATAATAATATTTCGTGGAATGTTTGCATTTATGACGTGTTTCCTGCATTTTTCAAATTCCAAAATATTATTATTTTAACTCGCTTCTTGTCATTTGTGTATTTTACACGCAAAATGTTTACCAATACAGCCGTGTTGTTGATTTTAATAATCTGTTTACACTCAGGGAGTTTACATCCAAGAAATGTAAAAAATGAATCTGAAGAAGAATGTTCCTTCGAAATATTCAACGAAACATGCGCGAAGAAAGTCAATAGAAGAGGAATGATAATAATTTGTGAAGGTTTATGTATTTGCAATGGAATTGAACAAGTTGAAAAGCGAGCATTCTGTGGCGATTCCATTCTACGACTTGATAAAACATGCGACGAACAAATGGCTGGACAAGTGTTTATTGATACACCAAAACAATGTCCCCCTCATCATGTCTTGGATGTTAATGGAGAATGCATTCGAGTATTTAATATTAATTAATTATTTTTAAATTTTGTTAATGAATAATTGTAATGGAAGGTTAATTTGTTTGGTAACAAGAAGCTGAGTCAACAAAGTTGGTGGCTTTGAGAGAAAAACAATAAAATACACGTAGCGAGAGATAAGATTTTGACTTGTAGATCGCAAAAATTCAAGTAGATTTGTACTTTATTATCAGGCTTGTATCTAATGTAATTTTAGGAGCGGTATCATTTACTAAGTGTTCATTTGTTATCGAGCAATAATATCACGTAATAGGTGTGAGTATTCAAAGTGGAAATTGGTTTAAAATGTGATTTTTTTGTAGTTGCAGCACACGTATAAAATGCAAAAAGTTAATTGGCAAGTATGCTTCTTGCTGTTGTGTATTCTATCGATTGCGTACACTGCGAATGGAGAATGGGTGAGCATAACACAGACTTTAATTCGACTAAAGGCGAAAGTTGCGCATTTAGCCTCAGTTATGACTTGCCCTCAAGGAAAAATCCTGGACGTAAAGGGTGATTGTAGACGTGTGTTTGCCCGACGACTCAATTGAATCTCGTTATAATTCCGATACATTAAGAAAACATAAAACTGTAGGTGAGTGTATAAGTTTTAAAATGATTTTAATTAATTACTTAATTAAAATTACTGAAATGGTAATTAATTAATTAATTACCTTTTCAATACGCGAAACTAAAGAAACTAGCTTTTCATTATTAAATGACGCATATTTATATGGTTTATTTAAGTGCTTGGAATAATACGAAACGCGTAACATTGAGATAAGCAAATGAATCTACGATTTGTTAAGAAAGTAAACATTTATAAGCCATCTCCTCTGCTTTCTTTTCAGTATCACGTAGTAAAGGTGTAGTCAAATCCTACATTGCTTACTAACCTGTACGAAAACGTCATAATTGTTGCACAATATTAAAGAAGTATAAATCTAAGCAATGCAGGTCAAATTGGTGATGATTGCAATGGTGGCATTGATAGCAGTATTGTGCAATGGCCAGCCTGATGTCGAAGAAGATGTATCTGTTGAGCTGGTTAATGATCTGCTTCAAGCCTTTAAACGTCTGATTGACTACATGCAGCAGAAGAAAAGCCCTCCAGAGCCGATGAGACGCAACCTTGCAAAGGTGGGTTGCAAAAATTGCAGATACAGAACAGCATCTGGTAAATGTGTGATTATACGCGATTGCATCGAAAGTTAAGTCAATCACGAGCGAATTTTTTTAATTTGATTGTTATAGTTTGAGAACTGTTAACAGAAATAACGCGAAGAAAAAGTACTCTCTTTTGATTTAAATCAATGAGGATATTAAGAACATATCATGCTGAAAATGAGCATATATTTATTTTCAGGATAAATAAACTGAAATTTGCTTAATTAAAATATTACAATATTTTTTCCCCTATATTATGTCTAATTTTCGGTTTTGAAAACTGAGATAAAAAGTATTGACCATGTGAATAACCAATCATAAAATTTAAAATTAGATTATTATTAAAATTTTGTTTAAATTGTCAATTTATTTTTTGTACTCGAAACTACACACCAAAAAAGTTAATTGGCGAACATGCTTCTTGCTGCTGTTTATTTTATCGATTGCTTGCAGTGCGAATAGAAAATTGGTGAGCATAGTAGAAACTTTAATTATAACTTGTCATTTTTTTAGGAAAAGTGATTAGTGACGATGCACGTGTTTATCCACGCTGCATTGACTAAATGCAAAATGATGTTGTAATTAATGACGCAATAAATGAATCATTGATCGGATTTTTCATTGCGAAACCAAATTTCATGTTTCAATATGAAATTGAGCCTAGTTTATTGTATATTTTCAGTGCTTGTAATTGTCAAAATTAGCATCATTACGATAAGTAAATGAATCGACAATTTGTTAAGGAAATATAAGGCATAGTGTGTGACCCTCTCAGTATCAGATGTTGAAGGTAGATTTAAACTACATCTACATATATTAAAAACCCAACTAATAAATATAACACAAAGCCATGCATTTGAAATTTGTGTTGATTTTAATAGCAGCAATAGTTGCATTATTATGCATTGAAGAGGCTCACCAATTTGAAATATCCCTTGATACGCCACATAACATAGCGGACGACATACTTGATTTCGTTGACGACCTACTTCATCGTAAGCATCACAATAGGCGCAAGAGCCACACACCATGTAAACCATGTGAAGTCAAGACAATTTCTGGTGAATGTATTCGCTTATCACATTGCGGTATGGTACGCAGATTATCTCTAAGAAAGATACATAAATGAGAAGAGAAACATGCGACAATTCGATATATTACTTTTAATTAAATCATTATTATAATTATTTGTATTCAACGGTATTTGAATTGTTTGCCAATGAGATAATAAACTTATATGATTTATTCTAAAATTTACTGTGGTTTGGTATTAGACATTTATCTGATATTTTTTTGGAATATGATATTCTGTGACTACGTTAATTCTGTATCCTTAACATAATTCTGTATGTTAAGGATTATTCTCATAATTCCAGAAATGTAATTAACCTAACGATAACTGAAACACTGATCGATTTTTTGATTATGAAGTAAAAATCCATGTTTCGTTACTAAATCATTCATAACTGGAAAATCGGCATCATCATGATAAGTAAATGATTTTTCATTTTGTTCCGGATACCAAATACTTATAAACCATGGGCTCTGACTACTTCTCAGAACAACTTGGTGAAGCCATAGTATTGTTGCAAAGAAAGAAAGAAAAAAGTAAGAAATGCAGTTAAAATTTGTATTCGTTTTAATAGCAGTAATAATTGCAATATTTTGCATTAATGAAACTCAACAATTCATATTCAAGTCATCCCCTGAAGTTGCTGAAGATTTACATGATTTCTTTGACACGCTATTTTATGGTCGTCGTTCAAGATCATTCCATCATCCCGATTGCAAACCTTGCCATTTCAAATCAAAGAATGGCGAATGCATTCGTCTACGTCGTTGTATTCCTTATTAATTAAATACAAGTCGCGTCTAAATTTAGTTAATTAGATAGTTGTGCGTGGTTTTGCTTTTTATCAAGAATTAAAATGTCGCTGGTTATCGCGTTTTGGTCACGTTATCGTCATAGTCAAACACAGCGTGTGATACTCTTACTGTCGAAAAATGTTTGCGTTCGTATTCCAACTAAACAAACAACATTGCGCGAGAGATATTTCAATTGCTACAAAATAATGAAGAATACTTGCTCTAAATTGTGCTGCTTCGTTGTTCTTTTGCTCTTTGTCACTGAGCATTTGATCGGGGTGCACGGTGGTGTCGCGTACAGGAGTGCAGGGAATAATATCAATCCGGCAACAGGAAAATGGTGGAGTATTGATGAAAAGATGCGCACATTGAAAGTACGACCTGCTCATTTGGCAAATATAAATACGTGCGCAAATGGCAAAGTCCAGGACGCGAAAGGAAAGTGCAGACGAACATTTCGTCGACACTAAATTCGAACATCAAATGATTGTAAGAATTTCTTTTTTTAAACTCATTTGTGCTAATTGCGTATGTTTTGTAGGTATGCCAAGAAGGAGAGGAAAAGAGGACAAATGGAAATGCCACTTTTACTTAAGTTATTCTTATTTATATTCGACAGTATTTGAATCATTAGTTATTTTATTTATTCTAAATTTCAATGTGAAGATACTGAGTATTAAACCAGTTTGCACTAGCACAGTCTTAATAAAACTAAATGCGATTAAAACTTGTTTATTATTTACTTTAAACACTGTCCGACTAATCATTTCGTTTCCAGAAATAATCAATGCAAGATTAGTGTACCAGCAATTAGTTTATTAGCAGTCAATTATTTGATGTGTTCAAACACGTCCTGAAATAAATCATAATTTTGCAAATTTAGTTGTAGGTACATTAATGTTATTTAATTGAGATATTTATTAAATTTATTTCTTTGAGGATATTTTAGAAAACCAAAAAATTGGGAATCGTCATGGAATATCCAAGTGATCCCTTTAATTTGCGATGATACACTTTTATGGTTGTTACGCAATTAATGAGCGTCAGAAAACATGTAATTAAAATAAAATTGAAGATAATCACGCTCCTTATATCGCTATTTAGAATTGCAAATTATGATGCTTCATCGATTTTGTTTCCCCATTAATCATTCAAGCGCTGGAGGCAAACCAAACTCGTTAAGCAACATTTCAAAGAAGGCTGAGTAAATCATCATGAATTTCTGCGTATTTATTTCGCTTCTCTGCAGTGTTCTTCTTCTTGGTGTGATTCTTGTAAGTGGTCAAACTACTCCTTCAGTGCCCATTGCAACTCCGACTCGCAAAATAGCAGCACGATTGATTGGGAATATGAACTGTCGTTCTGGCTATCAATTTGTTGCTGGACGTTGTCGTGAAATTAAACAGTAGGTAAGACATAATAATTGTTAACTTTTCAATGATTTTCTAATGGATTCATTTTTAGATTTTAACTATTACTTACTTTGTTGATTGGTTACATTAATTATAAACTAATTAAATAATGAAGTTCAATTGGAATGCATTGGTGTACTTACTACTTATTCAGTTGATGTGTTTCTCAAGGCTAAGTGAAGCAGCTCCAGGAGGAAATAGTACAACAAAAGTTATAAGCCGTGAGAAATCGGATCTTGCAAATATCGTACAAGTAAAATTACGTGAATGTCCTGATGGCCAGCAGTTTATCGCAGGCCGCTGTCGACGTGTCATGAAGCAGGTATTCCAATTAGCTACAACTGTAATCAGTACTTAATTTTTTTTCATTATTTCAGACTTAGGCAACGTTGACACATCGCTCAATAATCTCTAAAGTCAATACGTTAAAATCATTTTATCATTTGTCAACAAGTCAGGACGTCTATTTATATTCAGCTTCATACAAGTAAAGTTGTCTGTAATAAGAAAATTTATAACTCTCAATTTTTTATTTAAATTACTACCAAGAAAATCACAATGAAAGTTGGATTCCTTGTGCATATTTTACTACTTGTCATCGCTACATTTGTATCATCTGCAAGCGTAAGATCAACAGGTGAATGGATAAAAGTCGATCGTTCTTCAAAACCAAGTAAGGCAAGCGTAATCAATGTTCCACATCGAGAATGTCCAAACAATCGCAAATTTATTGCAGGCAAATGTCGAAGAATTATAACGTAAGCTGATAAACTAATAGTCAAATGTTTATAGACTTAGATACAAGTAGAAATCAATTTTTACGTGTTTTAAATCTTTGTACACGCATTAATCATTTATTAACGAAACTAAACATGTATTTTATCATGTTTGATAAATAATAATTATAATTGACAAGCTGGTGATAACACAAATGACCTTAATTTACTTTTTGACGTCATGCGCACTGCACAAAATAGATTAATACTAATTAAATTGTTTAATTAAATTAGCTCGATGAAGTTGAGTAACAAACAACGCACGAGTTATTACCCGTAAAAGTGTCATAGAATAGTAAATTATGGTATAACGTATTTTTCAAGAAATAAAGACAAAACAGCATTGTGAATTGTATACTTACTAATTATTAACATGTGATTTTTTTCGACTTGAGTGATTTGTGAATAGTTGATAACGTATGCACTAAATGCGCTGAAAATATGTGTTGTTATTTGTGGTGAAAATGCTGTTCGAAATACGACGCAATTCGGCAATTTGTGCCATGATTCTTCTTGGCATTATCCTTATAACCGAGACAACAATTCCATTTCCATTGGGTCGACCACCAACACAAAATATTACAACTAAAGTTGAAACAACTACAATACCAACAACACCAGCTGGAAATTGGACAGGAAAAGATGATCGTAAAAGTAAGTATATTATTAACATAATTTGCTATTCATAGTGTCATTTAATAACTGTGTAAATTGATTTTGTTTTAGTTATAACTGGTCAATGCGCCGCTGGCTATGTCGCACTTGGAGATCGATGTTTTAAAATTAACAACTAATTAATGATAATAGGTTTAATTAGTGTTGGTTGGTTATGAATTGAAATAAAAATGAATAGATTCAAGCAAGTTGAGTTAAACACCGAAGAGTATTTGGTGAGTTCATTCTTCATTCGAATGGATTTTGGTTGATGGTTAGGAAATGAATGCTGGACAACCAACTCGTTTATACAATGATGAAGAGCACAGCGTTGAAATATTAAATCAGAGTTTGCCCGGGTTATGTTTGTTCCTTGTTTTCGACTAGCGCAACAAACAATAAACGAGAACGTATAAATTCAATATCAATTCAAGCGCTGCCGGACGCACCGTCGACCGGCCACTCAAAGAGATCGAATGAATCATATTTTATTAATAAACGGACGCGTTCGGTGTCAAACGGAGCGAAACGCACATGAATTCAATTCATTTATACACGGTATTCTTCGGTGATATAATGGCCAAAGCTAATTAAATGCGATATTTGTATCATTTCGTTGAACATGCGGTATTCAAATGGCCATTCATCATCAACACCAATCTAATTATCCTTTTTGCATGGACACTCGGTATTTATTGCGATGCGATGTGATGCTGGCTGTTGATCCTTTCACAAGTTGGCTACACATGTAAATCATTAACGCATTTGATGTCCTGGCCATTCAATGGAGGCCTCAAATTATTATTCAATAAAGTTGACACTTTGCGTTTTAATTTCCTGCGTAAATGGAGATTTATTTGTTTATGTTTTCCGCGCATAATGGTAATATTTCTGCGCGAAAAGATAAAGTAAGTTATCATATAGCTTCCGTTTATTTTCGTGTGGAAATAACATAAGTTTTAATACTTTCCAGCATTTTAACTTATCCCATTTTGTAGCTATCTCACCCCCTCGGTTGCTGGTTTGCTTGAAGTGTGTGTATGCGAGGTAGGTGAAGATGTTGTATCGTTGAACATTTATTTGAGTTTGGCTTCGTGGCGTTTGCAGCACCCTCGAAAGACACATAACTTCCATTCGGCGATGACTCAAATTTACTGCGCTGCTAAGATTTGCCCGGAAACGAGGCGCCAGCAAACGCTACGCGAAATATCAGGACGAAGAAGAAAAACTCATAGCACCACAACTACGAGGAGGACGTCGACGACCACGACGACCAGCGCGCAAAAAGAAGAGAAAAACACATTGTTTTATTTGAACTTGGGGAATTTTGCGTCGACTTGCTGTAATTACTTCACTCCACCGCTGGCGCGCTCAATTTTCCTCTTGCTGCTCTTGCCGATTTTCTTTTTCGTTTGTATTTATTTCGCGTTCGTTCGAGTTTTTCTCTTCTTTCCTACTCGTTGGTTTCTTTTTTTGACTTTTTTGCAGTTTCATTGCGCACTTTCAATTCCGCAAGAAGATGATAAGCCAATGCCAACTCGCAGCTTTTGAAGAAGGTCTGCGAATCCCACGAGGCCGCATGAAACAACAAGTAAGCAAAGAAAAACGAGAACGAGATTGGGAAATAATTTTAAATAACTTTTAGCAATCAATGCCACAACTTTAAGAATGTAACTTTTACTTTGGGTCAAATCAGGATTAAGTACACATGGCTGCATTAATAATCGCATATACACAAGGTATGGAGGAGACGCTGAAAAAAAGGCAGATACAAACAAAAACAAAACGAAATAAGGTGAATAAAAGAAGCGCAAAAGCTTATCAGTTATTTCATCAGCGTCGCGACGTAAGTTACGGCGTCTTCGTTTCTTATTTGTTCTGATTAGGTGGGCATTTACTTAGTGGACAGCCGGATAGCGTGAGTGCCACTGCTTTGCGGTCTGGGCGTTCGCCTGAAGACGCCTGAAATGTCTTCGCAGACGCAGTCCCGGTGACGTTAAGTGTGAATTATGACGGCAGGGTAAACGGGAGTTATCTGTTGTCCCTGCAGCCCGTCTGTCGTCTCCTGCGTTTCTCTAAGGATAAGGATAAACAATACCTAATCGTAGTAAGACTTTACCGGTTTCGCCTTTTGCTCCCTCGCAAACTCCTTGTTGACTGCTGAGTAACCAGAAAGGATTACGTTTGCGCCATAGATATATTCTAATCATAATAGTTATAAATCGGTGTCCTGATTGAAATAATTTTTTGTTTGGTCGTGGGCAAATACATTTTTGCCAAAGAAGATCGTGGGAAATGTTTACTTGGAAAATAAACAAATATTCACACAAGCCAAGGGTGAAAGATGATGATAAATATTAGAATAAACATTTGAAGGATACGAAATTCGTATTAGAAAGAAAATCTTAAGAGCATCCAATTCAGAACGAAGAGATTTCGAGGATAACAAGCGAGCGTGGGATAAGACGTAAAAATAGTGAAAATATTTAATTTTCCTTGTGAGATATTGCATTGCTTTCCAACGTGAATTTTTCCTCATCTCTTAGGGTGGATAGGTATATGTGTGTATTTCTGTGCTCCTCCACCATATATCAGGATTATGCTCCTATGGTCCTTATATTTATCGTCCGGGAAAAATTCTAGCAGTTAACACATGTTCAAACACTTGGATTATAACGCATGCATCATCTTTTCATTTTTATTGGGCTTCTTATCCACGTTTTATTTTTTTGCAGCGCATATTTTCATACACGAGAGTTTCCTCGTGTTTTCTTTGCGTATTTGCTTTGGCAGTTTTGCTTTTACTTACCTCTCGTAAAAATCAAACAGTCACTAAACTTTATATTTGCGCTGAAAGTGTTGTCGGCGTGTGAAAGAAGATTGCACGTAAATTTGCATAAAAACACAATAGTAAGCGTTTTCTTTATTTTCTTATCTTTCATTTGATTCGTTTATGTTATAGGTATGTATAAGATAATGCTCACTTACTTAGTTTATTTCATACGCCCTCCTCATTATCATGTATTAACCCTAATTATATGATACTTATGCTTAATAATTATCCTGATGTTATTTCTTAGATTATCCCCTATTTTGCTTATCCTACGGAATGCGCATTCATGAGTATGAAGTATTATGATATTTGTACATTTGATATCCATCTACAAACATTATTATTACATGATTCATTGTCATTTTATTACTTTATTACACAAATTTAACATTTCTCTTTGTCTCTCACGTCTGCGAAAATTTGCTCATTACTTACGTCTCCACTTATTTAATTATTTATATGATCGCAATATAACATTTATCATTTGTGATTTGTTTTTCTTTTGATATTTTTATCTACACGTGAGTGACTAGCAAGTAAACAATTCATTCTACTATTAATACATATTAACAATTATTTATTTCTAATGAAAGCATCACGTCTTCAGCTCTGAGAAATGCCTAAAGTATTGTAAAAATTTACATTGTGTGTCTTATTCATTTTACGCTCCACTCAGCATGGTACTCAACAATTTTGAAACTTTTGGCGCCACCTAGTAGAAAAATTACATAGGTGGTCGGTAAAGTCGTCGCGCAATTTTACTATCGCGTTTCCCGCGTAAACCGTTCACCAGCAAGCAATGCGTAACCTTCAAGTGTAGTGTGTGGTGAAGCAGTGCAGATTTTTATTGTGGGTATAATTATTGAAGATTATCAATTGGTAATGGCTCTAAAGCTAGTAGAATGGACCATCAGACTGGATATAGCTCAGGTTAGTGTGGATTTTTATACATTTGCTTTGTGTACCTTGTATTTGTGTGTTGATTGCGACCGGTAAGTGCACGGCTTATATGCGCATAGTGTACATTGCAAGTTACTATACACGTAAGTGTCCTCTGATAAGCCGCAGAGGAGAAAACGACGAACATGATATTGTTGCGCTATTCGTTCAATGTTCATTGGAAATACAACATACATACAACGTGTGGAGATTAGCAATTATAAGGTATGATAGAAAACTTGGCATTTATGTAGGTAGCATTAATGCATTATGATATGTTTTAGTAAACCGTGCCCAGCACAAGTGGGCTGTTTATTGTATTTAATGATCAATTTTGATTTGTTCTGCGAATGCATCAACTATCAATGCATATACACCAAGGGAGAAGTACGTACATAATTACATTGCGCGCTGTGTGCACAGCTGACTGATAGCTTGATACATTTGGTTCTGCGGATGATATGGTGATTCAGATATGGATTGAGTATCCTAATTAGTTACACGTCTTTTTCACCTTCATGGTAGTAATCTCACAGCATTGCCAATCAATGTTGCTTCCAGCTGTTCGCCTTGTAGTGAACGTCTCTGTACATGCTGGGGCACACTTTACCATTCTGAAAAAGACATTACATTGTTAACGTGCGGCTTATTCATTAACGTTTAATAGCATAACGAATATGCTGTGCGTATTAGAAGTCAAGGTCTTGCGCAAAATGGCACTTTGAAATACAAATTTGATAACAGTAAATGTGAGCAGAGGGTGCTGAAAACCAATCTCATGAATACATGAAACAATATAATAAGATAAAAGGCCAATTGAACGGCGGACTGATTTGTTGATTGGAATAGTAATGCGAATCCGATGCGGTATTTAGCCTTTTGTGATTGTCCTGGTTGTGCTGCCGCTCGGCTGTTAATGCCTTAATGGCTGTCATTGGATGTCATTGATATGATAATGCGGGCGGCGTATCAATGGCAATAGCTTGTTCACGCGTCGAGTGCCTCTTTGCGCTCAAGTGCCACCGCACACTTCCATGCTCGCATTTGTTTGCGTTTGCATTATGCGTTTGTAATGTGTGTTCGATGTACGCGTACGCTTTCTCCGGTTAAATACCAGCAGCAGCGTTGGCAGCAACTCGTCCCCAGCATTTATCGCTGCTTTGCAATGCGCCGCCCCTCGTCGTGCGACAGTTTGCGGATTATTATCGATGTTGTTTGGACAGTCAGTGTTGTTTGTCGATGAGAGGCGGCTATCAATCGACAGATTTGCCACATTCACGCAGCGTATTTGCATTCACTTGTGCGCTATTTGCATATACATATATTGGCGACAGCGTGCTAAAAGCACGACGTACAGAGGACAAATATTAAATCTAACAAGTAATCTTGAGGTGAATGCCGAAGGGGTGCTTCAGCCACTATGCTTTTGTTCGCCGATTACGGAGATGCTGTCGGCGGCTGCTCGTGGAATTGCAATGCACTCGCCGGTGGTCGGGTTAAGTGTACTTCTTCGGGGATGACACTGCGCGCACTGATCCTTAATGGTCGCACGAATGCGGAATTGCACCGAGTGCTATCATTGTGCCGTTAGTGCAAGCGGCAAGCGTAATGAAATTCTAATCATACGTTGTTCAATGCTTCGCCGCACTGCTACTTGTTCGGATTTCATTTAATGTCTTATCTAATGCCCGGCATCTTAACGATGATATCACCCAATTTTGGATTTTTGATATTTTCACTCGCTGCAAATATTGAACCGGAAATGAAGCTGGAATTAGCTAACGAAAGATATTCAATTAATCTGCTTAAAATCGGTATTTCTGTTATACAATATTATTGAATAATTTCGATGATTGTGAATAGTGCACGAAGCACATAATGAAAATGATTGGGGGAAGGAGAGCGTGCAATATGCGCGCTCGCGCGGCGTATAGAGTGCAAATGTTTGAGCATTACCTCGTTGTGATGTTTGACATTGAAGTCAATATTTGTCCGAATGGGGCGGTGGTGGAGCGGCTGCGGCGGCCGGAAATTGTTGCCCAGCGGCGCTTTCGGGTGCTTGGCGTCACCCTGCATCAGCCGTCGCAACGCTAGCATCTGCAACAGAGTGAGGAGGAGCGTTCACAAATGCACTTTCATTAATTAATTAACCATCATTATTCACCCATCATGTGCGCCACACCATAGGATATTTAATATTACATTTAATACATGCATTCGCAATCAAATTAGAATATTGAGCGAAAAGAGTACTTATTAAAAAATATTATGTGTAACGTATGTAAGGCAAAACGCAAGTTGATTAACACGTTGTTGTAGCACTATCAGCGATTGCATCAGCGATGCGCCATTATCTTAGACACGTCGATTGAGTTATTGTTATTGCCGCCTATCATGATTACCTGCCATCGCGCTCGCTACGCGGAGATGAGAAATGAGTGATATGCACGTAGATATTAATAACACGCCCCCGCCAAACTTCCTTACTTCTTGCACACCGCAGCCGTGCTACCCCAAGTTGATAGATCGATTTCCTTGGTTTGGCGAACACCGCGCACGAAGAGAGGAGGTGATGCCAAGATAGAGGGCATGATACAAGATACAACACGTAACGCGATACACACGGCAGCCTTGATTAATGCGTTATTAGCTCATAATTCCAACTCGGCGAATGTCAGTTTGCTTCCGGCGCGCATTCAAAATTCATAATCACATACCCACCCTATGTACGTAATGTTCGAATATCGTATCAAAATGTTTTACAATTTTAATTTCACGACTTTCGCATTCGGTAATGTAATGAAGCACTTTTGATGCCTGTTAATTAGAATGCATTGTTATGTCGAGCATACACTCGAACGAAATGAAGTACCACTAATGTATGCAAATGTACGAGCGGCGCAAAAAGCAAAAAGCAAAAAGCAAGTAGTTGGCTATCACATGCATACGTAAATGATGAAGAACGCGAAGAACGTTTTGTATTAAGTCGTGAACTGTAGGTACGTACGTATTTGTTTTCTTGTTTTTTCTTCTTAGCGTTCACTCATATTTGCTTTTCCAATAACACGCATTGAGCAATCAGGAATTCGCACACTGATTGACTACTCGCACTCTTTCGCGATTCGTGCCCTTAACGAATCGACAAACATGCCAATGAAAAAGTCAAATAACTGGCTGTTTTATTGCAAACGTTTAAAATACTTTAGACGTACTTATTATTGCTTATTAGTTTAGTTGAAACGAGAAGTGGGATATTTTGTTTAATTCCAGTGTGTTGGTCGACGTGACAAAGAAGTACCGTGGAAAAAGCGTTAAATTTCATCGTTTCTCGTCTTGGCGCGCTCATTCCTTGACTCGTTGCATGTATATATCGGTTATATGAACAGGAAATTTGCTTGCGTGATTGTAGGAACTAAATTACCTTTTCGCCCTCCGCCGCGAAGAGGTGCGGAGGCGGCGGCAGTGGCGCTGGTGCGGGATTTAAAAGTAGAAAATGAAGCACATCAGCGGCAAATGTAATTTACGTTCGGTTTTTTCCGCATATTTTCTGCCATCATTTACCGCCAACACACACACATGATTTCCAGCGAACGCAGCACGAACACATTTACACATCAGCCAGTACTTTGCTCTATAATTAATTCGCCCGCCTCCACTCGACTTCTTTTAAAAATACGAAACGAGGAGGGAATCATTTTGATAATTATTACGCGAATCAACGAATTCACTCCAACGAGGCCAACGTTTAATAAACAAACCGTCAAGTTGTTAACGATTTTCTAAAGAAATTCGAAATAATTCAGTTTTTTATAATTGGTCATTAAACCACAAGTTGGTAATCAAACAGACACATCAGTGAGCAATTAAGGGATGAATGGAAGCAAGAAATGTATTCGAATATTGTGGTATGTACTTAATGAAGCTAACGATGGAGCCCTTCAACGAATCGTGAACTCTCTCAATCGTATCGCATTGCGTACCCAAAGTAGTAGTATCATCATCGATTCCGGCGATTTAATTAAATTACTCGAACAAACCGGCAGTGCGCTCACCTTTACAACCTTCGCATTCTCACAAACATGAAATAATTCTCTCCATTTCGGTGTACCAACTTGCGCAAACACATTGAACAACAACAACCAATGAGTTTACACACATATTGCATTGCACATTCAAAAGCCACAACACAACTTTACCGCCCCATGCTATTAAAGTAATTAGCTAATGAGTGAATGCGTCGACACGATCATTACGCGCGCACGCCTTAATCCAATCCACTTTTCGTTCCACGCTTCGCCGCTGTGAATACCTTGTTGATCTCGTTGAGAACCTAATTCTTATCATCGTCTCTGTATCGTCATCAATGCGACTCGGAACACTTGCGCGTTCGCGAATTAAGTTGCAGATTAAATGCGACGCGCGTCCATTGCGTTTATAATGCGTAATTAGTCATTAGGCAGAAAGCTTTTGCATTCAGTCGAACGCGAGATAAAACATGAAAGAAGTGATAAACATCTTGAAACATAGCCAGCCGCCTTCGACTTTGAATAAACATGATTAGTACGTTTCCATTCAGGCGGCGGTAATTAAAGTTTCGCTGTTTTCTAGAGTCAAAGGGGTGCTGGATTATTTTGTCGTAATTAATCATTAATTTATTACACTACATTTCAATAGAACCAGCAGAAAATCTCATCTTTTACGAGTAAATTAATTAGAAAATTTCTGTTTTCTCTGTTTTCTGATGGAAAATGTGATTAATTAAAAGAACAGATGAAAATACAAACATAAAGTGAGTGAGTAATGCAAATA
The DNA here is from genome assembly GCA_963978815.1 of Aleochara curtula. Lineage (NCBI taxonomy): Eukaryota > Metazoa > Arthropoda > Insecta > Coleoptera > Staphylinidae > Aleochara > Aleochara curtula. The sequence goes on from OZ022220.1 coordinate 10,795,333, forward strand.
ACAAGTGTGAAAAGCTAACAAGCATGCAAGTAACTCTGAAGTCGGAGAAAAGGCAATCGCAGGCGGAGGACAAAGGAGAAAAGCGCGTGCGGCAGGCAGCGGCGGAGGCGGCGGCAACGTACCTGTTGCTTTGTAATGTAAATAGGCTTGTTGAGAATAAGCCACGTGACGGTTTCGTAGCACGCTGGCATCGTCGTCGATCCGTCGTACGTCATGTAATAGTCGGTATCCGGAAGAAGACCGCGAACTGAAAGTCGTTTCACTTCCATCTCGTCGCCTGAAAGTAACAACAAGACATGAAGTGCATTCATTTTCATTGCGCTTAAGAAAAAGACGAAGAAGGTGGAGGACATTGTGACTGTTGAAATTTATTATTATTTTGCACGCTCGCGACATGATTTTTCATCGTCTGAAAGGAAATTGAGATACGCTGCTTGGGATAAGATGAATGATTTTTCATCAAAGCGAAAAGATCGAAGAAGTGAGTGAGTAGTACGCGTTGGCTGGTGCTCTCTTCGCGGTAACGACTTGGGTGATTGATGGCTGAGTGCATCAATAAAGACACACTACGCAGAAGACTTGTTCGTGCGCTCGCGGACCACGCGAAGATCTTCTTCGCCCGCCAAAAATTGAGCCCTTTGAGCGCGCTCGACGTGCGAGTGTGGGGTATAAAGAATTATTGACATTTTTCTTCTTCTCCGCGAACGTGTTTATCGCCCGGATTTTGTTCCCGGAACAGTATACAAACGTTGCCGAAAGTTCAAACGGTTCAAAACATCTCTAAAGGTTTATGTCTTCTTTTACATTAAGGGGGTATTCTAGTCTAGAAATTTACAAAAAATTTGCTTCATAAGAAATGTGATCTAATTTTATGAATATCTCGAAAAGTACTAAAGATATCATCAAAATTCTTGAATTTTGCACAAGTCTTACAAAGAAGTAAATTGGTCTATCGCAAATTTGTTGGACGCATTCTTAACTTGAAGCGATGCTGTTAATTCTTCATCTTTTCGTTTTAGTTGCATGTTCAAGTATTACACAAAAACATAAATCTCTATTCATTAGAATATGGGAAGGTAATGAAATCTGGAGCTTTGTATCACTAATTTAAAAATTCAATTTCTTTCATAAGAATGTAATCTAATTTCATCAATATCTCGAAAAGTACTAAAGATATCATCAAAATTCCTGAATTTTTCACAAGTCTTACAAAGAAGTAAATTGGTCTATCGCAAATTTGTTGGACGCATTCCTAACTTGTTGTGATCATGCAGATTGTTGAACTTTTGGTTTTACTTGCATGTTCAAATATTACAACCCCCTTAAGCAGTAAATACTCACCGCCAAATTTTATTTTGTCTAATTGCTCGGTTAATATCCTCAATTCGGGATTGGATAAATCTCCCAACTGCAAACAAAAGTTGATGATTACTGTTTATATAAACACACGTTTAATTTCAATGGACTAGTTTGAAAAACAACTAGAAATATACAAACAGAAAAGGGGTAAATGTAGGAAATTATTAAATAAAACAAACACAAAGTAAAGGAGGAGGACGAGGTAAATGCGGAACACACTATGGTGTAATTTGCTTCATGAGAATTTTTGCATTTTTACATTAATACGAGATTACAACGAAGTGCAGGGAGCACAGGTCGTAACATTTGCATGATTACTGCTTGTGTTTCGTTTCGTATCGTTTCGGTTGCGGTGGAACAAAGAATACTGCTCTGTGCTTACTTTTTTACCATACAACTCACTACATAATAAACGTAATAAACAAGTAGATGATACGTCGAAGTTTAACAATTTTAAGAACTAATTATTATGCAGTGAAATGTACTTGAAATATTAGTTTATCGGGAGAGTCAGCAAAAGGTAATAATTTATTAGTTGATTTTTTATTGATTGAAAAATTGGATAAAGTTGTAAGACATTTTTGAAAATGATTGGTTTAAGTTAAGAGACGTTTTAGTTGAAAAGTTTGAAAAAGGTACTCGAATGAGGAAAATATTATGGGAACAAGTTTGAAACGCGTTTAGGTGCGTTTGTGTAAAATTAGCAAGTTGCGTCGGCACTCTATGAATATTTAACGCGTGCGCTTGCGAATGTTGCGCGACTTTAATATCTACATTTTCCGGGCAGGCGGCGGCAACGGTTTGAATGTGGCCAAAAATTGCTTCAGCTCTGGAAGCACTCGCGTTGCTCGTTATTCACTTATTCACTAGCCTAACCCATACTCCGTTATCCTGCTTCATCCCGTTTTGCCGCCGCTTTTCTGATCAGGCAACGTGCGTGCGTATAGCGTGGGAATGGGGGACGGGGAACGGGCAGCTGTAAACTAAGTAAGTTTATTTCCTTAAACACAACATTAATCATTAGTTTGTTTTGTGATACGCGTTGCCGCCGCCACCGCCGCTGCCGTTGCTGGCGTCTCCGATGGAGTAAAGTAACGCTTTAAACTTTAAATCTAATAACGCGCTTCGAGTTTCTTGCTGCTTTACCTTGAGCGTTTTTTGTGCTTTCCAACGTACTTCTTCTTTCATCCGCGCGCGCGCGTTCGCTGATGAAGTAAACAATCAAAGACAGACGCATACCTCTAGTCACGCTTTGTTAATTAATAATTCGCTTAATTAATTACATGATTAATATGCATGTATGTTTGCATATTTTTTCGCCGTTCGCGGAGTAGGTATTTAAGTTTTGCGCGAAATAATACGTTTGCGAGCTTGTTTAAATATTAAGAAAAGTTCTGAGGTTATTTCGTGAGGAATATTACGAATGCAGTTTATGCAAAGAGCACGAGATGTATGCGATAGAACGGAATAGACAAGTAGCGGAATGAGATAGTGCGCGGATTACAACGTTGTTACGTTTCTTCTTCTGCTTCTTCGCAAACGAAGAAAATTAATCAAAAGCCAACGCTGCGCACCTGATTCATACTTCATCTCTTGCGTGTTGCATTTCGCAGTTTCTGAAATTTCAGGCTTGCTTTCGTCTGCTTGCTTGTTTATGCAATTCGGGAATGCGTTCCACGGTCGCGGCATGAAGTTATTTACATTTTAATTTCATCTCGTATGAATTGAAAACTTTGTTAAGATTCCCACCGAAGCAGATTACTAATTAAAAATTACTATTGAAACAATTTACAAATTACTGACTGCATTTTTCATTCTACATATTCAGTTTCCATTAAAATTGTTTCAACGATTATTTTGGTAAATTAATATGATAATTGGGCAACGCAGGAAACAATAGACCATACTTTATTAATTTGAATTGGGAAATATGAAAATTGATATTTGAATTTCTTACCTGTAAGAGTAGAGAAATAACAACAATTCCCTGAGCTTTATGCAGCGCTTCGGAAAAGTTTGAATACAGCTGCGAATTGAAGCCGAAAATCTGGATCTGTAAATGAAAGAAAACATAAACGAACATGAGTAACTTTCAAGTATTTTATTACAGCGTGTTAAGAATAAGAGTGCCACAGATTTTGGGCGCGAAATGAAAATCTAATGAGTATAAATTGTTGGGGCGGCTTTTGCATTGCTTGATTAGATTAGGCTCGCGTCTAATTCGCGCACAATTTGCACAATGAAAATGAACGCATTCCGATTTCAATTATAATCGCTTTTTCGCCGGCCGACGCATAACTTTGCGCAACTTCTTTCATCGGCGCGCGCTTTCGAGATGAAAGCACGCAGGCAAGGGGGAGAGACAAATTGGCAAGCGATCCTCAACGTCTTCTTCCTCCGGACGCAGCCGGCTGATAAATACCAGACGTAATTGGCTTTAATTAAATTATAATCTGTCTTTGCACGAAGTGTCTTCTTGAAATTTTGCAAACACTAGCAGTATTTTGCTGCTTTCTTTGCTTGTCTCGGTGTATTCTTGTTTTGAGTAGAGATGTAAACTGAACCACATACTAAAACAGTTCACGACATGCGTCATCATTTCAAGCGCACGCTCGTCTCAGGAATTGAAAGCGCCAAACGAAGGAACGAACGGGATTGAAGAATTGAAACGCGTACGTGTGGAAGGATGATTTGTGAAGATTTCCTCCTTCTACTTATCTCCAAATAAAACAAGACTTGAACAGGTTTCACCGAAACACAAAACAAGACAAGTAGAAGGGTCAGACAGGATCGACATACGAGCGGAGCAATTCATTCGAAGCAACTAAACGCACAAATGCACAACGAGAATAGAAATGCAAGCAAAGCAGACGGGAGGGAAGCACGCAAAGAAGAAAAAGCCAGAGTCGAGTAAACTAAGAATGAGAAATCCACATTTCTTTCGATCGCGATCTGTTCAAAGACAAGGAGAACACCAGAATCTGTTATCTGGGGCAGAAACACAATATGTATGCTTATTCGATTAAGAGGAGCGACTGTAAACTCGTTCGTTGGCTCGTTCAAGTGTGTGTCTTTTCGTATTTGCTGATGTTGCGTGATCTAAGCGGATATTTCATATTTGCGAAGGCAAGTTTTATGAAAATCTTTACAAGATTTTCAACGTTCGTTCGCTGTGCGGTGCGCGTTCATAAAACAGAGAGAACGTCATAAAAAACATATTCAAACAGAGATTGCAAAGTAATTGCAGACAAGTTATAAATCAAATCTGCAAAGCGCAAGCGCATTTTTATTTTTCAATTTGACGATCGTAGGTACGTTGGAAATTATATAAATCTCTATTGGCTTTATTGTTTTTTTTTTGCTTCTTCGGTTTAAAGTGCGATTAGAATGTAAAACAAGATGAAATATTATTTGGCGGAAAAAAGGGGCGCAACGCGAGGCAAAAACGCGTGAAACTTTTCAGTTAGGAAACTCGACGGGGTGAAAGAAAAGTTTGCAAACTGCTAGAGAGCGAAGTGCAAAAAGGGAAAAAGTGAAAAGTTGCGAAATGCTTTTAAAAATTATGTACATACATTTTTAATATGTCACAATAGCATTGACATTCGAATGGACGACATTATCAAATGGAATTTTGATGTTTGCTAAAGAAAAAGTATGAAAAATAACAAGGAAAAGGACGAGGGGGCTGGGGCAAACTTGGAATAACATTCGGCAAATACTTTTCTTTCTTCAATATGAATGACATGATTTCTTCTTTATTGTTATTCAATTTGCCATGTTGAACCAACTCGTAATTAGTTTACAATTGAATTTTCTCATTTTTCATCGATTTGTGACGCGTAAAATCCGTTTGGAAATTTATTATTAATTCTTTCGGTGCTTGTAGTAAAGATAACAAAACATGCGACGTGACTGTCAAGTGACATGTGCGCGCATTTTGCACATTTCCACGTTTTCCTTGGCGCAAGTGAAACGCAAAGGAGGGACATTGGTCAGCGGCGTGCATGCTTAGCATAGCAATAAGGAGGCGGCGTGCGCACGTTGGGCCGCGAATAAAATTTAAACTTAATATTCCGGCGGTCAACCGAGTCAAACAACAAAGTATTTAATGATACCGGTCTGTGAGCAAACTTCGAACGAGTTGTCTGCCGCCGCCGCAAGCGGGAAAAAGATGGTCGAGCGAGGAATGACTTCGGGGGCAGTTCTCTCGTGCCGTGAAGAAGTGAAAAGCGCGTGTATGTGATGCCAATCGAAATTCGAGTTCACTGCTTGCCGCGAACGAGTCGAGAATAACTCAGCGTTCACGACTCCCTGATGGCCGCCCGTTTGCTGCCCGCAAAGGGTTTTCATAATATTTGATGAACAAAATACATGAACAACATATACGTGCGTTCCACTTTTCTCACAAAATGTTAATCGAGTTTTATTCGCTACGTTTCTTTGTTTTCATTTCTATTTTCTTATTTTTCTTCACTTCATTTCATTTTTAAATTCTCTTACACCTCAGAGATGTAAAACATTTATTACTACTATAAGTAATTAATCCATACCCTCGAGGCCGATGAGATCATTATTACACAGAGGCATAATAATTTTGTTCATTTGGGAAAATCGAGCAATTAAAATAGAAAATCTATCACTATAATTAAGGGTAAAATGAAGGGAGTTTGTTTCGGGAAATTAAGTGCATGACAATTGTTACACACTCGTTAGTAAAACGGGGAACAACCCAAAAGGGAGATTATTCGATTCATTCATTCATTCATTCATTCATTGCATGCGCATCGCATTCATTTAGCGAAAAGTCAGCGAAAAAATGTTTAGTGGAACACAACACAACAAGCATTGATTGATTGTATTGCCAGTCGTGGGCCGCGACGCGCATACATTTTGCGCGCTGCGAATCGTTATTCTTTTTTGGTTGTTGCTCGCTTTCGTCTCGTTTCATTTCATTTCGTTTCATTTTTATTCGGCTTCGTGTTTTTTGTATTGTTATATCATGCGCGCCGCCCGTTTCACTGCCATGTGTGTATTGATGGCTCGCAATCATATTCGAAATCAGTCGAACGCATCAAATAGATTCGATTCGAATTAAAACAATCGAATTTTCGAGCCCCGAATGTAAATTTTCTATGCAAACGCACTATGTAAATACGCATGTAGTTATAACTATTGCGAGCGCACACCTCAAACATCTGTTTCGAAATTATTAATTTTTATGCACACAAAAGTCATAAATTGATTGACAACGCTCGTCACACGCAATAAAACAAGTCTTGACGTAATTGTGATATTTTTCATTAAAGTATCGTGTGATTGATACGCATTGTGTGTTTTTTGTGCAAATAGCAAAGAGAAACATTTGATATAATTGCACGTGGTATTGATTCCGGAACGCAAACATTTGCTTGACTTATTCAAAGTTGGCCGAGCAGAAGAATGAACAACAAGAGAGGGTGCTTGTGAAAGGGTCGCTTACTTCGATTACATAAATAAGCAGCGCACTCTTATCGAATAAGAAATACGGAGGAATAAGTTGCAACTTTACAACTTATTGCCCAACGAACGAACACACAACACATGCAGACCATACATTCGAGGAAAAGAGCCGGCAAGCAAGCCTTGCAACTTTACTAAACCGCAACGAATCCATTTCCGAGCAATAGCATTCCCGTTCTTGTTTAGTATTTGAGTATCGCTCGTGTTCGATTTGCACTCTTGTTCATTCAATACGCACTCGATTCTCATGCTGTTTAACTGTTAACAATTTGCGCGATACTCATTCGCTTTGGCGTGTACGAACATGGTGTTGCTTGCGAGTGGTGTGGGTGAGCATCAGATGCAATGCAACAGTTTCTATTCTATTTGTTCGGCGATCGTATAACTTACGTATTAAATACGTATGTCTATAATATTATAAGCACACAAAGCGCGTCACTAGATTACACTTAATCGTTATTAGTGTGTGTATGTATACAACTCCGAAGGGGTGGTGAGTCTGCCTCCGAGTTGAGCAGCTTGCAACCGCAGTTACTTAACGCGCTCGCGCCCCACCGCGTTTAATGCGCACATGTTCAACAACAACAAACTCGATAAACTTTATTTCGGCTCACTTGGCTTCATTATACGCTCGCCGTCCTGTTGTGCGTTCGCACTAAGTAAGTAAAATGCATTAACAACTACTTTGCTGCGTTCGACGCGCTGGAAATTCATAGCCGAACAAACCGAGAACAACGATCTTCGAATCTTGCGTATATTATTATTACTCTACTGATTTCACTAATGTGCTTTATGAATTTAATAGAGTTTACTTGCGCTCACTTCTGAATAAAATAATTCGAAGAAAAAACGGCAAACGGGATCAAAAAGTTAGTGTTTCAATTATGCTCTCATAACTATGGTAATACATTTTTTTATGTTCTGAAAATTATATCAATAGAAAGAGCGTTAAATTCTGAACAAAGATTGAAAATTTCAAAGAATTATCTTCAGAAACAAAAAAGTTATTAAAGTTTAAAAGTCAAAAAATTAGTGCTTTCTTTATGATGTCATAAGTATAGTAGTAAATTTTTTTAAATTATGAAAACTATATGAATAGAAAGACCATTTAATTCTGAGTGAACGTTAAAAATTTCACGAAAATATCTTAATTAGTAAAGAAGTTATAAGAGTTTGAAAGTCAACACTTTTTTTAATTTTTTGTCAGTAGCATCCTTCTACTTAAGGCTCATAATTGTGCGACTGAGACAAGCTGATTCCAAATATGGAAATCCATGATGGCCGCTCTTATGGCATTTGCATGTATGGTAACTAAGGTAATTTTAAGCGTCCTTAGCAACCGCGCAACAGACATATAGCGCGCTCTCTCCTTCAATAATATGTAATCAAGTCACTCTCACGTCCCCATAAGATTTACATGGGGCTAATTAAATATCGATAACTTTTATAATAATTAAGGTATTTTAAAAATTTAAAAAGATTATGAAAGAGGAACTCTTCCTTAATATTATATCTGAAATTTAATATTGTTAAATAATTATTTTAATTTTAAATTCAATATTTAACAAGACATGTTTGATTGATGAATGGAAGCGTTATTTTGATCATCTCTGAGTGTTTTTTTAGCTAATTTTGTTGTGTTTAGCCAAGTTAGAAACGCATTACAAATATTTGCTAAAACACAAAACACAAAAGCCATAAAGGTTGGAGGATAATACGTGCAGGGCGTTTAAGCGTGCACTCTCTAAGTGTTTAAGTGCTTATGATCTCGACGCGTTGAGTTTATTATATCGGCAGCCGCAGCAGGGAAGGACGAATTTTAAATGCGCATCGTTCTCAAGTTTTCCCATCTTCCAACCGCCCCCAAACACATCGCGTCTCAGCCAACATCTTCCTGCTGGCCGTGCGCCCATATTCTTTTACTGTTAGTTGACTCCCATTATCCTCAGCCGCCCCTCTGCCCCACTTTGAATGTAATCGTGATCACGACGGCGATGTTGAACATACATTTTGCATGCATTTCGCGCTTGTGGATGAACTTGATGAGCATGTTACAACGACGCCAGCACACTCCCTGTAACTTGCGCTTGTTTCACTCTTGTTACGCTCTCAGGTAGTAAAACGAAGGTTTTCTAATTAGTTTTGTTTACTTTCCAGTTTGTTCTTGGACATTTCGTATACACGCCGCCTCCCACGGATATTTATGAAGATCGCGCCGTCTGCAGACAAATTGTTGATCATACTACGGGGTAAGTGCAAAGTTTTTCTTATTTCGGCAGAATATGCGCAACTAAACTAATTGCGCAACTTAATTCAAAGAGAAATCTACTTCTCTCCTCTGACTATGAGTCTATATCTACTTTTGTCGAAATAATCATAAACTTAAATCACGCCATACAAAAATGCGCAAGTAAGTAAATTAAAGAGTGATTTAGTGAAGACATTTATAATAAAACTCGAAGATGTTAGGAAGCACTCACTTGAAGGTTAACGAAAGAGTCGATTATAATTGCAAATGTGCGCACACGCAGCCTAATGGGAAAAGTTGAAATTATGTAAATTTTTAAGCACTTGATTGAATCGCGCACACCGCCAAAAGCAAGCACCACAACGAATTAAGTACCATCACCCTTTTTTGGCTTGATGGACTCTCGAGCGGAAGGATAGTTCGCTACGGCCATTCCGGTTGAATTTTTTAAGTGACGCTCTTGAATTTCGTTTGAGTCAAGTGGGCTTTTATGGCCACTTTTGCCAATCATCCTAAATTAACCACTTTATGGCCTGGAAGTATGCGCAAGTGTCCAACGCAAATGCAAAAAGGATCGCAAATCAGAATATCCGAAAACTCATTAAAATATGAGTAATTTTTATTATATTTCCTGCGCATTTCCGGTTGAAATGAATTTACAAACTTTGCTAAAATGACTTACCTCAGCGGGAAAAGCATATCCATTAATTGAATGCTCCGAACCAAACTGATCATGCAATCCATAATGAATATGAATTTCATGAAATTGATATTTGTACGATAAAGGACCGCCGGTGATATTAATATGATGTCTCGTATCGTTCTCGACGGTGAAGATAACGCTATGACCCGTATTCATAATCGTGCCGCTCACCTGCAACACAGCGGATAATTTGATTAGGGATCAAGAACACACGCATACAATCACTGGATTATTATAAGAAAATCGGTGACGTTATTACATTGTTTCACGCCTCCTCGCTCGCGCGCGCGAATAATTGTGGTTCGTCGTTGACAAGCTTAACGCCTGCTTACAAGTTGATCGTTAACGCGCACGCTGCCAATTATAAACACGTAAAGGTAATGTGATTAATTTGTATTAAGTTGTATTAAACTAAATCAAATTCAAGCTGAGCGCGTGCCATGAACCTTTATAATGCTATTTATAACTCTGAAATGGCTGAATGAGTAGGTATGTATCGTCATAATATCATACGATTTGCGCCCTGAGGGTGTGAAATTCGAAACTATTTTACGCCTAGAACTTTGATCAATAGAACAGAAGTTTATTTCTTTTGTAAATTTAACCATTAAGTGGTTAAGTGTGAGCAGGTATTTAACACGTAAAGTATTTGAAGAGCTTTTTTGTTTAGCGTATAATGTTTTGTTGCTCTCTTGTTTAATGACAAAAGGTTATGAGCTGTTGTAGGGTAGTTAACGAGGCTTAGCGGTTATTAAATTGGTTTATTGCGCGAGAGCCACCTTGCGATGTTTGCTCGGTGTATATAGTACGTATTTATTATGTGTATAATGAAGAAAACGTGCCAACGGACGCGCCGCGTACGAGAAGCCGGAAATGATCCACTCATTCCCTTGTCTCACTCGCTTTGGTTCGCGTGGATCAGTGAATGGAGCAAGAAGGAGACTGTTTGCTATATTCATGCTCAAGATTATAGTGAATATTATATTTGCACAGATCATAAAAGCTCCTGACACGTGCCCAATGTCCATACTTATTCTGCATCGTCTATTTAAATTTAAATCAGATTTGATTGAAATTAAAATTCGGCAATTTTCATTTATGATTTTTATTAAGGCAAAACGTTTGATTAAACACTTAGTATAGCGTTGTTTGGAGATGTAAATTCTAATAACAAGACAAGGCGTTGGGACTTACGCGATGTTTGTCGATGTGCAAGGGTCGAAGGTTCGGATCGAAGAGAAGCTTATTCGGCTCGAGATTCACCGGCGACTGGCGGCGCCCCTTGTTGCACAATGACCACTCCGGATTGATCAGTCCCCAAAATCCGGGTCCTGGAACACAACAAACAATACATTTGCACATTATTAACTTACACTCTCTTTCTCTTGCGCGCACCCGCACACTAATTCTCGCCTTATTTAGTAATTGCTAACCCCAACTATGAATATATTTGTTTAATTCGCACGCTTTATTGATGCCGGGCAAAAATCATTAATAATCCGGCAATATGCGAAATTAAACGGTCGTTTGCGCTATGAATAATAGGATATTATTATTGGAGTTTCGTAAAGTGCGCAATGTATGAGAAAATGTGACATTCTATTGATGATCGTTCTTATAGCACAGAAGACGTCGAAGAATGGAAAACTTTGGTTACGAGATAAAAGTTTTTCCATGTTCTCAATACTTTGCGGTGTCAATGCGTTCGCTCGTGTCACGTGAGTGTCGAGTTTAATGCGCCATAAAACTATTGCCATCGAGGAAAAACTGAAAATGTGTATATTTTTTCCGAAAACATTTATTTGCCATGATTAAGACTGCTCGTCGTGTAAGGCGTAAATTAGAGGAGAAGGTCGTTTTGTAAAAGAGCAAAAAGTATTTTACAACTTTGCGCGTAATGAGAAAAGATCTATTAAGATTATTACGCATTGTATAAATTGTATGAAGGTATTAGAAGGATATTACTGCTTCTTGAGGAAGCAGCAGAAGCTAAGAAGCAAAGAAATACCATATGAGTTATGAGTGTGAATTACAAGAAATGAAGAAACGCCATAAAGTATATTGACCATAACTCAATGTTGTTGTTGCCGGCGTTCTTCATGTGTTGGTATTGATGATGGTTACATTGCGGAATGTTCACCAAACGTTGCGTTATTAGGTGATACATAAACATTGAGTATCGAGTGCCTTTTGCCTTGGCGTACATTGCGCGTTTTATAGTCGTATAGCATGCATTTCCAGAATTCTGACTGATTGCATTCTATAGTCGTACAAATAAATCTTATCAGTGACTTGCACTTGAATATTCGACTATCGAAAAATGACACAAAATTTTTATTATTATTCTAAATGAAGATTTTAGAAGGGTTGTCATTAAAACAAATCAAATAATAAGGAAGGAATTATCATTGAAATGGAATTAACGCAATCGATATTCATTCATCTGTGAGGCGCTGAGTAATTGTCGTCATTAGAAACGCATTGCTTTTGGTCGAACGATTAGTAGAAGATGACGTTGGCGAAGGGGTTGAAGGGTTGTGGAAATGAGAAGCAGCAGAAGGTGCGATCACATCCGTCCGCAAGTGCGTTAATAATTCAAATGGGCCACACGCGCACAAATTCAAGACGCAAACGTCATTTCGTTAACGCTACGTTCGCGTGCAAATTCAAATATTTAGCGCCCGTTTGTGTTTTCCTCTTTTGATTCATTCGCGGCGCGCATATCTGGCTGGTTCGCTTGGATAGATATGAGCAAAGCCAATTTGCTCTTAATTGCGCGCAATATAATAACACCACCCGACGAAGAATTCCAATTATATCGTCATCATTTCAAGTCTTCCTTCAATTGCGCCCAAATGCTAGCTCACTCACAACTTACAAGCGCTGCTCAAACTTTGCGTATTAATCGCGTTTTGCTGTTTCATGTTGATAAATTACAAAATGTTTGCGTTTAACTCACATACGTCTTGGCTCGTTCGTACTTTATGATTCTCGAGCTTGAAATATCAAATTTTCTTAAGCTTATCATAGTTTATTGGTGATCAATTTAATTGCACTTTAATGATCCATTCTTTGTGCATTTAAGGAGAAGTTGAATGAATGGATGATGATTGTCTAAGAATTTCATGCTTGAATTGATTTAATTTTCTGGCATTCAACGTGCAGGATTTATTTTCGATTCTATTTAAATCATAATTTAGTTTATGACTTTTTTATTGATCTATTTTATTAAGCACGAGGGTAAAAAAATGAGAAGAGTTAGTCAAACAAATAACTTATCGTAATATCTTTTCTTTCGGCTCGTTCATGTCTTTTTTCTTCGGCTTTTTCGCGCAAGAGTAATTTTGGTTTTTCTTAATGCGGCAGTGAAAGGTAACGAACTCAAAGTCTGTTTAGTGGTAATAGCAAAAGTCTTCGGCAGTTACATTTACAAATTGACACGTTTTCTTGGCCAATCGCCGGACTAACTCGTCTTCCAACTTGCTAACTACCTTCTTCGACCCTCATTTGCTTCATTTTACTTCAGGACTAGCTGAACGTCGGATTCTCGCGAGTGTGCAAAGAAAAACAACAGAATAGAAGACGAATTCTTGCTCTTCACTTGATCTCTTCATGCTCCTTGATTTTTTCAACAATTACCAATGCTTTTCAAAATTTTTGCTTGGTTTATTTTTATTGCAGCAGAGAGTAAAACTATTTTGCTCTACGTATTGGTTGCTGCTTGTCATTGCGATCCATCTCTTGTTTCCCATTTCTCGTATGTGTACTTTTTTTTCGCTTGTTTTGTTTTCACATTGCTGTTTGATGTTCGACTCGTTTTATTTCCGGTTTTTCGCGCAGAGCAGATAGAGTTTCACTCGCCGCAATTGCGCTTCCTCCTTCCTTCACCTCATCGTCTCGTTGTGTCGTCCTCATTCTTTGTTTTTTAGCACTAGCGCTATTTTTTCTCCGTTGGCTGCTCTGGCTTGTTTCTCAAACCACACTAAAATTGTTGTGTGTTCTCTATCCACACGCGAAGCCAACCGAAGAACTCTTTGGCAAACTCAACATCAATTACCACTTCACTTCAACAAGCTTTCGTGTTCGCACGAGTATTGCGTTACATGCGGTGAGGATAATGTTTTATTAAATTGTCGTAATTCAGCTATCTTATAGCTAAATCAAGCAGTGATCATTCACGAATCAAAAAAATATCGACATTTGATAATATTTTTCCGCGTGCGAGTTATTTGTAAAGCCAATCAATTAATAAAAATACCTTGACGTAGTTTCGCGATAGCCCCCGCGGCAGGAAAGACGTATTTAAGTGAGGAAGGCGTCCGGAAAAGTTTGAAGCGCAACAATAATTCATTAGTTGGCAATTTTTGCGCGAACAGTTCGGGGTTATTACGCGAGTTTTCAACACTTTTCACTTTATGTGAGCTCGCGGAAAACTGAGCGCTAATTGAAAAATAAAAGGGTGCAGCCGGTCTGCGTGAAAAATTATTAATTGCCACATGCGAGCGAGAACGTTCACTTGCTTGCAAAAATGCATAAAAACCGCATGCGAAACTTTTTTCCATCCCAAAGTTTATGCATTAATGAATTAACTTGCAAAGGTCTGAAAAGCACTCAAATCATTTCTGATAACTGGCTGTGAGTTGTTGCTCTTCTCATAAAAATTACAAACGCTTGTTATGAGTGTCTGGTTAGAGTTGGAAAAATTATTTGCTACACAACTCATCTTGATATGCTAATTAAAAAGTTCTTTCAACTACTTATCAAACCGAAAATATGTTTCATAATTAAATGAATGATGAATAGGGGTATTTTCGAAACGGCATAAAAAAGCGAAATATTATACATGGCTGATTTCTCGATTTGTGCGATTTAATTAAATACTAATTAATCAAACGCGCAACGCTGGCGTTGAATAAATACGCGTTGAACAAATACATTTTCCAGTTGATAAATTTTTGTTGTGCATTTCGCGCGTGCGAATCGGCGAAATAAATATATGTGCAAAAAGTGAAACGGCAACAGATATTAATGTGCGAACGAGTGTGAATTATGACTGTGTTATTATTTCGTATTTAATTTATAATATCATCCCTTAACGCGAATGACACCAATTAACCATTACCTGATAAGACTGAATCGTATTTAAAATTTAAATAATTTCGAAAAATCGTTTACGCGCAAAACTAAAAGTGTGAGCGCATTAATAAGTTACATTGAATTGAATGCTGCATCACATTTGAGTGGAAATGAGCGAGCACTTAATTCAGTGCATGCATGTGTATAAAATGTGCACAATACGCAGGTACAGAGAGAATGCATGAGCAGCAGGGAGAGAGTTTGGCGGCTAAAACGAACGAATTCGAGAAACAACACAACAAGCGCGTACGCCGCGAGTAAATAAAATACCACAAAGGCCGCAATTCAGCAATTTGCCTGAAATGATAAATCACCGTAACCGCATGTTGTTTTCCAGCTCTCAACCGTTTTGCGCGCGAGCACTGCATGCAATGCGCACGAACCGCCGCCCCCGCTGCTTCACCAGTTCTCTGAACTCATCTATGCGCGCGCCCCTGCCGCCGTTGCCGTCGCCGCCACACACATACAATGTGTTTGCATCCGGCGAATGCATATAGGAAAAAAACACGGTATAAATCTTGCAAATCGTCAAGAACAAACGCATTTTTCCTTTTCCTTCGCAATATCCACTATTACTATTTCCATTTCTATTTTTATTTTCCATTCGCCATTGTACTCGCGCCGCTTTTTTATTGTTAGTATTCGCAAAATTGTACGCACAGCTCTTGTACCGGTCATTCAGCGAATAGCGCTCGTTTCGCCCGCTGCTCTCCAGGAATGAAAAGTTAACGCACAGAACGACCGCAAAACTGCGCAATGCAACAATACAGTCAGCAATTATATGATATGCTTGGCTTATTTATAAAAGTATTTTGCCGAAATTGGAAAATGATATGCGTTCGCATTATAGGTAGTATTCGGTCAAGCACATTAAATAGCTACTATGATTACAAGTTATTTAGGGAAACGCGTTTGGTATTAGGTGAAATCTGGTTTAAAAAATAATTACAACGGGATGTTTAATTTCTTTGACTAGGGGTGACATTTGCCTGTGTGACAAAATACTTTTGTCTAGAGTAGAAAATTAGTTAGTGCGGTTTTCCTATTGAGTTCTAGGACACACACGGTAACAAAAAACAATGTGTAATCTATATTTAAGTGTTTACGTCCCTCCATTATTGCTTTTAGCTTCACAAATTACACTCGTTGCTCTCAATCAATTCGGCTACTGGTTCGATCCTTCCCTTCACTATTTGTTTCTGACTGCTATGCCATTCATGCCTCTCTATTTATTTCCGTCTTTTGTTTTTCGGTTGATTTTTAAATTGCTTTTTTCCCCGCAGGGACGAGAATTTGAACTCGTTTTTCAAAATTGCAAAGTTCTGAATCACTTTGTATAAACACTTCATTTAAGCGAACAAATGCGCTGACCATTTATACAGTTTTTTATTCGTATTTTAAGTTTTCGTCCTTTTTGCGTTTATGCGAATTTTCTATTTCCTTTCCGGTGTGCGGTTCCTTTTTTGGATATCCGGCCGTCCACTTTGCCGACTTGTGGTCCGACGCGTATCCCACGGGACGAGTTTGGTTTTGATATCTGCCGCTGCGCAGGGTATGAGGAGTGGTTGGTCTCCGTGTACATTTAGCTTAGCCTTGTTGCATGCGGGCATGGACGAGCGCCAATAAATATTAAAGAAGAAGAAAGCGCCCGCGCACATCCGGCAATGATGTTTGGACGGTTTGATGCGTGGAACAAAGACGAAGCTCGGCGCTTGGCCAGCGCGCGTATAAAAAATGACTACATTAAGAAGATGTATGTCATCCGAGGTGAATTATATCGCATACATAACTGGCCCATGACCACATCGCATCCATCTGTTCTATTTCGTGCGCGACGGCGAATGTGTAAGTGCGCATATTCGAACGGTTTTTCCGTGCTGGGAAAACGAATGAAATACAATTGGTTGTGGGCTCTGCGCTCTCTTCTCTTGTGTGAAATGTAGATGCGGAAAATGCTCGGACGATCTTTACTTTTTGCGCTTTTTGCACTTTTTTTGAATATTTATAAGTGTGTTATAAGGAAACGTTTAAAATATTTAAAAGCGTCATTTTTTATTCAATTTTCTTCCATGAATATATCACAAATATTACGCAAAAGTTGGGAGAAAAATTGAAATTAATATTTCTTTAGTAATATTATGAAAACTACCCGAAAAATGATTGACAGCTTATTTTCCTGAATTTATAGAATGTATGGGCATAAAAAATCAATCACAAATTTATTCTGTTGTGATAAAATTAATAGTTACGCTATTTGTTATTAAAAGTAACGAGCACATAATATAATAATATTTATATTTTGTGAATTTAATGACGCAAAGAAAAAATGGAAATAATTTACAAGTCCATGAAAAAAGATTCACCACAAATATTTTCATTAAGTGGTCATAAAAAAGGAAAAGCCACACAATATTTAACGTTACCAGCGGCCATTAAATAATATAAATAATATTTCAAGGGAATCGCTAAAGCAAAGTAGCGCCAACGTCTTATCAGTCTCTTTAATGGCAATAATATTTTTGCGAGGTGCGTTTTGATAAAAATGCTTTGATAAATTATTATTGTAAAATCCAAAACGTGGAACCAAACAGCGTAGAAAAAGGAGCAGCAGCCGCACAAAGTGTGACGGTACGGGGGAGACGGAGGACATTGGGGCAGTGGTGAGGCGGGTATGAAATTTACAATGAAAAAAGTTGGCTTTGTCCCCCACATTTTTGCGGCGTGTGCTGCGTACATGCAATCGATTTAAATGCAAATGCATGCCGCTCGCGCACAGATAAAAACTTCAATTAGAAACAAGTCGAAATTGGAAGCTATTAATTGGGGCTTTTTTATAGCTGTTTGCTATTTTCCGGCCGCATGCGCATTCTCCGAACGCCGAAGAGAGCAAGAAGTCGAAGAGCGTTCAAACACAAACAGCACACGCAAAAAAACACATCAAAACAGTAGCAACTATATGCATGGCAAGTCCGGATACTAATTTAACACACGTTGCTTGCCGCTTCGCTGATTTTTTCGTTTTCCGGTGAGCACACGAACAATCACGTGACGCCTCGTTTTCCGTATCAACTCATTGGGAAAATTACTTCTTTTTCCCTCGCAACTTCTATTTACTTGTCTTCTTTATTATACTTGTACAAAATCCTACAATTTTCAATTCTCATATTTGAAGAATACTGAATTGAGAAAAGAACAACAAAATTGTGAAAACTACCCCTCGTAATAAATATTTGAATTCATACACCGCCGAAACAAAGGACGAGGGAAGCAGCATGACAAAAAAGCAAATGCAACAAATATTTTCAAGTCTAATTATATGTTACGTGGATAAGAAGTAGACGCGAGGCCTGCTTGGCATAGTTTGTACAGTTGCATAATAGGAATTTAGCAGGAATTGCAGTAGGAGCAGCAGCTGCAGAGAGGCGCAATGAATATGCACTTGTGCATTTGCGCGTTTTGCGAGCCCCAAGCGTGCTGTGCTACACTCCGTTTCGTTACATGTTGTTACGTGTTGCATAAACATATAATACATAAATGCAAAATTACATCCCTTCTCACTCACTTGCGCCTGCACACTCGCCCTTAATATACAATCGTCCGTGTTCACTTCAGTTCACTGTACGCGCACCGCGCACACAAACATGGATGATTTGACTGATCCCACACAAAACTAGGGAGTGTTGTTGGTGTTTGACTGTGAACATTGCATATTCTCTCGTAACAGGTTCGCGTTGAATTTAATGCGCAAATAATTGCAACGACACCAACCGTACACAGATCGCGTATGTGTGATACGAAATAATCCAGCTACTTCTCAACTTTTTTATTCATTGCTACAAACATTGTTTAGTTATGTACCTAGCTGTATTATTCATACACATCGCGCACTAAACTAAAAAATGTAGTGAAAAGTGGGAATTGCAAAGTTTTAACTATTATCATCATCTCGCATCAAGTAGGAGGAGTTGATGAACATTTTAATGCATTCGCAATGAGATTACGATTCATTTGTTTTCTAGTTCTCTTGAAAACTTTTGATACTCGACATGTGCACTTCCATACTATGCACTTTTAATTCAGCTTAACATTTCAAGGATTATAGAAAACGCACTCATTATTTTAGCGCATCATCAAAAATTTAATTACTAAAACTGAAGGGACAACGTGTAATTTTTGATGCTGGAATTTTGTTATTAAAATAGTGCGAACGTATTGCATTAGTTCGGATGCTGCAACATCTGTGTTGCGGTTTTGTCTTCTAATACACAAAACAAACAGCGAAACAAATAGAACTAGTTCTTGAAACTTCAATATGAAACTCTTCATCCCCCGAGCGAAAAATCGTTGGTGTTGCGCGCTGCTCTCGTCCTTGAGTGTTTGCATCCTGTGTAATCATTTTAATAAAACTTTTTATTGTGTTTATCCAATTTTCCCGCTTGCGTTCTGGATGTGTCTAAGATAATATGACGAGAGGCGCGCGTATTTTGCTGATTATTTTTTACTCTCCTTCATTTTCTTCGCGTGCGCGCAATGCTTCGGTTGCGAATAGTACGGCAAAGCAAGTTCTCGTTAACAAAAGATGCAAATTTTTACGACGCGTCGCATAAACAACCGAGCTAACAAGACACAAGAAATGACTGGCCTTCTCTTCTTTTGCGTACTCGTCGCCGTCGTCTCCTGGTGTAACAAATTATTTTTTCCAATGCTTCCTCCTGCTTGTACTCATTCATTTGTTGATAGTCCATCTTGGTTTATGCTTTATGAGACGGGAAATCTGTGACGTGATAAACAAATTGCAAAAGGGGCGAAACGAATTAATTTATTTTCGTTTGATGACGGAGACTTTTTTTAATGGCAAATTCTTATATTATTTTACGCTGCTTTATAAACGTACTTAGAATAAGGAAATAGGAAAAGTTGGCTTTTGTAATGTCAGAGGAGCAAGACCCTGAGAAAAAAAGTGCACGAAAAGTTGAATTGTTCTTTTTTCTTCAGTGCAAGTTCTAACTATTAATGGGTAATAGGTAAAAGCATTATAACACCTTATGGAGTGAGAGCAAGATAAGAAAAGTTGAGTAGAAAACGAAGAAGAAGAAAAAGGGCGCTTGAGATTTAAGATTCTCACATTGCGCATGCTTGTTACTAAGTCATTGCAAGTGGTTTTTATAACGGTTAACGTTAACGCAATTCGCAACGAGTTAGTGTGCGCTGAATTTTCGGGTGCGGTGCGTTTTGTCTCTTCCGTTTCGTTCCGCTCGCCGCGCAAACTTTGCGGAAAGAAAGAAAATTTCCAGCTAACCGCTACGTGACTTTATTTCTTCCTGCCGGCCCCGCCAGGAGTTGCAGGATTATTTCACCCTCCGTGCTGTGTTCCGCATTTAGCCGCAATGTAATAAAACATAATCTTCGAGCAATGCTTACAACTGGATGACTGCCATCCACCTAAATGCGCTAGAGAGTGAGAGAAAGACGAAAGGCAGGTCGGAAAAGCACATTGCAATGTTGTGAAAATGAGTATTAAATTGACACAAAAGTGGCTTCAATTAAACACTTACCCAACAAATATTAAATACCTTGAGAAATTGAATAAGTTTGATTCTATTTTAATTTTTTATTACACTCACTCCGAATGATATTAGCGAATGAGTTTTCGAGTTTTTAACACTCTTTGTGGATAATTTGCCTGTAAGCACTTTTTCCCTTCGGTTTTTAATGCGTCTTTCGTGTTTTAAATGCGGTCGGAAGGATTTTTTTATTTTTCGAAAGTTTCAAGTGTTTTTTATTTATTTTCCGAAAGCAAGTAAATTCACCATAGGAATAAAATCGGAAATAGAGTAAATTTTACTTAGATTAATTAATTTTTCAGTTATAATTAACAAAAGCGCATGATTGTGTTTTCGACTAAAGAGAAATTAGGATATAACGACTGATTTTAAGTACTTGCTTCGTATTTAGAGTAGAAATCGAGTATAATTATTTAAAGAGCAATTCACATGCTTCGCATGTAAAACGAATAGAAATAAGAGGGAAGCAATTCGAGATTCACCTATGCGAAATGCGAAACGTGCGCAGTGCTGAGAGAAAAATAGGAAAAAAGAGTTCATTTGATTCAAGTTTTAACTGAATAGTTAACCTAATTAAGTTCATTCTTACGAGATAAGCGTGCGCATTATAAATGCCTGGTGCGGTCGCGGTTAAAAGCGCGTGATGAACAAAGGGTGAGAGGACGTTTTGTAAGGATTTTACGAGTCGACACTTTACAGCGCTCGAATGTGCATCAAAAGTACTACTCAGTGAAGCAGTACTCATGCCGCTTATCAACGGCAATAAATCACGCGAAATAATAATATACCTACTTAGTTATGTAATGATGATGATGAATAATGATGAGCGCAATAACTCGCCACTTTTAATTCGCGCATTGTACGCTCCGGCGCGAAAAACACACGCAATTAAGGCCGATAAATTAATATCAAATCAATAATATTTTTAATTAGTTTTTGAGCGATGATTGAAACGCACGCCCAATGCAAATTTATTGCATTTTTATCAGATTGCAAGCGAGCGCGCGCGCAAGCTTGAAAAAATTTATATTGAATGGGAATGAATGAGAACGGGCCTCAACCGGAACGAATGTCAAACGCGTGCTTCGAATAAATTTCAATGTACGTCAACACATTCGAAAATAATATGCAATGCTGCTGCAATTTGCATCAAATTTCATTCAAATTCTACTTGGATTTATTCATTTACGACGAGTATAATCAATCATTTCGTCCAGTGCTTTTTTCATCCAACTCATTATTATTTTTCATACAAATTTACATAACGTGTTCCAAGTGCTTGCAGAAATTATTATTACTGTAGTTATTTGGCGTTGTTTTAATTATTTTATTAAATTTTAATTCCATCTCGACACGAGAACATGCTGAGATTGGTTGTAATACAAAATGGTAAATAATTCGTTTGCAATTGGCCTCTTGGCCGCTGACAACAAGAAATGCGGAGGAACAGCAGAAGCAACGAAACAAATCTTATTACACTCGCATAAATTATAAAGTTTTTCGTTTGGCTACTCGAATATCCATCTCGTTCTCTATCTTCTCCGACGCCTGGATCTCTTTTCCGCCGTTATATCATGCGTATTACAGTATTTATCCTGTATATCCGTATCGCAATCGCGGCGCAGCAGCGCGCTTTAAAAATACAAGTGAACCGCGCACGCTATTTCGAAGGTAATTAAGTTTTTTCTCATTTCTTCATTTGCTCGCCAGCCATCTCCGTCCGCAACAGCGTGCGTAGTACGCCAAGTGACTTGTCCGCGCAACGCTGATTTTTTCGCCCGTCTCTTTTTCGCGCTTATTTCATTCCAGAGAGCCTCTGAATAATTGTACTCCTCACTTTTTGCGCCGCTCTCCTCTCTCGGTTTAATATCCAACGCCATGCATTCGCACGGGCAGCGCTTAACATTTTTCTTGCGCGGCGAAAAAATAAGAAAAAAACACCACCCGACCGGCTAATCATACTCGCAGTAATTGAGTTAAAAGAGTTTCGCAAGTTTTAACTAGGCGCGCGCGCGCACACGCTTCTTGAGCTCTCGCTGCCGTGCGATTAGAGCAAACGCCATTAGGTTGGAGAAGTCGCCAAATTGCCCCATCGCTAAAATATTTTTATTGATGTCCTAAAAACGCCACGCCAGCCACACCGTCTAAAGTGCTCTCCGCATTAAAACTTGTTAATATTTGGATGGCAATTAAACTTTTTCTTTTCGTGTCGGTATGTAGTGCGCAAACCCTTTTCTTCTTCCTTCGTCCTGAAAGTGTTGGGACATAAAAGGTTTTAATAAATTTAAAAATTGATGCATTCGCATCGCGAAGATTTTTATAAAATTTAAAAATATAAAATAATTTAAGCACATTTTGTGCGCTCATGCAATTTCGCCTCAGTTTTCCCTTCGTAGTAATTCGCGATTCTTTCATGCATATTTGCGAGTACATCATGCGTGAAATGATTCGTTGAAAAGGGAGATAAATTAGATTTGTTCTCACTTTTTGGACAAATTTCCTTCACGGTTAATTTCACGAATTTCGCTCGTCGCTGTGATTTCCTCCATAATTTCCCGAAAATCCACGACTAATCTTTTATTCGCACATTTTGTTTTTTCACACATAAAATATTTACTACGCTCATTTATAATCGCTCATAATCTTGACTGTGTAATTTAGTATTTAGCTTAGAGCGCATTATGTTAACCAAAAAAAAAACGCTAAATTCGCTTGTAAAGACACGACTTGTATAAATTTGCTTGCGAATTAAAATTAAAACATGCATATGTGGCTAGAGTGTAACCGCAGGAGAGGTTGCAGGTGAAATACTATGGGGGGTGGCGGCATAATGGAAGAGAGTAAAAGAGAAACAATTCCATTGGGAGATCGGCCGTTTGCACACATAATTTTCTTAAACATCTCTTTGGAGCTGCATGCGTATTTGCTCCATGTAATTTTACCTTTACGGTTTTAAAGTAAACCGCACTAAATCTCCGGACATGCCGCGTTTCAAGCCGCTGCTGCCGCCGCCGCCACGGAGCAGTTACCTATTTTCTCCACTGCTTGCTTGTTGGTTGGTTTGCTTACGGTTGTGCTTCAGTTCTTGTTTTATTAAAGAGCAGTCAGCAATGCAAGAGAGTGGATGAAGAGCTAGAGTATGATGTGAGTGGATGAGTCTTACATTACGCTATTATCTTGTGTAATTATTGGATTAACTTGAATGTTAACTGAAACTTTTTTAATATCAACTGTTATTCCATTTTAATCATACAAGTTTGCCATTGAGTAAACACGAATTTAAATTTTCCATAAATTATTTAGATATTTAGTTATTACAAGGACTAACAGAAATTTGACATGACGATTTACACGAGAATCATGAGACAAATATGACATGATACTTGATGCCTCTTGATACGTCATCCCTGATGACATTAGAGCACATTCATTACGCACGTATTGCCACGTATTAGAGATACGGAAGCAACAGTTAATCATCGCATCATGCATTCTGCTGTTGCGTTTCTGTCTGTTGACGGTCGGCGGCTGCGATGAGGAGACACGAATTTAACGCACTCACTCGTCCTCGCAGTGAGCAAGGACTGCCGTACGCGCATTCGAAATGTAATTTCTACATAGCTGCAATGTTAGGGAAACAGTTAAACGCAATTTAAACAACATACTCCGGTATTCTGTACGTTTCTGGCGCTGTGCATTTTGCGTTGAACATTTAACGTTCGCCAGAGATGTTTCAATGCATTCGTGCGCAATTTGCTCAATTTGCTTGGCACATATTTCGGGAATGCGCGCGACAACAACTCTTTGTCATTATTTGTCAAGACTGCGTGTGAATTTCGCTGAAATCAAATATTATTTAACATAAATATTTAGCAATTATGCGCGTTCGTCGTCGGTGTGCGTACTGGTGATTAGAAAAACCTTACACGACACAACGTGTGCTATCTGCTGATCTGGATAGTGTGGTTGGGCTGTAGGTGTACTAGAAAAGTTGCTGCCTCCAGCAAGATGAAATGAGACAATGCGGAACTAAACCAAAACGGCAAAAAATAATCATAAAAAAACCGGACGGGAAACAAAAATAAAAAAAGACGCAAAAGTGCGGAATTGCTATGAACAGACTGCAATTACAAGTCTTTCACTTTTGCTTTGCTACACAACTCTTGATGCAACTTTGCACATACAAGTCGACAATAGTTGAGGAAACTTTCCACTTGTTCTTGTTCTTCACTCTTGTCTGCTCTTCAAGTGCTTGTCTTAATTCGTGGCTTTTCCTAACACTTTCGAAGATTTCTAAGCCATACAGAAGATTTTATGTATATAGCAACCCCGGTGATAACTGAAATAATAATATCTAATACCTGCGTTCCATAAATCAATAGGAACGTTAAGGATATTGAAGACATCAAATTGTTAAAGTGTTAACAATAGGTTTTTTTTGCTGTCGTCTCTGGTTTCCACGTTTATTCGAACGATACGTTATCCTCCTGTTGGCGAATCCCTAAGATTCTTCGCATATTGAACGTATTGGTGCGCGATTCCAGGCCCCTCAACGAAACAAAAGATAAATGATTGGTGGTGGTGTTGAGATAAGTGCACGCGTCTTGGACATGGCTGAAACCACTCTCTTCAGGCGAAGGTGTAAAGGGGCGATTGTTGCGAAAAGAGTGAGATAACTAACACTTAAACGGCGCGCCGATACGACACGAGAAAAGAACGAAATCATTCTAAAAATACGTTAGAACACATAAGAGGGAACGAAGGGATAAGTGTAAGCGTCCGTTGTGTGTTTTGCAACGACGTGCGGAGCAATCGGCTGGGATTCCCCAGGTGCACGCGATTAGCATCGCCATGGGATCGCACGCTATTCCAACAGGACGCCTTTCTGGATGCGTTGCCCGTATTCTCGTGTACATGTACAAAGAATGGCGATTAGCGCGAAATTGGTTTCGACACATTTACAAACAACAACGTACTGTAATGTCTATTGCAAACTTGCGTCGCGTAAACAAAGCCTACTAAAACGAATTATTAAACAGTGTATGGGTAGTTATTAATAAAACTAATAAAAATTTCTTTTTGTTTCAGATGAACTGTGGATGCGACAGAATGTAAGTAAGATTATGGTATTATTACGCAACTTAAACATTGTGATAACAAGTAGACTAAGGCTCTACTCCCCCCAATAGAGACATTGAACTAATAGAACAATTCAGACGCCTTTCACAACCGCAAACAGTGTCAAACTATTTCAAGTCTTGAACCATGAATGCGAATTCGTGAAATTGTTGAGTTGCGGCTCAACTTATCAAACACTTAATCGCTCACTCGTTGACTGACGACATTGCCTGGCATACATCAATGCGCCGCCCCCCGCATACGCTGCTGATATGAAACAATTGCGCGAACGGAAACGGAAGTGACGATAAAGAACAATAGACCAACCACCTCTTCTTCTCATGCGTATAAGTTTTGCGCACGCAAAATGTGTAACAATTACACAGTTTGCACACTTAGTAAATTAGTAGCGGCGGCATGAGTTTATATGCAATTAATAGAAATGCGTCGTTGAGGTCAACACTTTTTGTGCGCTCTTTGTGCGACGGGATTCTTGTTATCCGCGCGCGCGTACGATAAAAGCTCGACGCGCTATTCAGCAATTTAGTGAAGCGTTATATTCGCGCGCGCGCCGACTTAAAATAGAGCTGAGCTCAGGAAGGGAAAGGGTGGACTGGATGATAAGACTATATAGTCAGCGTAGTGCACGCAGTGAATGTGGAAGGACACTTGAAAGTTCAGGGAGGCGTTCGTGCCTGCCGCGCGTTTCTTTCGCCCTTTGCGCCCTTCAAGCGAGGCAAAGCAAATACGAGCGTGCACCTATCAACAGATCATTAATGTCGCCCGTGCTATTGCTGTTCGAATAAAATGCGACTATCACCACTACTTGACGGAGCGATAGAAAGATTTATAAACATATACTGTGCATACTTAAAATACACACTGCTGAATATATTTAACAAAGTAAAAATAGCCGGAGTAATTCGCACAATTAAATTTAATGGATCTTTTAAAGTATTTCCAGGAACGAGAATTTAAATCAAAAAGAGAACTGCATTCGCAATTAACTGAAGTTGTCAATTATACAATTTTTTAAAATCTGCATAGACAATTTTGAATTCTTCAGCAAATGCAAAATTCCATTTAGCTTAAAAAGTATTGCATCCCTCCATATGGTGAGGCATACGAGGACGAGTGGTGAAAAGAGCATAAATCAATTTGTTGAATTTAATTTTCGATCCATGAATGCATACGCGAGTGGCATCCATGGTGGCCGCAATTTCGTTACGTTGCGTTGCATTGCATTCGCAGTTTCGAAACGTTAGAGCTGTCTCCAATGCTCGCACGAGCACGCAAATTCAATAAAGTCGTTTAATATTGTTTTGCATCCATCGAATGCGGAAACGACGAAACGTACCGTACCAACCAACTGCGCACTTAATGCACATGCATATAAACTTACAGCAAGAGTAGTACCACTCTATTTCACATATTTCGTTTCAATTAAATAATTTTCTCATTCTTATTAAGCATGCGACCATTTCAATTACGCTTTATTTTAAATCAGCTTGCAATAGATGGGAATTTGCAGGATAATAATTGTCGTTGCAATTGCACGTGATTCTATAAATGTGAGGCCGCATAAATGTCAATGACAGGTTCCATCAGATTGAATTAGATTTAGAAATACAATCAAATTTGCCCAGTTCTGTTCAATGAAATTATGATAAACTATTTCAATACAGGATATTCAGTGATTTTAGCTAACAAGGGTTGAGTAGTTGGTTAAAACATCAATTTGTGGGATGCGATATGAATAGTGGGATTGTTTTGATAACGCTCGGTGGAAAATGTATAAAGGGCTTGTGTTTACGTGCTGCGACCAATTTGCAAATTTATTGAATCAATGCACATTCGGTTGGTGCGTAATCGAGGTTATCTATTAAGGGCTGCCTTCACCGACCTCCTCTCCTTCCCTTGCACTATCAACGAGCGTCCAAGCAGTTGCGGTCGAATGGCCAAGGGCAGTATTGCCCCTTATTTCTTGCCGTCCCCGCCACACAACCCTTTCCACCCCTTTGGCACCAATTCAGGCTCGACTTGCCGGCCTAATATCACGACAAAGTAATTCTAATTAACATCAATCGATAAATGATCAATGCTTGTCAATTAACATCACTGATTTGTAGCCACTGATATCCAATACACTCTCACACCATGAATATTTACATGAAATATCATAATAATTTCTCGTAGAGAAACAGCAACTTTTAACAAAGCGGCTAATTGCCTGGTTGATTTGTTTTATAAAATAGCTTTGCTTAAATAATAGAAAAAAAACTTTGAGTATAGTGCAGTACTAGTTAAACTGCAGTTAAATATTTTGGTGGTGCAAAAGTACGCGATGAGCTTGAAGGATTCAGGGATTGCTTCTCTTCACCCCTTGCGCGTTTGTGCCGTTTGTGCAGCAATAATGGGAAAAGTTATAATTAAGCGCGGTTTTGTTTTCGAATTGCTTTATTGGCCCACTTGAACGAATGCGCTGCTCGAACCAACAACAACAACAACAACAAGAGTATTGTGAACAAAACACTAACAAAACAACTGTAACGAAATCTATATATGCACGTGCTATTACAAGAAGAGGCGAAACGCATGTGTTTGAATGACTTTACGTGACTGAAAGACATTCCAAAATCGCATTAGCTATCTTAATTGCATTTTGCCAATCGTCAATAATTTCCTACCTCAATAATTTTCCATTAAATTTCAATACTACACTTTAATGGCTAATTGCTAATTATTTCATACTCTATGATAGAATTTTGTGTGCATAAAAGATTAATATTAATCACAAAGTTAATACCATAAAGGCTTTTATCATATTACAATTCAATGGATTAAAATTTAATTAATTAATGGTTCAATTTCCATTTTTCAATTTACTGTTCAAAAATTATGTGCTAAGCTGGCATCTAGTAAATATTTTTTATTTTACAAGACTCATAATTCCATCAAAGTGTGTATGCGTTAAAAGCCCATTTGAAATTGCAATTGAAAAGATTTAAATTACGCTCACGGCACGAAATGTTAATCATGATTTAATTAAAATCGCAATTCTATCATAATTGCCACGATTATTCGTTTAGTTGCGAATGAGCGGGCGGCTTGCATGCCGAAATGCAGCAACAGCAACAAAATGCATAAATGCATAATGCATGGGCATTGTTTCAATTGCTACACCGTGACCGCCCCCGCCACTCACGAATGTTCACAGCACAGCACGCGCTCCACTTATAATTCGACCTGTTAATTATATTATTATAAGCTAATTAAATCGTATAATTTACATTTTAACTTAGTTAAAAATACCGAGCTATTTTCAACGTTGATTAACAATATTGTAAACTACCGGGAAAATTGTAATTTTTTTTTTTTTACATTATTTCGAAACATATCGCATGCATTGTTGAAGTATTCGTGATCAGAGTTTGTATTACAATCCATCAGACGCCATCGAGAGCGCTTGTCATTCAAGTGCACGCGCACGGTATAAATATTAAAATGAACGCGTGCCGCCCCCGAGCACGAAACCGAACCATTCGTAAACGAGCGAACAACGTATAACATGTGTAGCGATTTGTTCAAATTATTCGTTTCTTGTAAGTACACACGCATCACGTATGCTCGCATTTATTTACCTTTCTTCATCGTGGAGTAAATAATAATTTGCATTTGCCGCCGCCACCACGGTCGCAGCCGCCCGCCGCATGCCTCCCGCCCGTGACAGTTGATAAAAGCAATCAAATCGAATTCGCTCACTACCCTCAGCATGTGATAGTTGAACGGAATTCTCGTCGGAGGGCGAAGCGAAAACAAAAGCGATTGCTCAATTTATTTGCGTATTACAAATGGGACGCGGGGGCTGGAGATACAATCGTTGGAAATCGTAAAACGATCAAAAGAAAATCGAAATGTTCGAATTCTCGTATGCGCACATATGTACGAAGACATACGTTTATGAAAATCGAGGCTGAAATCTCATCATCGTCCGCCTCCTTGCCGCCGAATAAAATACATTCGCAAATATGAAAAACGCTACGAAAATAAAGGGAACGAGTCCAATATCCGCTCGCCGTCTCTTCATCATCCACCTCGTTCCCGATATTCCTACAGCACGACGTTTTCATCCTCCCGCTTCGCTTACAAGTCATACGCGAATCACACCATATGACAAGATCTCGAATCTGCACGCGGGCGCATAGGTAAAATTCAAGAAACGACGGCTGATCGAAAAGATCCTAGATAACTCTGTGCTCCTTTATCGAAATGTTGAAAGTGTATTTTTTCAATTACATTTTCGCATAGGCTTGATCGTATTTAGAATAACAATGTGTAAAACGCGCATAAACTTCTTGAAATTTACCTATACAAAAAGATTTTTCCAAAAATAATTTAAACGGAACATTTGCGAAAGTCAAAATTGATTTAAATGCAAGAAAACAGGTAATTTGTGCGACCAACATATAATATGAAATATAAATTATTAGCAATACTAATATTTGAAATATTACTGCAAATAATAATTAAGGAATAAACATACTATTATTCCCTTTTTAAATTTTTCAATTATCTTAATAAATGTAGAAGTTATAGTAAGTTAATTGGCCACATGTATTTCTTATGGCGGATAAAGTGTTTAAAAATTTAAAGTGATTAAAGGCCAAAGAAAAGAGCGCGGTATATACTCGGATCTACGGTAGCTACGGTTGCCATGGCTACCGTACATGTAATAGCCATAAGAGCGGCCATCATGGATTTACCGCATATTATTAGCTAATCAGCGTTGACCGCTCAAGGTCACGTGATTTGAGCGCACAAGCGTGGGTGCTTCTTAGGCTAATGCGAAACTTTAAAAAATGACTGATTTTCAAACTTTAATAACTTTTTTATTAATCAACGGATTTTATTCAAATTTGGAATATACATTCGGGATTTACTGCAATTTGTAAAAATATACTTTTTACAATTTTTACAAATTTATTATCACATTTATGACGCAATATACAATACATGAATTTTTACACGCGCTCTTTATTAGAACGCTGTTATAATTGTCATCAAACAACTAAAACGGATGTGATTCGAATTTTTGGGCAAAGCAAATAAGTAAATTCATTAATGCTCGTTGAAATTTGCATAATAACAAATAGTTTTTGCAATTGAATTGGATTTAGCAATGCATATTAAGTATTATCGGGAGAGCGCGCGCGGTTGGGAAATATAGGAAAATACTGTTGTATTTCGCGCATCGATTCGGTACTTGCGATCGCAATAGCAATGCGTTTTCGGTTTTATTACAGCGGATTTCCATCAAAATGCACTTTCAATTAACATCAACATTGTGGCCGGCAAACGCCCGACGCGTGCGCTCCCCTTTATTATATGTGCGAACAACATACATCCCTCGCGATTTTATTTATAGTGCGAGCGCCGCTGAAGCGAATTTCGTTCATCATTCGTTGCACAATTCGCTATTTAAACAATTTTCGATTTTATTTAAATTGCTCGTAAACTGTCCGCGCGGTCGCTCTTTTGGCAAAATTGCAAGCAATTTACAATTCTTTTTGCTCTACACGCATGAATATTTCATATTTCTCCCAATTGCATTTTTATTTGCATTTATAATATGATGGAATATTAGGTATTATTATTCTCCTGCGGAAATAAATCAAGCACGTGAATCCACACCCTGTATATTGAATGAATGGTGGGTGCGGATAATGATAATGATGATGACATGATGAGTATCCATCAAGGACATGTGTTACCTTCATTGTATTACATCCCTCTCTTGCTGTAAGGAATGACGGCGTCGCCCGAATGTAAATTCTTTGATGGGAAACACTCCCGGAGGACTTTTTCATTTATTTCTTCTTTGAGAACATTCGCAATATGCTGCGCAGCACAAGTCAAACAACCATCAAGGATAAATTATTATCTTTATTCATATCCATATATTTTTATTTCTATTTTCCCAATCGTACATTTTATCTAAATTCCCTTTCACAAACTTTTAGACAATTACTTGATGACATTTAAATGTGTTGAAAATACGCGTACATTCAACAATTTATTTGATTTCATGTTAAACCACATTTGAATATTTCAAATCTGAATTCGAAAATGCGCTCGTTTTATACAAACAATAATGGCGTAAATTTTCTTCGGCCCACGATGAAGATACGAGATGTATTCGGTGCGCCAGAATGAGAAGCGAGAGGCGTCGGAGGCGGCAGAAAGTATAAATGAACAATGCGTCGAATGAAACGAAATGATGAACAAGTGGTGGCTAAATGATGCGGCGATGACGATGCGCGAAGAGTTGCCGTTGAATAATAATATCGAAGGATATTCAACGTCCTACCCACCGCTGCCATCGCCGCCTTCAGCATTTCTTCAAGCCGCTGTACATTTGCAAAAAATGAAAATATCAAAATATGAAACACACGCGAGGAGTGCCCTCTCTATGGAAATCGCCCTCCTAAATTTTATTGTCGTAATTTAATTTGAAAGTCAATGGAGTCGGAGAAGAAGAAAAAAAAGGGAAACATTATTTAAATGATTTGAAATTGCGCGTATCAAATAAAAATATTAGCAAATTGACTCGTTATATTTAGCATTTTTATTTTTCATGGCAGAGCTAAAAATAAATAAAAATCAAGCCGAAAAATATTGTCGGTATACAAAGCGGAATAATAAGTATTGAGTGGAGTATTTTTTTGTATTGCTTTGAATGCATTTGAATTTGCCTTTCATTCTGGTCGGTATCTATTTGTTTCGAAGCGAAGCTAAAACCGCAAGAAAGCAGAAACTTGTTTGTATTCCACGACGTTCGCAATGTTCGTTCACCTGCGACCTTCGCCCAGCATATTCGACTATTCTCTATAATAGCGCATAGTTGCATTTCCCCCTTTTGTTTTTATCCCGGGACGAGCGTTATATGCGTTTTATGCAATGCGTGTGTGTTTATACATATTTGTATAAATATAACAATAGTCGCGGGTATGTGTGACTCGCAGGAGTCGTTATCGTTATCCTGCTATTTATATCCACCACATCCGTGCGTAAACCCCTCTCATATCCTGGCAACGTTCGCTCCTGACGCGCATGTAGATTTTTACGTTTCGCTGTTTCGTCCTCCCCGGAGCGCACGACATTTCCGAGTGTCTACTACTACTACTGCTGCCGTCACAGCCGCCACTGCAGCCGTTTCACATAGCATTGCTTGAGGTCTTCCTGCCCGCGCGTCGGTCGTATGAATAAAGCTTTTGTCTAAACGCGACGCGAGCACCACACGAGAAAGAACAAGGCATTCACTCACTCTGTGAATGGGATTTGTTCTTCAGTCCCTCTCAAACAGGACACGCGCTCATAAATTATCATAAAAACTTGCTAATTGCTCGTCGCGTTTCCCGAATTTTCATTTGTTATGCTGCCTCCCTTACACTTTTCATTCAATGAGTTTAATTATCTTCTTCTTCATCTTAAGACTCAATTTGCATATCAATAGTTTTAAAGAGAATGTTTTCATTTGAAATTTTTAATAAGACTGCAATAATTAAATTCCTGTATGATCATTTAATAAGGGCGGAAGTTGTCATCATCGAACGGTAAAGACTGGGAAGCTACAAAGGAAGTAATAATAATTAGGCATGAAATGATAAAAGGAAATCGGCTGGTTAGCTTGACTCAGATGAGGCAAATAGCAATTCGAGGATAGAAGGATATGACATCCACTTCCTCGTTCAACTTCCTGTTTCACTTCATCTTTCTTCTGCGTGCCAGCAGTTTGCTGCTCATTTCTTCCGTGATCAACACGGACGCAGGATTTTTTGCGCTTTAATTTTATTTCAACTTTTTCCATGAAATTTTATACATTCTAA
This sequence comes from Aleochara curtula, assembly GCA_963978815.1. Classification (NCBI taxonomy): domain Eukaryota; kingdom Metazoa; phylum Arthropoda; class Insecta; order Coleoptera; family Staphylinidae; genus Aleochara; species Aleochara curtula. The sequence continues at coordinate 10,828,846 of OZ022220.1, forward strand.
TTTTTTACTTGCCCATGGCGTAACAAGGGAAACGTATTCGAGTGGAAATACTACATTTTACGCTCAATATTCAAACCCTTTAAATTCTTTGCATTTTTGCGTTTTTTACATTTCGCACCCTTGTTGTGTGTATCGCGCGTATTTAGAGCACGAAGAAAAAGTGGCATGTTATTAATTCAAACGTCAGGGGATGTTTAAGCTTTGGCGTTCGCCGGCTGCTTCTTAACCGAAACACTAGTCAAGTTGGTTAAGGGTACGAAGGGCGCGAATGCAGAAAAAAAAGATTATAAATTTTTGCGCAGCACCACGCTCGCCAATCACAAGAGTAGTGCGAAGGCGGTGGCGGGCAACGGCGGCGTGTTGGTGGTGACGGAGCGGCGGCGCGTCGATGAAGTCATAAATCATAACTTTCTATATGAAAAGTTTCGTCGAACGAATGCCGCCCGCCCCGCGCTTGAAAGCTTGAAATCTATGAAAAGACGCATGGCGGCTGGCAACGGGGGCAGCGGAAAACAATCCATTGAAAAATTGAAAAGTGCTCCGACGTGCCTGCCTCCGGACAATGCGTCCCATGAATGGTAATGTTCGTACATTTTAGCATCGCGTTGCGCCCGTCAAAATATTTACAAGAATATTAAAAATACACCGAAATATTAATGGCGCCCGCCGTAAAAAAACTCGAGAAAGTTAAACTATTTAGAAATTAAATGCTAAACTCAAACCGCACTTTCATGTTGCTTTAAAGACGTGCGCGAACGCGAAAGGAAAACACATGGAATGTTAATGGCTAAAAGTTGAACTATGTGCAAATCATAAATGATGTGCGCACATCTCTTACATGCTGTGTCGATTTTCGCTGTGTAATTTATCCCGAGACGAAGAAGAAGAAGATCTTCAAAAGTTTGCCAACTATTTAAAGCCATTTTCTTCGTTCGCGTCCGACTTAAATTGTCTTTTAAGCTTTTAAATTTAAGTTTATCGTTTTAATTTCTCCATCCACTTTCAATACTTTTTCTTCGCTCTATTTATCCGACTAATGAAATACAAACTTATACTCGAAATATAATTAAATCCGCATTCGCATTCGCATTTGAATTTCATGAATTTGTATTCAATCGCATGCTCTATCCAGCTATTGAATATCTATCGTGGTTCATTCGGTTATTGATAGAATTGATTGAATGTATACACCGGCGTGGTGAGTGGTGAGCTGAGCGCCTGTTGAAAGCGACATTATATAATCTAATAAAAATAAAATACAATAACAATAATAAATCACCGCATTGAAATACGAATGCGCTTCGATCACTCCTGCACGAGGAGCGCGAGCACTTTTTCAATACGTCCATCCACTCACTCGCTTCGCTTCTTCATCGCTTCGTTTCGTTTTGTTGCTGCTGCTGTTGTTGTTGTTGTTGTTGTGAGTGCTCTCGGTTTTCTTTTCTTTTATTCCGTGTGCTTCTTGCTCGCCAGCAAAGCATCTTCGCGTCCGTATAACATGCCGTGTGGCATTGTAATAAAATCGCATTGAATCGCAATGGAATGGATGGCTGATGCGATCTAACGCCTCACAATACAACCGCGAAAAGAAGCGACCCTCGAGCGCCCAAATCCTTATATTTGACAGTATATTATAAAATCAATCCGTTGAGATTTACACGGATTTCTTCCAAGTACACTTTCAGCATACTATACCTTGCTACTTCTTTTGCGCTTTATAAATAAATAAATATATTGTGCATTTTATTTATAACGACTCTACGTAAGTAACTTTTCGGTAGTTAAACCGAACGACATTGGATAAATTGGCAATATGCGAATTTACAAAACTTACAAATTTTCTCTGGTGACCATCGCCACTATTAAAATTATATGATATTAGAGGTGTACATTTTTATTAATATCATGAAAGCCAGATAAGATAGTTAAATAATCTTTTCACCACAAGAAAGTTGATTAAATTTTTGAGATATTTTGAATTACACATTAAATTCCTTTGGATAATTTACGCGTAACAACCGCACAAAGTCAACGTTCTTTTTAGAGAGTTTGGAAGGCAATGATTGAAAATTTATTTCCATATAAAATTATTTGAATACACTTTGCGGTTTTATTAATATTATTACTATAAAAATAAATAATTAATGCACTTTAAGTGTACGAAAATGTTTTACGTTATAGTTTTATGATTGTGACAATTTATGATACCGATTTCAGGCGTTAGTTTAGAGCGAAAATTTAGCGAAGCGATTCCATTAACCACGAAATGAATGTTTAAATCATTTATGCATAATTTATGTGCATGACCCGCATTTATTCGATTCAAATTAATTCACGCTCGCTGCATTTCGCTCGCGAATGTATGCATTGTGTATGAAGTATGCGCATTGCACTGTTTGAAGTTTGAGAGTAAACAGATTATTGACGTACTATTAATTACCTTTTCTATACGATTCCAACATTTCGTATTTTACATGCAATATTTGAATGCCAAGCTTTGATAGAATTAATGCATCAAAATTTCAAATTTTTTACTGCAGTGTGTTTTTCCGAATAATAAATGCGTATCCGCATTAGCAAACTCATAATTATAATGCACTTTTGGCGAATGTTTTGCAAACCGTAATTAAATTCAATTTCCATGTCACTCAATCCATACATGGCAACTTAAATTGTTAATAGGTATGTGGTGCATTCGGTAATTTATTTGCGCGGCTGTACGGTTTCATTTCGTTTAAATATTGCTAATGATAAATGCGCTGATTACGTACGACGAATAAAATAATTATTTATTTTATGCATATGTTATGCCGGCTAATAATGCAGAATGATTATGGCATTATTTATTCACGCTGAATGCGATGATAAAATAGTTATTTATATTTCATATCCCCTAATGGGCATGCAATTAAGATTTTTCACTCACCGGATATGCCATCGTACGTCCACCATTCCTCCCAGCTGACAGCGTTTGTGTCTGCAACAAACAGCAACAATGAGAAGAGAGACAGCGTACATACAAACAAGAAATCTATAGCGGACATGTATCGTAAAATATGATGAAAATTGATGCGCTTCGATAAATTCGTATTGTCTCTGAGCGAATGCAATCGAACGCTAATAAGTTGCTCCATCGGTAAATAAAGTCGATAGCGCGTGCAAACGAATTTACGGACGCTCAACACATTGGCCGTTAACGCGCGCGACGTAAGCCCATATTTCGTCGGCTTTGCCGCCGCCGCCCTCCGCCGAAAGCGCGCACAGATTCTCGGATTAGTTTGGCAATGTTGGCGGCATCAGCGGGCGGTATGTCGTTGCGCATGATACAAGCAATGATTCGGCTCGCATTCGCGCACGTATCTCATTTTTAATCCGGATTAGCAATGTTGCTTTGCGCATTTTTTACAACCATATCCACTGCCATGTGCAGTTTCAACCCTTTGTACATTTTCCATTCTTTGTACATATTTTCGTTGTGCCTCCTTCTTCGACGTGTTCCTTGTTCCTCATCGCACTGATGAATATTGAAGCAGAATTAAACGAACAATGCGCAAAAGTCTCGCTAGCTAACCAGGAGTAATGCACTGTGTAACCTAAATATAAATCAAGTTATTTCGTTTATTTTTTCTACTTCTGCGCTTGTTTCAACGCCGCACGCGTTGAATGGAAGCACTCCAACTATAAACCGACTGTGTGGCTGGCATTGCTAAGACTTTTACAAGAAGTTATGTAACGTTTTGTGCGACTCCTGGGACGGATATAATAAAGACGTGACGTGAAAATGTTTGAATGTTGCCACCGCATATTAACATATCTTCTCGTAGACGATTACTTGCTTTTTTTCTCGCCGCTTAAATAAACCGCGCACATCACCTGCGAATCGTCCTTCAATTATCAGCGTTCGCTTTTTGTTGTTTGACTCATTAAGCTCAACTACAGAGTGGCTCACGTTAACGTTAACTTGCGACCCCTTAATCTGTCTTGGCAAGCACACGACATTTCGAGTGCAATCTAATTTCCGCGCGTAACTTTGCCCAGCGCAAAGTCTTGTTTTCATTCCTGAGGTATCTCTGCCGCCAAACGAGCCACAAACAGCTGCATATTTCCATTGCGGACCAGCGCACCGCACGTAATGAGAATGGTTTTTAATTCAATTGTCGCTCGTCATCTGAAAGACATTTATCACATTATATGAGACACTAGTTCCATTCATCATGGGATGGAATTGTATGTCATACCACAAAAAAACTAGCAATTTGCTCACCGCCTATCTACTGAACGCATTTATTATTAACACATTTCTCTTCCTGAGAATAATTAGGAAACTCTTCGTTAAACTCTTAGAAAGTTATTCATCGTATACTTTCAGTAGCCAAATTTCCTTCATGTGGGGTTTCAGGTGACTTTTGGAAATTTATGTATATTAAATAATTATAATTATTGAAATGTATATTCAATTGCATATATAGAGTATATTTTAAATCCCGCGCTGAGGTAGGTTGAGACTTGTAAGATCTCAGCACTCTTTGCTATGCACTCTGGTCAATTTTTATCAGTCGCGTTCAGTTCGTCTAGCAAGTTGTCAGTCGGTCGAGCCACGCTTTTGTCTTTTGGAAATTAGTAGTCAAAATTAGTAATAATTCGCGAATCGTACATCAATTAAACATTAGTGTTCATATAAGTGATACAGTATAATTAGTGTCTCATTGTTTTTAGGGTAATCAAAAGCAGGAGAGAGGAGATAGCCAAAATATAGAGACGAGAGCCGTTTAAACGATACTTACAAGACGAGGTGCCCATTTGGATAACATAACAATGGAGTAATAGATCATCGAGAGAGTTTACAAGGTTAGTGAATTAATTTAATTGCTTCTTCCTCTAGGAATTGGTGCCGAAAAATGGGAAAATTTACTGTCCGTGTGGTAGGAAAATTGCGTTAGCAGTAGCGCATCGGCGATCGGAACTATCTTCGTGCGATAAGCAAGTTTACACGACTCGCGGTTATCTTCTATAGCGTGCTCCGTAACTTCGATTCCACGTTTCGCGAATACAGACAATTGTAGGTAACATGCGGCAATTTCTATATCAACCTGTATATTTCAAGAGGAAAAGGTTAGTTAAGAGTGTATTGCGCTAGTATTTCGTACGTTTCCAGCTCTGCTAAAATTTAACATAGCAATTTGACAAAAATACATTTTGTGTATTGATAATAACCGGTAGCGAATAATTACTTAATGCGATCTAAGGTACAATTGAGGCAGCGAATAATATTGCTTTCAGCAGTAACACAAGTACAGATTTACTGGCAAGTTACGACGAGTCAAAATTTGCGTTTACCTGCGCCTTATTTCAGGAGCAAAAAATTGTTTACAGTCGCGTTGCTTCAACGTTTTGAACGTTTCCAGCTATGTTAAAATTTTACCATTGGCAGTGGATAAAAATTGTTTAAAATACGAGTCAATTTTTGATCCAAGCATCATCTTTAATTCAAGCTACTTAAAACATTCGTATATTAAATATATAAAATATGTAGCAATGTTGTCTCTGACAATTTCATAAAACGCTGGATGCAGCTGTGCGCTAAATTCATTTCTTGCATGCCCAACAAGCCGAGCTTGTAATGAATGATAACGAGTTGTTGGGCGGTGTTTTGTACATGCGCGCGTTACGTATTATTATCTCAAGCAATTTATTAACAGTCGTCTAGCACAATTGCATAATTACACTATCGCAACAACAGCATATATAAAATATGAATAAAAATAGTCAATTTACTTCTCCGGGTTGGGTATGTACCTAGATGTATATTCATCTAGCGTTTGAGGGAGGAAAAGGGCAAACGAATGTAAAGCGTTGACTTTGATGCGCCTTCGATGCTGATTTATCGAATTCGCGCGCTTCCCCGAGTGATTGGCATTTAATGAAAATAGGGGAATGAGGACGACAAACAGGACACCGCGCACATAATCAGCTCGCGTCGTGAATGCCATTAAACGCCGCCTCTCCATCCGATTATTCGTTTATTTGCGCAAAGCAAGCGATTTGATCAGTTTCGATTTTCGTCCCCCTTTTATTTTTTAACGCCCGACTAGATAGCGCGCGCTCGTCTTACGCCCGACACCAGCGAGAAGAAGCAATCGCCTTTTCATCATATGCAAGTTAGAGGTTCAGCTTTTCATTACACGTACATCTCGTTTTACGTCGTGTCCGGAGCACGTCGCAAAGCAGCAGCAGAGAACCAGGACACTGAATTGCGCGAGATCACAGTTGATATAATGGTGGTGCGGCGGCGGCGCGCACTCCTGCGCTGCTCTAATAGAAAACGAAATGAAGCGGAATCGAGACGATTCCAAAGTGCCGCTTCTTCTTTTCTATGCGACTATTATAGTCGCACCCAATTCCGGCAGAGACAACGACTTTTCGCTACGTGCGATAAGTGAAATACGAATGAGGAATCTTCCTCGGCTGAGTGTTTGATCTTTCGCCGAACGAAAAAATTGCACTTTGTACGTATTTGTTAATTATTTCGTCGCACGACGAAGCGCAAAGAAACGAATGCATTTGAAGTGGAAGAATTTGATAGAAATTGCAATGTTAATGTGAAATATTCACATTTTGACCTAGAGGCTACAAGTATGGAAAACAAACTCGAATGCGAGTACGTTGGTGTATAATGTGTGTAGTACTAGGTACCACACTCTTGAGTCTAGCGTCCGGTAAACTCGATTACCATCATACGCGCGCAAAAACCATCCGAGAGATGAAGGCAACAATAACGTAATTAAGTTGCACGTAATTGCCTCTCATTCACGAGCCGGCTCGAATGAAATGCGGTGCAACTATTCGCAAGTTGTTTGGTTATGCGCGCAATAAGACTAATCGTAATAGCTCTTTCTATTGGGTAGGCAGGATATGCGAAATGAAACGCAACGAGAAAGGGAGAGAAAAATGAAAAACATTCAAATGTACTTTTTCACGTTTTTATCACACACTCGCGGCTGCGGTTTTTTGATAGACGTGTAGCATGTGTCTTTCGGTTATCTTTTCAAATTAGTTAATTCGGTGTATATGTGTGTCACATGCGGCGGGTGTCGTCCACTCCCAGCGTTCATATCTCATAGCTATCACACACACTCGCCGCCGCCGCCGCCCCCCTGTGAGTGCGTTATCTAATCGACCGCATGCACGCATCGCGCTTTGTGTGCGGGCGGCGCGGCGGCGGTTCGCGCGTTGTATTCATAAATTAGCTCTGTCTCTAAATGCACACAAGTCATATTCACTGGCCGCGTGCGCGCCGCGCTGTTTGTATTTCATTTATTTGCTGGGATATTTTTTCGCGCTCTCTGCACTCATTTTCTGCTTATTTGAAAAACGTGTAAAATTTAAATTCGCCCACGAACAAATTGGATATTACGCGGTAGTTTAGCGGCAGGAAACAAGAAATAAGGAACGTTTGTCATACGATTGGATCGGTGTTGTTGTCGATGTGTCGGTTTCAACAATATGCTACGAGCATAAAATATAATTTACAACGCGCTCGTTGCTGCCGGCTCCTGGTAGGATAGGTAGTTCTATCTAATAATGTGTCGTCCTCTTTTACAACCGCCCGTACATCCATGCAAGCAGACGTATCCGGTTGTTGGGGGCGGCATTGCGCGCTCGGCGGCGTTTGAACCGAACTGCTGATCTTAATTACTGATATCGAATTCGCTGAAGCATTGCGCGGCTAACTGGCTATGAACGATGCCGCCGACGAACGAAGAAGCACATGCCGTGTGTGTGGTACTCGAAGAGATTTATTCGCAATCAGATAACGTACGCTGCCACCGCCGCCGCATCAGATCGACGCGAGGCATTCCGCTGAACTCTGGCCGTTCAGGAACGAGGCAAAATGTTTGCATAGATAATGTTTTTCAACTCGTGTTTTATTCTTTCATTTCGCTCACTTCGATCAATGTGCGTCGGTTTTTTTACCGCACCTGCTCGTGTTCATATAGTTTTTTTGTTTGTATAATGCAAATTTAACAACTCACTCCGCAATAAGTATAATAAACTGCAAGAATTCGCATCAAGTAGGCAAGCACGAGCGGCTTTGGCTGAGAAGGAAATCTCAATTAGATTATTATAATTACATAATTCAAATGCGAGCGGTGTAATAACCTCATTAATTTCATCCGTATCAGTGATACACGAGTGCGATATGAATAGAAGGGACGGCGGCGCACACAACTTGAAGCATTGGTGAATGGCAATCGCTTCGGCGTTTCGCATATTGGCGAAACGTTTGAAAAGTCGCGTAATCTTATGCAGAGAGGCGCGCTTCGGTTCTCACAAGAAGAAGGCGCGAACGAAACGAAATGAAACTTGTGCGCCACCGAGTTCGACGGGGGTGGCTTATCGTCGCAATGCGTTCACTTTGGAATTTATGGCCGATTTTGATCATTAAGAAGTTTATTAGACGCGTTCGTACATAAGTTGCGTTACCGCCGCCGCTGCAGGGCTAATGTAATGCCGAAATGCCAACACTGATCGACCTCTTTGCTTCCTTCGGGCGATACCGGGACGCCGGGAATGCAAAAGGCAAATAGCAGCTTGCTTGCTTGCCGCGCGTCGTCGTCGTCGTGGAATTAAGGCAAATTATGATGATTGTATAATTTTACGTATCGCGATAAAAGAGTTTGGCGCGCTCGCTCGAGGGTAACATTTAAATTTCACCCGTTTCTCTTCTATTTTATAATTACCTACATTGGCAAAGAGTTGCGCGCATGCTGAAATAAATTGTTTTGACGAGAGACGCAGAGTGGAATAAAAATTGCAGAATAGTGTTGCAACACGGTAACAAGTAGGACATGGTAGTTTGAGCTTTGTCAGTCTTTTGTGTGCGCGCATCGACGAAATGTTTCAATAATAAAGAAGACGTTCCGCGCCCGCCGTCTTGAGTGAAGAGCGAACGAACAAAAACACACATTCACTCTCGAAACGTAAACGCGAACGATAAAAGGTGCGGATAAAGACGAACGTGTTTCATTTAAAATTTAACCGTCAGCAGCAGAGTCCAGGTCGAGAGCTCGAGATGAACAACTACAACATTGTGTACAAGCGTGTAATGGAATAAAACGACATAAAATCGAACGAAAAACAGGAACAGCAACCAATAGCACAATGACAATGAACGAATCAAAGAACGAGAAGACATTGAGAATCGAACGCAGATGCTGGACGAGCACTTGAAACGCGAAACATCAAAGCGCAACTTTTACTCGTTCGTTTGGTCAAAATTTTATCTGTGCGAGCTCCAAACAAACGAACAAAGGTTCTCTAATAATAATTAATTAAATTGATCAAGTGTAGGCATCGATGCTGATGAGATCGTCAATTTCTCTAATGATCTATCTATTCGCCTTGGTATAGAAATGAGGTGGGCAACATAAAGGATGAAAAGTAAGAGTAATTTCGCTAAAAGTAACTTTGATGTATAGATTTGACGAGTGGAAAAGTAGAAAAGGAAGAGAACTCTCGCGGTAGCAGCACAGAGCACATAAAGTGCTATTCATGAAAGTTTAAAATTTATGAGTGGCCATTCGTTGTTAATGTATACTGTGAACCGTGTGGGGGCAGCGCTCGCGGTATGTTGTTTCACTTAATGGCCGGCCGCTGAATATCGCATTCAACAGCGCTCGCGCGCACGCTGCCACCGCCGCCAGCACCCGGAGAGAATGCATGGACACATTCTGGAAGATGTATATTAGGCCAAGATAGATAGACACAATTGCAATGGGCGCGCGAAATGACCATTGCCGGCAATGTTTAACGACTCCCCAAACGGCCTGACGCTCAACGGGCGACGATGTCGAGGACGAGAACGAGGACGATTTTCCAAAACTAATGATACGTTCTGTGTGCACTCGCAATTACCTGTTAGTTTAAATCGTGATGACAACAACGACAAAAAATCTAGTTATCGCTGAAAATATAGGTGGGGAGGGGGGTGGATTTCCGGTAATCAACTGCAGTAATATATGATCGCGACTCTCTTGGACAGGAGGCGGCGAAAGAGAAAACTTTCTAATGCAGACAAATTTATACGGTTTTATGGCCATTCACTACCATTATATGCGTTAACTTTTGGCATTATTGCGCGCATCGCAAAGCCAAAGCTATTGCTCACTCAACCCTGAAAAGTTGAAACATTTTCGACACAACACACTGCGCGGCGTGCATCATTTGTATTTATTTGTGTGTTGCTTTACAATTCGGCAATTCATAAATTCGCGTTTATCATCCGTGAAGTTGGTGCTTTGATATTTGACCCAGTCTGGTAATTATTAAATTGCGCTATTTGTTATCATAATTATTAATATTGGAGTAGCATGCAAATTTGGAAATCGTTGCGTTGCGTGCGCGCTCAAAATGGGTAAGGAAGAAACATGTTTGCAAAAGTATGCGACATTTAATTGTAAAGTTATGGCAAGTCACCGGTAACGTTACCGGCTGTTGGCGCGTATGAAGTATGAAGAAATCTCGACCGAGTGTGCAGCATGTCGAACTAATGTTTAATCGTCGTCTTCGCCAGCGTTTTCGTGCTGCTCGGATGCTTCGCCACCCCGTGCCTCGTAAATCTCGCCCGGCGCGAAAGTATTAGCAATTACTTGCGTTAATTCAGCGTGCAACACCTGGCAGTCTGCCGCTGCCGCTGCCGCCTCCGCATTGCTCACACTCTGCCACTTTGCTGGCTTGCCACCCTGCGCCTCGGCTTGCGTTCGTTCTCATAGCAACTAGTGTTGCAAAAAAGCAAACTTATTTCATTCAACACCTCCTAAATAGAGAAGATTAGATAAGATTAACTGCGATGGATCGGAGATTAAGGGCTGCTGCTCAACCCCGCGCGCGGACGAGCAATGATTAATTGCACAGCAATTTGTATTCGCGCAAGAAGCGCGGCTGCTGAGCACGTACCCCAAACTTTTTGAAACATTCGGGATTAATTTATATTAACAGCTTTATTAACATGCTTCAACGACTACACGCCGAGACGCGCGCGTTTGCTGGCTGCCGCCGCCGCCCTCGCTCTAAATTTATTGCTGTTTTATATTAGGAAGCGTGCACCGTACGTGCGCTCATATTTGATGCGAAAATAAAGAAAATCGCGAGGTTCACGCTCCGTTAAAATAAACATAACCCGGATAACGCTCGGCAGGTTAAGCGCACAACTCGGCGGTGCGGTGGTTGCATGCTGGTGGTCAGAATGCGTCCCCGCCCTGGGGGCTACACGCGCGCACTCGCGCGTTTTCATTTATCGATAAAAATCTTTCTTATTCATTCACGGAAATGGAAAATTCCAGACCATACAACTTGTTTTCCAAACGTCTATTATGAAATAATAGTTTTTGTTTGGACAAACAGCTCAAATTCTATAGATTTTACAATAATTTAGGCTTGTGGTACGGCTGAGATTATTGCGTGCTAATCACGCAGTTAATTATAATATGTGTAGTCGATAATCTTTCGGAAATTAATTAATTACGGAGCGATATCAATTGAGTAATGTGGGCATTGCATGCACACAATCACGATTAGAATCGCATATGCGAATTCAAATCACAATCACATGTTTGCTGCCGCCTCCATCGATGCCGCCGGTGTTGGTGCATGTAGGTATGTTGTTTATGTATTCATACATATTATATGAGCTCGAGTACAAGAGTGTTAAGCCGCCCCCGACGCGCGTGGATGAATTTGAGTTGGAGCGAATGAGCCTGTCGACATTCGATAGTCGTGTGCGATAGTCACGACACTCTTGCGCACACCAACGCCACCGCCGCCGCCCCCCTCACACACATTATACGTTGTGAATGATAAACGAGTAATTAATTACACACCGCTTACATTTGCTTACGCCTTGTATACTATCTTTTCGATGACACACTCTTAGGCGATTGTTATCAAAATTTCTATCACAGTACGCGATGATACAGTAATATTTCAATCAGACTGTCAGCCGACATCATTAATTAATTTATCGAAGCGTTTTAAGAATGTTTATTATCATGAAATTGCATTGTTTTTGCGTTTCGATCAACAATGAGAATATCAGCATGCATAATCTTTGTGCATTTTTCATACTTGCTTACTCTGCCCTACCAGCAGCAAGGCATTTCGCATTTCCGCGTCTTTTGGACGCTGGTCGCAATTAAATCCTTTGTATTTGCAACGGGAATATGGGCGTGTGTTTAGGCCTTCGGCATTTGGGCTCCCATTGTGTTTTTGCTCAAGTTACCGCAATTCGGCTTTGCAATGCGCTTAGCGTGGCCCTCATTGCGAAAGAGCGCGTTGCACGGGCGCACAGAGGACGCGAATCTCGTCTCGTCGCATTTATCCGTATCCGGGGCTTGCTATGAATCGACATGAACAACACAAGGGGGTTGAAAGGCAAGCTCAAAGTTCGCATTCGCATTATTGTCACACCATTCTTAGTCTCGAGCGACGAGCGCATTAAGACAGAGCGTGCACGATGGGGATTGTGTTTGAATGCATGCGAAATTATAATGGACTCTTGGTCACATGTTGTGCATGCACACAGAGCGCGCCTGTTTGGATGTTTACGACGCGACATTCAAGAGATTTCATTTGATTTGCGCGTAACTCAAAGAGAGAACAGGACGAGGCGTTCGTAAACGCATTAGAATAAGAATTGCAGCCCGGACTGAGCGGGCTGAGCGAGCCGGAAGGATAATTAATCGTAATTGTTCATTTTAAACGTTTGATGCGGTTTGCTTTTTCTTGCTCTCGCAGGAGAGCAAGTGGTGGTAGTCAGCATTTTGTGGATTTATTTATTTATTTGTAGCCTGTAAATTGTTTGCCAGTTGACCGCGTACTCTCGCTGTGCGCGCGAGCGCAAGTGGATTGCTGCGCGTTATTAAGTTTGTTAACAAGAAGCAGTTGCGGTTTTTACCTCGCATTTAGCGGTTGTTTAAACGGTCGCCGCCCGGAATTGCTTAACTTTGCGCTTTTACATCCGGCCTCTGCTGGGAATGTTAATGATGCGCCGAGCACAACATTTTTGCTCGCTTCCGCCACCGCCGCAATCGCCGCCAACACGAGCGCATCTCCTCGTGCATTACGCGTAATTCGTGCGGATATAATAAATCTTCCATGCATCTCCTTAGAGAAGGTGAGCTCCTGCCTTAGGGAAGCAGTCGATATAGTATGTGCGCGCCGCAAAGCCGGAAACCGGAAAAATAAAAGGGATAAATAGGATACACGCGGGTGACAAGCGCTTAGCGGGCGAGCCGCACCTTATAGGATTGAGACCATCGAGGAAGCGGAAGCTATGCGGGGGCTGACAACAGAAAAAAGCCCCGAACGGACAGACGGGTTGAGTCTTTTCGTGTATAATTCACAAAACCGGTTTATAGACGACTGGCGTCTCGAGTCAAGCAAGACTACTAACATTATCAAGAGTTAATTAGCGGCAACGAGCAATAAAAGCTCGCCGAGAATCAATATTTTTATAGCGCGACGTGCACGGAATGTGTGTTTGTTTAAATTTTATATTCGGCCCATTTGCGAATGATTGCGAAGTGGACGGCTCGCTGCTGTTTTCGAGAGCGCAATGAGCAATGAGCGCTTATTTTCTTTCCTCGCGCGCCAGCGCCCGCAGCCAACGGAGACTTGTATGTAAAATAGTTTATGGCGGGGCCGGCGAGTCGCATCGTAAAAGCGGCCCCTTTTTACAGCATTGCTTTTATTTCTTACTCGCTTCTTTTACTTAGCAACAGCACACAAGAAACGCATGCGCGCGCTCGCGCTCCGAGAAAGGTACTGTGTGTGCACAGAGCTATTTTCTTTTCAGACAATTACGACTCGTTTTCTTCAGTTGCGCGCTCGGCTTTTCTACATTTGCGCGCTCTCGCCGAAACTTGAGCCACTTTTCGTTGGAGTTTTCCAATAAAATATCGAAATAATGCATGTTGCAAAACGCGAACGAATGACTCGAATGAGTTTGGAACGAGTTTCTTCGCTCCTGCGAAAAAGCATTTAACATTACAAACATTTTTACCCCACGTTTTGTGCGCGAGCAATTGATGCTGAGCGGCGAAAACGTGTTTGATAATACGCGTTGTTTGGTATTAAAATATTAATTTCTTTTGGCGGAAGTGAGCCACGCAAAAAAAAGTTTAGTTGGACGAAATGAGCATACAGGGAAGGGATGAAATAAAAATGAGTGTGAGGGGCAGGAGGGAAGGAAGAAGGCGAGCGAATGCGTCTAATTTCAAATATTTGTTTTGCAAATTATTCATAATTTGAATTTTTATTAACTTTCATAGAGAACACGAACTATACGCCTGTTTCGGGTGGGCCAGCGAACGCGTGGCGCTCGCGCACGCTCGTTCAACTTTCGTCCTGATGCGTCATTTTGCGCGACTTGCTGCTTGGCTTCCCACACTTAGTTACTATTTAATTAAAAAACTTTCTAACGATGCCCCATTCGCGAACCGAACGTCGTGTTCATAAAAAATCTTAAATACATGAACCACCCCACCACACAGTACGGAAACATGCGCGAATATCTATCCGATTAATATCTGTGCAAATTTCACTGCTGTCAGAAACTAAGAAGAATATTAGCTCGAGCTATGTGTACCGTACCTACTCGTAGATTATTAATAAATACAGCTACCTATAGATTTATTACAACATTGTGCTTCACCACAACAATGGAATACGTCACCAATAATTACACTACAATTGAATAGTATGCTTATTATTATTACATAACTCATACGGCGGGGGTAGCAATCACAATAAATCACATTTGAACGAAGACTTATTTGTGAAGGTGGGAAATAACAGAATGCGCTTCAAAGGCAGGCTATAGACCCGAATAGGAATCATAAATATGCAGTGCTCGTGGGTGACGAATGTGTATGTGAAATTGAATATCAATCGAATGATATAATATCTATTATAATCGCACAGCACGTTATTTCGATCGAATCGAATCGAACGAATGCCAGCCAAATAGCAATAGTCGTGTATCAATCATTGCGACATGCACGTGAAAGCCCTGCTTCCATATGCAATGACATTTCGTGTTATTTTCATATGTTTGAGGAAAATTGTTTCAAGCTTTTTAATGTTTTCTTAATGAGTCTGACCTTTCCAATGCCATCTAGCACGTTTCCGGCAGAATATTAGTACTCGCACAAGCATTAAACTAATAATTTCTCAACATGAAATCAGCGTCTTGAAATCTGACATAGAGTCGCGCAATTTGCGGGGAGAGTGGTTAAATGGAAGTGCGAAGAGAGGCGAAGATAAATAACATTAAAGCGCAAATTGCAATTGCAACGACTGCATTTACAAGTAAGTCGGAGGTGCAGAGGGTGGCTGGATGCTTTATGCATGCGTTCTGCTCCTTTCGTCCGCAAACACTTAAATGCCTAGCGTGCCGCCTCCGCGCCACACATGTGCACTTAAACTGTAATCGTGGCATTTTGGCGCCGACGTATATCTATATTTGCGGGGGCGGCGGCTGCGTTTCGCAGGAGAAATAAATTGAAATCGCCGCAAATATTCAAAGCAATTCAGTGCATCGCAAAGAGAAACCCACTGCATACTTCTACTACTTGCTGCGTTTGCACAAAAACCAAAAACGAACGAACTAGTTTGCAATCGGCGGCGGCGCGCGTACATTTTAATGATTTATATATTATACATTCATCGTATGCGTCGTGCAGTTCAAAGTTTGCCATCCATTCATTCGCTCGTTCATTCACAGAGTGTCAGTGCACTTTTGCCGACTCGAAATGTTTTAGTTTTTTCCTCTCGACTGCAGTGCTCTATTATTCGCAGTACAACTGTGTTGTAAGTACGTAGGGTATGCAGAGAAAGTATAATTATAGTGGAGGGTATTGTGCGATAAATAATTATAGGAAATAAGAAACCACTTTGCACGTTCGAGTGGAAAATGTTCGTGGAAAGTTTAAGTCTCTCAAGTATGTGCACAAAGCGATTGAAGCACCACCACTAAGAGGTGTGTAAATGCTAAGGGACGCGATGGAATTTCTTCGTGGCGCTCTTGCAGATTGCAGCAGCAGTAGCAGCGTGCGCGCACGCGACAACAAATTAACTTAATTTCACGCTGGAAGGTAAATAATCTTCAGCACCTGAATTCCTTCAGACCGTCTTCGTGCTGAGATATGCCAACTTTGCGCCGAGCGACGAAGCGCTCTCCATCCACTTATCCGCTTACGCGTCCTTCGTATTCGCCGCCCCCGTCTACAATTACAACACTCCACCTATAGATGCTTGCTGAACGCGCCATGAAATCTTTTCAATAGACCAGAATCAGGATCAGGTGGTGCGCATTCACCAAAAATCAAAATCGCAAAAAATGCTTTATTGTACGCGCGCGCATTGTACCGATTTTTCCGCTTTTCGAATTCGATCATTTCGCTGGCACAATATTAGAATTTTTAATATTCGTTATTTTAAATTCACAGCCAGTAGATTAGTATTGTATGATAAGTTATGAAACGTTATTTGATTTTGTGAGATTCTCATCATTTCGCTAAAACATTTTCTCGCACGTGCTGCTACTGCTGCTGGCTGCCTGCCTGCCGCCTGGCACTTCCGGTATTCATTCTGGCGCGCCCTCACTCAGTCTTTGCGTCGTCATATTTGAAACTATTTTTGGGAGGTCGGAGCACGGTTGATCGGATGCGTTTTCCGCGAGATCGCGTGAAATTCGTGCAAGAAGTTGTACGGCGGGCGAGGCGCTCTTCTTCTTGAGCATATTGCGTTTGCCTCTTGGTTATTGAATATGTTCGCTCCTTTCGCATGGCATGCTTGAGCATATTGCGTACTGCTGCACACTCTTCTTCTTCCTTCACACGGTATAGACGACGAAACTAAGCGACTTTCATCGATACAATGCATATGCTACTTTCGAAGATATTCATATTAGAATATAAGCGTGCATTGTGTTTTGAAAAATCCATATTACCTCAAGAAGAAGAAAGGTGGATTCCCCAACTGGGGAGAGCAAGCACAACAAGTCGAGCGTGCATTGCGTTATTTTACTTAAACTCTTTTTCGATTTGATTAAAGCTCGGGCACGTTATATGAAAATACCAAGAGCTGTGCTGTGCATAAAACTGAGACGAAGGAAATATTTTATTTAATGCACATCGTAATTTGTGTGCGAACGCGTAAACGCCTGCTGGCTAATTGTTCGTTTCGCAGTAATTCAGGCGTATCGTAGCGCGTTGGTTGGTGTTCAATGCATGCCAAAACGGAACGCGAACGCGCAAATAGCAAAAGGTAGATGCGTTGCTGCTGAGCAGCTTTGCATGCTTGACTTTCATAATTGGAAATCATAAGTATTCGCAATTTGCATGCAGTTTCGCCGAGCGAGCGCGCACAGCGAACGTTAGTGCGCCGTCATCAATACAGCTAATACGCCTTGAGACAATCGTTGGCGGCGAACAACAAATGCATTGCAAGCAACTTCACCAACAACACGTTTATGTTATTCAAGCGCTGACTTCGTCTTTGATTAACAATAACAACGATGCAATTATTCATGCTATAAAGTTTTGAATGCGTTTTACTAAAAATGGCAAGCTATTTAACAACAGCAATTTGCATACTCTCAATAATCATAACAATAATACGAACAAAAATTAGATACGTTTTATTATCGTGCAATTTCTTTCAGTGAATGGCTATTCTAATGCACTCTTCATATAATCGCCAGCAGCTAACAGCTTCTTCCTCGGCGTAGAATGAAATCTAAAAAAATAATTAACTCCTCGCTCAATTCCGCGCGCTTTATTGTACAAAAGAGGAAATGCAACAAACGTAAAGTACAAGCGTGCTGCATACACCACATGGGAAATTAGCTTCATTTTTATAACTTTAATATCTATGCGCTAGTTCATTAAATAATTCACACGCGTTGCGGATTATTTTCATCTACTTCTGCTTCGTTTGTATGCGGCTCAAATAAAAATACAATTCTTGAGAACTCAAGTGCGCATCCGTCTTGAGCACAACACAATTCACGATTTTATTTTTCCAAGGTGGTAAATTTTCTTTTTGCATTTCATTCTGCGCATTTTTCGGTGTGAAATTTTGACCTCAGTGGAATCTGTTGAGGAATGCCGCCTCATTTCATCTAGATGCATGATTTATGCGCGGCGGCGGAGATTTTCATAATTTAGCGATTTTTGTTTGCCGCCTCGGTATAAAAGGGCGAAAAATGCAATAATTCAGACGTGTGCATAAAATTTCATCAAAATTTTAATGCCTGTGATAAATTAAGCATGCGCTATCTGGTAATTTGTACCCCCCATATTGAGAATGAGCGTGGCCAAATTATTTTCAGCCAACAGCCAAAGAAGTTAGGTAGCTATTGTAAATAGTCGAAACTATTGTGGCTTAAAAACAAATATAAAATCCAGCCTCGTAAAGTGCACACAATACGATTATATGTTTAATGGGGATGAGTTGTTGCGGTTTGCGCTTGCGACTGAAAATTCCGAATTTGAACAATGAATTTCAGCCACTAAAGAACACCGATGTTTTAGACATTTGGCAGGGTGCGAGAGAATATTTTTGGAGTGGGTGGGCAAGAAAAAGCGTTATTGGAAAATAATGTTATTTAACACCAGTTCGACGTTATCTCAAGATATCGACCACCGGCGTACGATAAGAATGAATTCGACGGTGCGCGTTCATTCGTTCGTTCATTCGAAAAGGACTTGGCTGCCGCTCATTCCGGGTCCGTTTCAATTCTGCGTGTATACACACTCGCCCGACTACTTCGTCTTCTTCTTTATGCGATCCCAGGGCAATGAGGGCGCGAGCGTTTCTTTTTCTCGCAACGTTTGTATTTGCTGATAACACCTCGGGGAACCATCGGGCGAACGGGCGGTAAATGCCCGAACGGGGGCCACCAAAGGAGCGCTTTCGTCATTAGTTCGAAACGTCTTTTCCCTTTTCGTCTGGCCGCTCTCTTCTCTTTTTTTCGTTTCGCGCGTTTGTGTTTCTTGGACTTTCCAACTAAACCTATGATGTTGATGCGAACGCGCACTGTTTGTATTTTGTTAGTCCTAGAATAAATAAGGCCAAATAAAATAAGAGGAAATATAAATAAACTAATCAAAGAAGGAGTTTGAAGGACTATTAGCGCAAGGAGTATTTTTGCACATGCATGGAATAGAAATGATTGATTCCGAGGACATTCATAGTGTGATTGGCTTTTTTATTGCAGTCATAATAGTTCAAATAAAACAGCAAAACTTTTTTCGCAACGGGGGAGGCAAGAGGTGGCGGCGGCGAGCAGACAACAAAGCTAACAACACGCACTCGTGCACATTCGCGGCGGCATGTGTGAGTAAATGTGTTGAGTAAATGTTGCACGATAACTAGAACACAATATGAATGCTTTTAACTTAATTAATTCATTAATTAATTAATAACTCGCGCATCGGACGAACGAGCGAGCAAGCGAGCGGCGATTCGGGCTGGGTTGGGTTGCGGGATGGTGCTCGATAAATTCATTCGCATGTTGCGGTCACCGGCTGGATGACCGCCGCCACCGCCTCGCCAAAAGTGATTCGCTTTGGGTGATTGCCTTTCCTTTCCAATATCGCGGGCGGCGCGCGACGCCGACGAGCGAATATGAACATCGTTAGTAGTGCTGTGCTGCTACGTTCGATGCTAATTTAATAAAGCAAATTGCAATGCGACATACGAATGTGGAATGCCATTAGTAAATTTAGCGCCACTAATGCGACGATTGGGCACGACTGATAGTCGACTAATTGGGCCCGAACAACAATGCGTTCGCGTTTCGAGGACATGCAACCATTGGCTACGCCTGTAAAAATCCGTCCGACAGGAAATGTCGATGCAAGTCATAAAAACAGGATAACTGCCGCATTTATGGGCCGCACCTTACACGCTGCTGCTGCGCTTTTCTTTTCTTCCTGTCCTACCGCTGCCGCCGCCGCCGTTGAAATGAAAATTAATTAGTTTTGCGCATTGTTGTGAAATTGGTTATTTGCGCCGTAAAATGCGCTTCAATAAAAACGAATTCAATATTATGAGCGACGACGGTTAATATTTTATATGAACTCAACAGCTTTTTGGTTGTTTTGCTTGCTTCAAAAATAAAACACGAGATAAATATAAATAATGAAATTGTATGTTCAATTAGAGCGCAGCCGATTTTCACAATTCGAACACTTGTGTGCGCATCGAGCGTGTAGCAATAAAACAATGGAAACTTAATTTAACTTCGTTGCGATGATGATGATGATGTGTGCGCGCGCGCGTTTCTGTTTACTAAGCACATTTCGATTTAGTTTTCTTCACATGCGCGAACGCGATTCGTGATGACGATAATACGTATGCGGCTGCATCGGGGGCGGCAGCGACGGCACAAATTGCTACATGCGCATTAAGTGCATCAAACCGCATCGCTAAAAGCATTGACCACCACCACACACGCAATGCTTCGTCCGCCACGCGCAAAATCCCATTAATGCTTTCAAAGAGCAAAAATTGCACATTATATATCGATATGCATTCTCTAATTTATAATTCATATCTGTCAAGCATGAGAGAACATTTTAAATTTACCAATAATTTTTTTTCCGGAAAGAATTTGATGGAATATTAAGAACAAAAAGGATTCTTTACATTATTATTTTATTATGGTAAGAGCAACTACTTTGAGAGGGTTGTAAATGTCGGAGAAGACAGTGTATCCCTACTTGCAAGAATGCGAAGAAGCAGGAGGAAGTTGAAAAGTTGTTATTTTGCAAAATATTAATAGAAGTGAGACGCTGGTGGTGGTGTAAGGCGAGGGCATTGTATTATTGAATTTAGCTCTTCATTATTGTTTAAACTTGTGCAAAGCCGCAAATTCATAAACACAATTCATGACGGCTTAAATGTGCTTAAACCCCTTCGGCCAAAGTCTGGGGGTGTGGGCGGGCGAAACGAGAGTGAGTGCAAGTTCACACAATTCCTCAAGTATTTCACCGAGAGTGAGCAATGGGGGATAACTCCTCGAGATTGAAGGAACCTTTACGCGAACCAAACACAAACATCCAAACAGCGGTGGCGGCGAATATGCCGTGAGCACACACTACCACCGAGTGTTTTGCGACTTTTCCTCTTGGACCTCTCTGCTCCTCCTCCGCCTGCCTGCTTCTCAAGGGGTTGATTAGCATCGATTGCTTAGCAACTTGCGCAGACATTGAGTATCTCTACGACGGGGTCGAAGTGTGGTGCACGTCTTGAGGAGTGCGCGCTATCGACGCAATTTGTTGGGGTGAACAGAAAGCCGCACCGGAAGCCGAACGCAGATAAATGTCCGTCATTTGTAATGTAATGACGGGTGTGCGCGCACCGCACTACTGGCCACTCTTGCGACGCGACGACGCAATCAATCGCGTGATTCCATTGAGTGAACTCTCCTCACGGATGCGAAAACCATATTTGTTAAAACCACACCGCGCTGGGCCGCAATGACCAAGCAACCACCAGTGGAATAAACGCCATCCATTTTCCAATCAGTCGCGCACTTATTGAATCACGAGCGCACTGCGAAGACTTGCTCAATTCTCATCTTGATGATGACAGAGACAAAGATACACCACAGCCGCCGCCGCCGTCACCGCCAGCGCGACTTTTCGAAGAGCAAGCGAGAAATCGTTGGGACGCATTGAAAGAGTAAAAATAAAATAGGGGGAAAAACGCGCGCGATGAAAGGAAAACATGTGTGCCGAATGACGCTCAAGAAAATATAATAATAACAGGGTGATAATGGATCTAATAATATATATATAGCTAAACGAATGAGGAAGAAGCCACCCCTCAGCACGCGCGTTCGCTCGCTGCGAGTAGCACCAAGAGAGGAAGATTAATGTCTTACTCGAGATCTCGAGATATGTCATCAAGGATTTCCCAAGTTTTCTTCATCTTCATCGCAACGCTACACAACGCCGTTATGTCTTTCTTTCGTCATTCGTCCTTCATCCGTGTATTTCTTTCGTCCTTCATACACCTCAAATCTACAACTCGCACCTTATAAATACACAAACAGCATGGCGCGTTTCCAAAATATTTTCATTACACGTAAACATACAACGCGAATCACTACAAGTGTGAAAAGTACGTCGTTCTTAATTTGTCATTTATGAAACGCGTTTTCCGCTTACTTATTCCGACAAAAAAGCGCTCGATATAACACGCGCATGGAATAAAGTGAAAGCATTTCAATTATCAATATTTACCAAAGAATTTGCGCAATTTTCCATTAGGTGTTACGCTCTTTAAACAAGCTCTTCTTGCACCTGTTGGTCGGTATATTATGCGCGTGCCTCAGCCCACCTATCACAATCATTTTTTAATTAAATTTTGCCATATTTCTCACCGTTTTCCTTCGAATGCACGCGTCGTGATTAAGGGCTGAAAAACACAAAACATAATACGACGATGACAATTTTACCTCTTTATCCATTCTTCACACGCACCGTACAAAAAATACAAAAATATTAAATTATGCCCGGGAGCGGAGAGCGACAACAAACTGTATTGACAAATTGCAAAAAATTTAATTATTTTCTTCACTGTACGAGAAATTAAGTTTAATGATTTTACTGTCGTTTACATTTTTAATGCTGGACATTCAAACAACAAATGCATGATTAAGAAAAAAGACGGAAAAACGTAATTTCACAGTCCATTTTCATTTCACAAATAGAAATAACTGTAGTCAATTGAGAGAAACATCTTTCGCAATATTTTTTCACGTTTTGCTTTTGCCATGCCGGATCGAACGAGACCGGGAAGCGATGCGATGGAATTGTCAATTGTCATCGTTCATAAAAAATGAGTCGGCTGAATGCATTCGTAGTATTGAATTGAGAAACGGATGAGTTTTAATCCGTTTTCCTGACACGACAACGAGAGCACTCGACAAAAAATCATTGACAATATTGAAAAACAAGTCGACTGGCAATTTACGTAAATAATTTGATTGATTTCCGAATAGGTCATGCGCGTTGTATATGATATATGTGCTTATTCATCTTAGTTGTAACCGGAAACGTGTACTTTTTTCCGTTTTGTGTCACTCTTTGATTGGATTTCGGTTTCGCCTCGATTGCTCTCTATTTTGTGTCAGCGAACCGACCCGACCCACGCTACACTCATCGAAACACGACCGCGAATGTCAGAATCAAGCACTGGATTGAAATTAATTTCAAGCATCGAAAAACACACATGCGTGGCCAATATTTGCATGTTATATTTGTGTTTCGCTACGCTTTAATTAAATCACTCTACACATATATTCGAATGCGATGCGCGTTGCTCGGTTTCCCATTCCAAAATAAAATATTATCTCCTCTCTCGATGAGCGAAAATAAGCTCTTGGCGAGCACTAACTAAACTGTGCGTACGAAAACGGATGATGACGATGATAAAGAAGAAAGTGCATGGAGATCAACGCACAAAGCCACCGCGGAATAATTTGTCACCAGATTAAATGAAAAATGAACAATGCACGAACGACGCTGAAATCGAGAACAATGAACAATGAGTCGCGAAAGAACAATGTTTGAATTAATCATAGCTAATTGGTTTTGGGGCATTTACGGCTTTCTTTGACGGACGACTTTCTTATTTTTGCGGTCGGAGATTATTAATCACTTTGTTTGCACTTTTTCTTCTCTCCTCGCGCAAGGAAAACTTTAAACTATAAATTTACGTTACAAGCAAGCAAGCAAACAAACCAACCAACCTGGCGTCTGAAGAATTATTTGCAAAAGTATGAAGGTCACTTCGCACAATCGCATGTGCTTCATGATGCCTCAGAAGGGTGGTGGCTGTTCTCCTCCTCCACTTCTTCACGCCGTGAAATTGCAAGATTTAATCTTGACTCCTGTAAACAGAGGAGAAAAATTAGCGATATGTACTTAAATTTAATGAGCGTAAATTGTGAATGGATTAGACGTAAAACACGGCGTGTCGGTTGCTAATATAATGATGAAGCGTCGTTGAAATTAATTGATAAATGAATTAATTAACATTCGACAACGAAATTGAAACTCGTGCTATGCTATGCTGCGATGCGATAAAAATTAAATGACAGCGCCCGCCGGCAGTTTGCGTCGTCAAAGAGACAGAAGAGCGAATTTATTATTATTATGAGAGAAGGGCGGCAGACTGAAATGGAGTACAAGAAAAACTGATCTAAGATATAAAAGACGCGTATGCGCGTGCACGTTACCAAATTAATTAAAATCGATTGATACACCGAAATCAACTCTCCACCTCGACGCGTTTCCCTGATCGGGTTTTGAGTGCAATCAAAAACAGCCCCATTTTACATTTATTGCGTCGAACGAGCCAGCTATTCACCCTTCGCCGAAATTTTAACCGTTTTTATTTCGTTTGATTTTTATTTTATTAATTAATTCTTGAAATCAAGCCTTTATTACAAATATAGCTGGTACCGAGATATAAAATATAGGTATTTTCAGTTTATAGTTATAAAATGATAAATATTCCGTGAATTGTCATGTTTGTTTACTTTGCTGATATTTATGGGATTTCTTCTTTGTAACACAAATACGCACTCGCATTACGCTGAATGCTTTATACTGATAGACGCATCAGTACACAATTGGCAGATGAGTGCATATTGCAATATTTCAAAAACGAGCGAACGCCAGACACACGCAAAGAGCGGCACGGCGGCGGCGAGCTGCAAGCGGCAAAAATTTCGAATTTCGCGAAAACATCACACACGAGCGAATAAATGCGCGCGTCGTACGGAAGAATGGAAAACCCGGTGTGTCAGCAAGGCACATCGCGCATCGATGCCATTGTATTTTGCGTGTTGGCGATTTTAATTTTACAAATGGCGTGTATTACACAAGTTGAAAAGTTGAAGCGCAAGCGAACAATCATCCATGTGTGCGCTTTAAAGTTTAATAATCAGCCGTATGAACACGGCGCGCAAAAAACTCAGCTGAACTGAACGCGCAAAAACTTTGTCAATTCGTAGCAAACGACAGCAAAGGTTCAAAGAAAATGTGTAAAACACGCGCCCTTATTCATTATTCAGGATGCGCAGGTAAATGAGAAACACAAAAAATCGTGATAATTATTTATTGGACTATAAACTTATTAAGTTGGCAAGTTGGCAAAGTCATAATTTAACAAGGAAATTATTCTAATTTATTATTTTGACTTTTGTGCAGTTATCTTGTTAGTTTGCAAAGTATTTAAACGCACAGCACAGTTTAGCAAATAAATTTAATAATATGCTGTTCGCAATTTATGAAATTGACTTTCTAATTATTTTCGTGTTTCGTGCGCGATCAAAGCAAACAGATGGGGGGAGCAGTGCAATAAAGCGGAGGAAACTTTCGTTTATTGAAGCAATTGAAATCATGCAATTGAGAAGAAAAAGTCGGCGCATAAATATAAACAGTAATAATAAATTGCATCACTTTTCATTTAGTTTGGTGCATTTTGCGCATATATCGATTGCGAAATTGCGTGTTGTATCATCAAGTCCATAGATAAATTCGCAAACTTATTAATTTTCAGTTCGTGCGCGCATGCAGCAAGTGAATAACAACAATCAATTATGGGTAATGGAAAAGCAGAGAATGAAAAACAAAACAAGAACGAAAGATGAGAAAATATTTGTACCTTTGAATACGTTCAATATCGGATGAAGCATAATTATCGCGACCGATTTGATTTAATACCGCGCGAGATTTACATTCATAACAAAAATCGTATAAACATTTCATTTGATTGCACAGAGCGATTTCTTGGTAGGCGGTATATATGCGCGACGAAGACGAAGGCGGCAGCGGCGACGGATAACGCGATACACACGCGCTCGCGGCTTTGTTGTTTCACGTGACAAATGCGATGCTCGCTCGACGGCGGTGCAACACCATGTGGCGGCGGCAGACGCGGCTTTGCGCGTATATGCATACGCGCGCGCTTTCCCACCAAACGGAGGCGGCAGCGCAAACTGACGCGCGCGCGGCAATTTCGTGCAGTCGGCTTTTGCCCCCGCGCCAGTGCGCAAGAGAGAGGGGGCAGCGAACCTTCGTGCGGTCCGCGCGCCGCGGTCGCTCTTCGGATTTCGTTCGCTTTGGACTTCTCTCTGGCCTTTGTTGTTCCGCTAATGCAATATTACCTTGCCGCCGCCGTCGTCGCCGCCACCATTCTCTCTGCACGGCCTTATTCTCTTCTCTCGCCCGATATTGTCGACAGCACGTGCTATTGATATGTGGTAATAACCGCTAATTGATTCAAAATTTTCTATGATAAACTGACAGCGCAATAACAAATTTGATTTCTTGTCGAAGAAAATCAGGTACAGAGAAAATATAGTACAAAATCAGGTTCAAACTTGAGGGAAAACAAATAAGAAATTTTCATTTTTAATTCAACATGTAAAACAAAGAGGTTTAATTTTCCGCATGCCAAAGACAAAATTAATATTTGAAGTTGATTTTTGATTTAGTTTTGAATTAACTGGAAGAGTTGCAGTAAAATTAAAGTCATAGTATGCTAATCCAGTGTAACAACTAAAGTTTCATGTTTGCAAAAATTTCACATGAAAATTTTCTCATTATATAAAATATAAAACACGAATTGTTTATGACCTCAGCAGAACGGCGCGTTAGTTTAAGCAATGTCAAGTTATAACGCAAAATGCATGAAGAATTCATCTGAAGTATGCGCACCGCTATGAATATCCGCGACATGCATGCGGGCGCGTAATTTTTGCCGGTTTGCGTTTTTCATCTCGTGCACGCGGCTGCGGCGGCAGTGGCAGTGGCGGCGGCAGCACACTTCCTAGTCTTGCTGGGAAAGAAAGAAGACGAAGCCTACTGAAATCTTGGCTTGAGCTCGCGGCGCGCCCACATATAACACAATGATAATAATGTATGCGCCCTGCGAGTGTTTCCCGGCGCGAATACAACAAGTTTCCCGCTTCACCCAGCGGAAGCAGCTCGCTAGTCTTCCATTCTTCGTCCTCTCTTGTTCCAGCTCTCAAGTATGCAGAAACGTCGGATGAAGAAACAGTAGTAGTCGGTAAATTACTGAAGGAAATAAAAATATCCGTCCGTGACGGCGGGATTTATGCGCCGCGAAATTGCTTCGCGTTTTGTAGCAGCGCGCAGACATGGCCAATGGCCCTCCCCAAAAATAAAGTGTTACGCTCTTTGTTATGTTGGCCCCGCGCAGAAAACGCTTTACCTCCGCCGCTTTACTTCTTTCGTCAGATTTATTTCGTATGTGTGTATAATACCCAGGTATTTATAAATAACTTACAAGTCGTCCATGTAAGTAATAATTGCATTAAAATGATATGAGAATGGAGCGACATTTTTTCCACTCGTCTAGAGCGCGCATTATTTATTCGTCATGGTTGTGATCGAAAATACGTGACATAATGCGCGCATTTATTTCGTGTTGTTTCACCGCCAGCATTGCTGCCGTCAATTAGTCAAGGGTGCTATTATGTAATAATCTAAATAAATTATGAATTCACGTGCTAGAGCGTAATCAGCGTTACTCGCTTGTATTTCGCGCGCCACGCGCTAGTTGGAAAAACAACCACCGTGAACCATAGACGAGCCATTAGGTCATTTTAATATTCAACGTATAGTTGGTCTTATGCATACTTCCCGTCATTTCACCCTCGCAGCGCGCACAGTTGTAATCAAATACAAATATTTTTCTCTGATAGTAAAAAGTGCGAATTATAGGTGAACGAAACGTAAGCAAATTCTTCGTCAGCTTCCTACTTGAGCGAAAGTTTCGCCACGTCTAATGATCGCAATGTATTTGAGGCGTGAAATTAACTTTTAGATTTGTTCAACCGCAGGATGTGTGTTAGTGATACAGCTTTTTGCGCCCTTTTTCACTCACCTTCTTCTAGCTGAATGAGTTTTCAACATCAAGTATTTTTTTACATTTCTATATGAAATTGAATATTTTTTACTTAGTGATTTGCTTACATTTTTCCGACAATAAAGTCACTTGGTTCGAGTGGCTAGGAATAGAAAAATTGGAAAATCTTTACACACCATGCGAGAAATTGCATTATGTGATGGTGATTTATCGATTATAACGATGTGATTCGTATTTGGATGGCGTACGAGATAACTTCTTCTTCTCTATGAATATACAAACTAACATATTTATGTATCGCAATGAAATATTTACAAATATTTACAAATATTTGCATGCAGTTTGCATGCGTTCCGCGAAATCTTCAACAAATACAATAAATACGTGCTTTTCTTGAGCACCAGCCGAGCTGCTCTGCTCTTCAACCCTTAGGACGTATTTACTCGAACGACGCGGCGCTCTCGTGCTCTTTAATATTGCACTTGTCCACTTTCGTTATTTTATGAGCCAATACAAATCACTTTTAGTTCAACTTTCGGTCAATTGTTTTCAATCACGAAACTCACGATGAATTTTAGCCGAGTTGGATATTTGCTCCTGAAAAACTATTACTAACCATTAAAAACTAAGTTGGAAAAGTGAGTGACAGAAAAAAAACGGACATGAATGATTAACGGTAACAATGGATGAGCCATATCAATTTGTGACTAATACAAAAAGG
Organism: Aleochara curtula; assembly: GCA_963978815.1. Classification (NCBI taxonomy): domain Eukaryota; kingdom Metazoa; phylum Arthropoda; class Insecta; order Coleoptera; family Staphylinidae; genus Aleochara; species Aleochara curtula. The sequence goes on from OZ022220.1 coordinate 10,857,542, forward strand.
GAAATTGCCGTAGATATTGATAAAACGATTTCAAACAGTCTGGAAAATCACTTAATATTTCGTGGGTGGATTCTTTTTATAGATACAATTCATATAAAAAATTGTACTGCGAGACTGAGATGGGAAAATAAATCCGAAAAATATATGCCAAAGTCACGTTGACAATAGAACAATATTAGAATGAAACCCCGAAGAGTTTTCGGGAAGAGAATATGCTGCTGCTGCTCTCTTCTTCGCGGCGAGCTTGAATCGAAAAAGTCCCACTCGGACTTCTTGACTTTTCCACCTCTGCAGTTGCTTCTTCAGTTCCTCATCCAGGCGGGGTATTCCCAGTTTGCGTTCGTCTTATTTTTCGGCTTCATTTCCGGCATTGCATCGCCGCAACACATTCGGTATGCGTTCGGAAAATGTGGAAAACTCGCCGCAACTCAACTCGGTAAACTAGTTAACTCCCATGATACCACAGTGCGCGGCGCGCGTCCCCTCAAACTCTCTTGATCATTTTAGAAGAAGTAGTCACTGAAGACGCGACGTACAAGAAATCCGCGCAGCAAGGGACGCCACCAGTGGCGGCAGTGGCGGCAGTCCGCCAGACAAGTTTAATGCATTATGCAGGCATCTTGAGTTTATCCATAATGCCATTCACTCCGAGTCCTTTCTTCGTCTGCAATCCGTACCGCTCGCTTGGTCAACCAAAGAGGAGTAGCAACTCCTGTAACTTTTGCTCGTGCGCTCGCGAGAACGTCACAATCACATTTCGAATACAATATGTCGTGAATTCGGATTCAGATAAGAGATAGATAAAGCAAAAAGAAAACGCCGAAAGGAAATGAACTTTTGCGCGCATAATGAAAATTAAACATAACATCAACGCACCATGAGGCAATTCGTAAATCAATCGCGAGCGCGCAATGTGTATTTGCTTTATTGATTTCGACTTTTATGATATGATTTTCATTGTGTGTTTAGTGAAATGGTTTTTCGTTCGAGTCGACTCCTCTATTCTATTATAGTATATAATTCAATACCCAACTAGCCAGCAGAGCTGAGCGATATAAATGTGTGATCACAAAGAATTGATTGAATTGCAAATATTGAACTGGAATAAGAAATTGCCAGGAAATTAAACAAATCGTATAAAATATAAATATATTTTATTCCGCTGCTCCGTCTGTTATTTGAGTGATTAAAGTTTGCTCTTACTTTTATTGAACAAAACAAAACACGCTAGTTTTATTTCAATTCAGAGCAGAGCAGTATTATTAATGAAAAGATTGCAACCGAAAGAGGGAACGAAAAACGTTTAAAACACGAATGAAAAATAATTGCACCTGGGTGAGAGAGGAGCGCGCGAGAGCACAACCCACATGAGAAGAACAAAAAGTTTATGGTAATTGTCGGTTGGCGTATTTCAGTTGTATTTATGGTGTATTTGCGGTGTATTTAGTAGCCATGTGAGTACTGGTTAATGTAGATTTCGAGCAAGTTGCCGGAGCGCCCAGAATATAAGGATGCAACATCCATCAGAGAGCAGGCGGCGCGTCCTCCCAGAACGATATTTCAGCAGAGCGCGGCGCGCTTGTGTTGCTCCTGCTGCTGTTACTCTGGCAGGAGAACAATAAACAAACTATGTGCACAGCAACAGCAGTACTAGCTTCACCCTCTACCCTGTTCTTGCATTGCACCTCTGCTGCTGCTGCTGCTGTTGTTGTTGTTTGCTGGTAGTCTTCATCGTCGTCCTGCCGTGTTGGTGTGGTCCTCGCGGAGAGGAGAGCCCCGTAGAATTATGGACGATTGGCAAAGCGTGCATGGGAGCAGCAGAATCCACCAACAGCTAAGAGCACGAACGTGCTTCCTGCCTATTTATGCGCGCACGCGGGAACGCCGCCCGCAAAACGCCGACAGCAACTTAACGCGTGGCGCTCGCCGCCAAAAAGCGTAATTATTTATTTACAATGTGAAATGCCTCCGTCACCAATATTCACATTATATACTTCAGCCACACGCAAAACTTTGCTTATAGCATCAACTTTTACAAGCAGGATAATAATTATTTGATAAACGTAATTTTTTCACCATTGAAAATAATCGTTGTACGCACAAAATACGAAGGGAAAAAAGAATGAACGAAGGATAGAAATGACATCAGACATCATCTCCCTAAGGAAACATTTGAATAACAATAAAACGCGTCAAATATGCTCCCGTTCGTTGCGTCTGAGAACATTTTCCGACCCGTATCAAATTCTATCGTTTTCTCATTGCTGTCTTTTCGCTTCACTCCTCTGCTACTTCGCATCGCGCGTCGTCCTTAAATAGAAAACACGCGCTGTCTTGACCAGTCGCTTCTCTTGGTCCGCTCTCCATATGTTGATAGATCTCTCCACGTTTCTTTTCGTCGCCAGCCAGCACACTAAAAGCTGGAAACTGATTTTATTATATTCTCTCATATTCTTGATTTGAATGTGACACTTCTTGAAAATCCAAACGCATAAAACTAAAATGCGCGCGCTCGCGCTGTAATAAAAAATAAAATAAAATATGATATATAAACGGCGGCGGAACATTGGTAATTGTCGAGCAAATTTGCGTGAAAATGAGTTCTGAAAACTTTCGAGTGAGATTGGGGTCTGAAAAAATTTAATTTAAGAAGCAAAGTTATTAAAAAAGCGAGTGAAGAGGTTGAATCATTTTTGATGTTTTGCTGGTGGTGTTTTGCGTGCGCTTGCGTGGTATGAAAGTGCTCAAAAACTCATTAGGCATATTCAATTTTGCTAGTGCGGTCGAGTTTTCTTCGGGGAGCGTGTGCGCCACCGCCGCTGCGCTCACTGCCATTATTCGCCGCTTTATTCTCAAACGTGCGCGCCGTTTACACGCGTATTATACGTGGATGAATTTCAAGCATTTTTGCAATTATTGATCATTAAAAGCTTATCTATCTTCCAGCAAAGGGCAGCATTTTGAAAATTTCTATTTTCGTACAACGTGAAATTAACCACCGCTGCGTACGCCTCCGTGCGAGGGCTGGCTGCCTCGAAGGGTGGTGTTGATGATGATGGCTTGTTAGTGCCAATTTCTTCCAGTTTGTTACACGCGCACTCGAAACTAAATATCAAATCAACATGATTAGTGTATCCATGCAGAAAAATTTCCCTTTGATAAAGAAGGGCTATTTTGGTTGTTGACGAAAAAACGTAAATGGCTAGCAAAGAAATTTCGTCTCGCAATTATTTCCCTTCACAATAAATTTACGTACGTTTTAAGGGAGGAAAGAAATCAGCGGAATAGTGTATCCTTTATTGGGAGAAATTGCGATTACTCGTTCATCTTCTTGTTCCATGCACTCAGGAACATATTCGCAATCTTGATGGATGATTTTATGCAGAGCACACGAAGCTTCTTTGACCTCTGAAATTTCGTGCATTCCCGAATGCATAAGGGATGCTTGCATTGAGTAAATATTCGCTCTCGGAGAAGAAGAGATATTAGTTGTATTTGCGTTAAGAGCGGCGCGAGCATACGCTTTTTGTGCGCCACTTATTCGAATCGAGTGAAAATATGTTCCACGGTTACTTTTGGCGCGTTCGCACGTTGGTAACGCACTCCTTTATCCGTGCCTAAATCCATTTCACTTGGGCACGGAGTGAATACGTTCGCCATGGCCAAAATAAAATGTTTGACAGCTATTCTATCAGGCCAAATCGAGTCAAATCCACACAAACCGCAGACCCCGTAAGCGCGCGCGCACACACGCTGAGGAAACGCTCCCGAGGGAGAATCGCTTTGAGAAGGACGACGTTCCATTTCCCAATCACAACAGCAACCCTGTGCTACATCTAAACAAAGATTTTTAAGTCACTTTTGCCGTCCCGGGAGTGGAGTATTAACAAGCGCTAATTAAGTACAAGGAAGTAAGCGATTTAACGAAAATGATAATTCGCATGATGCGCCAATTTGAGCAGAGTTTAAGTCGTGATTCTTCACAGTGATTTTTAGTACATAGTGCGATGCATAAAAGCGAGCAAGTCGAATAAATAGACGACGCGGACGGACGCTTTTATGGACGCGCATAAATTTCCGCATATCCTGCGCGCAGTTCGACAGTCGGCCGAGACGACAGACGCAGCAGGAGCAGCAGGAGCAATTCGTTACGCTCGCTGCGAATTTATAACCCATTGCCCATTGCGACGGAATTTATAATTAAAGTTGAAACGTCACCCTCGTGTATCAGATCTATTCATCTATCCATTGATGGTGACTTACCAGCAGTGGCGCTAAGTACGTGTCTGCTTCACTATCTTGTGCACAATCGCATTATGAATCAGGACGATAGCGAAGCACGCTTCTTTCCATCATGCACCCCACATATAGTTATTTAACCATTTTATAGACTTTACCGCGACGCTTTATAACTCGAAGAAATTTGGCAACGTTAACGTCCTCGTAAATTTCAGCCGATTAATAAATATGAAAATCAAACCACTAAATTAATCATTTTTATTGCGCGTATTTAATTAATTTAGTCTACCACAAAATATATTAAGATTAGATTAAATATTTTATTTGTGGTTCAAAAACCACACGTTAACGCTTATCAATACGTCAGTTTTGTGTTGATAAGCACTCAAACGCTTCTTCGTCTCTGCGTATTACTTCCAAGTAAAAGTGACGTATTGATAAGCACTCAAACGCTTCTCTTCGTCTTTTCGTGATCTTCATTTTCTTGGAGGTGCTGAGGCAATACTAAAAATAACGTGATGGACTGTGGGAAACCTCAGCTGCTTGTTCATCTTCTCTTCGCTTCTTTGAAGCGCTTCAACTTTGCTTAAACTAAAATTTATACGCACCACAATCTCCAGGCGAAAATGTCAACTAATAACTAACCCTTGCGAAAGAAGTGTTGCGTCTATTTTTAGTGAATTAGTTTAAGAAACACATATCTCTAATAAGACATTTTACTAATTTTAAAATCTTTGTTTCAGGTTGCTCAACATTATAACCGATTTTGATACCGCTACAATCAGACGTAATATTAAATACGCCACATCAGCTTTTCATGTAAACTAGCGAAAAACATTTATTCAAAATACATTGAATAGACGGCGAATGGAATCATAAGAATTGTGTCGGTGCGTGCAAGTGATAAATGCAGATTCAAGTCATCATAGGACGTGTTAACGCGTCGACTCGAATCTTTCGCAATTGAAATGCAAATGCAAAAGCTACAACAATTTCAGACAGATACCTACCTGCAAAAATGATCATAACTGTCAATCTTTTCCGCGCGCGCGCACGCTTTTACCACTATATGCAAGTACAAGTGCGAAATGTGGAAAGCGGAAGCTGGAATGGAAAATGCGAACGCGTTACAAGCATTTGCACGAACGCCAACCATGACCTATAAAGTGTAATCCATTTTCGAAACATTTTAATACAATTCGGGAAGACGTGGGCTGGGCGTCTTGAAAATCTGAAAATGCAAAAATTCAGCGGCGCGCTCTCATCGATCACTCACTCAATCTTGAAAGTCAACCTTAAAACAGAAGTCGTGTTCTCGTCATGCGGCAAACTATATGAAGAGGTAGAAAGTCACCTTCAACAACATAAGGTGTAAAGTAAATGATTGATTTCATTGATTCATTCGGCGGTGTGCTCGCTAGACCAGCGGAAAAAACGTCGGGAAAACGGCGTGAACATTTAGTCGATTGATTGGTTTATCTAGGTGTAACACTTGAACATGAATTAGTGTTGGAATTGTGAAAACAGCAGTTCTAACTTTGTCGAAACACAATTGAGTTCAATTAGTCGCACATCAAACAGCAAATAGCACACACTCGAAGCGAGCGCGCGCGTTATCATTGATTAAACGCGGCGGAGGAAAGTTGCGAGTGTGAACGCAAATGCAAATGATCGCGCGCGCACGCCGCCACCGTCTATTTTAGGTTGGGCGAGGGCGCAAGTGGCACGGTGTGGGTGTAATTAGTTTATATCCCTGATCGTATAATTAATTCAATGCGTCCTCGGCGAATTGCATTCGAGCGCTGCGCCAGCTAATTTAACAGGTGAATTCAACGCGCCGACCGACACACGATGCAGATGCGAGCGGGAACGTTCATCATTCGCGCCACCTCACAACACAAATTCTGCCAAACGCAAGAGACCAGCAGAGCCAAGGCATGCAGCACACTTGTTGGACTAATTTTTCGCCGCCCCACGCTTTTTTCGCCGTACCAGTTCAGCAGCAGTTTATGCAAATTGCAGACTGCATCTGTTAATAAATCATTTCGAAAGCGAGCTGTAAAATCACAAAAGGCGTACGGGGTTTAACTGTTCGCGATAATATACAAGCGCGAAATAAAAATTTACGTGTTACGATTTTCTTGCGACACTTGGACTCATTCGCGTTATAATTTGTGCTTTTGCCCACTGCCGCTTTTTTATCGTTTCGCTTATGTTCATATTTTACATCTCTAAAGCGCAAAGTTTAATTGTTCAAAAGGTAAAATTTTAACGGCCGTTTATTTTTCCACTAATAGCCTTCCGAAACTAGTTAGGACGTACCTACGATTTGTACGTACAAGGAGTTTATTTCTTTCCGTAAAATCACAGATTAAAATTTAATTTTATACTTTGCTATTCAAATACTCAATACGCGTTCGTAAAATTTACGATGACAAAACGCCACAAACACATTATTTATCTATCGGTGAATTTGTCGAGTGTGTAGATTCTATATCCGGATAAGATTTCTGTATCGCTTTTTGGTTGCGAATGTGTCGCAATCAATTGTGGCTTTTTAGATCGTAAAGCGGGCGGAGGACGAAGGACGAAGGCTGAGGCGCGCACACAATGCGGGGAATTGTATACGTTTGGACAGGGAGAAATTCATAGAGCGTCAATATTTTCATCGCATGCCTTTTCACACGTACTTCAGGCGCATCGCGAAGAGAAGAGAAGAGATGAGAGCAGCTCGAATATATCGATGCGCATTCTCCGGCAAACTTGTTTCACGGTCCACTGGAGCACGCATCGCCTCGCCAGACAAATGGCGTACGCGCGCGCCCTCAAAGAAACAACCAACTATTCCAGGTCGCCCCGCTTCAAGCAAATGAACGCAGAGTGCCTGAACGAAAAATAAACGCATGACAACTCTGCTTCTTCTGCTCGGTTCTTCTTCTTTGGGGTACATTTTTACCGCGCGCCGAATTATCAATGGCCATCCGCAAACGTCGGCTGATTGATGAACGCGCCGAACAAAAAGACCAATCGAAATTAGAAGAGAAACGAAAATGAATTAAGTTCGGTACTTTCGTCCGTGATACGTCAGCACAAATGGCAGGAGTGAAGGACGCGAACAAATGCAAGCTTCATTAATTGCGCACCAAGATAAATATTTTTACGAATCTATTGTGGCAGTTTGGATATCGATTAATTATCGCACGATACGTACATGATTTATCGCAGTTTATTCTCCTCGCTTTATTTTATGATATCTTGGCTAATTGTTTAAAGAAGGATAATGGAAGCCGGCGCAAAGTCCTTAAGGGAAAGTGTTAAAGCCTAATGCAAATATCAGTTCGAGACAGAATTGGAAAACGAATTAATTCAAGCCTGATTCACAAAAGTGTGAGTGCAAGTCTTGGGATGCTTTGCATTACTTCGGATTGGTTTCTGGTCGCGTGCGCGCAAACACACAAAAGCAAATAAGCGCGCAAGCGATGATGGCTTTGATGCCCTACCGCCCGCTGCTGCTTCGCTTTGATATCGCCTGTTGGCGATGCTGGCGGCGGCGGTGGCGGCATGCAATTCATCCGCTATCATCTGGCAATGCAACCACAATCGGCCTACGACCTGTGCACTCTGCTGTGTTCTCTCTTCCCATTGAATTAGAAAGACGTCAGTTAGTCACAAAATTCTAAAAATAACTGCTTTATTATTAATATATATTAAAAGCATCGTCTGCTTTTGCTCAAGTGAAAAAAATCTAAAATTATTTGCGTACCTCGGTTTTATGGTAAAATAGCACCAAAAAAATTTCATATTTTAGTTAAAATTATAACTAATTTAATATAGTTTTATAAACAAAAAGATTTATTTAAATAACTTTTCTAGTTTGCTTGTAATTTTCAAAAAAGCTACAAGTAAGTTTTTGGTTGTGGACAAAACAAAGGTGAACTTTGGACGTTTATAACTTTTTATCCGTTGGTTGAACTTTAACCATATTATAGTAAATTATAAAGAATTTAATCATCTTTACGTCAGTGAAAGAATTATTTTGATATCTTTATTATTTCATGAGATATTCGCGAAAATGTATAAAATAAAATCATTATCCTTGCAATTCTTTACGCGCTCTCCTATGCTTACATGAAAGTAAATTATTAGCCTCTTTAAACTGATGCAAACGCATTTAAATCTTTTCATCTTTTCTATTTTATCAGAGACAAGTAGTTTGCCTGACTTTGCTTTAGACATGTAGGTATAGATTATCTATTTGGATTGCACTTCTTACAAGTGAGCATCTCAAGAACATTATAATTGTTGAGGCAAGCGACGCGGAGGAGATTGGTTCGCAATATTCTCATGAAAAGACGAAAAGAATGCGAACGCGCGCCTCGTAATTATTAATGTAATAACGCGTCGAGATCTCGGTGCGCACGTTATGAAAGGAAATAAAGCTGGGCAATAAAGCGGTTCGCCCGGAGAGGAGAGGCAGTAGTCGTATAAGAAGAAGAACAAGACGTAGCAGTTCTTCGCTGAAGAGACACACTGAATTGGATTGGATAGTCGTGTGTGCGAGTTTTAATTATCCTTCCTTCGTCCTTCCTTCGTATACGTGTCCAGCTCTCTTGTGCGCTTCGGTGATATGTGAAGATAATAAACTTACTAATATAATGGCCCTCTGCGTGCACACATCGCTCATGCGGGAATGACGTACGAGTACACACGTATAAAACAATATTCTCCATGTCCGAAATGATGATTGTGTTTTTGATTTTCCTTCGTTCCATCATCGTCTATTGAATTTCAACGCTCCGCATGGCGTTCGTATAGAAATTCATTAAAGGTTAATTGCGAAATCGATACACCTCATTTTAATTCAGTGCCGCTTAATTAAATGTCGCGCATAAATCATCACCCTCGCCATAAGGTAGTCAACAAGTTGACTCGTAATTATTCAACAAAACAGAACAAATATATCAACCTCATTATACTTACTCGTATTTCCGACCATGTTATTATATTCATTCTTCTTTTTTCTATTTCTCCACTAGACTTTGATCTGTTTCATTTATATCAACGCATGAGCTCTTAGTTTCTTTCAGTCTTTTTCTATTTTTTTCAATTTAGCTCCTTTTCAAAGAGTTCTTTCTCGTCTACAAAACATTTTCTGTGAAAACACCTGATTCTCAATGGTAAATAAGTCAACAGAGTGTTTTCAGGGAGAAACATATTAATTTTCATTTTACACTATATAGTTTCAGACGGACTCAGTTGAGCGCAAGAATTAAAATTAATTAGTGTATCTCAGTTTGAAACATTCAGACGCATTGTAATTTTTACTCGGCGCTTTTATTCATGTTTTTTTGCATTCAGGTCTTCTTTAGTTCACTCGACAGTACAATATTCGCATGACTTGTTTGCAGCGCTGATTATTTTCTTTTTACTCCTGTTTGCCGGCTACAAAAATGAAAGAGAAATATTTTTTGTGCTCCACTCTTACCTATTATTGCAAACATCACAATACGGAAAAAATGGACTGGACTAGTCACAGAAATGAAATATGGTAGGTGTTTTCTAACAATGCGGATAAAGTTGGATTTCGCTGAGAAAAATGCACACGTGTTTGAAATGAGTTAAAATGCACACGTGTTTGAAATGAGTGTAATTTATTTATTACAAAACTGAATCACTTAAGTAAGTAAATTTATAAAAGATCGACGAATGCGTATCGTACAATACTTTGGTTGTTTACGTTTATTACCAAATCACATTCATGAATTGTGCATAATAAAAATATAATATTTTTTGTTATATTCGGGAACGTCTTCGTTTGAAAATTGTCTGTAGAATCACTAGAAAGTCAAAATCGGTTCTTCGCGATGATCCAAAATATCTACAAGTTTTATTAATTAAGTCATAAGCTAATATTTTGTTTCTTTGAGTAGTTTATCGTTCACCTTTGGCAATACTCCACCATGGTAAAGTAACATACGTAAGGAATGCATTCAATGGGACTGATTGAGCTCTCTTATTCTCTTTCCAAAAGTGAAAAGTTTGAGTGAATCCCCTCATTGTCCATAATGGATTATAAGCACCATCATCTAATTCTGAAAGAAGAGTTATTAATTTTGTGCGCATAATAATTAAATTAGTTTCGGGATTATGAAATACCATTATTCGTGCGTTTTGGCATATCACACCAATAATAAATAAAAGTGCCATCAGGTGTAATACGTTTCGGTGGTCCTATATTGCGCTTAATCGAATTTCGCTTTCGCTTTGGCAACGTACAAAATCCATAGACTTTACTTGTCGTACTATTATTAGGCGCGCAATCGGGCAATTTATTTGAATTGCCATCGATGAGCAAACAATCAGCGGCGGGTTGTTGTTGATTATTGCACACGTTCGCATTGGCATTCGCATTGATCGCGCCCACATGCCGATTGCTATTATTGCGATTAATACTATTATTCGCTTCACTTTCAGCCACTTCGTGCACGCAGCCGGGAAACTCTTCGCGACCGCGGACTGTCAGGTACGGATTCTCAGTCAGACTTGTTTCTTTGCTCATTCGATCATCCTGCGCTAATGCGTCGTCTGCGAATTCAAACTCGGTGAGCTTCTTCTTCGGCGACGCTTTGGCACGCACTGGTTTCACTTTAAACTTTTTCTTATCCTTGCCGATTTCGTAGTCGGAGCCGTTAAGGATATTGCTCAATTTCGGCGCGTTACACATGCAATTACTGTCGACCGGTCCGATTGGCGAACGCTTTGCGCATTTTTCCGGCGAACGACATGCGTGTGCACTGCCGGTGTAAATCTCGGACAGAGCGATTGATTCGCGACGTGCGCGTCTTCGTTGAAAGCATCCGCAGAATTCTTTCGGACACGAAGCAGGACCAGAGACATTCTCTACAACAGACACACAAATCACATTAATTAGTTTCATTGTTAATTATATGAATTTGCATGCGGCGTGTCTTATTTTTTAGCAAGCAAATCTTTTTGAACAGCTCTAGTCCTGCTTTCGCGTCTGCTTTTTTTTAGTTATTTGCGTGTAAAACGTGTAGTTGTAATAGTTAATGTAATAGTTACCATCGCGAAGATCTCCAGCTTCAATCTCACTTAAGCCATTATCCATTGAATCTAAACCCTCGCATTCGGAACGCGACTTGACGTCAAGTTTAGTCTTCCATCCACCGCGCACGAAATTATTGATATTCGCACTTGGATCGCTCAAACGTCTCTGTTGCCTATAGGTGTACATTTCTTCAGGGTCTTCATCCCAGTCAGAATCCCACATATCAGTGGCACAGAATCCTGGCTCGCTAGTCGGTGTCTCTACTCCAGATCCTTTCGGTTTGGTAACCGCCATTTCAGCGTGACCTTTACTTTGAGGTCCTTTCATCCTCACGAATTCGCAACGTTGCGCACTCGATGTATTAAACAGTCCAAACGTCATTCGTTGTGCCATTTTCGTGCTGAGACTCGATTGCTATAATGAAATTATTTATTAATCATTAAAGTAAGATAAGATTTAACTGTGCGACATACGCGAGCGTCGTAGACTTTTTTAAGGGCGTCATATCGAATTGAACCGAGGAAAATCACCCCTTGAATGGAACCTGATCTATCAGAAGCGACCAATTCCACGCATACCATCTCCCCATCACGGACGAGTATATCCTGGAAGACTTCGTCAAAGTTGTCGACCATAAAGCAAATATGGGGATACGTAATTTCCTCCACTTCGCCCTTTGTGTCCATGCGCCGTCGACTTGGGGATGCGTACACCTTCTGAGAATGTCTCTTGAGTACCTGGAGTTCTTTCGGAGACGTGCGCGTGCAAATGGCCAGTGTTAAAGTGTACTCAAATTGATGAATGATTAGATTCAAGTAGACCGTCTCCTCCCAATCGATGTCAGGATCTCCAATTGGCAGTTTTCTGCTGTCCTTGCGAAAGACGTCCACCTCAGTCTCGAATTTCGGCAGGTAGCGCGGTGAGCCCTTGACGTGCTTCTTGCGTACAAAGAACAAGAGATCGTCGCAATCGATAGTCGCGTCGTTCTGGAAGAGAAAGTGGCGCACAAACAAATCCGTCCAGTACGTTGTTCCTTGAAGCATTACAAAACCAGAGTCTGAAAAATTCACAATACAACTTCCCAATACAATAATATTCAAAACTAATTAAATGCTCGTACCATCCTTGAGAAGTTGGCGCATCTCTTTTGTTCGCTGAAAATTAATCTCTTCGAGCAATTGCTCAAGGACTGTTGGCGATCGCAGTGCAGGATTGGAGAATGCCATCTTATAATTTGTCTTCAGCCACTTCTTCCGACCGTAAAGTCACTACTATCCAATAAACATTTTTAGTGAGTGTTGTTGTTGTTCTTCTTCTTTTATATTTAGGTATCGAACAGCAGAAAGGCACTGTAGCCTTGATGAGTAATGCGCACGTAATGTAAGCTAAGGGTGGATCAGCAGGGGGGAAACAACTCCCCCAAAATCGATAAATTGCGCTCGCAGCGCCCTTGGATCCGCATTCCATCCGCCAGATGCGCTTACTTGCTAGTTCCTGTGGGAATAACTCAAATATCTATTTTGAAAACGTAGGTGCAAATATTAAACAGGCGAACGGGCGCCTCCGCGGTGGAAAAGCGCATGAGTAGGTTGGCAATTTATCTGACTGTGTAAAGTACGTGAGACGTACTTGTAAAATAAACATCGCACCCGCCTGGAATCAAAACAGGAATCGTATTTATTTCAACACTGAGGCGCGCACACCGCGCGTACCTTGCTGACACACAACAGCCGCCCAACAACGCGCGTTCGCATGCAGGATACTCGGAAAGTTCTCAGAAATCGCTTGCAAAATTGCTGAAAGAATAAATAAACGAAATTTTTATACGGCGCGCATACTTTGCGCGCACAGGAAGGCTTGACGTATATAAATATCGTGATTTAACGTTCAAGTAAAACCCATACGTGTATGATTGAAGCGGCCGAGAAAAATGTTAACAAAATTGAATTGTTATGATTCAGATGAGATAGATAAGCATGTGAAACTAGAATTCCATTAGTGACATCATGCTAGAGAAAATAAACATTTGATGACGTCTCCTGCATAGCAATTCCTATTTGACGATACTCGCTCATGGCACTTTTTTCACCGCAGACTGTTGATGCATAAGATTAAGTTCGATTCGAGCTGCGGTCAGTACGCCACGGTTATTGTACGAGTGCGCGACGCACGCAACTAATTCGCAATTTTACATTAATTATAAATTAACATGAAGATAACTCACATGTGCGTCGTCCTGCTTTTGGTCGTCTCAATGAATGCGGGTGCGGATGCGGGTGCAGGTCATATATCCGAAACAAAACACCGCAAACATTCGAAGAAAACACTTTTAAACTTACATCGCCCGAATTATAACATTCATCTACTCCGTGGGCCCACAACAAAAGTCACTGTTGACGAAGACAACTGTGGGGCGGTTAAAGATTTGCTTCGTAAACATTCTGCGGATCTTTCATGCAAACTTCGCAAGACGATAATACATCTTCATGTTAATGATAGTTCAATTGTAAGTGATAATAATACGCTCTGATTCCATTACACATTTCAATAATTCGCTGCAGTTGCAACCGAGTGCCATTTGGGTGAATCGTTGCGATGGAACCTGTAACGTACAGCCCTGTCTGCCGACAGAAACGATCAAAAAGAGAATCTATGTGCTCAGATATAAGAACAACATACAGGAATGTAGCACTGATGAGATAGAGGAGCATCGAGGTTGCAAATGCGATTGCCCACAACGCGCAACTCATTGTCATCCGTGGGAGGAGTACGATCACAAGTATTGCAGATGTAAATGCAAAAATGTAAACACTGGTAAATAGTTAGTGCGTCACACAGTATTTTATCCCGCGTTGTTCCAGACGATCTGCGGACCGAAGCAATACCTTGACGAAAAAAGTTGCAATTGCAAATGCAGAAAGGTGAAGTCGTCGTGTACGACCGGATCATATTTTAACGAGGATACATGCAGGTGCATACGGATTCGAGTCAACAAATATTAAACTTAAAATATACGATTAGTTATTTATTTATTATTTATACACATGTTTGAGCTAACAACTAAACTCTTTCAGTTGCGAACCTAATGCCACAAAGCTAAACCGCTGAGTAGTTGCTCATATTATGCATAATCGCCAAAATTGGTCCACACATAATTCCAATACTTTGGATCACCCCGAGGATCCAGTGGCTTATTTCCTGGCGGTACAACCGTCGCATTAAACGCAGCTAACGTCTCCTCAAGATGCTTCAAAATGTTTGGATACCTGCAATAGTGTACAATTAAAATAAATTTCAATTTCAGCAATAGACGTACTAAATGCTTAACTTACGCTGATCGAAGATTACGTCGCTCACACGGATCTGTGTGTATATTGAATAAGCATGATTCCTGCAATGGCTTACAATCAATTTGCTTTGTATCTCCGCACTCCACCTTTGCCGCAGTGCGCATTTGTTTAATATCCTGCAAACTGGGAGCCATTTTTGGTATTTCCGCTATCGCTCGACCAGCGAAGCTCTCCAGAACTAAGTGTGGATCATAAACTCCATCTTCGCCTGATGGTCCATACCAATCATCCCAATCGCCTTTATAATTTGTACCTTTAATTAACTTCCATTGCCCGGACGTGACACTTGCGCTTCCAAAAATATCATCGATATTGTGTAGTATCGTTTGCCTTTTTGAGGGTGTATCGTTTGATAGCTCATCCCAAAGATCTAAGCCATCATTCTGAATATCTTGCATCATTCTGAAATACATTGCGGTAATGAATAAATGCAGCGAAATTTTGAGAAAGGACACATACGCTTTGCTGGTGTCACTTTGAGGTATAGCTGCAACATGAAGTAAAGTTGGTAACCAGTCAACAATGTGCATCATCTGCGTTGCGACCCTTTTGGGAGTATTAAGAAGGGGACTCCATAATAACGCGGCACCACGTACTCCCCCTTCCCAAAGGGTATTTTTAACACCACGCAATGGCCAGTTGGATGCGGCATTTAAGTTGAATCCATGCGCAGGACCACCATTATCAGTTGTGAAGACAATCACACTATTCTGAAGCATTTTACGACTTGCCAAGGCATTAACAACACGACCAACTGACTCATCTAATTTGCTCAAGACTCCTGCAAATCTACGTCTGTTGTAATTCGTTATATTTCCAAATTCTGCGACTAGGTCATCCGGTGCGGCTAATGGATTATAAGGATTACCAGAATGAACCGCATTGTGTGCCAAGTAAAGAAACAGTGGCCGCGATATGTTATGTCCGTTAATCAGACGGACTGCCTCGTTTGTATATAGATCAGTTACGTATTTTCCATGCGTCTCATACTCAACATTTAAATCTCTGCGCATGTCTAATCCCCATCCAGGACGTTCCATCGCAGTATGGTCATTATAGTCTAAATGTCCAGTCCAGCAGCCTAGATGCGATAGGAAACCACGTTGAGTTGGCGTGTATTCTTTTTTATACGATCCGAGATGCCATTTGCCCACAATACGATTTACGTATCCAAGTTGCTTGAGATATTCCGGTAATATGCTTTCACTTAACGGAAGTCCTCTCGGCTCAGCACCATATAAGACTCCGTGCTGCATGCCAGTGTGAATTGGATACTTGCCAGTCATTAGTGCGCTCCTTGAAGGTGTGCAAATTGGGTTTACGTAATAGTTGTTTAATATAAGACCTGAATATGCGAGGGCGTCAATGTTGGGTGTTGGAATTTGATTAGAGCCGTGAAATCCAACATCGTTCCAGCCCTGGAATGGAAATTACGGCGTTTCGTTTAACAATAAGAATAAACTGGTTTTCTTATAATTAATTTACCAGGTCATCAGCCATAATAAAAATTATATGCGGAGAGTGCGCATATTTAACATTCGCTATTACGCACAACACATTACCGAGTAAAATTAAATAATAGTATGATTTACTGAATAAATTAATCAATCTTGAGATAGTCATGTTTAACGGCACTTGTCAAGCACGCGAGTGCGTTTATTGCACTATCACTTAACTAAACGACAATGACAATGACGCCATAAACTAGTCTTGCAACTTTTTGTTATGTACTTCGACGGTCAGTTTGGATGAATATCTCTGCGCGCTCATCAGTAAATAAAAGAGGAAGTCAACACAAATGCGCTATGGTGATAATGCGTTGAATTACGCTAGGCGACAAAGCGGCAAATATTATTCATGTTATATTCTAACATTTCCGGCTTACTTGCATATTCTTTGCTCATTATTATACGTTATTTGTTATTGAATTACATGCCTAATTGCGCACCTACATAAAAAAGAAATTTAGTCAATAATCAAGGCTAGATATACAACAAAGTGGCTCACAACTTCTAGATTTTATATTTATTTATAATTGTAATCAGGTTTCATGATAATTTCTTCAATATTAATAGTTTTATTACAGTTTTTGAACTAATCAAATTCAAAAAAATGAATTTAAAATGCGCTGCGCCAGGGGTAATCGTTGCGCCCTCTTCCGTGCTTAGTTTTAAATATACGACATATGGTTCATGCAAAATAGGAATACGTATTGACACGTTTACTTACCAATGAGTAAAAGTAAATAACATCTAACATTCATTGTTATTCAGTTAAGTAGTGTTGCAAGTGATAACAGTGATAAGTATTGAGTTACAGTAATTATGCAAAATGTCGATGCTGGACGACGACATCAAATGGTATGGCAATAATTGTAAGTATTTCAAGGCACTAATTGCTCAAATTTTGTAGGGTGCAATATTTGGAAGGTGCTCTTTTGGAAGGCTGTACCACAGCAGATATATACTATATAGCAAGGGGTAGGCCATTGCCTGAACGACTTCGTTCTGAAGTGTGGCAGGTAATTTAGAAATTGTCTGTTTGTGATCATTGTAGATATTACTACTTTGACTTGTAGATATGCCTTGATGTTGCAGACAAAGGCAATCAAATTGAACAATTTAATGAAATTTATGACCTTCCAAATCAGTCTGTGTTACACAGTGATTGCACCAAGTTTGTGGAGGAACTTGGGAATGATGATGATGAGAAACCATCAATAACATCAGAGATTGAAAGTATTATAACATTCTATTGCAAGAGCAGGCACTTGCAATATGCTAGAGAAAATGGATGGATAGAACTACTGCTACCTTTAATCACATTAAGTGAAACAAAGTCAGTTATGTATAATTTATTTGAAGGCATCAGAGACACATATATTCCACAAGGCACAGAGAAGAATGGTAATGCATTTCACGTTTTAAGACTACTCCTTCAGTATCACGACCCAGAATTATGCTCATTTCTGGACACCAAGAAAATAACACCAGATTGCTATTGCTTGACTTGGTTTCAGTCTATGTTTGCAGCCACTTGCACATTAAATGTCACAATAACAATGTGGGATTACTATTTTCAACAGAGTGATCCATTTTTGATATTCTTTCTTTCATTGATTATGGTGATAAACGCACGTGATCAGATAATGGCGATGAAGGATGAGAATAAGGAGAAAGTAATTAGTTTAATTTCAAGTATGCCAAGTAGCTTGGATGCTGAGGATGTGGCAGACTTCTGCTCATTAGCCCAGTATTATTCGATGAAAACACCCATAAGTTTTCGCAACGTTTTAATGCAGCAATTGTACAATGGACATACGCCAGAACCAGAGCAAGCAATTTCACAAGTGTTGTGCTTGCCAATCTCAGTTGATGAATTAATTGCACACGTCTCAAACCAAGAAATGGGAATATCCATACCTGATGGAATTCGCTTTTTTCTCGTTGATTGCCGACCTGTTGAACAGTACAATTCAGGCCACTTGGCCACCGCATTTCACCTTGATTGCAATTTAATGTTGCAAGAGCCTAGTGCCTTTCAGACCGCCGTGCAAGGCCTTTTGTGTTCGCAACGACAAGCATTAGCTGTGAATTCAACTGCAGCAGGAGAACATTTATGTTTCCTTGGTTCAGGACGTAATGAAGAAGACCAATACACGAATATGGTTGTCGCTTCATTTTTGCAGAAGAATACTAAATATGTATCCGTCTTAACTGGAGGTTTTGCTGCCTTGCATGATGCAATTGATTATGAGAAATTTCTACAAGATCACAATGCATACAACTGCATTATCTGCAAGCCTCGATTAGGTATGGTGTTAATTATTTATTTAGTACACTAAATAAATACAATACAATTATTAGCTTTGAAAATGACGAAGTCGCCTTCTGCATCAGTAAAGCAGTCTTCTGATATTTTTGGAAAAATATCAGCTGCAATGAAATCAAAGTCTGCAGAGGTAAAAGATATGTTGTTCGAATATATTGTGAATCCAAATGGTTCACCTGTCCAAGAACGTCATGTATCTACGAATGATCGAAACGGTAAACGGTATCGAAATGTTGCCCCAGTCTTCAGTATTGATGATCATGATGATAGTGCTACTGCTGATCCAGTAAGTTATGAAATTTAAACTATCAATTAAGTTTACCCCCATTTTTTCTTTAGTGTTTGGATGACAATTTCGTGAAAGAGCTTGTCTCAGTTGCGGGATTGCTTAAAGATCCTGACGTCCTGCATCATTTTCCATGTAATGAAGTTCAAGTTAGTGGCTTGATGCATAAAAGTCATTTATTGCTGACGGAATCGTACTTAATTGTAATTCGCTACCTCCCTGATCAAGATGATACTGGAGAAGTGACAGCCAAGAGGCCACTGAATACAATTGTTAAAATCACTGCAAGGAAACGAATGCCTGATTTGATAACTTTCAAGTATGGTGACCCAGAAGGCGAGTTTCTAAACATTTCGGATATGGATAGATTTCTAATTCCAAATGCACCTCAAGCAACAAAACTGATTTCTGATCAGATTCTGAAGACAATGAAATTAGGGCAAGCATAATAGGGTCAGCTAGAAAATGTTAGACACATTTTGGCCTACATGTGCTTTTAACAAAATAGGGCGTGTGCAACAAATTTAAATTTATTGCAGAATAGATAGACAGCACATCATGTTGATTCTTTTTATGTAGATGCCATACCAATTGGTACTTCTCTGAATAAAGTAGATAAACTAACAGATGTTACAACAAACGTAAATGTGGCTGTTTTCTAGTACAAGCTATTTAATGAAACATATTTCTATCATATAATTGATGGATTATTATTATTGCCTATGATAGTTTATACATTGTAACCAACAATGTGGCGTTTGCCAATACATTCACCAACATAGAACCAACAGAGGACTTCCACAGTGACTAAGGTATTGAGCCATGCATCCTTTACAGTAAGTTGCTTCCATTTGCCTGTTCTTGCACCTGACATGATTCTGCCTATATGGACGATACAAACAGTTTATGTAATAATCAGCTGAGTGACAAGAATATGTTGACACACATACCAATTGCATTACGAATTTCTGGAATATCGCCTGGTGATGGAGGAGTCAATTCAACTTTGGCATACTTTAAAAAGGTTCCAAACTTGGGCTTTGATTCAGCAATCACTTCTGTAATCAATAGTAGGTTAGAGAGTTACGTAATTTTTCGATGCAAATTAAGCCGTAAACCAAGCAAATTACGTTCATCAACTCACTGGAAATAAGAGGTCCCACTTTCGATGCCATGATGTATTAATTTAGCTTCTAACAGGAATAAACGGGAAGCAAGAACCTTTCGACAATGCCCTGGGTTAAGATCGAACCTTGTCAAATGTGGCTTATGAACCAGAGCAAACTTGAGCAGAGGGCGCCGGAGCTAGTCAGCTCATAACCTCAATAGACTGTTATTGTCAGTGATTGTCAATCTGTGGCTATGACCAGTCGGTGTTTTTAATAAGTGTGGAATAAGTTAGAAAGTTAAGTTATTTAATAAGAGTGCAGCATTTTACCCTATCATAATGGTGGTATGTTCTGCAGAACATGGCCTACAGGCGGATATTGTTTATGTGATTGAGGCAACAGCCATAAATGGAGCATATATCAACGACCTCAAAACTAACTACATCATGCCATCATTAGAGTAAGTCTTGAACGTTTTCTTATAAAATCGAATTGTACTTCGCGTGATGAATACTTTGAACGGATATTTGAAGGCGGTTTGAGGTATCTCGTTATGAGATGTAACCTTGCTGTATAGTGAGACCAATTTCTCCTCTGATTTTCCCCAAGGTTAACAAAAACATTGCTTGTTCATGCGATTTCTTGATTAAGTATTTTGTACCAGGTACTTCGGCCAAGGCAATGTAGATGAGATAAACTACATGACAGAGAATGCAAACTGTCTGTATGGTGTTGTAACATACCATGCTGCAGATTGTTTACCAAAACCAAGCAGTGATGCTTTTGGCCCATTCTCCAGCCCAAGCAAATTTGTCAGTTTACTTGAGAAACTGGAGTAAGTTCTATTCAAACTGTTAATATCTTATTAGTTTTGCTTATACAATTCTCTAATTGTCTAATTGTTTAGACTCATTGGAGGCAAAGCTGAATCGCATGCTAACATTGCTGAAGGCTTAGCTACAGCATTGAATTGCTTCGAGGAGTTAGCTCTCAAACGCAATGGAAATGGCGGTAACACAGTTCAAAAACACTGCATATTAATTTGCCATTCTCCACCATATTTGCTTCCTGTGATGGAGTCTTATAACTATTCAGGAAAAACAACTGAACAACTCGCTAGCATTTTACAAGAGAATGAGATCAATTTATCAATCATATCGCCTCGGAAAATACCCTCGCTATACAAACTCTTCGAAAAGGCCGGTGGTGATTTATCTATTTCGCAAACAAAGAATTACGCTAAAGATCCTAGGCACTTGGTGCTCTTGAAAGGTTTTTCACTCAAAGAGCGGCCTTTAACTCCACCAAGTGGCCCCGTTACATCATCGGCAACCCCAAACCAAATGGCTGCAAATAATCCAATTCAGATGACATCATTGCCAAGTCCTATTGCAAATAACGATAGCCCAATACCTGGTGGGCAGCAGGGCGTCAATCCAAACATGATGGGCGCCAATCCTAATGCACCACCAAATCAAGTTGGGCCGAACAACGTCTTCCGACCAAATAATCCCCAAGCAATCAACATGCAACAGAACATTATGGTTAATCAAGTACGTCCAGCCATGATGGCCAATCAACAGTTTTCGAATCAACCTATGCAAGCACCGCCTGGATACAACCAGGCAATAGGTATAGGTATGGGCAATCGTGCACCAGCTAGGTGGATAATTCCGCAACAACAACCACGGCCAACTTTCATGCAAAACAATCCCCAAAATAATCCAAATCAAGGCAGTGCACTTATTGCACAATTAACAACACCACCAAATTCACTGCCGAATTCTGTGAACCAATTTAATCAGTGTACGTATCTAGAGAAAACTTTATTTCGTATATTGATTTATTGTGATTCTAGTGAATAATACGGTACAAATGAACGCCCAACAACAACAACAACAACAGTTGCAAAACGCCCAACAGCAGCAGCAACAAATTCGTATGTCGCTGTTGACTTCGCAACATCAACAGCAACAATTGGCACAACAGCAGCAACAAGCGCAGATGAATCAACCTCAAGGTCAATTAAGTGCGGCTGCTAGTGCTCAACAACAAATGGTACAACAGCAACAACAGAATCTCCAAAATATGCAGCAACAGAACATGCAACAACAAAGCATGCAGCAGCAACAGCAACAACAGAATATCCAGACAACAATGGGTAATGTAAATCAAATGAACCAAGGTGTACCTCCGAATGTTCAACAGAATGTCGGAAATGTGAGTGTTTCGTCCGTCGCGGCTCAGATGCAACAGCAAAATGCTAACCAGCAACAAGCAGCGAATCAAGCAATTGCCGCACAGCAGGGCCAGCAAGGCCCAGGACCTAACATGCAGATGAACAATACTGGCAGGCAGACGATATGGCAAGGAGTTCTTGAATGGATTGAGAAAGCAAAAGTATTGCCAGATAATCAAAAAGTCACCAAACAGGTTCAGTGTTCTGTATCTGCTAGCGTGAAGGATGGCGAGCCTGAATTGAAGGCTGATGGGTGGCCACTAAAACTTATCATGCAGCTCATGCCCAAACAACTGATTGGTAACATTGGCGGGGCTTATTTGAAAAATTCTAAATCCGTATTCTTCCATCCAATACCATGTGATTCGTTGGATTCATTGACTAAAGTTATGAGTTCTGGATTCGTAAGTTTTGTACAGTTTTTTTATTGCCGTGTCTAATTCTGTTCATTTAGGCTGGTTGCGTTCATTTTACAAGCGCGCCAAATCCCACCACATGCGATATCAAAGTTCTCATCTTACTGTACACAGCTGAAAAACGCGCATATCTAGGCTTCATTCCAAATGACCAGGTGGCATTCGTAGACCGATTACGGAAAGTTATTCAACAGCAAAAATCGACGCATATGATGCGTCAAGGGGCTGGCCCAAATATGAATCCACAAGCCGGTCAACTCGGTGCACCGAATCAAATGCCCAATACATCCACTCCGCAAACAGGAGCGCAACAAGGCATGATGATGTCACAGGCTAATACCATGTCTATGGGAGGCGGGCAACTGACTCAAAACGTTGTTACATCTACAAGCCAGCAACCTCCAAATATGCCAGGTCCTGGTATGATTAATCCAAATATGCCAGGTGGCCCAATTCAGCAGCGAATGCGTATGCCGATGCCTAATCAACAACAGCCACCACCAAATCAAACGATGGCTGGTGGCAATCCGCCTGGTGGTATGATGGGCGCACCAAATCGTCCACAGGGTCAACCGTTTGCGAATCAATTAGAAGCTGAGCGCCAGGCGAACTTGGATAAGATAAATCAGCTCAAGCAAACGTTAGAGGTGGCGCAACAACAGGAACAACAATACAAAAATCAGTTAGAACGCATCTCGCATATGAAAACTCAGCAGTTGCAAGAGGCCTTACAACTTGCACAGCAGCAGGAGATGCAATACAAGATGCTTGATGTAGGTTTTCTAAAATAATACTGCGTTAATACTAAGTTGTGCTGAATTACTTTTTTTGTAGCAACAAAGAATGAGCAACCAAGGAAATCCGCAAGTAGGGCCTGGTCAGCAGCAACGCATGATGCGTCCAGGTCCTGTACAAATAACAAACAATCCGGGTCTGCGAACGTTGTTGCAGCAACAGCCGCAGTATCGTCCACCTATAATGGGGCAGTTAAATCAAATGGGTGGACATATGCAGCAAGGAGGACCACGACCCCCCATGGGACAACAAATGGGACAAGGTCAGGGTAATAATCAAGTGAGTTTTGACGAAGTTTCTAATTTTGACTATTTTACTAATAACTAGATTTAAAATAATCTAGTTTAGTGATATAATATGATGATCTAAATTTACTTTTTCATGTTTTAGTTTCTATATTAATAACATTATTGTACATAAAGAGACGAAGTAAGTTTAATATAAGACGAATATGGTACCGATTTTATTTTCTAATTTGGTAATATAATAGTTCTTGAAACTACTTACGATTATTAAGATAAAAATCACAAAGATGTGGAGTGGACATAGAATCAGGCGATTAGGATAATCCGCATCAGATAGTGATAGAGGTGGCCTATCTTTTTCGGCCCGCTCGAAATTTAAAGATGGCTTTGTAAACCAAAAACAATAACATGTAGTGTGACATGGATACTGTAACATTCCGAAATAATTAGTAACATCAATCGTTAGTGCAGCTAGTGATAGTTTGTGCAAAACCAGAACTCCTGGTGCAAAACCAGAATCGTTGCAGCAAAGAGATAAGGTAAGAGCCTTTTACATATCTCTTGCTTTAGATCTGAATTGAGAATGCATTTTGCGATTTGATGCTAATTACAGTAGTAGCAACATTTTTAATGATGTTCATCCGTGCGGATGTGAGGAGCCGATGTGTATTCAGTAGCTACATTCTAAATTCGAGAATGCAATATTCATACATGCATTCTCGCGACAGACATAGCAGCGCATAGCATGTTGCGGTTTAATAGCCGCAATGCGGCTGACATTGCAAATCTAGTCGTCGCAGCACCGATTTTGTTTTACGCTAACATTATATCCAAGGCCGCCCGATGCTTATCAATGAAGAAACCGTGCAATTAGCGACCACCGCCGCCGCCGTGTATGCTTGCATTGACATAAATTCACAATCGCAGACAGCCAGGGGGTGTCATCTGAACTGACGCATTACGTGCTATTTCATCTACTCTTTACTGCTCCCCTCTGCGGAGAATCTGACTATTTCGTGGGGCACTGCGACACACGCTTTTCCACGGTACGTTTTGGTGGTTGTGGCCTTGTGTACCGTGCTTTTCCGAGCTCGCGCGAATTCAGTGGCTAAGAGACAACAGTGCTTGTGCACTACACCATCAGCTAGCACTCAAACGCGGACTCTCTGTGGGACGCGCCATTTGCTATACAATAAATTCGCTCGTTATGGCAGAGTGGTGAGTGTGATACCAATTGCATTTCTCATATCAATTGCATAGTGCGTGTACGAAAGCGGCACCGTAATGGCATTCCAGGTGGTGCATTGAAACACGGGGGCGTCTTGCAGTGAAGGCTATAACCTAGCTTTTTTCGATACGACGCTTTTGCAAGCCACACACGCATTTGTGTTTTACTGTTTGTCGCTGATTACTTGTTTTCATATTGTGCAGATGAATGTTTCCTAATTGTGCGTCGCGTGAAATAGGCCTACTTGATACGAACGGAGCGTGGAGTTTGATTCGTTGCGGGGAAACGGTACAACAAATAATATATTTACGAGCATTTGGCATTTAAGAGCAAAACGAGTTCGACAAATAGAGTGCTGAACGAGTCGCGATGGATTGCGAGGCGAAGCAGGACTTCTGCGACAAGGAGTTCGACACCAAGGAAGACTACAGTCTTTCAGCGACTATATTTGGTGATGGCATAAAGAGTGGTAGCTCTAGTCCTTTGGAGAATGCCTTGCTGGGTGATCCCGATAGCTGCCGTCTGTGCAGGTCAGTCTTTGCTTTTCCAGTCAAAACACCGTATGATTGACGCTATTTGGGCTTATCGATATTTCAGAGGACCATTGGTTGTTCCTAGACTATTATCTTGTCTGCATGTGTTTTGTGAACACTGCCTTGACAAGAAACTCATTGACGAAGGCGGAGATGCTGGATCAACCACTACAACTATTTTCTGCCCAATTTGCGACCAGGAAACTAAGGTGAGATCATATTGTAGCTGCCTATGTAGTTGTAGTGTGCAGCGGCGGCGGGAGTTAGCATTGAAAGATCTAGGTCAATGCAGAGAGGAATTATGCGCCAGAATTGGGTCATGACCCAATTCCGCACGTGTCCTCTCAGGGGTGGCTGCTTGTGTGCGCCGTCACATGAACGCGTCGCGTCATTGACGGAAACCTTGAACGAATAGGGGGCGGTAGTCGTGGCGGCGCACGCTCTTCTCCCTGGGATATAAATTTAAATGGGGCTCTATATGGGCTGAACCTTTTCCATTTGTCGCCCCATCCTAGATCTTATTGTAAAAATCTCTCGAACTTTTTGGTTGTTCATGGTTTATAGGTGGGCACTAAAAAGTTGGCCTCATTGCCGTTGGACGTGATGACCACCAATATCTCCGATGTGACCAACTCTGCCAGCTTACAGTGCACCAGCTGCACTGCCAAGGAGATGGCGGTATCGCGCTGCTCGACATGCCACAATCTCTTGTGTAACCATTGCGAAAAAGCGCACCGATTCATGCGCTTGTTTGAAACGCACGTTGTCGTCTCTTTGGATGAGATGCGCAAGGAGGGCAAGAAGATCACAATCCATAAGGCACTTGTCTGTGACAAGCATATTGGCGAACATTTGATTTACTACTGCAGTACCTGTGAGATGCCCGTATGCACCGAGTGCGTAAAAATTGATCATAACAGCGCGAGTGGCCATAAGTATGATCAGATTCTGGAATCTGAATCTCGCGTCCGCGAAGAACTGCAGCGCATGCTGAAAGATACGAAGATTTGCGTTGATGATATGTACAAGGCATCCAACGAGCTCGATAACGCATTGGAAGAGCTCGCTAATCAAAAATCAGCCGCCAAGGATCTTATCAATGAGACCTATCAGAGTTACAAAGCTATTTTGGAGAAATGCTGTGAAGATGCGCTTGGTCACTTGAATACGTTGTACCGCGAACGCGAGCTGAAGATTATGGATTTGAATCAGAAGGTGGGACGCGATACAGGCCTTTTGGAAGATGCTTGCAAATACGCCACCCGAGTTTTAGAAGTGGGCACAGCTTCTGAAATTATGTACTTGCGTAACGTCGTGGGTACTCAGCTCTTGAAGTTGGCCAACAACGCGGCCAAGCCCGAATGCAACTTTTTCTTCGAGTTTAACAGTGATATCAATGAGTTTGATGGCACTATGAAGAAGCTGTTTGGCACTTTCCGCACGGAAGCATTTGCTGCCGCTTCCGAACCGATCGAGGCGATTAAGCCGGTCGAGAAGCAATTGGTGCCTGTTAACTTGCCACCGTTGGTCATCAACGGCACTATGGCAGATGGATCGCAAACTACGAGCAGCCCAATATCTCTGCCGACTTCTATGCAATCGTCGTTCGACGGCGATATGAATACAAATATTCAGAATATGGCGCTCGCTACTACTCCGCCAATTCCACAGATAAGCACTGGCGGTCTGCAGGGTTTCAATAGCATTGCTGAGTATAATATCGCTCAGTTGGCCAGCTTGGCCGAGAACGCGAATACAACCACTTCGCCCACTCAGCCATTTCTAGGTGATTTATTCACTACGGACACCGCATTTAAAAATTTGCAATCGCTTGCCAAACTAGGCGGATATAGTAATGGCGATCATAGCATGACAAACGGCAGCGGTATGATGATTCGTTCGAACTCCCCAGCACTTACCAATAATCTTCTTAATGGATTCCCACCGGTGTCGTCATCGACTTCTCCATTGCTCTCAACCCCGGACGATATCATTCCGGACGGGCTTGGTCACCAGGCCGGTCGTGGGGGACCCCCAGTGACACGTGCAGGCAAAGTCAGCCCTATGCAAATTAGATGCAAGTTTGGACAGTTGGGCGCAAGCAAGGGCCAATTTAATTCTCCGCATGGTTTCTGCTTGGGTTTGGAGGAAGATATTGTAGTTGCTGATACCAATAATCATCGCATTCAGGTATTTATTAGCAAAATCGTTAAGCATCTACATGTACTAATGTTATTATGAAATTGGGCAGGTTTTCGATAAGAACGGCAGTTTCAAGTGCCAATTTGGCGTTGCCGGAAAAGACGAGGGTCAATTGTGGTACCCGCGTAAAGTTGCCGTGATGCGTTCCAGCGGCAAATATGTTGTTTGCGATCGCGGCAACGAGCGCTCCCGTATGCAGATCTTTACCAAGAATGGGCACTTCTTGAAGAAGATTGCAATTCGCTACATTGATATCGTTGCCGGCCTGGCAGTCACATCCAACGGGGAGATTGTTGCCGTCGACAGTGTCAGTCCTACTGTGTTTGTCATCTCCGAAAATGGCGACTTGATTAGATGGTTCGATTGCAGCGATTACATGCGTGAACCATCCGATATCGCAATACACGGTACATATTTTTAAAAACCCCAATAGTTTCATGTATTTACTTGCTTGTGTTTTTAGGCAAAGAATTCTACGTCTGTGACTTTAAAGGTCACAATGTGGTCGTGTTCAGCGAGGAGGGCAATTTCATGCGTCGTATTGGCTGGGATAATATCACCAGTTATCCGAATGGTATTGATATCTCCGATGCAGGGGATGTTCTTATTGGCGATTCGCATGGCAATCGCTTCCATGTGGCTGTGTTTGGTCGTGAGGGAGATCTGATTTCCGAGTTTGAGTGTCCATACGTCAAGGTGAGCAAAAATTATTTATTCAATGTTTGCATGCGGGGCTAAAATACTAACATTGTGGGTTGGTCGTGATTGAAGGTGTCACGTTGCTGCGGATTGAAGATCACATCCGAGGGTTACGTTGTTACGTTGGCCAAGAATAATCATCACGTCTTGGTGCTTAACACACTCTACATTCTCTAAGCAAGCGGCCTCCACATACGCAATAAAAGATAGCTACAAGCAAGCCAGAACGGCAAACCAATCAACCAAAATTTAAAATTTCGCCGGCTGCACGCACTTTGACGTTGATGCGAAACGCCGCATCCACGCCAGCAACAACAATCAAATCAAACAACGGCAAGTAGTATTTTTGATCTCTTTTATATTTATAGATTTAATTAACATTTATTCACACAGAACTGATTTTATTTTCTAGTTGTTGATTTGTTCTAATAATTCAGATAGATATATATATATATTATACATTTAATCATAGAAAGGCGATTCTGCAAACCAACCAGTTGTGCAGCAAAATTGCTCAAAGTATGTTGTGCGGAGCACCAACTACGGTTATTAATTAATTATTTTACTGCAACATAGGAAACTATACGCTATTATTTTCTTACAAACAAACTCAATTTATCAATCGATTAGAATACTTATGATGGAGAGCGTATGAAATTACTCACCAGAACATACATACAAGCAACAATTTTCAAAGCTATAATATATAATATAATAATACAAAACGTGATCACTGAAAGTTGAAACGCAAAGCAAGTGACTAACAACTGACAAAATAACAATTTAAGAAGCCATTATGCTATCCAAAGTTTACAAGAAACAAAATTAATATATTATACGTATATTTAGCTATGAATTTACTAAGAAGAAAAAAGTCTGCCATCAAATGGCAATAAAAACCGGAAAAAAAAACAAAGATACAAATGCAATTTGACGATTCTTGACGATTTGTTTTTTATCGCTAGTGATTTTATTATTATTATTAATTAATTTATAATTTTATTATTCTACAATTTCAAAATTTATACTGCAAGTTTTAATTGCAGGTTGCAATAGCATTGCAAACATTTAGGATGATAATGAAATGAAATTTAAGGTTCCTATCTTTCTAACTATTATTTCTTATTGTTTTGTTTCGTGTATTTGTTTTATTTATTTATATTTGTCAATTATCGAAGAGAGACGGATGTAGTATGAAATGCAAATAATTTTATGAATCTGTTGCTACTATAAGTAGAACGAGAAAGATATGTTATGTGCCAATTGACGTTAAAATTGCAGGAACACAAGAGAGAGAAAAGTGTTGCTTGTGCATAGACAAAATGCGTTGAGATATTCTGAACAAACACTTATCAATTCTTATCAGCAAGCAATTTAATTAATCAGACATAAGAAGAATATTGCATTACTGAACCGAGCAGAAGCACAATCTTTTTGATATTATACATTTAACAATAATTCTTACTACTTACAAGCACTTGAAATATTATTATTATATACAAATGCTATACGTTTATTCTGCAAGCAACAAACCGACGATAAAAAAACAAGCGAGTATACAAAAATAACGCCTAATATTGTTTCTATCGATTCGTTGCGTGTTGCAATATTTGCTGCATAGTTGAATTACAATACTATTAGCATTCCGTTTTACATATATACAGAAGATATATGTTTATTTTAATTATTATTTAGACGTGTAGTAATTAAATACGAAAGCTTGATGGACGGCGTGGACGCGTTTTCGTTGTGGATGTATTTTTCATAGATTAAGTTGTTGATTTTTGTGATTATTTATTTTAAATTTTTATTCTGATCAAATTAATTTTTTGAAGTTTCCTTACACATGATTTTAATCATTTTATAATAATAAGCTATATATTTTTTAAGTACATGTATGAAGCTTGCATGTTACAGATGCAAGTCGATTTGCATATTATGTGTGCGAGGCAGTCGAGACGATTGCTGCTGAATTGCAGAAAGTGCTGCAGGCGAAAGCAAGGGATGTGGTAAAACACACAAAAATTCTACAAAATTCGAAATTCAACGTTTTTCATGATACGTACTCAGGTTGGTTAAGCGTTTCCTTACAATACATAGTACTATATTTATAATAAAGTTACGAGAAAATATCGCAATTTTCGATGAAGTGAAATCACATAATAATATACATAAAGAAAACATATTTACACATTTTACGAAAAAAGAAAACAAAGGAATAATAATGAAGGAAAAACTACGCAATGTGCAGATATCAAATAAACATTCACAATACGAAATTGGAAGATGAAACTAGCTAGCATCTTCAATATTATCTCTGATAAACTAATAACGCGAATGATATATTAGAGTGGATTTTTGCGAAACAAAAGAATAACATACGTTGTGCCATCATCTGTAGCTGTTTTTAATTGTAGGGTACTAAGAGTTTTAATAATGTTATTTGATTATTTATGTACACATCTATACACGTATATTATATAGAAAGAAAAAAAGAGAAGAGATAAACATATATTGTCTATTCCTAGGCGTTAAGGATATAAACTCTAAGATGGTGACGATATACACATACATTAATTATATAGATATATCAGCCTAATAATTAACAATTGGAGAACGTAGCAGGGAGGATAGTAGGAGCGAGACGATTACAATTTTTGCCGCTATATTAAATTGAAAACGTTTACCAATGATTTTTCGTGAATGAATGAGAGCAGTGATTGAGTGTGCATGCAGCACGAGAGAAACTAATTAATTGTTAACGATTAAAAAAGCATAAAGAGAAACACATAACATAAAAATATTTATATCACCGTGACTGCTTGCAATTCGCATTATTGATTGATACGATTCAGTTGTTCCAAAATCAATTTTATGAATATGCCAATCAATCAAGATCATGATGTTTTCGAGTCGAATCTCTTAATCAGGATATATCATAAAGATCATTGTCTTATTGAAATGGAGAATGCGTAGATACCGGTTAGGATTGGATAGGGGTAAAACGGGATAGGAGTGTAAGCAATCACGGGGAACCGCGCCTGTGATAATAGTATCTTCAGGATAAGTTGTGACCTTAGTCTTGTTGTTATTTTGTGTACCGCACAATGCACGTCCCTCTCAATTATAATCAGCGACACAAATACAAAAAACGTTTGAATAATGTGTGAGAATATTCTAAATGGATGAGAGAATAGCAAAATATTTAAAAGATTGCTTTTTTGACTTTTGACAAATTTTTCGAATTATTGATGGACACTACACATACATTCACACATAAGCAAATTCCAAACAAGACATCTTTACGTGCGGTATACAAGAAATATTTTTAAATATATTACATATTTATGTATTTATATTATATACAAATTACGTATATACGGACGCGAATTTGATGAGAGGCAACAGGATAATGAATTAGGAAAGTATATCAAGACGGGGGCGGAGAAAGAGATGCGCGATGGGGTTCATTAAGAAAACTACATTTATTGATGATGTATTAACACAATTAATATCCGTACCTCTTATTACACTAGGGCGTAAAACATACAAATACAACAAACTTTACAAATTTACTTGTGATGTCAATTTTATCTCTTGATGAAGTGAAATGAAAAGCAAATACAAATAGAAAACATTTAAAAAATACAAAAAAAAATTAGAGTAGAAACTATATAAGTATCTAAGACGACAAGAAAACTATTTACAATTAAAGTACATATTTATTTACTGTCAGTTTATCATGGCGTATTAGTTCGCAGGACGAAATACGCAGCAAGATATATGAAATATTTGATAATTCTGATATGCTTATTAATATTACTTCATATATCGGTCGCAGATAATGTCTATTTACAAAACTGACTTGTTTTGACACGATCTTTGTTTGTTTTATCATTATACACCAATACTTTTATTACTATCTTATACAATATTGTATATTCGACAATTATTTACAGTTGAAGAATATCTTTTCCGGGTAGAGTTAATAGGAGGGTACAAACCTGAAAGGCAATACGATATATTCACGTTTGGTTTGCGCAATTATTTAACAACAATTTCAATTGAATACCAACCAAAAAAATATATAAGAAAAGTAATGAAAAATAATATAATGAAACCTAATAGTGAGGCAATGCATAATAATTTACATTAGGCACTTAAGTATCAAACGTTTACAAAACAAAAGTACTATACTACTAAAAAGAATACGGAAATGGAAGACGACACAAACAAAAACTCACAACAGTTATATTGTTGAAGAAACCAATTTCATATATACATAATTACTAAGAGTTTTTTCGATGTTGTTCATTGAACGGAATATCTTCATATAGACAAAACCAAAAAAAAAAGTAAAATTAATGCGCGTACATTGTGTTAGGGAATGTATTTCTAAAAATTCAAATTGCTCACTTATATATTAATGGTAGAAATTTAATGAGAAGATGGATGACAAAGAGCTGACGAATTTTCTATTTGATGGCATAGTTACTGTAGACTTATCAATTCTATAACATATTAGTTTAGTACATTACAAATTCGAGAGGTATTTTAGCGTTTGTGTTAATTAGAGTTGTACTCGCGTGTGAAAAACATGAAGAATCAAAGAGAAATATTTTGCAGAACACACGTTGGTCAAAAAAAAATAAAACATACAGCAGCATTTGTTGGAATGCGCGTAATAATCATAAATTTACATGTGATAGATTTTTGATGATTTTACAATCACCTACTACAACAGTCTTAATTGCTGGATTCAATGTATTGATGCGTTTGTTATCTTGACGATACGCTAATAATAATAATAGCATTATGAGCAAGGCAAATTTGAAAGTAATTGGAATTTGAAAGGGAATCATTCGCAAAATAAATTTGATGTGGGCAAAAATCGCAAAATTGATGAGAATATTAAATAATATAATAACCGTTTTTTAGATACTCGTATTTTCGCCATGTATACACCATTTAAATAATAATGAGATGATTACAAAAATAATGAAGTGAACAGAAACTATTTAAGATGATGCATATTATAATAATTAATTAAATATTCATATGATGATGATGAGAAACATAACGAAACACAAATTACCTAAGTAATCATAATGAATGTTTGTTGATCAATCACACCCACAAATATATATATTATACACATGAATATTAATCGTATATAAGCAAGAAACGAAATGAAGATAATGATGATGATTGAATTTACCTGAATTCATTAATTAGAATGCGAAGCAATGGAGTAATCCAAATGACGATGAAATGAAGTTAATTAGTTCAAAAATTCACTGTTATGTACGATGTATAATTAGCAATAAGCATTTTCAAATCAGTATTTCACACGTATTATGATGATAATTAATATCCTTGCAAAAAGAAATCGCAATAATCTGTGTCGCGAATGAATTTGCGCGACAAGATGTAAAGCAAATGCCCTTAAACTTGCCTAAACTAACAAATATATCATAGGCGTTAAAATGATGATTAAAGTATAAAAATAGTGAACGTAACGTAAATTAAATAACAAATATAGCAATTAGCGACGTTGTGTAGTATACAATATTGTCATTCCAAAATTTTCTTGCTTTTTGATTTACACGAAATTGGAGGAAAATAATACAAGCTCGAAACAATCATTATGAAACGACCATTGCGTGTTAGCGAAACCTAATTAATAATGATATTATTCTATTAATAATTATTATACTATACAAGATTTAATTGTAAACCAAGAAAATGAGGAAACACAACAAGTTGAAAAGTTTACGATCTAAGCAAATACCTTATCTACCTTATCTATCTATACACGACAGACACATTATCTAAAAGTGTTTTTAAAACGTTACAAGCAAAAAATACAACGCCGAGTTTAGTAGTGTGCTTGAATAACTAATAACAATGCAACAAATATACTTCATAGATGATTTAAATATTATATTTACGAAGAGTAATAAGTAAACAAGTTGAACATAAATACATAATGGAAAACAATAAAAAAAAATTAAAATAAACTTGATAGGAGTTGAGGGAGAAGAAAAAGTACACATATATTTGCCACGCATTGTAATAAAATATGTAATGATAATATTGCCCCCCTATTTTTGACGTGTTTTTTCATAAATATTATAATGATATATATATAATATTATACTTATGAGGAATATAAGTGTTAGGTATTATTGCAATTCGTCTACGAATAAATTTTACGCTACTCTTTGATAGATTGTAGACGAATATAACAAAAATTAAAACAATGATACGTGCAATAAAAGTATGTAGGTGGAAGGAATGAGAGCAAGAAGAAGTTGATAGATAGACTTCATTCAACTAATGACAAAAGTGTTTAAACGTTTTCAAATTAATCGATAAAGAAAGAAAGAAATCAAAATATATTTACACCTTATAGAAATATGAATTAAATATACCTAAAGTAAAAATTGTGGAATTAACAAGAGTTCAAAATTCTAGTTTGAAATTTAAAGATTTAAAGTGTTGCAACCAAACAAAAAGTCATATTGCGAAATGTTGTTTATTATATTATTATACGCAAAATTATTAGTCATCCTAAAGTACAAATTGTCAATGAGTGAACGAATGAAAGTGCATAACTCGAATATATTTATGCAGGGTGCAAAGCAAATGCAAGCAAGACATTTTTAAACGCTGAAACAGAAGAAGGAGGAGGAAGATGTGTGGAAATTTGAAGCAATTATTTTTATTAGTACTTCTTAACGAGAAAACTCTAGGAATACAAGAGGTGTAGTAACGTTAGTTTATAGGTGTCATAATTATTAATTGTACTGCATAGAGTGTGTGTCTCTATTTTGTGTGACCGTGTTGCTAGGATTATTATTGATTGTCGTATTACAAATTGAGTCACATGGAACAAGCAGGAGTAGTTAGGAAGTGTGATAGATTGATAGGAATAGAAATTTAGGAAGACGAGACAGTAGGGGGTGGGAGTGAAAGCGCAAGTGCTTGAGTATTAAGTCATAGCGTATTTTATTAGGGGGTAGACGATGAAGAATATAAGAAGTTGCAAAAGAGTTTGTTGCATGGCAAATCAGTAGTCAGTGGTGTTTGACATATCATTTTATGGATTTACGTGTTTATTTTTTAGGAATTTTTCTGATAGGGTAATTTTTATCGAATCAATATTACAATATGTATTATATATACATTAATAAATCTATATATACATATTTAGCGTAAACTAATAAGTGAAAATCGCCATTAACAACAACTCTTATTACAATATATTATTGTATTAAACTTATATATAAATATTATACATTCATATAAGTATATACAGATATATAAATAAATTCGTAGGGTATACATACACAATACATATTTATATATACAAAGAAAATATGAACAAAAAAACAAATACAAAAACGAAAAACTTATGGAAAAAAAATTAAACAAAAAAATTACATTAACCCGGAGACTAAAGTCAGCCAAGTTTTCGGAGAAATCGCAAATTATTAATTACCTTTACATAATTAATAACAAAATGAAAATGCATACAAAAAGAATACGAATTACAAATGCAAATAAATCGTGTGAGAGAAATGATATAAGAAGCGCATGATGCAAACAAGTCTTTCCTTGTCCAATCAGTGTTCTGAGTTTATTTAATTATTATCGCAAATTAAAATGAGTCACATTTAATGTATATTAAAATAATACTAAGCGTAAGAATAATGATATAAAGTATGATAAGATGATAATGATGATGATGAAGACAAAATTGCTCCTTAAAGACACCAAAAATTTACCTTTCTTATTGATTGTTGATGATATTTATACACATTATTTAGGAGAAGTGCGCATATATATTAATTATACACATTGATACAAAATTGTGCTAATTGGATGGATATATAATTAATTCACGATAAAATCAAATTACGAGTGCGTGACGACTTTGCGGAAGAGTGCGGATCCAAAGATTTTATTGCCATTTTATTATACTACTAACTATTACAACTAACTACTCTATTATATGGATAATAATATTATGATATGAGAGATTACTGATTTTAGTAATAATTATACTAAAAGTTACATACATTTTACTACTGCAAAGAGGAAGAACACGGCATTTGCTCCCACGATTATAACGAGTTTAAAACATTGTTACTGAACGCTTTTTATTACTCGCGTTGCAAAAGAGCTTCGTTTCGAATAATTATAAAATTACGAGAACATCCTAAAATTATTATGAGAATTATACACGACGTAATAATACTAAAATTAACTCTTGCAATTTTTCTAGACATTAAGAAAGAAGAAAAAAAAAGGGTTTTATGTCAAGTAAATATACACAAACAGTAGGAGAAGCGTGAAAAAACGGTAATGAATTTTTCGGAATGAAGAGAGGAAATGGAGCAGTAGAAGAAATTCAATAATCAAGAACATGGCGGGCGCGAAGAAAGGCTTTTGGTTCCATGATAATTTTAACACTAAAAAAACACCACTCCTTCCTCAACATTTTTCATTTAATTATTGACTTTAACAATTTCATATTTACACGGGCGAATCAATCGATAGTCAATCGATTCCTTTTGAAGGGTAATTGCTTAAATTATACCATGATTATTCACAACAATCTATATTGCTAATCTCTAGAATTTACTAGCAATTTCTATTTCTTTCCCTTTTGGCAGACGCTTTAATCTTCTTTGGCTTTTCAATCATTCAATTAAATTTGACGAATTTATGAAAGTTTGCTTTAGTTATTACTACTGGTAGCTTTTTAGAATTCTTAGTCATTAATATTATTAGCATTTAAACTTTTGTTATTGCTTTACATATTTTAAGCTTCCGTTACTCCGTGCTTGAGTAATCGTTGCTTATTAGTGTTATTATTTTGCCTTCTTGCATTTATCTTGCATTACGTTTCTTTTGGCAAAATAATGATTGTTAGTAAATTCTCATTTGAATAACAAATTTCCTTCAAAAAACCAATAGAGTACAGAGATTTATAAAACTTATAAGTAAAACCGTGTGGAACCTTAGCTACACAAAAAAACACCACCTACATATAATGGAAAAACAATAAAAAAAATGGTTATTCAGGGTTATTATTATTCGGAAGCCTTCAAATTTACTGTTTATCAAGCATACGAGCGATGAAGATTACAATGAAGCAATACGGAAATAGATTATTATAGGACGAAGTGAAGAAGAAGAATAATCATAGTCTATTCAACTCCTCCATTGTACTCTTCGATAACGCCATGCTAGAAGATGAAATCTATTTGATTGATGAATGGCTTCGGAAGAAATGTATTTTTGGATACTGTTTATTTCTTTATTATTGCTTATTACCTGTACCATTCATGAACTATTTTTGCGATTATGCATGTACCTACAATTGTGAACTAATAAAATTTTTGCGGCATATGAACGAAGAGCAATCGACGTTTGTACGAAGTGCGCACAATGTTGCTGTGGCTGTTTTGCCAGCGACAAGAAATTTGTGCTACTTGTACGCTTGTTACAATATTGTATTTATATTTCTCTTGTATTTAGGGGTAACATACTGATACAAAGAGCGTGTTTGCATCGATATTATTTTGCAAAGCGCGCAAATTGCAAAGATGAATGACTATCTTACACATGTGTACCTAATTTTCACTCACAAATTTATAGATTATTGAAATTGAAATAATGCATATGCAGCGAAGAAATGTATTTCACTCTCCGGAATGATAATCATTCATCAATTTTGAAACCAATATATTGATATATAAATATATTTAAAATGAATCCAAAACAATATAAATAATGTAATAAAATGTATATGTACTGTACTGACGATTTTATGGTTGTTACTTAGTAAGTTTATTGGTTTTTTATTTCAAATACATATTTACTATGGAGTTGTGCCTATTTAATTACCTGTCCCGTTAAAATATAAGTTCCAAATGCCGCTTATTTACAAAGAGCAGTATAGTGTTGTGTGTATAGTCACTCTGACAATGCAAGGGGAAGATCAAATTTACCACAAGCAACAACGCTCCATAGCCTAGTGGTATAGACTATGGATGTGGTCTGGGTGTCTCGGGTTCAAATCTCGAGACACCCAATTCAATTTTAAGTTTCCAATTCAATGTGAGAATATAAAGGGAAGATCAAATTTAGCTACGGTAACAACACTCCGTGGCTTAGTGGTATAGGCCGTGGATGTGGGTCTGAGTGTCTCGGGTTCGAATCTCGAGAGTGGCAGTTCAATTTTAAGTTTTCTATTCAATTTGAGACACAAGGGGAAGATCAAATTTAGCCTTAGCAACAACACTCCATAGCCTAGTGGTATAGGCGTCGAAAATGGTCTGAGTGTCTCGGGTTCGAATCTCGGGACAGCCTAATCAATTTTAAGTTTTCAAATAAATTCGATACTATAAGGGGAAGATCAAATTTACAAACAGCAACAACGCTTCATAGCCCAGTGGTCACGGCTATGGATGTGATCTGTGTGTCTCAGGTTCGATCCCTGAGAAAGGCAATCCGAATTTATAAGTTTTCATTTCCTTGTACGTTCGGGGGGCCCCAATGGACTTAACTGTATGTCCGATGGGGCCCCCCGGAGGCGTACGAGACCTCCATTTTTAGTTTTTAAAGTCCGTACGTTAAGATTGTCTTGTGACGGCCCACCCCGCCGCTTCGCTCCCCGGCAGTAGACTGCCTCCCCATTCCCGATTTTCGTTACCAACAGACCTCGGTTTGTGACGTCAGTTGAGAGGGGCGGTCCAACCAATTTGTTATGAGCGCCCCCCAAATTCACAAAGTATTGGACTTAGAATTATTTTCTAAGAGCTCGATTTGAATTCGAGCGCAGTGGTCAACTGAATGACCGCCCTCTTGGAGGCAGAGTGCTTTAACTATAGTAGTAACAGGCGCTCGTATTATTTTTGTTAAAAATTTATTTACAAGCGACCTGTACTGGGATTCGAACCCAGAACAACCGGGTGGCAAGCAAGCACTCTAGCAAGTATGCCACCAACTGTCTTATACGACTTGATTTAAAACTTATGCACATATACATAGTTTGGACGTGCCGAAATTATAAATGGGCTGCTAAGAATCTTAAACAAAAGTAATTTTTACTGACTTTTAAAGTCTGCTAATTCAGGGGGTAGTTTTAATAAATATTTCGATAAGGCTTCAAGATTTGACCCTAATTTTCAGCTCACTTCTCAATGCTATTGCACAGGAACTATTTATAGAATAGATTATGTCTAATCTATTAATCTTTAATGTTATTCATGTGCAACCATTTGCAGTAACATCATAGGGTTCATTCAGTAAGTTGTCAAGAGTGTCTGGTGTTGCCTACATGCACAGTGAGAGCGGCAGGCTTGGACAGGCTATTAATTTCATTGAACTAACATTGTAACATAACCCGATTTAGGAGTTCCACTGGGTTCCACTCTGTTTGATGAGTGTGTACATCCCCCGATTTAAAAAAGGATGTGGTACTAAATTAATTAGCAGTTTTACATTATAATATTGTGCTAGTAGTGTATTATAAGTTATTATAACTAGTTATTTAATAGTGCAACTATGGATTCTGCTACATTATTGCATGCAACCTTTTTCGAACATCTGTCAAGTGTTTTTGAGCCTGAATTTGATGCACCAGGCACTCAAAAATGCCCTTCAAAGCCTAAGTAAGTTAGTATTGTTAATTTATTAAATGTAATTGAATGATTCAACTTATAGGATTCTTGTTGAAACTATAAAAACATTCATAACATATGAAGACAACACAGCTGCCTTAAAACTTCTTTCTGAAATTGAGAGCAAGTTGCAAAAACATTTGGATCATGAGTGCAGTGATGCATTGGAAAATGCTATAGCATTGTTGTTAACTACCAAAAAGGAAAAGTTTAAGTGTATTAATGATCCAAAGATAAAATTATACTTAGGCACATGTCCATTTACTATTATTCAAGAGCTGGTTGAGGTAGAATACTGTATTAATTCATTTTGAGATATTTTTGTAATTAATCTTTCAGCAAATTGAATGTTTAAAAGAGCAATTATCTAGTGATTGCTTAAACCATGTTTTCAAAAATAAGATGAAATTACAAAGGCCAAAGTGGAAGAGTACTACATTTGAATATATCCAACCTTTACATTTGAAAACAAAAGAAATACCTAAGTATTTTTATCATCAGAGACATGATCAACCATATCATGCAAACAATGATGAGGCAGTGGCTGAAACTGATTTTAGAATGTGTTACAAACCTTCAAGCAGTTGTCCTGTGGGCATCACTTTATTAAAAGTACACTATGAAACCTTCAAATGTAGCTTGGGTAATTTTACAGCAGCAGAATTTGAAAATTCAATGCTGAATGTGTTAAAAAGTAGTAAGTCCAATGATGAGCTTCAAAATGATCTATTTGACATGCTTGGATATGATGCCTTTGAACTAATCAGTATGTTACTTGAAGATCGATCTAAAATTTGCATTGACGATGTTACTAATAACAGTCAAGGTATTAAATACTACTTACGTTTTATTATCGTTATAAATGTTTGTAAATTTATAGGTGAGAAGAAACGTAGTAAAACTACATTTGGTGAAAGTTCGAAATCCCGAAATGGTCCAGCAGTAACTAGTCAAATCACAATTCATTCCGCCGAGGAAAAAATGCTAAAGAAGCAGTTGCGCAAATTTGAGAAGAAGAATCAGCGTACTAATGGTGATAATATTGACAATGACATTCAATTAACAAGCGAGGAGAGAGAAATTCTTTTTATAAAATCAATGACGCAGCTGACCAAGAAAAATCTACCAAACGTTTATGATGAATCGACTGATGTGACTGTTAAATGTAAGCTGCAACACAAATATTTCGTTCTTCGCTAATTATAAATATGTTGTAGCTATGATTTGTGGTAGACCTGCAAATATTCCTGAAAATGCCGTGAAGAAAACAAATACAAAGTACGAGGAGATAATGATTCCACCGAAGCAGTTAGCATCAGGTCCAACACTGACCAGCAGACTGCATGTTAGTACAATGGACAAGATTGGACAAATGGTCTTCAGAGATATTGATTCCTTCAATATTATTCAGAGTAAAGTCTTTCCAGTTGCTTATTATTCAAATGAAAACATGCTGATATGCGCACCCACAGGAGCTGGTAAAACTAATATTGCGCTACTAACAATCGTTCAACAGATTAAAAATTTCATTGTGAACGACGTTGTACGACTGGAAAGATTTAAAGTAAGTGGGCTTTTTAAGGAAGTAGTTCCATATTCTTATATCGTCAATTGCTTTACAGATTGTTTATATATGTCCCATGAAGGCGTTAGCTTCCGAAATGACAACGAACTTCAGCAAAAAATTAACTCCGCTAGGTATAACTGTTAAAGAATGCACTGGAGACATGCAGCTAACACGTCGAGAAATAACAGAGACGCAAATGTTGGTAACAACTCCCGAAAAATGGGACGTAATATCTAGAAAGGGCTCATGTAAGTTAGAAAAGAATAAGTAAATATAACGTTGACTTGGAAACATTTTTAGCTGATGCCGAATTAACATCTCTTCTCAAGCTATTAATTATCGATGAGGTCCACTTATTGAATAGTGATCGTGGACCTGTGATTGAAGCACTTGTTGCACGAACTCTTCGACAAGTTGTCAATTCACAAAACATGATTCGCATTGTTGGACTTTCTGCAACCTTACCCAACTATATCGACGTAGCGCATTTCTTGCGCGTTAATCCTGAGATTGGTTTGTTTTATTTCGACGCTCGGTTTCGCTCTGTGCCACTGACACAAACTTTTATTGGTATCAAGACTACCAAACAAGCGCAGCAGAACTTGGATATTGACGAAGTTTGCTTTGACAAAGTTATAGAGTTCCTACGCGCTGGTCACCAAGTAATGGTATTTGTTCATGCGCGCAATCAAACAACTAAAACTGCTAACTTTATCAAAGAAATGGCGCAACAACGAGGCTTGATGAATTTATTGGAGCCAGATAAAAGTTTTAAAGCTAAGAAATCAAGTTGGAGTAGTTCTTTGGATAATCTTATACCATTTGGCTTGGGTGTTCATCATGCAGGTACGTAGACAAAGCTAACCCACTGAAGAGATATTATTATTATGTATCATTGTTTAGGTATGTTACGCAAAGATAGGAACGAAGTAGAAAAATGTTTTCTAAGCGGAGCAGTTAAAGTCCTATGCTGCACTGCTACATTGGCATGGGGTGTTAATTTACCCGCCCATGGTGTGATTATTAAAGGCACGAAGTTGTACGACTCCAAAAAAAGCGCATATGTTGATTTAGATGTTTTGGATGTCTTACAAATTTTTGGCCGAGCCGGTCGGCCACAATTTGACTCTTCAGGTCATGGTATTATAATCACCACTCAAGATAAGGTGCATTTTTATCTGTCTTCCTTGACGAATCAGATTCCAATTGAAAGCAAACTATTAAATGCATTAACTGATAACTTAAATGCTGAGGTAATTTGTTCATATATTTCTATATTTTATGGTACTTGAATGTGGCAGTATATTTTTAGATTGTTTTGGGAAGTATATCGAGTGTACAACAAGCTGTTGAATGGCTCACGTTCACCTATTTGCATCGACGAATGCGAATGAATCCATTAAATTACGGATTGCAATATGCTGATCTTCAGGACGATCCTGAACTTCGAACAGCTCTGTTAAACTTTGTACACACTGCTGCGAATCTTCTAGATAAAGCTCACATGGTCCGTTATGACTCAAAAACAGGCGATTTAACGTCCACTAATTTGGGTCGTACGGCTAGTTATTATTATATCAACTTTGATACGATTGAAGTATTTAATGATATGATCAATCCCGCAATGTCTGAAGCTGATATCGTTAGCATGATGTGTATGGCTACTGAATTCCAGCAGATTCAAGTCAGACAGGAAGAACTTGAAGATCTGGATGGTCTGATTGAGCGATATTGTGAATGGGATGTACCCGGTGGCGTCGAAAACGTTCATGGAAAAGTAAATATACTGATGCAATCGTATTTGTCACGAGGATATATCAAGACATTATCGTTGGCCTCCGATATGGAATACATTACGCAAAGTGCAGCAAGAATTGCGCGCTCACTTTTTGATATTGCCATCCATAGGAGTCAGGCATTGCTTGCCGGACGGTGCCTTCTTGTTGCTCAGATGTTCGAACAGCGTCTTTGGCCCTTTGAAACGCCGATGCGACAGTTTAAGCAATTAGAAATAAGTGTCCTTAATAATATTGAGCAATACAATATACAAATTTGGGATTTAAAAGAAATGGACGAGAAGCAAGTTGGCAGCGCAATAAGGAATTTACGATGGGCTTCCAAAGTTAAATATTGCGCCGATGCATTTCCGTACATTGAAATAGAGTCTAAAATCCAACCTATCACACGAGGCGTAATCCGAGTTAAATTATATATTTTACCCAATTTCAAGTACGCTTATTATAAGATTATATCATGCTCTATCTTCATGACATGTATATTGCAGATGGAGTAATACTTATAATGGCAAAGCAACCGAAATGTTTTGGGTTTGGATTGAAGATCCGGATACCGACTATATTTATCATACGGAAACCATAAGTATTTCGAAAATTACTTGCTCAAAGGGTGAGCCCATTGAATTAGTTTTCACTGTACCTTTGATTGATCCACGACCAAGTCAATATTTGGTACGAGTCAGTAGTGACCGTTGGATA
Organism: Aleochara curtula; assembly: GCA_963978815.1. Taxonomy (NCBI): domain Eukaryota; kingdom Metazoa; phylum Arthropoda; class Insecta; order Coleoptera; family Staphylinidae; genus Aleochara; species Aleochara curtula. Next base: position 10,901,541 of record OZ022220.1, read on the forward strand.
TGTAAGTGCTTGTTATGGTCCTAAATTCTTTGTTCATTTAAGTTCATTTCATTATTTTTGCAGATGGTGTATACACTCATGCGTTGTCTTTCATGAACTTGCAACTTCCTGAGAGTTTTACGCCTCATACGGATTTACTAGAACTTCAACCGTTGGAGACAACAGTTTTAAAGAACAAGTTGTATGCAAACTTGTATCCGTTTAGCCACTTTAATCCAATTCAAACACAAATTTTCCATTGCCTTTATCATACAGACAATAATGTGCTACTCGGTGCACCGACTGGATCAGGAAAGACAATTGTAGCTGAAATTTGTATTCTACGGCTGTTTAATAATAATCCCAACTTGAAGGTAGTAATTTCAATTTCTTTCTTAATTAAGTTAAGTTTTGCTCTCGATAATACTGTATTAAATTGTCTTCCTCGTAGGTTGTTTATATTGCACCTTTAAAAGCATTGGTACGTGAACGAGTGGACGATTGGCGCAAAAAGTTTGGAGGCGAATTGAAAAAGAACGTGATTGAAATAACGGGCGACGTGACGCCATCGCCCAGTACAATTGCTAGCGCAAATATCATTATAACAACGCCGGAAAAATGGGATGGCATGAGCCGTGGCTGGCAGACTAGAAATTTCATTCGCGACGTTGGCCTGATGATTATCGATGAAATCCATTTGCTCGGCGAGGACCGTGGCCCTGTACTGGAAGTGATCGTCTCGCGTACGAATTTTATCTCTGATCGGACTGGCCGGAAGATGCGCATTGTTGGACTGTCGACTGCAATGGCTAATGCGCGCGACTTAGCTACTTGGTTGGGAATTTCTGAGGTAAATCCTACCATTTTCCCATTGTGCGCTCTAATTTAATCATGTACACATTAATATTGCGAATTGAATTGAATTTTAGATGGGATTATATAACTTCCGGCCATCTGTCCGCCCTGTCCCTCTGGAAGTTCACATATCCGGTTTTCCCGGTAAGCATTACTGCCCGCGAATGATGTCCATGAATCGGCCAACTTATCAGGCCATCAGACAGCATGCACCTGATTCTCCGACATTGGTCTTCTGTTCGTCGCGCAAGCAAACCCGTCTAACAGCATTTGATCTTATCACATATCTGGTGACCGATGCAGATCCGAAACAATGGCTGCATTGTGACGACGATTCTATGGAGTTTATACTCTCCAATGTTCAAGATCCTGATCTTTGTCAATTTCTCTCGTTTGGCATTGGCATTCATCATGCCGGTCTGCAAGAGCGCGATCGAAAAACCGTTGAGGAATTGTTTGTTAATCAAAAGATTCAAGTACTGATCGCTACTGGAACGCTTGCATGGGGTGTGAACTTCCCGGCCCATTTAGTCGTCATTAAAGGGACGGAGTATTTCGATGGAGCGACTAAGCGTTATGTCGACATGCCGATTACCGATGTTCTACAAATGATGGGGCGCGCTGGCCGTCCGCAATTTGATACGAGTGGAGTGGCTTGCGTCTTCGTCCACGATATCAAAAAGAACTTTTATAAAAAGTTTCTCTACGAGCCGTTTCCGGTAGAGTCGAATTTGCTGCAGGTTTTACCGGACCACATCAACGCTGAAATTGCGGCGGAAACGGTACCGACGAAATCGAACCTAATGGAGTACATGACGTGGACGTACTTCTTCCGCCGTTTAATCGAAAATCCCTCGTACTATAATCTTCCTGACGTTGAGCCGAACCACGTCAATCAGTACTTGAGCGATTTAGTTGATTCGGTCGTCAATGTGCTCGAACAGAGCAATTGTGTGCAAGTTACAACTGATGTAAGTTAATCATTTAATTTTACAATCCATTATACGCTCTAATTTTCTGCTCGTTGTTCCTCCATAGGAAAGTAATGTGTTCTACGATGCGACTTTCTTTGGACAAGTCGCGTCTTATTATTACTTGTCGCACAAAACCATGCTACATTTTCAGGAAACGCTCAGGCCGAACAAGAGTATAATTGAGTTCATGCATATAATGTGCCACGCACAAGAATACGCGCTGTTTCCGGTGCGTCATAATGAAGATAAAATTAATGCGTAAGTTTCAAGTCTTTTGAATATTCTGCGTTACATTAAAATTTCATTTCCAGCGATATTGTGCGCCGATTGAAGTTGAAACTGCACGGTGACTCGGTCGAGTCTCCTCATGCGAAAGTTTACATCCTGCTCTACATGTACTTGAGCGACGTGGAATTGCCCAATCAGGAATACATCGTCGATTGCAAATCTGTTTTGGATCAGGCGCTCCGCATCCTCCAGGTAAATACGCGCGCAATTCATTGAGTTTTATAGCAAACGAGGTAATTTTGGCAGGCAATGGTCGACGTAACTGCGAATTCCGGATGGTTGGCGTCGACGCTACGCATCATCAATTTAATGCAAATGTTGGTGCAAGGCCGCTGGATAAACGAGCCCGATTTACTCACGATCCCGAAAGTAACGAGTACGAGCCTTCCGGCACTGTTGCGTGAGGTGCAGGCAAACAGCTTATTGCGCGATGCACATGCGAATACGTTGGCCGGTATGCGCTTGGCCAGCTTGAAGCACGATCGTCACCTACATACTGCGCTAATTAACGTGTTCGGGAGCCAAACGGCCGAAGAAATGAGAAAATTCGTACACCAATTGCCGTGGGTCGACATTAAGTGCATTGTGCGTGCGCCCGACAACGCCGACGATGCATTCCCAGTCGACGCTCAAGGTGAACAATTCATTACGTTGGCGCCAAACACCGAGTACGATGTTTCCGTGGAGTTTCAACGGCGCGGTGATGATGCCTTAACGGTGCATAGCCGTAAGTTTCCAAAACGGAAAGACGAGGGATGGTTTGTCTGCGTTGGTCTGAACGAGGAAATATGCGGCATTAAGCGCGCTACTATTCGGCGTCGAGCCACTTGCAGCGTCCGCATTACGACGCCCTCGTATGAGGGCAACTTTGTTTATGGCCTCTACGTTATTTCCGATTCGTATTTAGGATTGGACCAGCAGTACAACATTCCAATACAAGTAAAGCGCACTTGATACTTGAAACATTTGTTACATCAACTTAGTCAAACAAAGTCAATGTACAATGTGATAACTAATGTATAAGAGTAAATAAATTGTTATTTATACATTTTAAGCGATTCGTCATGTCACGGTTGCTCATCATTATTCCATAAACCTACTCTAGTGTAATATTGTTTCAATGACATGCCTGAAATTATATAATTTTTAGCATCCTTGTTAACTCCATCGCAATCGCAGTAATTTTACTTAAAACCAACGCGCCCATAAGGCGCTCCTCGCATTGTCGAGATGAAAATGTACGCGTTTGTTGTGGTCGGCGCGCTTCTTCTACTGAATTCTTCCGCAAACAACTCAAATGAAACGTCCGAAGAGAATGACAGCAAAAGCGTGAGCAACAATGGAAAAACTTATTTTATCCAAGTTCGTAAAACAATAACTTCTTCATCTGACGATCCGGATAAACCAGCATACATTCAAATTAACCACTATAAGAATAATCAAAAATTAGGAGATGACAACAAATTTGGTAATGTCGACGTGAATGAAGAAACTTTCTTTAAGAAAAAATACAATGACTTGTTCGGTGCGAACGTTCCGGAAGCTATCAAAGAGCTTCCAATCGAAGACGCCAATGTAAAGATAAGTAATTTGATAATTATGACATTGTTATGAGCGTGTTATTCTAGCATCTTGCACGCCGTCGTAATCCAAATCGAATTGACGATGAATGGATGATAAACACAAATAGAACAATTTATGACTTACCCAATATCACGCAGGACATCTACGAAGCGATGCAGGAGAACAATAATCACAATAATCTCGTAAATGCCTCTACCGTTAAGTTTTTCTTCGAGCGCGATACGAACTTCTCTTCTAATATTGTCCGATTCAATATCGATTCGTTAGTCAATACGAGCGATATTATTATCGACGCTGAACTTCACGTTTACAGGTAGCTACCGGATTCTACAAAGTTAATAAGGTATTAATTATTGTCAGTTATAGATTGCCAAGAAGTGATAATAAAACGCGCGTAAACGCGACCGAAAACGTAGTGCGTTTGTATCAAATGACAGAAGCGCAAGATAATTTTGAAGAATCTGGAGACGGCGAAATTTCCGTTAATGCAACAAGCGCGCCCGATGTGCACAAATTAGCAAATGTTATTTATATATCTTCAAGTTACGAAGGGTGGCAGGTATTCAAAGTGCGCACCGTGGTTGAAAATTGGCGCAATGGCGATGAAAATTTGGGTTTTCTTATTTCTACTGTTGACGCGCACGACCGCGAAGATACCGTTGAATTCGCGCACCGAGAGCGTAATGGGGGTAAATATCAACCAACATTAGTTGTTTATATGGATCGTCAAGTTGCGCCCAACCGCCGTTCCGCTCATCGCCGCCCGCGCAAACAATTCAAACCGTTACGCCGTCATGATGTTTTAGCGCTCAACCCGTGCCGCCGTCATGTCTGGTACGTCAGTTTCCATGAACTTGGCTGGACAAATTTTGTAATAGCCCCAGCTGGCTTCATGGCGTATAAATGCGATGGTAGTTGCAAATCGCCCATGGCGAGCGCTTTTACCAATCATGGAAAGTTGCTTAGTATTACCGAACGCAACGCGTGCTGCGTGCCAAGCGGCTACAAGAGCCTGTTGCTCATGTTCTACGACAAGGAATCAAACGTGGTCATCAAGGAGTACGAGGACATGATTGTCAACAGTTGCGGTTGCAGGTGAACTATGTCTACTTGGTTATCGTTAAGCGCAATCTACTTCGCTCTAAGTTATAATCTACCATTGTACTCTACTTGATAAACGCTGATTCTTTTGATAATTCTATTCCTTGTGTATTATTTAAGCTTAATTATGATCACATTTTATTGTACAAATCATATTTACAAGTGTAATTTATATTGTTGTCTAATATATATGTTTATCTAAACTGTTCGCAACAATTAAGATAATAATTTAAATGGCAAAATGTTAGTATGAATTATGAAGATTAAATCAAGAAATTAAACAAAACAATTAATCCAAATAAGAGTCAGAAGCGGAAATTAAATTATTCGAAACTAAAAAAACTACTGAACTTCTTAATAGTACGTTTCTTGTTTATATTAAATATGTATAAATTTTTTTATATATAAACATTCATTATTATGAAAACACGCCCCGCACTTCATTCAAAGTGCCATGAAGATGTATATCGCGTAATCATTGAGCATAAATTTCAACAATAATGATTTATGGTCGCGTATTTATGGGGCATGAATATTATATTTATTTTAATATACGATTGGTATAGATAGTAAAAATTTTTATATTTATTTATATACGTTGAAGACTAGAATTCTTCCTAAACGCGCGCGATTCCAAATCAAGTAAACGAGTTGTGTAGAGAAACGGTAAATGTCGATTATTAAATTGTTTAAATGTCAATTCTATCCCAGGACTTAGGTGTTAATTTATGGCAATTATAGCTACACTAATATGGTATTGTGTCATATTATTTAAATATGGAATATAACACACTTATTTGAAACAAATGACACTAAAAAGTGATTAAGAAATTGCACTTTAAATATTTAAAAATCGTTTTGCGTGCATTTCCTAAAATTTTAGCTACCGCCTGTCTCAATCAGTCTTTTCCGATGAATAATCAGAGAGATAAACGAATACGTTTTGAATTATTTGATTAGCATTATAAACGTGTTCCCGTCTGTTATCATATTACATGTAATATTCGCGTGTAAATGTCCTATCGTTAAGTCTATGTATGGATATGTATAATTACATAAATTCTGTTAATCAAATGGCTGCCGTGCGCGGTACTCGTACACGAAAAACACGCGTTTGCATGGATTTGACCGTATAACACGAAGAGAGACATTAGAGGGGGTTGAATGATACAACAAATTACAGCAGACCTCGCTAATGGACGCGCTTGTGTAATATGTGTTATTACGAACCGCGTTGTTTGGGGGGAGTAATTAGTAATAAATTAAATAAATAGTCTACCTTACGCCTCTGTTTTCAGCTTTCGACGCCCGCATCTGTGTTTAAGTTTCCTCGATATCAGAAGGAGGATCGAGCGCCGTGTGCAGACTGACACTGACGCCACGATTTAGACTCACCGCGGGATAGAAGACCCCGTAAAGATCTTGAAAGGCAACCGTGCCTTGGGGTTCTTCGTTCACGTAGAACGAAAGTACATGTCGATCTAAATCCAAAAGTACGCCAACGGTGCTGCCCACAGCAATGCCACCGTCGACGCGCTGCTCATGTCCTCCAGCATGCTGGAACCAAGAGCGTTGTCTATCGATGTACATGGCCCAACCTTTGTCGTCCTTGCCTGTACAGGAACAGATTAATACACGCTGAAACAAATCATATTAAGCCCGGAGGCAACGCACCTAACATCTTGTCTCGAGCAACATCAATGCGCGCAATCCCGAATGCCGGGTCTGTATCCGCATCGAATTTATCAATCGTGAATTCCCAGTAGTGTATTCCACGACTGAGACCAACACTACCAAGGGCAACACGGTGTTCCCATCCTTCGCCCGTGACAGTTACACTGTCTTCAGAGTATTGCAGGCCAGGACCAGAAAGTAGTGGATCAAACGAGAACCATGCGACTGAAAGAAGACATACAACTTTCAGCAATTGCAGTTACCGCAAATATTGAATAACGCCGCAATTTCATTTCGCCATCCAGTGGAATTTACGTAATTAAAAATGTCGCAATGCTATTTTAATATTTCTCTTTTTTCTAATTAAATGAATCGTCGCTATCATTTGAGAAATGAGAGTTGAAACATCAAAGAGCATGAAACGAATTGCTGCGGAAAGCAAACACATTTCAAACAAAATTTCAGCGCGCAAGGAAAACCCTACATGCTCCCTCTTCTTCAGCAATAACGCGAGCATGAGCAGCATCCCAAACATTCATTATTTCTGCTTACCATCGGCTGTTTGCAGACCGATTAGTTCGCTGTACTCGCCCTCGCCAGAACTATTGAATGCCTTCACGCGAGCGTTGTACATGCAGTGGAAATGTAGTCCATCGACGGTACAAATCGTCTCAATACCGCAGTACACTTCCTGCGAACAAAAACAACCAAATGATGAAAACATATGAGGCACATGCCTAACTAATTTGTACTTGCGCTGCATAATTAAAAGTGAAAAATCGTTAACGCTAGTCGCATCCCAATGATTAGGAGCCTTTAACGACACGACCCCGACCACGGAGGGTGCAATGTAAAATGCGCAAACCCCCAAAGGGATTACAATATATGCGCTTCCCCCTTCGTTGTTACACCGAATGTGGCCATTCAATGTCTAAAAGATGCACTTTGCGTAATTAAAAACATTCAAGTTCAAGGCCGTCTGCGTATTGTCTGCACGCACATGTCATGCATTCCTATCAATTAAATCTGATCGCTTGCAATGTACGAATGCGAAATAGATTTGTAGATTTGCATGTAGATTCCATTCATGTTTCAGCCACCCACCCGTATGTGCATATTGTGAGAGTTATGCGCACGAAGGGTGGATTTTATGTTGCGCTCCCCCCAAAAGTTAGTTGCCCGTGGTCGGTTACTTCCGTCTACTAGTATTATATGATGGCAGATCGTCCAAAATAAGCTACTAAAATGTGCATTTAAAACCCCCAACCCTCCTGATCCTCCTGCTGCACTTCATGCGTACAAAGGTACATGAAATGCATTTCACAATTCTGCTACATCCCTAACCATTATCAACTAAATTAACCATCATTCGCATTAAACAATATTCAAAATTTGCCGGCATTCCGTTTTATACACTTGCAGTGTATTCAGTTTTATGCAGCGCATATACATCACCCAGTGGTGGAGCGCAAAATGAACAATGAAATTTATACGTGCGAGGCCGCGCGATATGCGAATGTCGTGTACTTTACGCTAAAAACCGCCCCCAGTTTTCCGCATCAGGCTTTATGTTTTTATAATGCCATTACGCGCTCGCCGGTCTAGCGTAATATGTACTTTCACCCCGAAGTGTGCGCTTCTCTATTTTATACACTGCTGTAAATTTGCGCGCGTTGAAGGTGTGCGTCTGCAACTAAATTTCGAATAGAAACATGGCATGAGCAAAATGTTCCGCGTTCATTCATGCCAAACTATTACCATTACTATTAAACAGCTTTATTGTGATGCACCACATCGCGCATTATTAAAAATGTACTCTTGTAGTCTTTTTTCTAGCCGCATACCAACTACCAACTCGTAAAAAGTGCATAAAAACCACGCAAACTTTGCGCGTGTTGAGTGTGCGCGTCTGTTAGATTGCTGTCTTAAACATGACTAACACGATATGATGAATTATGGCAGTAACACGCTTGGTTATCGAATAGCAATGATGATGATGGGCGAAATTTAACGCTTGATGATATTACACGAGGGTGCTAATCGGCGCTGATGTGCTGTATCACCACATCAAGAAAACTTATCAAAGGGGTGAACACTACAGGCGCACTATGAACTTAAACTATCTGAAGCGGCGCATACATTAGATAATATTAATTTACAGTGTAATCGATGTGAGCAAAATTAATTTACGAAGAGGTTTTTGCGTGATGCGCCATGCGATGCTAAATCATGAAATATATTGGTAGCAAATGCGAGCGAAGGAGTCAAACAGGACAATTTGTGTCAATATTACGAGCACATAAATTACGCTAGTGCGACAACCAAATGGGACGCGTTACTATTGCATTGTGTACAGTGTCACATTTCGAATTGCGGGCGGTGAAATACGTCGAATTGTAATATTCTATATTATTGCCTTTTATCCTGATAGACACCCGTGCGTATTTCCACCTGAACGATTTCTTGTTGTACAAGGACTATCGATTATCATTATCCGTTTTACCAATTCTTTAATAATTCATGAATGCAAATCTCCGAATTCTAAGTCAAAGCGCATGTATCATCGAAGGTTACAAGGTTAAATAGTAATAAAGACAAGCACATGGCGCAAACTCACCCTAAACTCTCCGCCGTTACCGTCATCCAGCTCCAAGACATATCCCTCGACATGACTTTGTGGCGGCGGCTGCCATGCGACCGTCACAGAATTGTTTTCAGCGCTGCATTCCTCGGGTATTATTGTTGGCGCAGCCGGTGCTATACATAACACAAGCATAAAATGACAATTTCCTTTCGCTATCATTAACATATCATATAAATGTATCGACCATGCACCCTATGTCAAACCATATTTATTTAAAAATTTAATAAGCCGTGCAACTAATTTACCTGCAGGCACTCTCTCTTCACCATCTTTGTAAGCTGTTTTTAAAGAGTTGTTATTACTTTTCAAAGTCTCCCCAAACACCGTGTGAATATATTATGATACGAAATGGGAGTGTAAAGAATACTCACGCTTCATCTGGATAAAGTTAAGCTGGTCGATGGCACGATGCACCGATTTGTCATCTAATGTGAGATCAAAGTGTGGGGATACTCTTGGCGCTGTCCACTCTTTATGCCAGGAGTGATCCGTGTTCGCAACACGATTTATAAGCATTCCACCGACCTAAAATAAATATTGCATGAACCAGGATGAGTCTATAGAGAGCAAGTTCTTTGAGAAAACGTACTTGAAGAAAGGCTGCGCTGTCAGTTTCTTTAAGCGCCTCAATGCAGAACTGCAACAATCCGGTGGTCTGTTGAAGACGCACCGTGCACGTCCCAACTTGCTCCTTGAGAGCGCGCACACGCATGTCTTTATCCTGTCGAATGCACTCAAGCAGTTGCGCACGACGTGCATGAATCGCTTGAATAAGAGCTTCACACTGCGCGGAGACGACGCGTTCGAACTCGACGCAGTTATCCTGAAAGATAGCGCAAAATAAACACCAATTAAAGGTGTGTGTATTTTAAGATTTGTGCCCCATCACGCATGTATTTTCAATAATGGGTATTGTTTTCTCTCGGTGTACAGCTTAATTAGTTTCGTTTGAATGCTGGCCCACTTACGTTCACTTTGTCGCTCATGCCCTTTAGCCGTTGAATGAATTCAGTCGTGGAGCGCGCTCGCTCTGAAAGCTGCTGCAGATTATGCGATAATTCAGTCTGGAAATAAACAAACAACAAACATATGAGAAACTTTGTTCGGCGAGTTTTCAATCCAATTGCAAGAGAAATAAATTTCGGAATGTTTAATTAAACTCCTTCGAGCGCCTTGGGATGTTGAAACAATGCAACTTTGCAACTTTCTAACGAACAACCTAACTGTAAAGATGTCGTTTATTTGCGCATTCAACTAGCAATTATTATGATGATTAAAATGAGCAAAGTTTATATGTGGATGCATACTCGTTTTGATATTCGTCGTCAATTCGAAATTAATTTATTTCGAAAATCTCATTTGCGAATTTTAATTGTCTACTATGAGAGCGGATTGAATTATGTGAGATACGCCTATATCATATGCATACACGTGTGATGCGTATTGAGATTGTTTCCCCAACTAATGAGAAGAGCTTCCAGGTCAATTTTGCTTCCGTTCTGCGCGCACCTCCACCGTTGGGGATGTGTATTTTGGAGTATGAGGTTTAACGCGCTAAAAGCGTGCTCCCAGGAGAGGAGTGCTTCTCGCTTCTTCGTGGCCCCCCTTAGTACATACACTTTGAATCGTCAGCACTCAAAGCGTGCGCGAAGCAGCAACAAGAGATGAGAGATGAAGTAGCAAACACGCAACATTATTTCGACGCTAAGCAAAACAATAGGGGGTGATAGTTGCTATTGTGTATATGGTTGACTCAAATCCAAGCCAAACATTCAACAAAATACCCCCCTCGAGGTCTGGAAATCAGCAAGCAAGGAGCGAGCGAAATGTTTATAAATAGCATAAAAGCGTCATAACGTTTCGATGTATGCGGTACGTATTATTTCGGGGATGCACTGCTATTGGTATTGGAACGCCATTATACCTTCGTGCACATTATCCCGAAAAACAAGGTGGCGGTAAGGACGACGAAGCGACATAAAATTCACTCCCCTAGCATACTTAGAGGACGCATGTGTCACTTGCGTTATAAATTAGTTAATTTATTAGCCTCCAACGAGATAGCTTTCAGTTTTATGTTCCCTTCCGGATGAAATCACAAGACAAATATATATAAAACGCCTGTTTCTGAATATGTGTGAAATATTTTCATTTCAGTGAGAAGTGAAAAACGAGCGCATTTTAAACAAACTTAAAATATGAAAATACGTGTGGTCACAGGATCATCAATCTCTTGGAAGAGCGCATTCTGATGCTCTTAGCATGATGAACATGGCTACAGATAATTTCAAAATTATGGAGTTACGCGTTCAACGCCTGGACTAAATTATAAACGAATTGCAAGTCGCCGTGTATCGAAAAAGCGATGCCACCCTTATACTCTCTCGCATCCTCGCCGAGTCATTTATCATTGATCATAGCAGAAGCGCCAGACGATCGCGTTTGAGGTATGTGTTTGTTGCCCCCCCAACTCCAAACACCAGCAGTAACGTTTGCGTATATTGCAAACGAAGAGACACTCTGACTTTCAGACGTTGACGACGCACAATGCTATCTCTTTCAGGCGGTTTCAGTACAATAACTCACGCTTCCAGTCTGCTGTCACCGCAGGACTAACAGGAATAGATCGTTATCAATACATTGCATATGCAACTTCCAATTTCTTTTTTTGCATGTGTCGAAACGTAATTAATCACTATTTTTTGGACGGAAAAAGATGCGTTAATCCGAAAAGTTTTGATTACACTAAACGAGTAAAATTAACTTTTCGCCCAGGGGAAATTTCAGCTAGAGCGTGAAAATATGAAAAATTTTAATTCGTCCATGAGACGAACGAAATGTTTTGCAAAGGTAACTAACGACGATAGAGCACGTTCTCATCCACAAAGTGCATTTCGCACATGACGGCGGAAAATTCAATCAGAAGTCTACCACTCAACTCCATCCGCCTTGAGGCGCGTGCAATTCCGGCGAGCCTGGTGGCGGCAATGCGTCGCCCCTATTGCCATAACCAATGCAAACATGTCGTCCTCCTCCTCCTTCTTGCCGCAACGCAATATCTGCAAAGTTATGGTGCAGCGCACAAAGACATTACAAAGAAGGACAAGCGCGCTGACTACCAAATGCACTCGATTCACCAGCGGCTATTTGGCTACAACTTGTACCACTTATGCGCATAAGATGTCCATATTGGACAAGTGTTGACTATAAAGCATCCATATTTCTGATAATGGAAATTCCTCAAATTGAAATGCCTCCAGAATTTTGACGATATCTCTGCTCGTCTTCAAGTTATCGAATAAAAACATTCATTATAAAATTCAACCTCATTGTCCAACGATAACGTTTATCATGAAATGCTTGCTTTCTTTTTAAAAATTCATAATAATATATATGCATCAGCATATTTTCAAGTTGTTTTTCTTGCAACTTTTTCTGCTTTCCCTTGCATTAATATTCCGGCAAATTGATTTTCATTTTTATTCGCTGCGACATCGTATCAATGAAGATAATCTGCACAAAATTGTGATTTTTTGATTATTGCCTGCTCAGCGTTGAACTTGCAGAGTAAGACATCGCCGTACAAAGCAGACGCAAAATGGTGAATATATTCAGGACGCTGTATTTTCCGCATGGTTAGTTCACGCGTCTGCAAGAGGGGTCGAAGTGAAATTCTAAGGCTGATATGAATTTTCGGATAAACTTATTCCCTTATTATTCCCGCCGTTGCACTGTACAGAGTCGAGTGGTTCATTATGTGCACGTGGGCGTTCTCAAATTGTCCTACGTACATACTCGTATGACGCATTCATAACAAGGGCGATACGCGCCACTGACAAAGTTCTAGGGGTGTCGATTGCACAACTTATATACCTACACCGCGTATAGATTGTATTGCGAATATATCGACAATTTTACGATACTTTCAAACACGTCTTCAGCGACAAAAAAGCGCAAAGAACAGAACACAAAGGTTCGAATAAAAAACGCATCGAATAAGATGGAGTACGATACGATAAAATATAAAGAAATAAAATTGAAGAAAAAAGCCAGTAAGAGGGGTGTGAAGTAGTGCGTGCCAAGAAAGACTTGGAATGTCATAAATGCAGCTGATTGATGACTTCATAATGCAATCGCCACCCTGCACGCGCGTTGCAGAAATCAATCGGGGATCAAAACGAAATTACGTCTCGCACTTTGACGCTGGCGACGAAAGTTCATTTCTTTAAGTGATCTATCAAAGATCTTTTCACGTGACGCTTTTATGCTTTCATTAATGAAAGTTTAATCATTATCACTCTAACAATTTCCTCTCAGCACAAGGATTTTTCTAAATGAAAATCATTGAAATTACATCGAATATTAATGACATTGTTCCCACTAACAATACGCATTTGTACTTGTAAGATTGGAGAAGTGAAAGAAGTGCAGAGAAATCATTAATTTCATTTGCACTGCATCGCATTACATTGTTTGGTTCGAAGAGTTCGTGCACTGTGAAGGAGAGTGCGAAAGTCGACGCATTGAACGTAATTGTTTCTAAAGCAATTATTAAGCCGGCATTACGACAACTGACACCGACAAATTGAATTGAGGGGACAATTGCAACTTCTTATTCATCCGCGTCGCGAAGAGAGACAATGCACTCGAAAAAGAATGAGCGCGTTCAAATACGTGCAGTGAACGCGAAACGAGCCCGTGATGAATGCACCTTCAGGATTCGGCTTATAATTCAATGTTGCTTGTCCTGACTTTTTAACTAACTTCAACGAATGCGCAACGTTCACGTACCGAATGTTCTCTTATTACGTTCACTGCTTCATTGCCGTGCATGGTATTTTATGATAATGCGCCGACTACTTTTGGAGCACTCAATATTCGGGCTATTGCGAGGTGCTTCCTGATATTTCCTTAAGTAATTATACAGCCCTCCTTCCTTCATGCGCCTGCAAGGTTGGCGCAATGCGTGCTGCACTCAATGATAACGTTTCTCCCCCTTATTTAACAAGGTAGTTTTAGACAAGGCTTTGCGTTGACGTTTTTAGTCCTTGTGTGACCCCCTCTAGTGTATTCTTGCGGGGTGGCCTGTTTGTCCTGTGCCTAGGACTTAATTGTCTTAATTTATTAACGTTGTACTACTCCCCATATCTTGAAATATCTAAGTCTAATCTTTTGTTATTTTCGTTGTCCCTAGCGTTATTTGTATTCGTCGCTCATTCACCGTTACTTTTATTAATTCTTTTTGTCGAATGCGCGGCGCATTTGAAATGTGGTTAGCTGAACTAGCTGTAAGCAAATGGCATGTTTAAATATTAAACTAGAAGGAAAATTAATGTATGACGAGTCAAACAAAAACAAACGGATGTGTTTCGTCTTTGCGTCTCGCCGTTCTTGTGCCTTTTGCTTTTCACTTTCCCGCCTCAGGAGTGCAAACAAAATTCAAATAGACGTGTTGCCTGCAAGGCTTTGTGCGCCTTTGTCCAACAAAGTACAACACAAATTTGCTAGTTAGCCTTTCCCTCCACACAACTTAGAAGTGCAGTCTTGAGTTTAAAACATTTCTCGTTTGCAAAATTATTGCATAAATCAAAGTCGACTACGCCATACAACAATAAACTAATCAATATGCTTTTAAATGTCAAGTGTTATATAAACAAAGTTTAAATTAAATTCGTAGAGAACAGAATACAATTTCTGCATTCTTCTATAAGGATGTATTCATAAATTTTACCATGTCTTAAATGTCATCAACTTTTAAAAATTAACAGTAGTGCAATTTGGCCGACACGATGATGAATACCATGGCAGAAACTCACGCGTTTGGTTTGCCATATTTAATTAACGTGCATGACAGATTTTATATCCTCGATATTTACAGAGGCAGAAGTATCTGCTGTCAAACACTTGCATATTCTCTCTTTGCCTAAGAGTGTACTGATACACGCAGTTCTTGAAGAATATTCGCATCTCTTCAACGATATTTCCCGCGATCGCTTGCGAAAAATGCTTGAACATACGATTAAAAGCAACAATGCGAAAATTGCACTGTACAATGAGAAAATAAAAATCGGTGCTATTCAAGGAATGGTAAATTCTAAACTTTTTGCATACGAAATTATATTAAAAGCGTCTAAACTTTAACAGCCAATAAAAGTGGATGTAGTTGATGAAGACTCCTGCAAACTATTACTGCAAAATCGTAGAGTATCAAGACCTGCACCCGGAAGTATATACAGCGCGAAAAATAGTATGAATTATATTCCGTCGTGTTCATCGCCAAAGCATGTTTGTTTTGATATTGACCCAGAGAATAATCAGTCACCTATTCGTTATGAGAAATTGACTAAAGTTGGTGCCAGTCCTGATTTGGTACTGGAATCAAGACTACACAGGAGGGACCAATACGGGAATGAAAATTATCCGGATATGACATCAATTATCGCGGCTAAAGCGCTACTTGACAAAAGAACTAATGACATAGCTACATTACGCAAAAGGTGATAAAATCTGCAGGGTGAATCTTTTAATTAATTTGGCAAACTTGATAGGAAACAGAGCCGTTTGCCAATATCAGTAAAGCGTCTTATGGAGTTGCGTGGAGAGCGAACTGACGATGGCGTTGAGGCAGCCGACAGTACCAAAGAGAAGGACGATGACACTCCGGGAACGAAGGCTGCGAGCAGGTTTATTGATATCCCGTCACTCGCAGTGCGCGGGTATGTTCTATTAATCAAGGACATTGAGCGGAACTACAAGCTCTACCAACTTTTCCGGAGTAAATCACTTGCTAATTCTTCAGTACTTTGCATTTCATTTCTTCCACTCTTACTTTTTCTTCAGAGTTTAAATTACGTGCGTAGTTAACGCTTGCAATTCCAAAAATGATCCCTCTTTACTCTGCCTTAATTAAACTTGAAATTACATTAGAAAATCTAAACTTTTTTTATATTTTCATAGAATATATGCTAAAAATGCACGTGCTTAGCAAACGACCGTACGTGATGGCAATCTATCATTGTTGGATGGACTACATGCATTATATAGAAATGATTCTGAATTACCTTCATCCCTATATCAAAACCTTGCTAAAGGTATGCTACTTCTCGCATCCAAAAGATCCGCGAAGAGCTGATTACAATCGAAGAGTACCCGAGATATTAATTAACAGTCTTAAAGATATGCAATTTTGGCGAAAAGTACTTTTAGATACACTCGTTTGTTGTCGATGGATATTTGGAAAAAACAATATCGTCTTCACTAATGCAATTGAAACAACCAGCTCAGAAACGAGAATTGCGACTTATCAAACCGTCTTGAAAGACACGACTCCAATGACTTTAAAAGAACAAGTTCTACTAGATAAACTAATGTGCAACATAAAAGGAATTAATGCAGAATTTAAGATTGATTAATTAATGTTTAAACTTCGGCTAAATGTCATACAAAACCGGTAATAAAGAACATTTCCAATAAACCGCATCCAAATAGCTGCGAAGTAGCTGCGTTTTTATTCAAGTTCAATAAATCATTTCTTGAACTTGCCGCGCTGTATAATTCGAAAAATTAAGAAATTTACCGGAAACTTAAGGCGCGAGAAGTAAAAGTATAATTTGCATGGTAAATAGCAAACGGAAAATTCGAGTCGAGCCTAAATTGGAAAGATGCTTATGATATGTCACAGGTCGCTATGGCAACTCCCTTGGCCTTCCGTTGGGAGCGGCGAATTTATGGTTTTAGCAATGTACTACGAGGGGGTTGGTGGTGGTTTGCTTAAGCGTCGTCGATGCACAAGCGAACGCACAAACACGCGGTGTTCCTGTTGCAGGATGCAAGGATGTTTATGCTTGCACAATCACGACGCACGCACGCTTTACATCTCTTCAATAACATGTTTGGCGAAAATTTAACGAAGTGAAACGCCAAATACTTTGCCGTCTCAAGGAATACGAAAATTTGTGGTGTTTTGCTTGATTACAGTCTGGAAATGTTCGATTTCAATAAAATTCTAGTCTAGACACCCGAATTTCCGCCGTTTTTCTACGATCAATAGAAGCCAAACTATTGATATTTTCGAGATGTTGAATTAAAAGTTGAAGAATTAACATGATCTCTTCAAGTTAAGAAGGCGTCCAACAAATTTGCGATAGACCAATTTACTTCTTTGTAAGACTTGTGAAAAATGCAAGAATTTTGATGATATCTCTAGTACTTTTCGAGATATTGATGAAATTAGATCACATTTCTTATCAAAGAAATTGTATTTTAAATGAGTGATACAGAGCTCCAGATTTCATTACCTTCCTATATTCTAATGGAAAGAGATTTACATTTTTATGTAATATTTGAACTATAACTAAAAGTTGAAGAATTAACACGAGCGCTTCAAGTTAAGAACGCGTCCAACAAATTTGCGATAGCCCAATTTACTTCTTTGTAAGACTTGTGAAAAATTCAAGAATTTTGACGATATCTGTAGTAGTTTTCGAGATATTGATGAAATTAGAATTATTCTAATATTGGAGATTTAAGTTTTTATGTAATACTAAACGCGCGAGCGATATCTATTAGAAATTACAACTTGCATACCAAAGGAGCGATGCGATAAATAAAAACAAAACAGCAAACAATTCCCGACTGTGAAAATATTGAACATATCAGTGAAAATACGGGAACAACAGGAAATACCAAATGTTCATGTTACACGACGGGCGTACAAAAACGCAAAAATAACATGGAAATTCCCTACGTAGACTAGAAGAACAACACTCGAAACGAAATAAAACAAAACCGGAAAAGAATGATATCCGAGCAACCTGAGCAATATATATGTACTCACGCGTCCATGTCACGAAATGCGCAAAATGAAAATAGCAAACGAGTGAAGAATGAAGAGAGAATATTCCAATTTAATAAGTACAGAATGTGTTGTCAAAACACATCAAGTAGAATAAAAATAATGCAGGAATATGTGTTTCCTGTGTATGGTTTGTTCATTAAATGCTAATACTGAAATTACCTCAATTAGGAATTATTAATTTTTGTAACTCTGTGTTTGCAACGAGTAGAATATCTGCTTATTTTCTTTCATTTTACTAGCGTACAACTGTTCATTACAGCATTCAGGTTGTCAGTCTGTTTATAAATGACGCAACTGGTAAAATGCACCGCTTATTTATACAGATTTATGGCGTAATGCATCTGAATACAAATGAAAATGCATTGTAAATGATGATGCAACTTACTAATAAATTAAGCGCAGTATAAACTCATTTCAATACTATTTTTAAAATTACGTTTTCCCCGCAAGAAATAACTGTGTGTGTGTGTAATGAATGCTAATTGATATTGAAGCTGAAGAAAGTGACAGATGCGCCCTTATTTTGCAAATTTTATTTCATTTTTGTTGCCTGCTGAATATTTTTATTGCAATATGTGCACGTAATGCGCAACTGATATAGGATAACAAGTGCTGGAAGCATACATAGTACGTGCCTGCTGTACGTACCACTGAAGATCAACAAGACCAGAAGTCACCAGCTGCACGCGGTTTGATAAAATAAAAGTTATGTATCGCTGGCACGTTCGTAGTCCATATTTTTTTTATTTTGTGGTGACGCCAGAAATCAAGCGATTCACTATAGCAAAGTTTTTCTCAGGATATCATCATTGAAAAAACAACAGCGATAGTAAATGGCTTGTGATAGTGAAAATTGTTAACAACAGTGTAAACTATTTAAAACGCGTCGAATTGGTAATCAAATGAAAAATCGTTCAGCGAACAATGTCAATTCATAGTTTGACTAGAATCAAGTCTATTTAACTTCGATTGGGTTGCGCTAAAAACGCGTGCGTTATGATTGCGCGAATTAATTCAACTCAATTCAGCTCACTGTACATCGTTAAATGTTAAAAAGCAATTTGTGCGTTTGCCCTTATTGCGATTACAATTGCATCGCGCCGCATGCGTAAATACGATGAACGATGATTATAAATAACTATTCAATCATCATTGATCGAATCGGTATCGTTATTTCTAATAGCCGGCCGTAATCGTTATCTAGAAAAATTACTATCAATCGTTTTCATAACCCATTTTCAATTACTTGCTCAATCAATTATTAAATATGATTGACAGAATACATGGGTACCAAACTAGTTCAATATTCAATCAAATGTGTACTAAATAAATAACGAACACATATTAAATATTAAATTATTAATCAGCATTATAAAATTATTTTGATTTGTAGTTTGCTTCGCATAATGAATTCCCACAGATAAACTAAATATTTAAACCCCGAGGGCAAATATATTAAGTTTGAAATTATGTTAAATAATAACATTAAATATTTCCATTTACTTGTTGTTGTTGCTGGTAAATAATTTACTTTGTGCATTCGCACAATACGCAAAAACTAATTATTTGAAATTGTGTAATTAAATTGGCCGTATTTGTAGAGAAACACGTCTGGCTGCACATGCAGTTAGCATTGCCGTGAAATATTAATATGCATGAAATGCGAAACGAAGAGAAAAATGCAATTCTTCATGAAATTTTACATTCTCGCGAACGAACGTCGCGAAATCCCTCTGAAAGTTGGGCATTATTAAATTCTCTTTATGCTAAAACGGCACGTGCGAGCTGCATCGTGTCCTACACACTGCAAGAAGTTAAAGCTCGCAAAGCTTTTTCAATTTCCCAAGCGCGCGCGCGACGTTTTCGCAACACGTTGGAAATTTTGTGGAATTTGCTTCAACTTCTTGTTACCTTTTACGCTTATTCGCTTCCGCATTGTGTTATTGCAGTGGTATGGTTTTATTATGTGCTAATTAAAAAATATTTCAGACTTTTGTTCTTAATTCCCACTTGATAAAAGACTTCTTCACTAGAGTGAGGAATGCTGCAAAATATCAGTGGCTACACAAATTTATAAATTTTAAACCCCATGTATATAATTTAATTTACATGTATATTTCAACAACCATCTGGCTGTGTATCAGTCGCAATTGCGCATTTGCCAGCAAGAGTAAGAAGCGCTAAAGGAAAACACTTCTTATTTTAACAAGCTACATAAAAATGCAAGAGCGAGCTTACGAGTTGCACCTTATAAGGTAAGCATGTAACAGCCCGATGCGCAAATACGCAATACTTTCGCGCAAAGTGCATTTTTCTTGGTTCAAAGAAGAAGAAAGTGCATCGAAATGAATATTTTTCAGCGTACGCTCTACACGCTTTAATTTATTCATGATATTTTATATTCATGTTTAAATTTAATAAAAAATTTACGTTTAAATATTTCTCCAATGCTCTCAACATTTTTTTTGTAAGTAAGTAAATACCTGTACTCAGTTTTCCGCTCGGAATGATTTCAACCTAAGCATATTTTTCTTATTTTCAATGCAAGCACAGTTTTGCTCGTTTTCTCGTGCAGATGAGCTTAATTAAAATACTTTATATTTTGTTTTATGCTTATTTTAAGCACGCTAATGCGGTGCTCGTTTCACTAACAATACTCCATGTTGATGCGCGTTTTATGCAGGTTTAAAATGAATAAAATGAGTCTATCTAGGATCTAAAATAATAACAACGTGCGCTATTCAATTGGATTGCATTGAGAAGCGCGGTCGCGCGTTTATGTATAAAGAAAGAAAAGATGAATAGGATGAAAAAGCATGACGAATGATGAAAAGTAAAATATACTCATCAAACAAAACAGATCTAAAGGCCACACGAAAAATAATTTCAATGAATGCGTCTTTTATGCGAGTGTTTATATCACATTCGTATTATTAAAAAATGATTTGAATGCTTCACATTATAAATGTTTGAATGCATTGTCGACTTATCAGATTATTAATTGTGCTAGCTTTGTGAGATTGCGTTTGAAATTAATTTCCCAATAACAAGCAGCTACAATAATCAGCAATTGAATAAAACTAAAGAGAAAACAATTGCAGGCGTCGGTTGTGCTGCTGCTGAATTGCCTGCAGACAGCAGGAAACGTGCGCTTTCTATCCGCACCAGACAACCAAGACTATCTTTGATGTGCTTCTTGTGTTCTTATTCTTCGAGGCGCTTTGCACAAGTGAGCATTGCATAGAACGCAATACTCCTCTCGTCGACAATGAAATAATCTCGAACCGTTCACTCCGCTCCTAGCGATTGTGGATTGTATTGTTTTGCAGTGTATATAAAACGGCGCGAAATGGCACACAAACTCAATTTGCAAACGCGGAGAACGCCCAACAACAAAACAACTAAACAACAGACGCAAGAATATCTTGAGTTGTTTATTAAAAATCCTATTTAGGATATATACTGAAACATTATGGCGAATCACGATGTAATATTTCTCTTTTAGCAAAATCTGACAACTCAATTATTCATTTTCCATTTTTTATCAAATTTATACGGATGATTTACTAAATAATCTATTAAAAATAAAAATAAATTAAACCGCATATAAATTGTATTATTCTGTATTATATACTGGTTCGAACACAGTTTGAATCATGAAAATCGGTTTACTAGTTCTTTAGTAATCTTAATTTTAAAATCATCATTGCTCCGCGTTGAGTCAAAGGCCGCGCGGCTGACTACATCGGAAGCCCGTACTGAAGACTGATCGCGTCCGCGTTACTGCACGACTGCATGCGGAGTCCGTACCGAAGACTGTTCCACCCGCGCTACTGATGGTGTGTATGAAGCATCCGTACTGAAGACTAATCATCAGCAAGAGTTGCCTACATCAGAACCCTTAAATACTGTAGGCAACCAGCAATACCGGTGATCAGTCTTCAGCACGGACTAAACTGTCTTCAGTACGGACAGGAGGAAGCCTGACCGCAAGTTCAAACTGAAATTGTAAGAAAAGTACCCAACCGATTTTGATGATTTAAAATGCAATTGAATCAGTATTTAATGCAGAATAGCACAATTTATAAATGAGTTAAATATATCATGGCTATATAGTGGTAATCGTGGAATTTCGAAAAGACAAGTTTTAATGACTTGTAACTGTATTTTAATTGCATTTGTCGTTGTTGTTAGTTGGTACTTGAAACTAGAAAGCAAATTATCGCCTAATACAACTTGAATTCGTAGGTATTTCAAAGAGGTATAATTTTGATTGCAAGTGCTTAGTTTGTTAACGGGCTTCGTGCACTTTCACGACACCGGCAGGTAATGACGAATTCATCGCGTCTAATGCGTTCCCGACTCATCGCGGCCTTAAACTTTAATGATGCTATTTGCCCGCCGAATTGAAATCTGACGTAATTAACAATGCGTCGCGTACTCACGAATTCCATTAATCGCATAAAACTGAAATTAGGCCGATCAACAATTCGCATTCCCATTGCCACCGCGCAACTATTCCAAGTCTCAAAAACAAACAATATTCATTAGGCGAAAATTAATTCTCCATTTAAATTATAATCCGATTATTATTCCTTATGTTTAAATAGCCTTTTACTTATGCTTAAGAAAATAGCGTATTATTGTTAGTGGCTTTTATACTTCTAAGAAAAAAGAAATTCATGAACGTTTAAAACAACTTCGACGAACTATTATTACGCAATAGAAAAGGGACACACGCAACACGCATTTGCATTTTATTATTTTACTTAGAACGAAACGCGCCTGCTCATACATAATTTGCATTAAACACAGTTGAGGCGTTTTAATTACGTGTCGTCAACGCATTCTCCATCAGCGCAAGGAAGGCGTAAACAACTGCATGTGTAGCAAATTTCAATTTAACCTCCAGCTCGAAAGCAAACAAGGATCCGTTTTAAAATTGCATAAAACTCAAACAATGCGAAACATCTTCGCAGAGATATTTGAGGACATTTAAACCGTACGCGAGTTCCAAAAAGGGAAGACGGATATGAATAAATATCGAATGCATACGACTGCACGATGATTTTCGTTTCTTGCCAAACAAACTACCCTCCCTTTCTTACAAGGGAAACAACTATGTGCGAAGGGACTCCAACTTTGGGACGCTTGAACGTTACAATAAAGACCTCAATTTAGTCTAATGGAATCAAAATGACCTTTGCTTGCTACTTTCATGCTAGTTTAAACGGTTCACGAAACTACAGGGAACCCAATCACTATGAGAAACGACTCTTGATTAAATAAGAATTCATTATAGTGTTTTATCCAAATACGCAAACCTTTAAAAAACTGGATTTTGACATTGGTTTATTTATCAGTTCTTATTTATGGTTATTTTCGAGGGCTCGGTTAAGCACTCGACATAAATCCCGGAAACAATAGTTCAACCCGGAAAGTAAAGACAAAGTACGCCCTCTCTGCAGTCGCGAGTTGCACGTGTGTGATGCGTGTTGGACAATTTATTATCGGATGTATAAAGTCGTGCGGCAAGAAGAAAAAAGGCCCCCAAGGTGCTGGCCCTCCGCGTGCACGAAGGTAACCCGCCAAACACATTCCCCGAGTGAAGAGCGCCCGCGAACCATCAGCGTAATTGGAGGGCTGTTATGGGAAATACATGTGGAACGCACGAACGCACCGACGAGAAAAACATACAAACACACCCTCAGCCTATGCATACGTAATGTGCCCGTAGCACATTAATGCAGTCAACCAGAGGGATGCTCTTCATCCCTGTATGTGTAAAGTATGCGCACAACCATTTTGTACATACATATTCAGAATACGTATTCACGTGTGAGTCGATAAATGAATTGGCGCACTCCACAGATTTATTAAATATTCACCGACCATTCCGATCTTTTATTGACAATTGATTTACGAATAATGAATACCCCGAAGAGTTTACCCTGTTTTGAAATTTAAAAAGGTTTGCCAATTACAAGCTTTCGAAACAAACGACTTAATAATCCGATAAGCGATAATCAATCAACGAAAAAAATAAAATATAACTCAAATGGAAATTTAATGATTTTTGAAGAGCACCTCAACCAACTAAATCCACACTTGAAACCTTTTTGTTTTGTTCCTTTGTTCCCTCCTACAGGACGTTCGCGACTATCAATAAATATTTTCCGCATTTAACGCAATAGTCGCTCAAATTACGATTCACTCGTTAACTCAAGCCAGCCCATTATCGTTGGATAAAAATAATGATGTTGTACTTGCAGCTATCAGACCGATATGACATTTATGACAGGACAATAGGAAGGTCATTAAATTTAATAACAACACCGAGTGTTTCCTCTTTCCGAAAAAAGTGCTGCGTCCGTGTTTCATGTGCACAAGGGCTTAATGAGGTTTAACAGGGCGCATTAAGCATTAATAAATTTAAAGTCGTCGCCCGGGCAACGAGATTTCCATTAAGGATAATATTTATAAAGCGAACAAGCATGTTTACGCTTTTTCCGTTCCTTTTCCACGACGCGTCGTTTTCTTGCGCCTTATTTACCAACTTAGTCCCCCTTTTGCCTGTCGTCCTTTCGCGTTGAGGAGAACTATTTATATCGCATTTATGAAAACTTTGCGCGCAAGTTGATTTATTCCACGTGGAAAAAAATTAGAAAATGAACAAAAGTGAGCTAAAGAAGACAAATAAGAAAAGTTGAGAATATAAAATCCGCTTAGAGTACTACAACAATATTACTGCACCGAGGCTAGGAAGAAAAACGGAGTACGGAAAGCTGAAGATAGTGTGCCTTAATGGTCAATTAAACTTTATACAGCGCGCGGGCAAAAAAAGGAAAAAATATTTCACGCAGGCGAAAGCCTCTTTGAATTAAGAGTTAAAGTGTCGTTATCCTTAATTTTTCACATTCACCACGTTCCTATTTTACGCGCCTGATTATCCTGATTACCGGCCAGTGATTCAATTTATTAGCCTCGAGTTTTCCTGTTTTTCTTTTCGCTCGTTTTTGCGTTGCCTTGTCAGCGTCTGAGTCTTTTCCAGGACGCGTCGTCCCAGAAAAGTACGTGGTCGGCGTACAAACGAAGCAATCGCGCGCACTCTTCAGCAACCCCTTTTATCGTTTACTTTTTATTAACCAAAAATCCTTCTAGTGCGAAGCACGACGAGGATTCGTACAAGTGCGAATCCTTCACAGGCGAGTTATCATGATATCTTTATCCAACAGAAGCAAAACAACTAGCGAAGAAGACGTTGAACAGTGGTGAACATTGAGGTTGCAATTCCGAATTCAATTCGATTTCGGGCGATTGAATTTATATTCAATTCAATTCCTGCACACCGACGACGAAACCAATGAGTATTGAATTCATAATTTTCGTTCGCGTGACGCGTTTCAATAGCGTTTTAATTTATGGCCCCCCAATGCGCTCGTGAAATAACCTTCCCCTCGATTAATGAAAATATTCCTTATACTTCAAAGCTCACTTTCTTTTCAGGTAATATATAAAACTTCTACGTGACTTTGACGTTATCCTTTGTATTGACATTCGTTATAAAATTATTAATTAAATTTGACAAGTGTAATTCACAATAATGCGGTTTCTAACTGCTACGCGAAATTTTAGTATTTCCCCCATACGAAGATCTTGTGATGATCCCCTGCTCGAAATACTTGAGAAGAAAATTGAGGGCCACCGTAAAAAGGTGATCGCCTTCCGCAAAGAAAGCGGTAAAGTAAAAATCGGAGACATTACTGTTAATATGGTAAGTAGTTTTACTATTAATTGAACCCTACATAATTGCGAACAATTATTGTAGGTCTATGGGGGCATGCGAGGTATGAAAAGTTTGGTAACTGAAACGTCAGTCTTATCACCTGATAAGGGAATCAGCTTTCGAGGACTTTCTGTTGAAGAATGCCGCAAAAAATTACCAAAAGCTGAGTGTGGAGATGAGCCATTACCCGAGGGTATGTTTTGGCTTTTGCTAACAGGTGATGTTCCAACGGACGATCAGGTTTGTTATCAGCTACGTCTGGTTCAGCATAAATTCTAAGATTATTAATTCTCTAGGTGAAGTTCGTAAGTTACCAATGGGCGAAAAGAGGGGCCCTTCCAAAACATGTTTCAAAAATGATCGAATCGGCGCCGAAAACACTTCATCCCATGGCACAATTAAGTGCAGCATCAACATTATGCAGTACAGAAAGTGAATTTGTTAAAGTCTACAAGTCAGATTGCTTTGATAGATTAACAGCTTGGAAAGTATGTAAATAATCGCGTTAAAACCCACCAACTTTTTGGATTCATTTCCAGCCCGTTTACGAAGATGTTATGAACTTGATAGGAAAGTTAGTTCCGATTTGCTCGAAAATCTATATGAAGACTTACAAAGGCAAAACAATATCCTGCGAGCCAGATAAGAATAAATGCTGGACGAATAATTTCTGCGATGCGATAGAAATGCCAAATCCCGCTTTTGTCGATTTAATGAGAATGTACTTTAGTGTACATTGTGATCATGAGGGCGGAAATGTATCCGCACATACCACCCACCTGGTTGGTTCCGCTTTATCAGATCCCTACATAGCTTACGCTTCAGGTATGAATGGGCTCGCAGGACCACTTCATGGTCTTGCGAATCAAGAGTGCCTTAATTTCGTAGATCAAATGAGGGAGAGTATTGGTGATGATCCAAGCAAAGAAGATATTGGTAAATTCGTCAAAAACACTTTGGATCAAGGCAAAGTTATTCCTGGCTATGGGCATGCTGTCTTGCGTAAAACTGATCCAAGATATACAAGTATGAGAGAATTTGCTCTCAAACATCTACCTGATGATCCCTTATTTAAAATCACTTCAAATATGCTTGAAGTCGTGCCACCAATCTTGCAAAGTTTGGGCAAAGTACAAAATCCTTGGCCTAATGTTGATGCACACTCTGGAGTTTTACTTCAAGTAATCTAAATCAAATTTTGCTTTCCTCATAATAATTTGATCGATTTTTATAGCACTTTGGCCTACGTGAAAAAAGTTTCTACACTGTTCTTTTTGGCATGTCTCGTGCTTTAGGTGTTTTAGCTTCATTAGTTTGGGACCGAGCCCTCCTTCTTCCAATCGAACGCCCAAAATCTATGACAACCGATGGTCTAATGGAGCTTGTCTCCAAGCAGAAATAACCCAATGAAATTCAATTCATATTATTATTTTGTATGTCACAAAGGCGTTTATTTGTTAAAATGTTGATTTATTAACTTGGAAAAGGCCATTTGCAATTTGCGGGCTTTACATCCGGATTTGCGCACCTTTTTTGCTTCACTTCCTGTTTACAAAATCACTGTCTGTCTGACTTGGCGCTGAAAGTTCCCTTGGCCTCTGTAAATATCGATGTAACAGGAGCACGCTGTGAATACGAGTGAAGTGCTGAAAAACGTGGTGCGCAAAAAAATGCAATCTGCATGCGGATTGGCGGCGGTAATTAGAAGCGGCGACTGGAACGACGACAACGCCGCCGCCCGACTGCAAACATGTGGTTGTGCGCATTCGTCGGGGGTGGCACTCCATCAACGTGTAACGGCGTTAATTCCTGCCGTTTCTCGCGTGCGCTACAGGAACAACCCAGCGACGCGAGGACAAAACGCTTCGGTGCTAAACCCCGTAGTGTTCTTCCAGCTTCAAGAAGGGGAGAAATATAAAAAGGAAATCCAGCATCAATCGTTGCTCGGCTTTACCTTGCTTCATCTTCCTCTTGTTCTTCATTTTTTGCAGGTTTCGAGCGATTCAATGTTTATTATTCGAAAAGGGCAATTCGCACCTGTTAGGGGTGCTGCTTTACTTTGTTTATTTTCTGCGTCATTTTATTATCGATTCGAATACAATGTTTCGAATATCTTTAAATCACGACGCTCAAATCAAAAGCGTAGAGACGATGAAGCCAATGAAAGCGCTCACAATAATTACAATTTTACGATTTGCCGAGTCACATCTTTGCCGCAAAACTTGCCAAGATGTGGCAGAAAGAAGAGCAATACGTTGGGAGATCGTAAAAGTTTCGTCAAATTACGAGTCATCAGACACCAACAAAGAAATGAGACAATTCGCGAGCGCACGCGTGCAGCAGAAATAAAACGCAAAGAAATGCGAAGCACTCTAAAACGACGAAATGCTCTTTCTTTTTAGTTAATATCTACTAAATTGGATTTTCAAGAGCGTCATAAAAATGTATTTTCTTATAAATAAATGTAGATAATTTTTATACTTGCCGAAGCGACCCAACTAATAACGAAATACGCCAGCAAATGTCAAAGATTTGCGGGGTGTGGGGGTCTCGCACAAAGAGATGAAAATCTTGTTAAAATGTCTTTGCACGCTTGGGGAGCGAATGCGGAAAAGCGTCGAGATTTACATTCGGATTGAAACATCGTCCAGAGCGAAACGAATGGAGAAATTTACGGCAGAAGCAAAAACTTGCGCGGTTTCCAAAAGGGGATGCTCCCTATTGATACACGAAGGGTAGACCATGACGACGCGTTGTCGCCAAAAGAAATGGAACATCAGCAAGAAAGAAGAAAACGAAAAAAATGCAGGGATGAAATGCTTTAAACGTTCTCCTTGGATAACAAACCGACCGTCGATCAAATATTTAATTTTGCAAACATGCTGTATGCGAGTGCTTACTTATAGTAATGCACATCTCAGAAAATTGCAGATTTCACGTCAATAGGGTGCGCACACCAGCGTAAAATGTTCCATCGCTTGCGCATGGTTCAAGAGGCGACGGTGGCAATAGTATCGGAATTGTCTCGGGAGGCGGCGAGTTCGCGATATTCGAAGAACCGAAGATGCAGTCGGATATTTACTGCTCTACTACTTGGGTGAGTATCAAGTAATCTCACAATGCGCTTCCAGTATATACTGGCTTTTCTCAAGTAAATCGCAAAGATTCAACAACAATGAATGTAAACTCCAACCAGATAAGCGTTTGAAAACCTCCCAACGAATCCAAATGAAAATGAAATGTTTGATGCGTTTGCATTGCAGATCGCTTAAAGAATATTAATGCATTTAAAACATAAGCCGAAAATGAATAAAAATGCTACTTGGCCTCTTCTTCTCCCGACCTTGAAAAAGTGGCTCACCAAGGCCCAAGGGGTAAGTACACATCATAAGCATCATTTATTTGTGATTATTATGCATGTACGTTAATTGGTTGTTAAACTCTGTAATGATGCTTCAAAATTCAAATTCGAGCGCATTGAATGCCGCTTGAATAAATCGTGCGCACCTTCGTTTTTTTATTCGCATGCAATTTGCATGTATTTATGATGCGTGAATGTGCGCTATTGAAACATGCACCCTTCCCTTCCCGAAGGGACTTTCATTTCGAGTTTGGCGAAGAAGCACGTTTGCTTTAATAACGTGCGAACGACGACGCGTTCGCATTGCCACCGCTGTAAAACGGCTAATAAATCTCAAGCGCAAAACTTAAACAATTTCTGACTTGCCGCAACGCGTTCAAATTAAACTCCGACGAGTTGAGTTCCGAGCATAAAAATGTTTGATAAAATGCTCAATTGTTAAATGTTCCAATCCAAAACGTTCTATTTGCTTTTGAGTGAATATGATATGTACGTACATAAACTTTTGACATTTGCATTTCATGTTGTTGAAACTCTTTAGCGTTTCGGTTGCGCGCGACTTGATCGCGTAAAGAGTTTTTCCACGCGTGAAAGAACAATGCTTAAAAGTACCTGTCTGATACCCGAACTGCGCATCTTGAAAAAGGCACAAGAAAAGTGGAAACTTGCGGAAAGTGGAAAAGTTTCAATGTGTAATAAGCTCTTTTTCGCTGCATCCCAAACTAAAATCGAAACTTTGCTGCGACGCAAACAAACAAAGGAACTAAAATCTCGGATTATAACGCAAAGTCGATAGAAGCGTTCTGTTCGCATAAGTAATTTGTTAAACAATTATTTCTACTTCTATAAGTCGTTCAAACAATGCAACCGCGTAATAATTATTAGTACTAACAACGATTCAATGCCTAAAGAATGCTCGTTAAATATTTAGTCATGCTTGACACGCAAATGAAATGAATAAATAACTGATTCGAATTGTATTTCAGCTCATTTGAATAACAAACACAAATACCGCCAAACTCCTTCCTCTCTTCTTCCTCAGCTACTTGGCGCAGGAACAATTGACGAAAACCGCAATTTAATCACGGAACTTTTCCATTTCACTTTCGGAAAGGTTTTCACCCTTTCAATCTCCAAAGCACGCACAAAATAAGAGTGACTGGGCGGAACGCGCCAGATTAATTAGGATTTAATTTGAAATTTCGTTTTTGTTTCTTGCGGTTGCTTCTTTTGTATCGCATTTATGAGAAAAACATTTGCATTGTTTCATCGACTCTCTAAATGACGTTGCGGTGGAATTGGTGAATAAATACTTTGATGAGAAATTAGTGGAAACGTGTGATGCGAAAATGCAGAAAAGCTGTACGAGCGTCCGCACCATCAACGCAGGATAAGCGAATTTAATTGCAATTTGCTTCGCGCCGATTGATTAATTACGAAATCCGGGAAACGGATGGACCGCGCTTCGTTTGACCGTCTGGCTTTCACAACATGTGTGTGTCTATTTCAGAGTTGGGGGTTATTGTTTACCCCTTGTTGCATACCGAAATTTAGTCGAAATGCATTTCACGTTTTTATCTCGCATCCAGATAATTTGTACTAATTGTAGACTTACCAAAAAAGCAGTTAAATGTTTACTTACTACGATACCCCAAAGCGCTCAATCCGAAAATATTTTAAAAAAATTGTGGAGACTCACCTGAAACAATAATAGAAAACAGAATTATTATACAATATTCAATTAACTTTATAATAAATATTCATGAATGTCCAATATGTACAAACGCGTTGACCAGATTGGTTTCATAGTAATTGCGCAGATATTTTTAGTGCGTAGCACACAAAGGGTAAAAAAATTCAATTAAACTAAAACCGTAGTACGGAATTAATTGTTGTTTTAACATTCATGCGTTTTATACTCATTCGGGGCGAAGTTTATCCTAGCGCAAGCGCAACAAACAATAAAATTTTATTCGTCTAGCGCAGAAGTGAACTGCGTGTGTGTGTGGCACTATTCTATCGGGGGCGGCAATGACGAAGAGGGATTTGCGTTTGATGTGGAATGGAAGCTGGTGGCAACTTCCTTTGTATGATCGCATCAAACCCGTCCGAACGAACGCAGCGGTTTGCACTAGCATAAACTTAATTGCGCATTAATGACGAGCGGATGCACCGCACACATAAAGCGCACTGAAGCGCATTTGCATTTATGCGAGGTGTGCCCGCCGCTCTTTGGTTAACCAAGAAACAACAACAACAACAACAACAAGAGCAACAGCAACAACGACAACGCACAATCCAATGTGTTGCGGTGATGTGTGTTGAAGCACAACGAATGCGCTTCACGCTCATAACAAAACAAATCCGATGAGATAACACACGTGGACCACAAGAGCTAGGTACTTATTTTCGCAAAACATGAAGAGTATCACGAGAAGTGCAGATAAGCGAGAAAGATGCAAGGTTGATGCTGATGTTCTGCGGTTGGATAACAAGCAACCGACTTGATGACCAAATCCGGGTTGGCGAAATCGAGGATTCCCTTGGACCACGCGTCCGGGGCATTCGCATTGTATTTTGGGTGCAGCATGCAATATGCAATTTGCACTACTATCATACTAGCCAACAATCATCGAAATGATGCCCTCGAGATTCACCAATTTGCAGAACATTTTCCTATTTGTGTTATGTTCATTCATACAAAGTGTTTGAGCAAACATAAACCCTCTCCAGAAATTATCCTTATCACACACTGCTTCACTTGGAAGTGCGATAATTTCTTATGGAACTTTACGAATGATGTTATTGTGTTTATCATTCTTTAAACAAACGATAAACAATGATTAGCCAGAGGCGAATTACAGTTTGAGTTTGCTATTAGGCGCTGGAGAGTCGCGTGCGGAGGACGAGAAGTGGAGGCGGCGGCGGCATCGATTTTTCATCAAGGCTCGCGCACAATGCCGGTGACTTCACTAATTTCAGGCCGACGCCGATGCCATCACTGTAGCCGCCGCTGTCGTTATGAAAGTGCTGCTTGCTAGCAGTTGCCACCGCCGCGGACGACGCACAAGCGCGACAATTACAGCTGGCGGTTTGCGGCTAAATTACTCTAATGCCTCATTATAATTTGCAATGCGAAAGCGTCGCTCAACGCATTTGTTTGTCATGACAATATGTTTCAGATTTAATTGCATTTTTTCGTTCTCCCCTCGCGCCAGCTAAACCGCATGAAAATGTAAATTACGCGTATTTAAAACGGTTTGCTACTTTCCTTTTAAAAAATAAGAAGATCATGTCAAGAAAATAGGGTGTTTGCCTTTCAAATTGTCGAATTCATTAAAATTATTAAAATAATTGCACGAACCCAATGAGCGAGCTGAGTGCTGCTCTCGACGAAGAGACGGCGGAAAAGCTGCCTAAAGTAAAAGCGGAAAAAGCGTGCGGAAACCGAAGTGAATCAGCGTGCGCGTGCGTTGAAGAAGCGAAACGTTAGTCGAAATGCCAGATGGGCTCGTGCTAAATGTATGCAACGACCGGGTAAATGGGTGGAAGATGCGCGACGATGAGGTGGATGAGGACGAAAATTCAATTTACAGGAGAGACGGTAACGTCGTCGAGTGATGATGGTGACGGCGGCGTTAGCTACACTTGAACGGCGCGCAATTATCGTTCACTTAATGTCAAAACGCGAATGCGACCCCGTGATTCACACGCGCGCTCCTTTGCGAATTTAAAAACTGCGCACCCAAAATAACACAATTTGCGACAGGTAGAAGACTAACTAAATTTTATGCGCATCAAATGGCTTGATAAAAATGAAATGTAAATTAAAATTGTCAAACGTGTGATACGAATTTCCAGCGATATTTCAACAATTCCCACTCTCATGATTCGTATTTTGGAAATGCGCGATTTCAATCGTGTAATTAGTACGTGCGTCTGGCATGTGCAAATCAAATTATCCCGATTTGATCCACGCGCACCTTCAATTTGAGTCCCATCAAGCAAAGGGAATGCGAGGTGTTGTTGGACTTTAATTTAACCCTCGAAATTCGTGCACTCTTCAACTACTATTAATGTCATATTATTAGACATGTCTTACCGCACGTTGCCTTAAAATCTTGAACATTAATTCATATTTTGTTTAATTCAAACTTGTCCAAAATATATTCTGATTAACTGGAAATGAAATTCATTAAATTCGATGTTATTTGTGCTACTTATGAATAGAATTCACTACTCTAAAATACATGAAGAGCGCACGCACATGTCGCATTCGAGCAAAATCAATCAATCAATTAATTGCCTGCCGATGCGCTTATTCATTGAGGTAATTGCAAATTGCATTTCAGTCTATCATCATCGTCATCACAAAATGCGTACATGCGCGAATGCAAAAGCCAAGCGCATTGAAAATGTCATTGAACGATGGTATTATGCAAAATCCGTAAAGAGCAAACTCGAATTGAAATGCAAAATCCAATTCATACATTTTTTCAACTAAACTCGACCAATATAAAACAAACAGTTTTGGTTTCGACATCATTACGACCAAAATAATGTGTTTGAAATGAATTCCAATAATGACTGAAATTCAAACATAATCAAAGCGCTGAAAACTAGTGAATGCGAAAATGTATGAATCGCAGCGAGCCAACAAATTATGTTACTAAAAAACACAGTGACACTTTAAGTGCATTTTTCCATACGTGCGCCTGAACATGAAACATTAATCAATGCTTGACTAAATCTAACTGAACGATGAGAAATTATGAACAAACAGCGCAAACATATGCTCAGCAAAGCGCAATGAATAAATTCATGCAATGGCATACATCACCTATGCGCAATATTTATTTGCCGTTGAACGTTTCCATGATTTTTTGTTGTTTTAGTATTATTTTGGTTCATGATTGGTATACGCTTTAAATAAATAAAATAGTTATATTCGAACCAATTTTTTATGGCTTCCACGTTTTGCACGTCGCGAAAATATATTTTCCGATGGAATAAACTGTGATATTTCCAATTTTTATGCTGTTTCAAAGTGATCAAAAGTGAAGTGTAATTTATGAGTAATGAAACGACAATGTGAATAACGTCATGTGACGCATTCACGGTTTACATGCATCATGCACGCTTCGATTACTCAAATCCGAAAATCCAATTAAATGCAGTTCAATATACCAAGAGAAAATTAGACTTTCATGTTAATCCAGTCTTAATCACTAATCTGCGTTCGACAAGCACTAAATCTTTTTATAAAGTAATTACGAAACCCACAACAAGTATGCAACCTGAATAATAAGACTAATTTCCTTTCCGCTAGTGCTTAAATGATTGTGTTCATAAAACCAATATTTTTCAACGTCAGACAATATCTCAACAAATTAAAGATAACTTAAACGTTATCTCATTATTACTGTAAACAAACCATCAGTTATTTTATCATTGATAAGCTCATAAAGCAAAAGGAGTGTGTCGTTGAATAGAAACCGAAAAGTAAACTAATTGTAAACTTATCAACATTTTAACAAAGCACTTTGTCGATTGGTGTAGAAAAAGAACCGTGAATAAAGCCTTGACAGACTGACAATAATTGCAAACATAAACTGTGTTAATGTATTTCTCTTCTTTTTATACCCAGCAATTAATTTGATAATTACAACATAAACCTCAGGCAATACTCAGTAAAAAAATATTACGTTGCCATACTTTTACTTTTCATCATCAATTTCATCAAACTAAGTTTAAACTCGCGTTATATAAATATTTTAATTGTTACTTCTACTAAAATAAAAACGACTTTCCTTTTGCCATAAAAGAATTCGATATGTGTCCAGAATAAAGTTGCAAATATAAAACTCATTTAGTTTTAGGGTGCAAACGTCATTAAGCACAATTGGCACTAAGCCAAAAGATGCGATGACACAGAATGACTCAGATTACAAATTAAACAGATCGTCACCGTCGTCTGCCTTCATGTACTAAACGCAATGTATGATCTAATTGAACATTCTTATAATAGTAAGCAACGTTCTTAAGATGAGAACCAAAAAATCCTATTTATCATGTCTGCACGCAGAGATTCAATGCATTCACAAAGTATATGTAGTAGGTACGAATTGAACTGAATGAATTTGTTTCGTAAATGTATTTTTGGGAGCGCCTACAAATGCGTGAGCAGTTTTTGCAACACAGACGTGTGTTCTCTACTCAGCAACTCCAATTGAAACCGAAAACCATGCGCAATTCAGTCGTTCGCGCGCAGCAATTCGACTCAGACTGAAATTAGCGCTCAGCACGCACGTTTTCCTTACTTATTCTCTTCAAATACTTAAGAAATTACTTTAGTATTCGCACTGAATACTTAACAAGTTAATTTTCAAGGAGTACTATTCTGCAAGTTAGTTAAATGTACTTCAACAACTCTAAGTGATTCAAACTAAGTTGGGTATTATTTTAATTCTTTGGTATGTATTTGTTTTCCGTTTTTGCGCTTTAATTTCGCCCTAATTTCCTGATATACCTTGTGCTTATTGACTGGTGAAACTCCAGCATTTTTTACACCTAGAAGCAAAATTGCTGCCGGCTATTTAACCTTCACCAAATTACATTATTACGTCAAAACCCCCTCAACGTAGTTGTACGCGCTTCGATGGCCAATATTCAACCGCTTGAACATTCAATGCCATGCACGCATGCGGCCGGCGTTTTAAAATTAATTCGTGATGTATATAGCACGGCATTCTCGCTCCTCTCGTGCTACTACTAGACAAATAACACTGAATAGAAACACGAAAATAATTCGCCCAAAAATAAATCCAAACTATTAATCAATATGCATTAACACTTCGCTTTCCTATTACTGCATTAAGTAATTAGTTGCTAGATTAGGGTGCTAACTAATCAGCATCGTATTATCAATCTCGCGCGAATGTTTAGACATCTGTGCGTAGTTGGTAAGTGCTCAAGATCAAACGATCACTAATTCGATTGAGCAACTAACGCGTCAATAACATTGCATTAAGCAGCAGCACCCAGCCAAATTTGCCAAATTGCTCATAGACTAATGAGCCTTTCACGCGTGTTTAACCCCTTTCTGCCTACATATACTGTGCATTAGCTGTACAGAAATGTACCGAAAAATTAATGGGGTTGATATTCAAAGTAGGCAATTAACTTATAACATTTTTGGATGACTTAAGATAAAACTTTCCAGCCTTCTTAATATTCAAATTCATCAAATGGCAATTCCCATAATAAACGTGAAAATATCTTTATAAAAATCAAAAAAACAAACGAAAAGAGAAATTACTCGAATTACTTCATGAATGAAATTGCTAATTAACCCTTTCATATACTGAGCGCTCCCAGATATTAATCTAGCCCGAATAAATTTAATTTTAGTTTTTTGTGGCCGAGAAAAATCTCGATTAAAATGTTAAAACACGTAACAAATTTACGTTCGTGAATAAAAAAACTCTAGTGAATAGGAATTATTACTAAACGAGTTAACACTTTGTACGAGATGAACGCCAAGTAAAACGGGCACTTGAATTGACATTAGCATTATGTAAATTGAACGAGCGTTAATGGATTCATTACGATACTCTTGCTTTTGGTGCACATTTTTCCATCATTTTCCGTCACCCCCGCATTCGTTGATAATACCCAAAGGCATTACTTCCTTGGCTTACGCGCGTACCATAAACTGATACCTCACGAATATGTAGCGCACGCGAAGAACGCATTACTTTTTAGATTAAGACTTTTTATATACTTTTTAGTTTATAATTCAAAGAAACGAAAACTTTCTTTGCTTTTTTCCTCGTCATCTCTCATTTGTCATTGACTTCAAAACTTTTCAAATGTTACGTTTTTGTCTTGCAGTTAAGACAACGAATTCAAAATAGGCGCAAAACGGAATCACAAAAGAAAAAACAAATCGTCTTCGTCGTTGACGATGACAACAGGGCGCGACTCAAATGACAATCAGAAATCGATTAAAACTCGTCAGCAGCATGCATCAGACAGCGAAAAGAAGAAACATCATCAAGTTGATGATAACAACAATATGATTTTAAATGCACAAGAGAAGCACATCACAGCTGTCAGTGATGACAATAGCGATGACGAAATGTGCTCACTTCCGGATATGTATCACAACTACAAGTTCGGCGATAACATTCCACGTTCCGGAAAAGTGTTTTCGTACACTTTCTGGCGCACAAAATGCAATTCAGACGTGTTTTGGAGTGTGCAAGGTAAATATTTTTCAATATATAAAAAATTGTGTGCAAGTAGTAATTCAACATGAAATGTTGTAGGCAACAGCGAAATGGATGGCAATTTGGGTGGAATCTGGATTGCCACCGAATATTTTGGCAGTCCCGAATTTGGTGAGCGGTATGTTCAGGAAGTGACCCTGACGCACCCGACCGAACGGAAAATCCAAATGAGGTATTCGTCCACGCTTGAAGAGGGCCGCAACTGTGTGTTTATCTCCAAGAGTATAGTGCATCATTTCCGGAATGATGACAATTCTATCGATTTCGAATTTCGCATTATCAGAGTCAAAAAGCGTCGACGCAATCGAAGGAGGAAGAATTCCTAAGATGTTTTTATACCAAAGAAAATGAAATGAAAAACAAGACAGAGGAAATGATAAAAAATAGAAATAAATATGAAACCATTAAAAAATACTACAAAAAAATATGCAAAAAATAAAAAGAAACTAAAGACAAAAGTGTAATGTGTAAACTAGAGATAAGTACTTAATAAATTATTTGCTTTCGTTATATTACTGAAAAATATGCAAATGTTGATTTTAGTTTAAGCCGCGAATGAAAATCCCAGAAAGTTTTACCCTTCGGGAAAAACATGACTTTGGCGGTTGGGAGATAAAAAGTTTTGCGATGAAACCGATAAAACGCACCCTCGTGAACGCCGGAATTTGTCGATGCGGGAAAGAGTTTTTAATTGAAAATCTCTCACGGCTGCCACTTGGAAAAGCATCATCTCACTGCGTGCTCGTGTGCAACTCCGTATTAACTGAAAGCGCATCACGCGCGTCAATATATTAGAGCTCGGGATGTTCGTGGTTTGAAGAACGCCTCAACTCTCCTCAATTCAATGTTGCTCTCGCACTAAGCGAGCGAGCGTTGGCAATTTTATATTGAAAACCACTTCAATCATTCGGATGAATGTAAACGCGAAAAACTAAAGTTGCTCAAGCGTTGAACACGTTTTTTGCCTTTTCGTATTTGAATAGTGCTCGCGTGCTCGCTTTTAATGTAAAACGCTTTAAATGTCAATCTCACTCCGACTTGAATTTTGAATTTACTCTCTGGTACAAATTCAAGAAGACGCTCCCGTCCTCGTCCTCGTCATAGTCCTTCTCACAACAAGCAAAGTGAAAACTTGGTAAAGAAAACTTGATGCTCTCACCCCCGCAATATGCCATCCAATTCTTCGAATATTATTGCTTTTATTGCTTCGATATATGCCGTGCGAAATATGGACGGTACATTCATGAAATATAGAGCTAAACTTTACTGCAAAACGAAGAAGCACGCGTGCGAATTGCGGGTGGAACGAAGACGCGTTTGAGTGGCTGGGCTTTTTTGCGATCAAATAAACTTCCGGCCGATATGCCGTGGCAGGCCATCACCGATGGATCGAAACCCGGAAGAAAAACGAAGGATCGCATGTGAAGCGAGTCAAGCACGCCATCGTTGGCGATACAAAGCCATGAAATTCACAATGGGATAATGAAGGATAAGATCCTCCATATTTTTCTTTGTCTTCACGCCTAACTTGGTTGCTTTTTTTTCGTCCCGTCAAGGATTCTCCTCTTCGCGAACGAGACCAAAAGTGGCACGAAATTAATAATGTATTCGCTAACGAAATGGGACAAGAAAGTTTGAAGAATAAGTATCTCAAAATGAAATTTATGAATTTCATCAAAATATAACAAGTAAACTCGTAATATTTTCACACTCCTTGTTCATAATAAAAAGCAAATGCTTCATGGCGTTTATTTTTGGACGCGTTCGTGCAATACAATGTGTTAAAGACGTTGCAAGTAGCGCGCGCGCTGCTGCACGAAGCAAAATCTCATATAATTTTATACGTATTTTATTTCCGCGCAAAAATTATACTTCCGCCTTATTACTTCCTCCGCCTCACGCGCACATCTGGCTCAAGTTGCTCTTCTCCTGCGAGTTATTTACGTAAAGGAGTAGCAGCACCAAACCATCCATCAATACAATAGACGTCTAGTTATATTTTTTACCAAGAATTATGAGAAAATATGATGAAATACCCATCTTCGCAATATTTTCACTGACATCGATATACGAGTTGCGGTTGGTTAGCAATCTTCAGCACGCCTTTAAATAATAAAACGCGACGTGCATTAGAAGGATTTAATTTTAGAACGAGCTTCTTAACAGGCGCAAACATGCCACAGGCGTACGCAAACGACACACACTGCTGTTTATAATGAATTGCTGCTTAAATGTACACCCTACATATATCCATTTCTTTTTCCGTCTAGTTATAAACAGATTTTCACCATACTCATGTCATGAACCAGTTAAATGTTTAAAAGTACATGCAACTAATTGCAATTACCTGTCTATCAACCGATTTTTAATTTCTGCGGCACGGAATATTGATTTGAAATTCAGATACGTCAGAATGCAAATCGGAATTGCATTGGAGCGAAACGCGAATGGTAATTAATTAATTTAGGACATGTTTATGCAAATATGATGCGATTCAACAGCTGAAAACTAGACATGCGAATGACATTCGATAATACTCTACCGAGTGTTAATTATTGCGATAGCTTACAATAATATTTGTTATTATTTAATGATAATATTTGCGCGAGGCTCAAGCGAATGTAATAGATAAATATTTACAATCGATTTGAATTTATATAAATTACCTCTATAAATTTATACAAATACATATTTGCGTTATCAGCCAGTCGTTCAACCTGTGTTTTACGTTATGTAAATATGATGCTTTTATTATTT
This sequence comes from Aleochara curtula, assembly GCA_963978815.1. Lineage (NCBI taxonomy): Eukaryota > Metazoa > Arthropoda > Insecta > Coleoptera > Staphylinidae > Aleochara > Aleochara curtula. Next base: position 10,941,692 of record OZ022220.1, read on the forward strand.
GTCATTGGGTTTCGCAAACGACGCGTAAATTTCGTAATTATTTGACTATAAATAAATGCATTAATGTTTGCGGTGGGTAATCCAACCAAATTTCGCTCAGAGTTTTCGGCAGTGCGTTATGAAATTAAATATCAAATAAACTTGTTGAATATTAATTAATGGCAGCGTTGCGTTGCCTAATTACCGAAAATATTATTCACGTTATCCAAACACACTGCATATTGCAAAACACGTTCGTTTAATTAAACTTACATGTAATTAATGTGCATATGCATTTCCTTGTTTCTTATCCAGAATTCATATTCGTCGAAATCTATTTGCGCGCATTAATTGGCGAGTTGAAACCGTAAACAGGCAAATAGTTCCCGCTGTTGCATACTGCATAATTAATTTCATTGATTAATTACGTCCACGAATCGCAGGCGGGACGCCAATAATAGTTCAATAAATTTTGCATTCAACGTCATACAACGGCATAATCAAGTTCGTTCGATCAACTAAAATATTATTTAAAAAACTAACGCGATACAAGAAATCGTCCGGCAATTTTGGTTTTTAATTCAAAATTAATTCATCCGCTGTGTATTTGTTTTTCGTTGAACAATAGGCTTATTTGCGTATTGCATGTGCCCAGGGTCTGATTCATTTTTAATTGACGTCTCATAACGTGGCGTTTTTAATTACGTTTTCTGTCTCGCTCGTTATCCTGGTTTCCACAATTTGCAGCCAGGAATCTTAAGATTTACGTGTACTTTATGTTTGCTTCTGCTTTTTAGCCTAACACAATTATGTCGAATGTAAATATTTGCTTGACTTTGATTAATTATTATTTGATATTACGTTTTATGCTTTGGTTAATTACAACTCAAAATACCCACAAAAGGCGCAGCACAAAAGTCTCATTATAAAAGCAACGTGAAAATATGAAACATTATCCTGTCATTGCTTACAAGCTCCTAATTTTTATCTGGACATTATAACCGCGCGTTAGAAATGAAATATTGGCGAGATTTATAATATGAAAGAGTTGGTCATTAGTGAAAAAGCAGGGAGTTCACTCTGTGGGTCACTTGACAGCTGAGTGCCCTTACGAACGCGATGAGATTCATTGGCTGCAAGCATGGAAACAATAAAAACGCGCTGCATTATTGCACTCGAAAGAAAATGACCGCAAGTTGTTCTTCGACATCATGAGTACACATAGTGCAAGAAGCGAGCAACAAGCACTCGAGATTACCACGAAGCGATTTCAGGACCAAGCGCGGCCATCGCTCAGAAAGGTAAATGCACTTGGCCACTTCTTCAGCACCTATAAAAACTCAGATTAACACAACGACAACACAACTGCAAAAGCATTATGCAAGCCACGAAATCTACCAAAGCAAAGCAAATGTTTAGCGTATATGGTTTTATGTGCTGTGCATATTATTTAAATGTGTTGCCCTTTTCCTATCTTCTCCGCATGTTTAAAATCCGTAAACCGCAAAAAGGACTAGTGAAACGCTCAAAAAGTAATCAAAACTTGTTAAATCGAAACTGCATGCACGAGTTATAATCAAACGACTGAATGCAGCAACGTCATGTAAAAAAGGACACACCACTGCATGCATATATCTCATCAGCGTGCATCGCGCGCATACAAAGGCGACTTCTTTATTATTTCTTTCAGCCATCCACCGTCGCGCACTTTTCTTAAAGTCACGCATATATAATTCAAAAGAGCCTGCACGTACCAGTGATTCGTAACCGCGCGGATCAGCTGGCTGCTTTGTTTCCATCGTTTCCAACGTCTCCAGCCACGAAATACAATAAGAACAAGTCCAAGAACGCGTGACAATACTGATTTCTCAATAATATTTACGTTACACGTTATTATTATTATTATTATACGTTTCGTATTTCCTTAGTGCGAATACATGCTCGCGCTTCTCATAGAGCTGCCTCCCATGCAGCGTTCAATTTAATATTGTTGAATATGTGCAGTTACAGGTAATAAATTACCGCGCTTGATACTCGAGCACATTACAACTAAAATCATATAATGTATGGGAATAAATCTAACGAATGCGTACGAATTGCATAAGATATGCATGTGCGCTGGGCACGTAACCGAGATATATCGGGTCAAGTCGACCCCGGCCTCAATCAACTCTCTTCTCCACGAGAGACTTGCAGCGCTTTATACGCAAAGAACCTCACAGCACAAAGAGCCTGATACGAGATGCTGAGGTGAATAAAGACACGCGCCTGCAATCGACAAAGAACCGAAAGACTCTCAGGAAACCGGTTGCTATCGAACGTGTGCTTGAATGTACGAATCTTTATATGCCGCCACATATTCAATGCGCTATCCAAACTGCAAATTTGCCTACTACTAATTGCGGAAATCATTTTGTAATTAAACTGTATCTAGCGCACAATATTTAACAGCAAATTTTCAGCGTATAACGCAAAATCTAACAAGTGCAAGTAATTAATTCATACCTCAAATAAAATCTTGTGAAATGAACTAAAAAAGTTATTAAACTTGGCTGAGGTAAAAATCTTTTAAAATAAAGATTTATTCAATACTGTAAGTATCATTATTCTAGCGGATATTTTGCGTCCAGAAGTAAATCTCCAAGTACACATTGGCATTTTCCGCAAAAACCGATAACGATTTACTTCTTGGGCTTCTCGCGTACATGCGAAGAGTATGTATAACAACATCATGCGCTGTTAGTTCCTCTTTCAAGGCTTCGCGAGCTCGCGTTGTCGTTTTTCCCTTTTCTTACAACATGCCTGTTTCATTTCATTCGCCTGCGAATGCACCGAGCTCGATCTAATCGAAGGTTTCTTTACGACGTTCTCTCTGGGCGCTATTTTTATGAACGTACCGTACCATACGTACCGCGAACGCGCTTTTGTTCTCTTCTCTCGTGCAAGTTTGATCATTTCCAGCCACGAAAATGCGATTACAAGTAGCTAGCTAGCTAGCCAGCTCACTCGCTGACTGAATCAAATGGTAAAATTGCACGTGCCGATATTACAATATGCCTGCAAATTGATTTTCTAGGAAAATTCATCAAATAAAGAAAGAAACGTCAAATAAAGCTTGCGCGCAAACTCACACTACCGGAATAATATGATTAATGTATAATTGCAAATCGGAATGGCGCTCGATATATCAATAAAGCAACTGGCAGGAAAATGATTGTAGTTATGCGCGCCGTACGAATTCCTCATCATCGTACGTCGAATGACATCTTCCATAAATAATACCTTCGCGCCGCGCGACTCTGCGTTTGTTTGGAAGAAAATATGTCTGTTAATCTTTCTCCGACTTTCATTACACTAGTGAATGTTGGTTCACGTATTGCATGCTTTCTTCTTCAACTACGCCACTGCACCGATAAAATACAACACTCGGTATCACTAATGTTTGTTTGCGCTTGAATATAAGTTTTATTTATTATGACACATGCAGCAAGCAATGAGTGTCTGTCGCAGACGAATTTTGTTCGACTGTGTCGCATGAAATCTCGCCTTAAGCGCTAGTGACTGATTAAGAAGCCGAATGAGATAATATTTCATATCAAAATATACGTCACTGCTGTGCGCTCGCTTAGGCACTACCGAGAAAATCTTCCAAATCCGAAACGAACATGTCGTACGTATTGTTTCAAGAAATACTCGACTTGTTTGCACCCTTAATATAGCTCCCCCTTTGTCTCCACGCGGGGAGACACCTTGCTTTGAACGCTGATATATTCCCGGTTTAATTCACTCAAAGTCGACTGGATTATGAAGTCGTTAGTTATTTAATTACAACTCTCCTCAGTGTACTCGTTCGCTTAATGAAAATTTTACGAAATTGAAATTACGAAATTTCTTAAACGCCCTATACCTTAACGCACTACTTGGAGAAATAAATTCACGTATTTTTCCCCCCACAAAAGGGAAATTCTGTATTTTATGAAGTCTGCCAGTGATATTTACGATAATTCAAGAAAATGAAATTAAACACCAAAATTGTATTTCGCCCTGCCGCCTTGCCGTAGAAAAATCGGTGGTTGTAACCCCCGCTTCTTATCAGTGCGATAACGCGAATATATCCGAGAGTTGGAAAGAAGCGTTGCGAATCGCACGCTCTGAAAGTATATCGCGTGTCTGGAGCGAGTGCGGGGGTTGAATACGAGTAACGCGACACTACCAACGCCGATTGCCACAATTAATAGTCACGAAATGGTTCCAACTTATACGACTGGCATCACATTAGACACCCGCTTATTCCTCACCCACTATTCCACGCAATTCTACCAATTCCAACACCCGCACCAGTTCAATTCAACTTATACCATATGCCGCAGATCCATATAAAATGCACACAATATTAATCTGGGCCTCATAACTGAGAAACTACAAAGGGCTCTACGCTTAATAACTTTAAATATGAAGATATAACCCCATAACCAAGCAGCCAGCAATGAAATATATTTATTGCAAAAGGCAGTCAAAGTCAGTCATGATTACTTTTTTCTTTGTGCCACGAATGTTATGCGTGCGTGCCATGCAATGGTAAAAATATAATAATAAATGTCACGATTTCTCATAAGCAATACGTCATTTTCATGCCTTTTATTTTCGATTTCATTCACGATAAATCGACTGCTAAAACCAAATCGTATTAGTTAAATTTCCGTCTATTAGGCGCGATATATTAAATGATATACATTTTTATGTGGCAATTTATATTAATTTTAAACCGATAACAATCAGCTGGAAATCACGACAGCCATCAAGCAATTGCCTTAAAAGGCTTAAATTAGCAGTCAAGTTAAAAATGCGGTGCTATATAACGGTTATGTTTGTTATTTACGACGCAGTGCATTCACGAAAAGTTTAACGTTCAATAAATTTTCATTGCATTAGCTCGATCGCGAGCGGCGGGCGGCATTGTTGTTGCGAAACGCGCAGATTTGTCAGTCACATTCAAGAAAAACGCATTGCATGGCATGCCATGGCACGACATGACATGACATGCCGGAACAATAAAAACTAAACGAAAGCGACAATAAATAATAACTGCTCGCAAAGCTTATAAAGTCGCGTATTTGTTGGCTGCTTGGTGAAACGCGTCCACGAAGAAGTTCCGTATATCCCAAGTATTTGTTATTCAATGATACCGAGTGCTCACTCTACAACAAATTACATTTCTCATCCTGCTTCTTTCAGTATCGCCTGGTATATGAACGACGGTAATTTGCGTGCTTCAAATTTTTTAAATGCTTTCTCATTTTCATTTCAAAAACGTTCAACCAAGTCATAGATTAAAGCAATCTGACAACTGCATTTTCGTTACAGTTATTGCACGCTTGACCAGCTCGCGAGTTTGTTTGGCAATAGAGAGAAAAAAAGCGGCAACAACTCTTCCTCGCGAAAAGGAAGAAATTCAATGGCAATCGGCACGAACACTGCCCGTGTTATGTGTCTATCTCTCATATGCGCCGAGTCGATTTGTCTACGGATCTAATAGTTGTTGCCGGTGTTGTTGTTGTACAATGTTGCGGGGTCGAAACGCCCGCGTACTCACATACAATGACAACAAAGGAAATTGTTGCCGATCACACAAACGACACGAGAACTCGCGCGCGCGCTCGTGCTATGGAACATGCCCTCTATTCAGTTTGCTGCTGCTCAGCGAGGCAGATGTGTGAATCGCAATAATAATAACATGATAATAGTGCGCTGTGCATGCATGCATGCTAAGCAATTGCATTATTGCATGAATGCAGGCCTGCTACGACTAGCGAATGAGTGCCATTGTTCATTTGGACGAAGAGTTTTAATTGTTCGCATACAACGTGTATGTCATGCTGTTTAATATGCTTGTATATTATAAGTGCATCCCGAGTCTTCCTATAAAAATATTGTCACTGCGCCTCACATTTTACTCTATTTGTATCATTAATTAGTGCAATTTTCCACTTCTGTGAGTTTTGATTCAATTTTATATTTATCAACTTCAAATATTAGATTTTAAATCTAAATTCGGATACGATATATTTGATTCTTTCAGTGCAAACCATGAAAGAAAAATTGAGTTCAAAGCCTCGATATATTTCTCAAATTTAGAGATTACGCGTTTTTTTTTACCAATTCATGAGTGCGTGTCGCGTTCGGTTATGTTTATACTCTTTGGCATTTTTGCAAAAGCAAGCAACAAGAAATTTTGACAAATGGTGCGTTTGACATAGGCCGAGCGACGGATATAAATAAACCCCGAAGCGTAGCGGAACGAAACGGGGCACGTGCCATATGCGTTCGTAATAAAGCGACGAGAATTACAAAGGTAAAGCTGCGGCCAATTCTACCTCAACAGCTGCCCGAGCGCATCCTCAGAGCGCCTTTGATATATCAGTTTTTCTTGCGCATTCTGCGGATTCAAACGCGAACGCGATTTCAAGCGGCGGCTGCTGCTGTTGCGATGATTGCAAACGGTAAATCCCGAAAGGTTTCCCTTTGATACAGGGGAGCAGCAAGCGACTTGCGGAAAAAACATGTTTTTCCAGAATACTTAACGTAATCATCACCTATTCTCATTTCACACAATTGCTAAAATATGCCAGGAAAAAACACAATTCAACGTACCAACAAAACTTTTCGGTATGTGTACCAACCTGATGCTGATGGTAAACCCAAGACAATAACACGTGGATTTCTTTGTAGTGTTGTTTATTGTCCAGCGAAGATAGTACAATACGCTTGACGTTTGTGTATTGTTTAAGGCGCATAATAATTGTAAAAAACCGCAAACGAAATTCGATTGTCCCACGTTGATTCGTTGAAGTTTAAAGAGCGCAATGTTAGTTATATAGATCATCAGAAGTATGCGTTACTGTTGTTGTTGTTGTTTCGATGCGTTAGTAAACGATGCAATAAGCTAAGCAAAGTAAAGAAAAAATTGTTTACATACCTTTTGCGCCTTACACATGGTGGTAATAGCCTGGACATCATGGGAGTTGTGACGACCATCCATCAGACAAAGGGCACAAGCTCCAGCCTTGCAGACGATGCAGTACATGGTGACATTCTCTTCCTGGTGCTCACTGCATTTTCCATCTCTCATCTTGCAGCTAGCTGCAACTCCTCGCTTCGCTTCGATGATAGTGTGCTTTGCCAACGGACCTCGCATTGGATGGCAAGTGTCACGGCAATCCTCGCAATAGAAAATCTCGCATTGCTCGCAGACGACGATGGCATCATTGGCGGGATCGCCAGCACACATTTGACATTTCAGATTCAGATTCTTGAGCATACCGTAGCGATCAACAATATTCTGCATCACGCGGAACTTGGGTAAATTGTGTGCTCCGTTTTCGTCAAAGTAGACCGTCTTGTGGCACACCGGGCACGCAAGACTTAGGGCACTTGCGTAGATGCCTCCGTTCGGGGTGCCCACGTAGCTATTGGGTCGTGATGTACACACGACACCACTATCTGTTTCGCTTAGTATTGATAACTTATCGCTTTCCTGGTAGTCGCTGGTGGAAGAGCCGCTGGCGACGCTTTCGGCATTTTCGCCGCCACCACCGCTGCTACCATTGTTCACCACGAGTTGTTGGACGTGGACGGCGCAGTGCAAGCACAATGCATGATTGCAGGGCAAAAGCACCGGATTATTGTACAGTTGTTTGCACGCGAAGCATCTTAGCTCTTCTTCCATTGCGATTGAGCGTGTCCGGCAAGAGTAATCGCAATGCACTCATTCAGGCGCTTACCTTCGTAATCGGTGGAATGCACAAACGGCTAAAATTGTACAAATGCTTTTAGTATGATGCAAATCCAAGCACACAAGTGGGGCACAATAAGTTCTTAGTTTGATGCACAATATTTACCGAAAGCAGGAGCACTATTATTACAGCGACTACGAAATTCACAACAGCACTGGCACAACCTTCTCACGAAACAGCAGGCAACGAACTGAGAGTTCATACGAGGTGGGTTCGTACTGAGGTTGGACGACAGCAACAAGGAAGTGCGGGAAAGCTAGCAACACTCGAAAGTATGTGAGAGCATAGGATAGATAGATAGATTGGCAGCGAGCGAATCATGCAATGAACATAAACATACAAGACGAAACCCGCTCGGCCTTATCAACAATAGCAACAAATATCGACTGTACAAAGTAACACAAAACTGCATCCATAACCAATGTTAAAATTGCATGCATTACAAACAGCAAGTGACGCCATGCAATACATATGCATATACACCTCTACATGCATGGATTAGCCGGTAAGTTATACATCAGTGAAATGTGTGAATAAACAATGAACAATAAATACGGTACATACCTGTTGTATCTATATCACGAATACTTCATTTTCCAATATAATCCAAATGATTTGCACAAGTAATAAGCTCTAATTCCTGATAACAACACTATGTACATGTTCACACTCCACCAACCTGTAACGCACTGATTTGACGTTTCAGTACGGCGTCGGTTGATACATGGAGTAGGCAACCCATACCTCACGAAATACTGAACTCTACACTTTATGTATAATTAACATGACTAAAATTAAACAATTATCTAATTATTAAATAAGAAATAACTGAAGCTTTCAATACCTATGAGAATGCTTGTAGAAACTACTATTAGAATTAGATCTCAATATGGCTTATAGTTTCTCAAGTCACAACTGATGTCTCGAACAATTGAGGCCTTGAGCCTGAAGCCAATTATTGTAAACTCATATATGTTGTTAACTTTAATTAATAGCCTTAATTACTGAAAGGGAAATCTATATCATATTATCTATATGCACATGAATATCTTACTCATTTATTTAATTTATCCTCTCCATGTAAATATTCTAGTTCATGAATGTTGTCCATAACACCATATTGCTCATCAAGTAAATAGTATTTTAAAAAATATAATGAGCTAAGCATACCTTAAATTATTTACCAATATCCTCAAAAATTATACTTATTAAAGTCAATGCCATAACAATTAACATTCATTCAAAGTCTCATAACTATACAGCGCTTTTGGCAAAGTTGGTTTATTAAAATATTCATTTCATTTTCCTTACATGTATTTCTCCACGTACTCATGATATTTAGACACATCAGTAAAAACGCCTGGATATCCCACAATTGCACAGGAATATCCCCAAGACACAAGACCAAATAATGTACCATTATAAACTAATGGACCTCCAGAATCGCCCTGGTAATAAATCAAAAACTTTAAATAAATTTAAAGCAATTCATAAAAGATTACCTGGCAAGTGTCTCTTCCACCATCCAGATACCCAGCACATATCATATTCTCAGTAATTTTTTCTTCTACAATATATCAAAATTAATTTAAAGAAATTACAGGAACAATGGCAATTACCAGGAAATAGTTCAATACATTTCTGTTGGTCGAACACAGGCATTGGTAATGCATGTAATCTCTTTGATAGTCCTCGCTTCCTTGAAGTCTTTCCCCATCCAGATGCCATACCCACACTTCCTGCCGGAGGACGTTCTTTAGCCATGCTTATAGGCTGTACAGCATCGCCATAAATTAATTTCCTTCTTAGTTTCAAAATCGCAATATCATTATCAGTTACTACTCTTTCATATCCTGGATGAGTATATATTTTTCTCACGGGTATAACTTGACCATGCCCTTTTCTAATGACTGTTGTTCCAGCCTCTATTTTCACAAACCAAATAAACAACTTGATAAGTTTCGTACAATGAGCTGCAGTTATAATCGTATCTTCATTAAGTATAGCTCCACCGCATATATGAGATCCAAAGAATTGCAATGATACTTGATAAGGATAATTCTCAATAAATGCAGCACTTCCACCAACTATCTTCGGTCTGTATTCTGCCAGAGCAGAACATTTTCCATCCCAAAGGAATAGTGGGAAAACGAAAATCATACATGGCAGCAACATGTTTGCTCCTCGTTCAACTTTTTCCAACTAAACTATTTCGTTTGATACAGCACATTTTTGTTTGTGCATACTTCCAGCGATAATACTCCTCATATCTATTACAACAGGCAATTATTAAATAAATGGCTATTACTTTCGCTCAGTCATTTTTCGTCTAAGTCTCCATAAATAACGCTTCTTCATACACATAATTCTCAATTCCTGCAAATTAGAAATTCGCATCAGATTAAGCAAAAAGATTAGAAACAGTTTACAAAAGTATTGCAAAAACAAAACTCACTTTTGGTTCGATTGACAAATGATGTTGACTTCTTGAAACAAAAATTATTACATATTCATAGAGAAACTATTAATACAGAAACAATATTATTGTCCGAAATAAAATGAACGTTTAATTTAATGTTTAATAAGTATTAATATTATTTTACAAATAGTAGCAATATTATTAATATAGTCGCCTTAAATGTTAATTAATTTAAACATGTTCATCTTCAGCTAATCTTCATTCGCTTAACTAGCTAAAATCTATTTTCTTAAGAGAGCCATTTCGTTTAAATACGCGTTTGTATCTTTATAATAGCGCATTATTTAATTCATCAGCGTACTTTTCATATGTAAATAATATTAATCTCGGTGAATTCTACAAATCATTTGTCAATCGACCGCTTTCTCATACAAATAGAAAATAAAAGAAAACAAAAATAAAAATACAAAATCTCTAAACTAACTAAACTAATTGCTAACGAAACTATCAACGTGCAAAACACATATACACTATGCGTGTTAATAGCACTTAAACATTAGAATTAATCAATGTTTATACACATTCATTACAAGAGCGAACTTTTTACAAGATTGGTGATTCTTCCTTCTTCCTGTTTGCTGCGTAATGTCGCAATGTTAATTGTTTACTCTACATAGTTCTAGTTCTACTCAGTAATAGTAGTAGTACCACTAAACTTAGTAAATATCTCATCATATCTTATTAAAAAATAATCATTAGGATGCGTATTTACACCGAATTATCTGAATAAATATTAAGATATAAATACATAATAATACTAAAATTATAGCCTTCGCTCGACAAGTATTCAACTCTTTTGTATCTTAATTTCATTTTACTTTACTCGCTATTAAATAATTACTTAAATTTGCCTTCCTAGCATTTCACTCAATTAGTTATATTAATCATAATCGTCTTCTTAATAGACTTGTCTTCATTTTCATGTTTGTTCGTTTACTTTACTTACTAATATTTTGTAACTTTTGTACTTATATCACACTTTATTATTTATTGCAAGCGTAATTCGGTATAAAACACTTTGATACTTTGATTGATGCGCTTCAAAGTCGAAGAAACCCAGGGTTGTAATAACAACAATAATAATAATATTAATAGAGGTATTTGTAACATAATCAACACTACCAAATCAAAAAATTCAGGATATAAAAATACTTTGGTTTCAAACTAATCATTAACAATGAATGCAGTAATAAACGAATACGAGAAACACTCGTACGCATATCATTTTTGCTGTTCGTGCTGGTTGGTTTTTTTTTTACTAATTTTTATTTTATTCATTTTTATTTATTATTAAAAACAGATTTGTTAACTTATCATTCTTTCTCATATTAATTTCTTGTTAAATTTAAATTGTTTATCATTATTAGAGACTCATTGATGAAAATTCGGAAACTGAAGACCTCAATGATAGTAATAATAATTGAACGAAACGAACGAATGACTGAATGGAAAACTTTCATGGTTGTTGTTTGTTGTTTTGAGTTGGCGGCGAAAATACTCTCTTTTGCTCTCACGAACGAATATAAAGAATAAAACTCTTTCTCCGCTCTGTTTCGGCTGCTTATTATTAAGAGAGATGTTTTCTGTTTGTTAGATTTCTTCGTTTCCATCGTCTTTACATAGAGATAGACTTTTATGCAAAAATATGTTATCTTTTTGTTCATGAACATCTTTTGTTATCATCTCCATATTCGTTACGAATTTTTGTCATTTAAATGTATTTAATAAGAATACAATGAATATATAAACCCGTCTATGCATGAAAAACGTTTCTTTCAATTAATAATAAGGTAGTGCTATATGAAATATTATTTTATCTCTTTCAGTATCTGTTTGCTTCCGTTTTGTCGATCTATTTACAGTCAACAAAATGCGTCTGGTTATTATGTTCGTTACAAGTGTTGTTCAATTAATTAGTTAACTCGAACAAAATAAGAGTTGAGTAAAAACTTGTTGCCTGAGTACGACAAACGGTTAACTCATCTGCCCTGTTCAACAACTTAGCATATGGAAAAACATCCACCATTTTTACACACGCATCACCCTTATCAACACCACTGCCACCAACTTCTTCTCCGCCCTCTTCATCGTTATCCTTATGTTCATCATCACAATACGTTGCTCAAAAATAGTGCGTCTGTATAATCGGGGGCGGAATTCGCCGTTTGTTTTCTCAATTGGAAACAAAAATCACGCTCTTACCAAACGAATATCGTCTGATGTACAAAAAAAACCTTATTACTTATAATTGCGACTTTTTACAATATGTGTGGTTTGCATTTAATAGCATACAAATTTAAAAATAAAAAACTCGTAGTAATAATAATAATCTAGCTATAATAGTATGATATAAAAATAGCATTAATAGTAGAGTTTGTTTGAAAATGAAAAATTATGAAAATCTTTTTCGCTCGGTGTGTGCGGCAAAATGTACTGCGTGAAACAAAAAATAATATTGAACAGTACATGATAAGTATATATGCATAAGAGAACAAAAAAAATCAATCGATTATTATAATACAAATTATTTTTTGTTTCGTTTCGTACGAGAGGTCACACGACGAGTTCTCATGCTTCTTTTGCTCTTGCTTCACAAACAAAATTCGTCAATTCGTCAACGCAAAACATTTCTCAGCGTTTCCAATATTATTCTATGGCTGACTGAACGATAGATAGATACTCTTCGTCTTCTTGTACAACAACAACAAGCTCTATGAATTTCAGTCCTACGAGCGCAAGACGGTCAACTAAATACAATGCAATTGCTAAACGACTCGTTTGCTCGTGTTTGTCGTCATCGTCTGAGAAGAAGACTGAATTTAAATTCTTAATTTAAATATTCTATATAATATTTATTTATATATAAATATTTCTCTCTAAAAACCTAATCGCTTTGCGTTCGTAGTGCTGTTCCTCACTAGTAATTTTTTATAATGATATTCCTCGTCCTCATATTCTTATTTCATTCATTTGGCAACAAAAACAGAAAACGTTCATCATTAGAAATGAAGAGGAATGGAACGAAACGTCGCCAGGGCCATACAAATATATATTATTGTGTGTATTAATTGAATAACTTTTCATCGTTTCATCTCATCTTGGTTTGTTGTGGTTTTGTTGTATTTATTCCTTATTATTATTAATCTTAAATTCTTATCAATAATAATATTTACTTATTCTTAGTAATTTATTTTTTCCTTATAATCATCGATAATACGATTAAAAGTGGCTAAGTATGTTTTTTGTTTTTGCTGTGTATCTCATTTGTTTTACTTTTGTTATTACTTTACTTGTCATCTCATCTCTTCGACGAGACGGTTCGGATGTTTCTTTTTAGTAAATTCTTAATCACGAGAACTATGTTTCTTATAGCGGTAATCGCCTCCCTTTTCATTGTGGTCGCTGCTCTGGATTTTACAACAGTTGCGTTTACCAAACACGGTAAAACAATTATTATTTCTCTATAATACATATTACAATATGACTGCAACGCCTCATCGCATTACATATTTATATTTATATATATAATCAAAATTGTGATTCTTCTTCTTTAAATTATTTCATTTATACTTGTTTTATTTTATTGATTTGTGAACCGACGGCACATTTTGCAAGAATATGCCATCAATACAGTCTTTTGTGAGTTTAATATAATCATTGTTTTGCTTCGCTCGTTCTTCTTCTCATCGGTTATTAGTTTTTTGGTTGCTTTTGGTACTGCATCTGTTTACCTTTCGTTTGCATTGACGACGAAAATGACAATGAGACCGCGCCGCACACACTACAAACGTGTGCGCGCACAGCCCTAGTTATTTGTTATAAGAGTTCATTCGAGAGAATCATACATCTCACAGTCATATTCAGTTATTAAACACTTGTTCTTCTCTGATAGTGTCAACTGTAATGTTCGTAAACTTGTTTTAACATCGTTTGCGACCAGAGTACTTGGGATGTGTGCATTATGAATAAGATCGCATGTAAAAATCCGATGCGTTTGCAGATCTGGATGCGCGCGCGCGCACGTGATTCGCATACCCACGTTTACGAAACAAAAAACATCAACGAACGATGCATCGTATCACTCGCCTTGTTTGCTTGTGTTCTAGGCAGAGACAATGTTTGCCCATTTCTTCGATTAGGTAGAGTTGCACCACCCGCGCGTCCTGCGGCAATCGGGAGTTTGCTTCTTTTACTAGCGTTAAATGTTATTAGTTTATGATTAACTTCTTATAGCAATATGTACACCATTCTTGAAAGGAATGAATGAAAGGCGATGATACGATAGAATGGAGAGCGCGACTTTCACCGCCTCCACCTTCGCTATTTATTTGCCCCCTAGTTAAGTTACTTTGTTTGATACTCAATATATGTTGTGCATGAATGTCGTTTGCAAACTCTGGATGTTCTTCTTCTCTGCATTAGAGCTCTAACTGGTATGACTTAGACATGTTCATCTTCGTTTGCTTCTTTTTGTCTGCTTCTTGCTTTGATTGCTCGGTTTACAAAAAATGTGTGAAGTTTTTCCTAATATTAATGTTGAAAATTTTTATGTTTAACGATTACTTTTTCCTGTTACTTTTTATTTAGCGCGTCCATCCCGCTGCGATTAATTGTTACTTGATTTGTACGAATTATTTAATCGTCTTCATCCTCCTCCTCCGCCTCCTCTTCCTCTTCGTCCTCGTCGTGCTCAGGTACCGGTGGGGGCTTTTGTATTAACGGGTTGTTCTTTTGTTTGTATGCGGTCATTTCCTATACAAAGAAACAAGAGAGATATGTCAAATACGTGCTGCTGATGATGATGCTTTTGATACAAGACACATTGAGAGAATGATGTGTCTGTCGACAGGAAGCAGGGAAGGCGCGCAGGACTATAAAATGCGACACTTACTTTTTCATAGCGTGCCTTATCCTTCTCGGCGATCGCCTCGTATTTTGATTTAACTTCGGTATCGGCATCGGACCACCTTCTGCCCAACTCCTTGGCGATATCTCCGACACCATACTCTGGATTGGCACCCTTCACCTTAGCCCTCTCATCGTGGCAGAACCAGAAGAAGGCAGACCTGTACGATTGGACAAGAACAAACCACAATTAGCAAACAACGATTTGCAAGTGCAATTAGTAATGCGAAAGTAGGAATTGTCATAACACGGATGAGTCATTGCGAGCGTAGCGCAAAGTCATTTTACGCTTTGCTTCTCGCAGTGTTTTTTGTTAGTGTGTTGAGTTGAGCTGTTCGGGAAATAATTTAGTTAATTAGCCCAGGATTTCAGCATGACGTGCGTGTCGTACACGTACGTCACTTGAAACGCAGCTAAATAAATTGATTAAAACCCAACGAGACGACAA
Organism: Aleochara curtula; assembly: GCA_963978815.1. Lineage (NCBI taxonomy): Eukaryota > Metazoa > Arthropoda > Insecta > Coleoptera > Staphylinidae > Aleochara > Aleochara curtula. The sequence continues at coordinate 10,957,296 of OZ022220.1, forward strand.
TCTGGCACAGTAATATGACCAAGAAACCAATAAAGAGTTTAATGATCGATCAAGCTGTGCCAATAACCATGACGCGACGATGAAATATATTCATGTATAGAACGGATTGAAATGATAAGCGCGCATATAAATAATCTAGCAGCAATGTCCCTCCAGAGAAAGCCGCATTTATATCGCGTGAAGGTTGAAATTAATGAAATGAACATTCCATCGATGGTTTCATTACCACCGCAGTAAGAGAAACGAGCAAAGAAAAAAACTTACAATGATCGCTTTGGTGCATTTGGATCCTTAATTTGCTTCCGTTTCTTGCCGCGGGTCTTCTCGCCCTTGGGCGGTACGTAGTTTTGCATTTCAGCGTCATAGCGCTTCTTATCGTTCTCGGCCATCTCATGGAAACGCTTCTTTTCCTTGTCGTTCATTGTCTGCAAAGAGAAGAGGAAATGCATTAATATACCTGCATAAATTATGCACAAAAGTTGTTGCGAATTTCTAGGCATCATTAATAATATTAAATATATTATTAATTACGAGTTCGCCGTACTGGCTAAATAACTAACAAAAGAAGAAGAGTTCACTCTATGTGCTAATTGAGCGGAATTTTAATTATCCTCTTCCTTCATTTTGTTTCGTTTTTTAAATTCAACACGCATGTACGAAACTTATCAGTGTCAGGCCGCGCTTAATTAACCGAGAATGTGTGCAATACAAGTTGAAAATTTCGAAATGTTTTTCGGCGGCGCGTCCTAGAGTTCAAGTTTTTAATGTGTGGCGATCAATGAAATTTCGTGCATGTAATTTTCTTCGGCGCGCGCCCCGCGGGAACGCGAGGAAACGCATCGACGGGTTTCGCCTGTGCGCCCGTTCTCTCTCGCCTCCTACACCTTCCGCATTCGCCTATACCCCTCTCACCGCCGCTACCGCCGCCGCCACTGTTGCCCCCAATGGTTTGGTGAAACTAAGGGAAACTCTCTCGCCAGTTTTATCATTTCGGCGCTTCAAGGCAGTATGCGTGCGAGCAGGAAAGCGCGCTTCGTTTGGGGGTGTTATGCTGGGGTGTCAGGTTGAGGGGGTGGGTTTGGTAATATAAATTCGCCCGTCCGCCAGTTCGCTCATTCGTTCGTTTGCTCACTCGCGCCGAGCCGAGGGGTTAAATGAAAGGGTTTTCGCATTTCTTGGTCGATGGTGTGTTCTCGTCTGTGCCTCGGTATTGGCAGTCTGCACCTCTCGCTCGTTCACTGCACGCACACATGTGCATCGCGCCTGCCGCCGCCACCGCCCGCTTGCCTGCAAGCCACCCTACCATATTCCTCTATATTCCACCATCGGCGACGCCGCTGCCGCCGCCGACGTCGTATTCTGTGCGGCGCTGGCTGGTTCGTTCGCGTTCAGCGTGTGCATTGATTTTCATAAAGTAAAAAGGGGCGCGCGTGCGTCGGCTAGGAAAATATATAACGAAGTAATCTACTAAATACTAGCGGAGCGAAGAGCGCCAGGCATTTTGCGCGAGGGGAACCCGCGCACCAACACCAACAACGCAGCCGCTGCCGCCGCCGCCGTTGCTGCGCGTTTTTCCTTTTTATCGAGCCTTTCCCCCTGGATGATATATACGCGCGACACAAACACCGACGCGAAAGGCATGAGTTTGAAATATTTTTGTAAATTTATTAGTTTTCCATCCCCCTCTTTATTACTGATTGTCAATTCTCCCTAGCCTTATCAAGCGCGCTCACAAAATGAGTTCTATCCAAAAGAAGCAACGCGTAATTTTAAATATTATAATAGAATCTAATAGTATATTGCAAACTTTCCACTTGAATATTTCCAACAAAACCTGCGGCTGATGGAAATTTTTGCTACCTAATGAAACAGCCTCTCATTCATGCACCTGGCATGGTTGGGACGATAATAAAAGCGAAAGAGAAAATGTGTCCGTGTGACCTTTTATGATTTAATTTTAATTGTGAAAAAAGATGGGCCAAACCCTAAGCTGTATTAGCAATAGATCGAAAAACTGTATACGGTATTTTAACGCCTAGCCTTTTCATGGCATAAAGTATTCATTCGGCGGGCTTGCTTCTCAGCTTCTTCTTCAGGGCTGGTCTCTTCTCGCGATGGTGGCACACTACATTTTTTATTGTTTCTAGCGCGGTTGCGGCTGCTGCTGCTGCGAGGTTCATATACCTGTGCGCGGTGCGTTCGCTCTGCACCAGAAAACCTGTTTGCCTTCGGACCAGATCCACACGCCGACAACCGACCGAAAAGCAGATACACAAGGTATGCAGCAGGCCAGCCAAGCCGGCTCTCAGGCCAACGGCAGGCAAAGCAAGCGAGCGTCGAACACAGCAAGCAGCCGGCTAGAAACAAACGGCTACTCAAGTTCGTTAAGCGCAGAAAATTTAACGTCGGCGACGCGAGCAAGACGAAGACGGTGAGCTCGCGTGCTGAAAAAATGACGGCGCGCGCGTTCTAAAATTACACACTGAAACCTTCCTACTGCTGCTCGATCGCGAACGCGCGCCCAACAGGCCTTATGCGTCGTCGTTCGTCGTGATGCTGAATATGCACCTTCAAGCTGCTGTTGCTGCTACTGGCGCGCAATGTTTGGAGCCGCCATAGGTGCGTGTGATATGTACGTCTGGATTCGCTTCCACACGTAGTAAAATGGTTTGATTGTAATGTAAACACGTCGTCATGATGTCTGGCTTTCAACGTATGCTGCATTGCACACTGCTGACTGACTGAGGAGTGCATATACGCACATTCTCTATGATGACGAAACGGCAGCATACTTTGCTTTTCTCTCGGGCAGCAGGCGCGCGCGCGGCTTGCCGTAATCGTTTGTTTTGATTTTGTCATGCATGTTTCATTCATTCATTGAATAACGACGAGTAGTGTGCTTGCTTCGCTGCTAAGCACGCATCGCACATCGCAAGGTGTTATTGTACTACACACATGTGTGTACTTGGCGCGGGCCTCTCGCATGTTACGCATTTGATGGGCATTGAGCATTCTTTTTGACTTACCTTCCATCTCTCCGCGCACTTCTTGGAGAATTCGGCAAAGACGACATTCTCATCGGGGTGTTTCTTCTTGTGCTCCTCGCGGCACGTCTGGACAAAGAAGGCGTAGGCGGTCATGCGACCCCTCGGCCGGGCATCGGCTCCCTTTCCGCGCGGCATTCTGCTCTTGTGCTGCGGCGCTTGCTGAACGGGCGGGTGATGGATTTGATGGTGGTTCTGCTGGTGCAGCTGGCTCTGGTGGTTCTGATGCTGCTGTTGCTGCCTGTGCGCTTCCACTGCTTGCCTGTGCAATTCGTGCGCCTCGAGCTGCTGTCTATGATGTTCGGCTACTTGCTGATGATGCCTTTGCTGAGCTTCAAAGTTTGCTTGCGCTTGTGACTGTAAATTTAAAAGACACCAAGTTAAAATTGTTCCAATTTGATACTAACATACTAATGCCAAATGAAATCATGTCTAGTTGTCATCACATAACAAACAAGCGAATAGAGAAAATTATGTTATTAGTACTCTCATCATTTCGTATAAGTTCCAGTAGGCCATTTTCGAATTGCTACCAAATAATCAATTTCACTTGTTCTTCGAAACGCTGAAAAAGAGCAACGGGTGCATGAGCGTTTAATTGTAAAAGAAGTCGATGGTCGCTGAGAGTCTGCTGCGTAAGTAGTAATGGCGGCAGCTGCGCGCGAGTAATGGGCGCTTATAAAAATTTTATTAAACTAGTTTCTTGTCTCGACGTTTCCCGTTCATGCGGCGTTTTACTGCATTGACCAATTAAACCTATTTCTATAAGATGCAATATGAAATTTGTAAATTCTCGCCGTTGAAATGATTCAACCCGAATTGGTTTTACATTCAAGTGCACACGCGAATGGAAGCCAACCAACCCGAACCGACCGACCAAGTAGCAAAACCGTCCGGCCCGTCGAAGCATGTACGTTCGCCGCTTCATGCAACCCAAGCGTCCAACCAACCGACCGACCGACCACCTGTCTTGACCTCCAGCGAGTCGAGCATATAATGACCCTACCAATGCAATCCAACATCAACACATGACCAAACGTGTGGACTAAACAATGCCCAAAGTTTTCATCATTGATGTTGCGAATACTTTTGGTGTTCGGGCGCGTGCGAATTTCTATTAATTGAGAACTAAAAACATTTGCGAATTTCATCGGGCGCGTCCACGTAATGTTGCGCCATACACCGCATCGTGTGGCAGCTGAATAAATCGCAAAATGGCGGCCCCATTTATTTCGTAACGGTCGTGCCGCGTCCGCGCGGCAAAATTCAATCCAGTCTCGATAAAAGTTATGCCCGCGTGCCTGCTGCATTGCTAGCCAGCCGTGGTGCGTACAGGCACAACAAACGCGAGAGCCTCGCGCTTACGCCGACGAACAAAACAACGGACATTTTGTTTTAGTCCATCCGCGTCTCTCCCTTTCCTCAACAACAACCGACGATGACGACGAGGCGCGCTGCGATGCATGTGTTTAAAAGCTTGCTTGCTGCCGACTCCAATGTCTGCATATAATCGAAGAGTGTGCTCGCTGGCATGGCATGGCTGTTGCCGCCACCAGATGGGGCGCACGCTCTAATTAAAACAAAATAACAGCGGAGAGGCGGCGTGTGCCCCTCCGAAACGAAATGCTTAATTAATTTTGAATTACGCCCGCCCGGCGACCGACGCACGGAAATTTCTGCGCGCTCGCTCGCGCCCACATCTGCGAAATGCATTGTGCATGTGTAATGGTGGCGCGAACTGCACCCATTCATATACGTGGCGAGACGACGACGACCACCACCAACGCCGCTGCTGCCGCCGCCGACGACCCATGCGGGCCGCCAGAATATTTACTCAAACTCAACGAATGCACGAACACGCTCTGCGTCCCGTGTTCCGCGATGACGTTGCTGCACCACCACACTATCAGCGCTACCGCCGCCGCTGTGTGTGCGTGCGAGCGTCGTATGGATCGAAGCCGTGCTCGTTTTCTCTTCCCGGCGCGCGCTAGCAGCGTGTCTATGTGTTCGGTGCGCGCGGCATGTGTATGTTTATTGGCGTCGTATCGGCCCCGTCGCCGTCGATCGTTGCCTCGCCGCTGCCGCCTCCACCACCACCGACGTCGTCGTCGTTCCTGCTGGCTGCCGCGGCACACACGAAAAGAGGCACGCACTAAGCGACGTGTGTATATACCCTGCGAAGACTAGGCGCACGCACACACAAGATGGTGAAAGATTAAAAATATAATTTCGTTATTAGTATGCAGTATGCGCGTCGCGGCGACCGACCGAGCAAACGCGTTGTGTGTGCGCGTGCGGCGGCTGATGCTGATGCTGCTGTGAACCGAACCAACAACGAGGACGCGCGCGTCGACGACGAATTCGCAATGTTGTCACGGGCAGAGAGCGCGCGTACGCCGCCGCCGTGCACACTCGTCGAACTTGGAGCATTTAAGCTCTCCGCGCACTGCCCACGTCCTCTATAGATCCGCCGCCACTACCGCGGCGCAGCTTTTATTCCTTCTTCTTCTCTACTCGCTACTGCCGCTTCCTCGTTGTCGTTCCCGTGTTTTCTCATTTTTTGCGCGCTCGCGCACGGAAAGAAATACAATGCGACAAATAAAACAACTAACGAAACAATATCGCCGCGACGGCATGCTCCAATCACACATTATCCCTTTGGCCGGCCCCGCGTGCGTGCAGCGCAAGTATGGCGCCCTAGCGCGACGCAAAACAACAACTGCCGCCGTCGGCCGAAAAACAATTGCTGCACATATGATGCGTGCGCATATGGCAAATATAATAGCACATTGCAAACAGCGACAACAAGAATCGTTTCAATGCGTGAAAGCGAAAGTCATCAACCGATAGGCCGTAGCCGCCACCGCTGCTGCTGCTACTGCCGTCGAATCAAATCAATTCACAGTATAAACAATACGACTAGCTGGCTGTAAATGAAAGTGTACTCGCTCGCTATGCTGCTACTTCACTGCCGACTACACTGCCGTATCGTCAAAGAGAATATACACATAAATATAAATATAGTATTCGGCATTCTATTCAGAAATTCGAAACTGAAATTTGAACAAGAAAATTGATAGAATTGCTAAGTTTTTGTACGTACCACTGGAGGGGGAGTATGTACAGGTTGCATGTTTTGCATATTGGGGGGTATATTGTTCTGCAAATTGTTCTGTCCGTTATTTTGCATATTGTTACTTTGCATTGAATTGTCCATTGCACTAGGATACCACCATTGGGCGGCCGGCGCCGGCGCGTTCATCGTCGGATTGCCACCGGCCATGCCGCCGCCGAGCCGGTAGTCGTAGCCGCGGATGCCCGCCGCACCAACCGGCGACGTGGAAGACACGTTGGATATCGTCGTCGCCGGATTCTGGAAGCTGCTGGCCATCTTGTACGAGAAGATTTGCTCCTGCTGCGTGGGCGCCGCCGTGCTGCCGACCGAATGGCTCTGTGCTTGCGGCCCCGGCGGTGCCACCGGCTGCGGCATACTCTGCGATTGCATCATCTGATGGTGCTGCTGAAGCGTCTGCTGGTCGGCGGCGACCGCGCCGGGCCACCACATACCGCCGCCGTCTTCTCGCCCGCCCCAATTGGCTCTGTGATGTTCAGACATTTTGTGTGTAAATGCTGAGGCTATTACTCTAGCTTATTATGGTAGTAGTAGAAGTGGTTGGTTGGTTGTTTTACTTTTTGTACAAAGTAAAGGAGAGAGTAAGAGATGATACTTTACGTTCGAATGGAGAGACAGAATACTAACTTAACGAATCCCCCTCAATACGCACTCTCTTGCGTGTGTCGGTCCTCTTTTCGTCGGCCGCCTCTCTTTTCGCAATCGCACACCACAACACACTCTTGAGAATCTACAACACGCGTTCGTTTTCTTCGAGCACTTTTTCTGCGAATTGCAAGCGCGTCTCGCACGGGCAGTGCTGCTGCTGCCGCTATGCCGCTGCTTGGCTCGCTTCGTCGTACGCGACGACACGCACACCACGTACGGGGGCTATAGCCAACTTTGCTCTCGCTTGTGCCTTGCGCTCCTCCGTTCTCCTCGTCGTAGTCGTCGTCGCTCTACTCACTCGAAAACCGCACCACTACAGCGCGCTTGTACGTGTGGGCCGCTTCGTGCCACAGCCGCGTTCCGTACACCGGCTTTCGGCTTGCTTCGTACGTACGCGCTCTCGTTCTCTCTCTGCACTTGGTTTATCGACGAGTATTTTCGTTTCTTCTTCTTGTTCGTGCCGTGCTTGCTTGCTCTCTCGGCGCGTTCGTTCGTCCGTTTGGGTGGCTCGTTCACGAACGGCCTGGCAAAGAGGGAAGAAGAGGAGAGTGCAGCTCTGCGCGTGTCTCTCTTCTTTTCGAATTTGTAATTAGCTTGCTTCGCTTGCTCGCCTGCCTTTTTAATTACTCTTTTCTCTATACGTATTTTTCTTATAATATTATATAGAGCTGTGAATATGATGATTTCGTTTAATGTGGAAAGCGCTTATTATAACATCGTAGTAATACAAATGAGAGTGCGGTGGCTAGTTATCAATTTTAAACAACAGCCGCTTCTCCATGCGGCTTCTTGCGCCGCAGATTGCCTATCGGGGGGCGACTTGGGCGAATGCATGTGCTTCTTCCAGCAGCAGCAATCGCACGTCTCTCCGGCGTTTGATTATCGCTCTACATAAACACCGCGTGTGCTGATGATGTCGGCGGCGATGCTCATTCGCATTCACTAAACTATATAACCAGCGATGGATCCGCTTGCTTGCTTGCCTGCCTTCTCTTGTACCGTCGTCGTCGTACTTTTCCAAAACAAAATGGCCAATCCTGGCAGTTCTCTGGTACAACGAAATCACACGCCGCTCTCTCGCATGCACGCGCACACCGACTGCTGGTGTAGAGAGAGCACTCTCGACGTAGTCGACGACGTTCTTGTTCGCACGACGCAGCAGCACCACACACTCTGAAGGCGCGCACACCACCAAAAATGCCGAACGGAATTAAATTATTATTACGCTGAACTCGGTGCGCTCGACGCGGGCCCGATATGCGTGGCCGGATGAAGAAGTAGCAGCTTCGGGGGCAACGCAACGAAAAGGGCAAACACAAAATAACGACGGCAACGCAATGGCTCACGGCGTTCAACTCAAATGGAGACCGACGGCCGCCATCCGCGTACAACACACGCAACACACGCTGTATATCTTTCTTGCGCTCGCCGTTTTTGTTTCAACTTCGTAGCAATTACTGCGGCCGCGCGCGCACACGATTTATAACCGACGGAAGTAGCAACCGGCAGATGCTGGTAGTGTTTTTCGATAATTCCGTACTGCCGAATGCAAGTCTATGGTCCACATCTCCAACGAATTTTCGCGGATCTCGACGAGCGCGCGCACGCTGTGGAAAAGTACGTTTGAAGAACGCGCGTACCACCCGCACCAACGAGCAATTTTAACGAGATATTCAACTGAACACAGCACCGGAGCGGACTGAAATTCCTCGCTCACTCTACGCGCCGAATGCGAGTTACTTGCCTGCTTGCGCTATGTGAAAATCTGGCAACACGGGTGGAAGCCTAAGAGGACGCCAATACTCGCGTCGTGAACGCCACCGCACGCAGTGGAAGCAAGGAGAACTCGACGAACGCGAACGAAGCCGTGGTACCGTCGCATTCGTAGACGCCGAAGTGCACGTGTAGGGTACTCTCACTGACGACCGATACGCGAGTATGCGTCACCGCGGCGCGTTAGAATGAAACGACGCTACTGGGGCAACCGGCACCAGCGCTAAAAACGACAACGACGACGATAATATCGAAGCCCAAGCCGAGCGTGCAAGCTAGCGCAGAGTTCGTTGGCCATCTCTCTTTCGCGTCGCTGGTACCTAACGCAACACATACAGTCGCATGCGTGGCGCGTCCCCTACGCCGCGCAATGCCGCAGACACACGGTCAATAAGACATTCCCAGGGTTTAGGTTGCGAGAAGCAGCCGAATGGTGACGGCTTGTACATAACCAGCGGGGTGCAGCGGGCGCCCGTACATACGGTATATACAAGCTATGCGCGCCATTAACGCACACCACGCGCTCAAATTTATATTGGTGTCTGTGCCAAGCGTTGTAGTTAGCGAACGATGCGGGCAGCGTTATATTCAGCTCAAGCGAACGGCATTTTCTCGTCGAAAACACGCTCTCACCACCATCTTGTTTTTCAAGTCGAAATTACTGGCATGTGTTTTGCCGACATCTTTTCTCAAATCCGATTCGATTTTGTAGTTTCTGTCTCCATTCATTCATTCTTTCAACGTGTGCCACATCAAGGCATATTTTTCGTCTGCCATTCTTCGGCTTCTTGACAGCAATTCATAGCAATTAACAATATGCAAAACTTTTCAAGGAAAAATAAAAAATACAGAAGAACAGACAATATGAAAGTTGTATTGAAATGGTTACAGGCCATGCGCTTTGGGCGTATGCCCATACCCGCAGTATGACGCCAACGCGAACGTTTTTGAATCGCTTTGCGCACTCTTGCGTTGCCCGGTGCAACGTTCTGTTCCACAGCGATTCTGTTCCGCAGCGCAATCGGGATCAATATAGAGGGCATCACTTGTACAGTGAAATTGAAACAACAAATCCGGTCATTTCGCAATTCAAACCGCCTATCGGCAGCTACCAAATCGACAAAATACATTGATAATACACATACAAAGCCACAGAACGTGGTAAAAATCGACACAATACAGCAAGCAATAATGTTAGATTAGCAACAGTTTATACGAATTCAACGAGCGGAATAGATATCGTAATCTGAGCGTACGCACGAATACAATACGTGCATATATGTAACCGACGAGCAGCGGCTAATGTAAATGCGATGATGAAACAACGAAACAAATGCGTCGAGTAGTGTGTAATTCAATACGAAAACGCGTCGCGCATCATCGAAGTATCACACGCCGTCATCAGTAGTGCAAATCACAAATGGCGCGCGGGGGCATTAAATCAATCATGACGAGAAGAAGAGCGCATCACGCACCGTGCGAGCGGCCATTGTTTATTAATTTTTCCACCCCATTATTTCGCACTTACTACATTTACTTCCAACGAGGGCGCTTCTGTCGTCTTCACCGCATAAATCCAAAGCGCGCATCAGCCGCACACGCTCGCAAACTTTTTCATTTAACAAAAAACGCACATTTAGCAGCTTTTTCGAGGTTATTTTCGTATGATATGAAACGCGCTCTTCAACTATTGTAATCGCCTAACGGTGAAACACACAATTGACACCACAGGAGCGAACTCGCGGCCAGCTAACAAACAAACATTACTCAATGCAGCGAGAGTAACCGCACGCATAACAGTTAGTCACTACGCGACGCGGCGTCGAAATTTGGCGGTAAACTAGTGCGCCTTCGTCTGGCGCGAGCAAACAACTAAAAACTTTTCAAGTTAATACTTTATGGGATTGTGCGCTGCTTTCCACCTCTGCTATGGAAATACTCGATAGAAAAAGTGCTTCTTCTCGCGCTTCGGATGCGCTCTGCGTGCCGCGAACAGAGCACAACAAACGACTGCCGATGGCCTGCATAAAAGTATTTTCTCTGAATGCCTCACGTACATCATGTTTACTGTATTTGTATAGAAATAAACTGAGTGCGCGCGATCGCACAGTATACACTGTGCAGTACGTATACGTACCAAACGAGAGATGATCGTGTTGTATGGAAAGCGCGCTCTCGCCGGGGCCCAAACGCAACGCAAAACACACAACACCACAAACGGACTGAACACACGCGCGCTTACGGGGACACAACCGAACTACTGAACGAACCGAACGCAATGTGCAATGCAACAACCAATGCCCCAACAAAACACACGGCCGAATGGAGAGAATGCGAATGAAAATGAAACGAAACGTTAAGTACGTTTGGGGCTGTGTGGAGTGCGCGCTTGTTGTCTGCGCGCTCGCTCGCTCTTACGCTCTACACGCTTTTCAGCTTGACTCGCGTCTCGCTCGTACTCGTTGTACAGCTAGGCAGCGCGCACGACGGCCAGGCAAACACACAAAACACCACGAGTGCAATGCTAAACGTATAAAACGTATAACGTATATATAATGTGCCGCTCGTGTTTTTCCCTCTGTGTGTGTATGCGTTGCGCGCTCTGCCAAATGGATACGTGCGTCCGTATTACGTGCATATGTGTCTGTGGCTGTATGGATTCGGTGTATCTCTCTAGAGCGCGGCATATCTGTGAGTGTATATATTGTGCGCGCGGTATAAGTATAATGCAGTGTGCTGCCTGGCTATAACATCAAGCATGGCTTATGCTGGGGAAACGAACCGACCGATGCCAAGAGGGTGCCCGTGTGTTAGTAAAGCGTAGCATTCAACTGCGTATTGCATCGCCTCGCACTCTTCGCGCTCGCATCGAACGCGCTCAGTCTATCTTCAGCGCACTCCCTATCGTAGCATTGAGACGGCAGGCAGGCATGCTTACTGTGTGCGTGCGTATACGGCTTGCCTTTTGCCTTGCCTTGCCTTGCCTTGCTATGCTACTAGCCGACCGTATACACGTCGGGTCTCCTCATGCCTTGCGTGTATACATTCCGCGCGTCTACTTTGAATGCGTGCAAGAGAGCGCAAAGTGTCGTCGCCGTGGCGCGCCGTATACATTCCTCTCTCGTCCACTCTCACCGGCTTAATGGCTATGCGCGATCCTACTCGCACGCGTTCAGCACAAGCGACGTCTCTTAGTATGATGATGCTTTATCCGATTGCCTTGTCTTGCCATGCTTGCAATGCAATGCGTCGGTCGCCTGACTACGCTATGCTGCTTTGGCTCGTTTGTTGCCTGCCTGGCTGATATACGAAAGCCAAGCAAAAGCAAGCGTGTCCGTATACTTGCTATGTAAGGCTATACGCGGCGCGCTATGTGAACCAATGCAATCTAATGTAATCGCCTGCTATGCCGTACCGCGGTGGAGAGCGCGCACTCTTTGGCCGTATCCTATGTATGCGTATGAGGAGTGCGCGCGCGACGAGCGTTTTGTAATATGTATTTCCCGGCGTAAATGCCGAACAAAGAGCGACGTCATCAATGAAACACCGCATCAAAATAGGCTGTCGACCGGGTGGAGATCGCCATTGGTCGCGCTGATCGCGAAAAACAATCGAAAATGGCCAATTTCCATGAATGCGCACGGTGCATATGGCCGTACGTACGTACGTATGGCGCGGATGGCAACGCTAATGGAGGTCTGCTGCCGCGCATTCAACAAACGTATATTCCTATGGCGAGCATACATTGAAGCAGCGCGAGTAACGCGCGTATTCGTATAGCCCACATATAGCAAGCGAGCTGCCTTCGTATACTATGCTGTGCTATGCCGCTGCTGTATAAAGCAAATGCCGTATGCTGTTAACGTACATGCCTGCCTTATGGACGCTTATGCTGTGCACGGTGCCATATGAACGGATTGCGGCCGAAACAAAGCGACTTCGTCGTTCCGATAATAAAATTCAGACAGAAATTCATGTCGCACGGGACCGGGAACGCCCGTGTTCGATGCAGGGATAATGTCGCTAGCGATTCTTTACGATAATAATGGGCAGCAGAACGCTGTCGCCATGCAAAAACAAATTTTCGACGCCCGCCGAGGCGATCCCATGTATTGCTTATGGCAGCCATTTGCTATGGCTTGCTATAGCGCGCATACATACCGTGTATAGGCGGCCGTTTCTATGCTGCTAGTACTGCGGAGCGAAATTTGTTGCGGCGCGATGAATTGAAGCACTTTTCACCAACGTTATACGCGAGAATTAAACAACAGGATACTAATGAAACACTAAATGCGTTGCTCGTTCTGTGACAACAACGATACACAAGCGAAAATAGAAAAATTCTTACCTGATCAAGCCTCGCACTAACTGAAGATAGGAGCTTTGTATATTCGGTGACCCCACGCCACTTACGTTCTGAACAAGAGTAACCATAGGGTCCTTTCCCGTGCGTACGATTGGCGCGTTTCGAATTTGCCGCACATACGCGACCTATCACGAGCACATGCTGCCGTTTCGGTTACGATTCTTTTGACAGCCAATAATACTTTCGGTTGCGCAATGCGTTCAAGCGATTTGCGTTTTTGTCCACGTTCGCAGTCTTCACAGTACCACATGCAATTACACGTTTATTGCACACATAATCTAGATTCGTTTGGTTGTTGATTCGTAGGATTTGAGCAGAAATTAAAAGAGTTTATCGAGTTTTTCGGACGACATGCGACGACAATTCCTATCCAGTCAGCAGCTCGACCGAGCACGAACGCGACTCGGTGCTTTTTACACAGCGCGCTCAACGCTCCGCGTGACTGGTGTGAGCAACACGCGCTAGCACCAGCGGTAGCAAACGGGCGCGTACGCACAGTGCCACCGGATAATCTTCGCACCGACAAATATCCAGCTGATCGTTATAAACAACAAACAACGAGGCGTTGTGCGGCTTTGTTGTTGTTCAATCCCCCTTGCGTCTAACGAAAATCCGCCGCGTTGTTGCTTTCTCGCGCTTTCTGGCGTGTCCACACCACCTGAGACTCCTCAGTTCCATCAGTTCGGGTTGGAATACGTTCGCGGTCGGTGTGTTTCTGCCTCATATTCACGCATATTGTGTATAAAACTTATCTCATCGAGCTTGAATGCGACTGGAATCGGAAACCATCTTGTTCTTGCCGCGATAAGACTTTTGTTTACCGGTCATATAAGTGCACTACGTGGTCGGCATTTCCACCGACAACACATTGCCAGTGATCCATTATTGTTGGGTGAGAAAATGTGAATGCTGCATCACAATGTAAGTTATTTAGGCCTATTATTTACAGATAAGCGGATAAACATTAAATCCGTAAGAGTTTTGCTTGTTTCCACATCACGTGGAACGCCGGGACGGCCTTCAGCAAAAACATTCAGATGCATATGTTACTTATACTGGATGTCAAGAGGAAACGAACGCCAGTTAAATGACTGTATAAGTAATTGCATGGATTGTTGTTGAGGGTGCGCCAAGCAAGATGAACAACGGATTCAGCGCCGGTGAAGAAGACTCGTTGGGCCCTTCGGACGCAACGATATGCAGTCTGATAGAGTCAAATGTCCGTTGCCAAAGGACGGCGACAAATGCGGCGTATAGCAATAAAATTTCCAAGATTGTTGATCAGAGGCGATTGCCTTTAAAAATTGACCATACTGTGAGTGCACATAATTAATCTTCCCGTGTGATTTGCACATCAACTTATTGTTTTGACTTATCAGGCACGTCATTTTTACATATGCGAAGAGCATAAACGAAGCATACAGCAAGCACGAAGCAAACGCAGACGGAAGGATTCCGAGGATGATAGCAATGAGACAGATACAGATATTCCAGAGGTGGATCTCTATCAGCTCCAAGTAAGCACTTTACGACGGTACAAAAAGCATTTTAAAGTTCCAACTCGGCCAGGAATTAATAAAGCGCAAATGGTTGATGTAAGTTTGGATTTGTTTGACGTTTTTGAAATTACTCAATTATTTGTTCATCTACAGGCACTTATGAAACATTTTAAATCCATATCAGTACGTGAGAAAGACGTTCTTACATTCTTCATCTACATGGTGAAAACAAATAACAACAAATTGGACCAAAAAAATGGCATGAACATTGAAAATTCGTAAGGTTTAAATCCATCTCCAATTGTGCTAAATGAACAATCAATCATTGTCAGGATTTCATCCATCGCTTGTATTTGTAAATATAAATCATGAGAAGTTAATTTCGAATTGTGTCAGAACTCGACTTAATTTATTGTAATGGAAATAGTAGATCATTTTGAAAACATGTCGACTTTTACTTGTATTCATTACAACACGAAGTTCGTATTTACTTGATTGCTTTTTTGTTGAGTTGATCAAATACCGATTGAATTTTATTGCGCGAAGAATGTATATACTAGTGTAATAAACATGTTCAATTGTTTTTTAAAATGATAAACTACGACTATAAATGACGCGGTTTCAATTATTTAGTAGTCGTGTAATTTCCTGGTTTAAAAAGTTTAAAGAGCAATGACTATTTGCGACGTTTACCTTTATTTTTATTCGTCATTCTATCAGCGTTCAACACAACTGTCGTTTCCTCCTCACTGCCATCTGATTCGACTTCCATTTTAGTAATAGATTTCTTCGGTGATTTCGGTTCAATTTTAATAGTTTTTGGTGGAGTTCCTTCCTCCTCTTCATCACTATGCATCTCCCATTTGTTTCCAATATTAGGAGGAATTAATGCAGCACTTTGATTACTAATTTGTTCAACGACAGCAGGCGCTATAACTTCACGTTCTAGCTGATCTTCTGGTTCATTATTACTGTTTTCATTTATCTCAGCACGTTGTTTACGTAAATGACGTTTCCTTGCCGATGCAGTTTCCCAAATATCCAGATAGGCGCTTAAATTTTCTGCATTCCCTTCTATGCAATCTTCAAACAGATAGCTCCTTGCAAATTCTACAGTTTCTCCATTTGATCGCCTTTCGGTATCCTCCGCTAATAGCTCTTTAATTTCCTTTGTCACTGTCGATGCTCGCGCAGCTGCACGTCTTGTAACACTGAGAATACTTTCAGGAGACATTCTTGCACTGCCTGCCAAGTGGAAACCACACAGCTCTTTGAATGAATTTAAACCAATCGTTAACTGTGCTGCTGATACTTGTTCTTCAAGAAGTGTCGGATCTGCTATCACAACATCTCTAAAAATGCATACAAATTAGTTATAGAACTTTGTTGATTTGAAATTGTTTACCCGTCAGAAAAAACTGCATATGATACACAAACAGGATAATGATGAATCACAGTTGGAATTGAATCTCTTTCTGCATAAGTATGAATGATAACTTCTTCACCATCACAAGTCACATCAGGACGTCGAAAATGGGCTAAAGCTGCCAAAGCAGCTATGGAAGCACAATCAATTATGTTTCCTTCATCATTCAGTACATTCACATCCACTCTGAATGCCCACACTTTTTCACCCACTTTGATGCAAAGTGATTCAAGATCTACTGCTTTTGAATCTTTTATGCACTTCTCAAGTAGTCTATTTAATTGAACACTTTCATCAGTTAGCTTGCCCACTTCATAATGTGGTGCTGCCAATGGATTCAACTCAATATGCACATACAGCAATCCCTCACTGGGTCGTGTTGTGTTTGGCACCTGAACTTCACATGACACTTGAGCTAAAACCCTATGAAAGCACAATTACACATTTGCTACATAGTATATGCGTGGATACATACTGTGTCTCTCCTAAATTTACATGGCATGAGCCCCAATCTGTCCCAAATTGTATTTTAAGTTCCCTAAATTCATCAAACGCCCGTTCATCAACCCGCTACAGGTGGATTACCGTTATCATTAATAATTGCTTATCTAGGTATATCAATTACTGGTACTTACATAATGTTCCTTAAGACATCGCTGCACAAAATCTTTTTCACAATTTGATACAATTTGTTCACGAAACTTGGACATGTTCACTGATATTTATGTTTACTGATGTTTACTGACGTTTACTACTTGAGGTTAACTACGAACGCGTGGAGCGCGGCAAGTGGACTCTGCCGGAATTGTTTGTTAACAACAACAGCAACAATTATTTACTCTTGCCTTAACTTAAATCATTTTAGCGACACTAAATGTTTGTTAATAATATTATAACGTGTTCAAAATGATTACTGCGAACTGGGGCAACTGGTTCAACTCGAAAAATGTGTTAAAATCAAGTGTCTCTGTTAAGGTTATAGATTGTCCATCGTCATGCTAAAATCCGTTTACCACTAATTCGTTTTAATTGGAAGTCAACTAGATATTGCTATAATTTGCATTTAGTTCCATTATTTAAAAATGTCCACTAATAAACGTATAGCGTATTGGATGTCAGATAAGAAAAGGCATAAGGTGGATTGGGCTGAATTCACAAAAGTTTGTCATTCATATGGCTATGATTTGTTCCCTGTAAGTAGATCTAGTTTCTAGTTAAATTCATATAAGAACATGTTGTCTAATTGAATTCAACAATATCAAATGTTTTAGTTAGATATTGATAAGCCACTGGAAGACCAGGAGCCATTTGTTGTGTTTCTTCATAAATTGACTGATATTATAGCATTAGCTTTCACTGATATTAAAGTAAGTTTTATATTACAGGCAATGTGCTGTCACAATATTAATTTCATTATTTGTTCCAATAGAGTTATAATACAATTGAAAAAATTGAAGACTATTTATCAAGCAGAAAAGATGTGATTGTAATTGACCCCATTGTCAAAGTGCGCCAATTACTAAATCGTTTTGACTGCTACACAATTTTGAACAAGATGAACATGGACAACCATGGTATA
This sequence comes from Aleochara curtula, assembly GCA_963978815.1. Lineage (NCBI taxonomy): Eukaryota > Metazoa > Arthropoda > Insecta > Coleoptera > Staphylinidae > Aleochara > Aleochara curtula. Next base: position 10,974,764 of record OZ022220.1, read on the forward strand.
TACACGCCAAACTTTTGTAAAATTACAGAGTCTCATTGTGAGGGAATAGCCAATCAATTAAACAATGCCAAAATTAGTTATCCATTTATTTGCAAACCGCTGCTGGGCCACGGTTCACGGGAAGCGCATGAAATGATGCTTGTGTTTAATGAGTATAGTTTGCTCAAATGTCCTGTGCCATGTGTTGCTCAACAATTTGTCAATCACGATGCAGTGCTATATAAATTATTTATAGTTGGATCGCAGTATTACTACGTTCAGCGACCGTCATTGAAAAACTTTTATCCGGATTATGATTGCCAGCCGATCATGTTTGAGAGCAGTTATATTTCCAAAGCAGGAGCGAGGAATACGCTCAATAAACTGGATTCAACTGATACGAAAAATGAATTTATTCCTGATACCAATGTGTTCCAAATGATCGCCAAATCGGTGAGAAATTTATTTGGGATGGAACTTCTCGGGGTTGATGTAGTTATTACGAACGACTCGGGTCGTTATGCTATTATTGATGTCAATGCATATCCTGGTAATTTGCAAGTATACAAAGTTGATCAAAGTTTAATTTGCAATTGCTTTCAGGATATGATGGAGTTCCAAGTTTTTATGAGCATTTATTGAAATGTATTGATGCCAAAGTTGAAATTATGAAAAATTTATCAAGCAGCGATAATTGCAACATTCATAATGAAAATATCAAAAGTGATCGGTCAATGATTGCCGTTTCAAGAGTTTGATAAGAATTATTTTGCTATCTTTACTTTTGTACTTAAATTTTACTTAGTTTGATATATGTACATTTTTACATTCCTATACTCGATTAATATCTAGATACTAGAATGTGCTTTGAGTTGAAATAGAGTTTTAATAAATTATAAATCTTTATAAACTTTCCTTCTACATAAAAATTTCGTTTCAGAGATGACTAAGAGAGTCGCCTAACTTGGAACGAATCTTTATTTACATTCTAGTTGAATCAGCTGATTTGTTAGCTATGGACGGTGAGGCTTTAATTACTAGTTATTTAATAGAATATAATAAAATACGTGCTGAAGCCAAAGAGAATAACTTTACCGATGAACAAATTGATCGTATTTATAAACAAAGTGTTCAATTATTAACGCAGAAAGAATTACAGACCCGAAAAACCTCAAAATGTGTTCAAACATTAACAGTGTTTATCATAATATTAACAGCAATTTATATATTATTGTATGTTCATCAACCGACATCCAGTTTAGTACTACGTAATTTGCAGAGTTTTATTTATCCTGGATTTACACTAGTGCGCCAATTGTCTATACCAATTATATCATTATTTCCAACACTGACAGGTATTTATAATGCGTGGTTTTTAGGCGAATTCTTTATTGAATGTAATTTAATACTTGCAGCGTTATATGATGAAAGCTGCTTGGTTGAAAATCCGTATTTTCAAGTCTCAAATCTTGATTGTTTTCCTTGTGAAAATGTACACGCCTTAATAAATCTCACAGGATTGACTATAACAAATAGCACATTTTATGAAACAGGAGCACCATTTATCATTACTGATCAAAGGCGGGAAGTAAATTACAATCAGTTGATAAAAGTTTACAAGGATCATTCAGAAATGTTTAATGAAAATGCTCCAAGCGAGAAATTGCATGCAGGCAGTGATTTATTGGATGATAATGCACAAATTACATGGAGAATTAATAGAATGTTACCAGCGCGAATTTTGCGTCCTTTATTTCCAAGACCAGCGTTTATTTCTTCCTGGAGCGGACAATGCATAGAACGCTATATTCTAATTGATGGCCCTAAAAGTGATCCCTACGTATTGCCAAATTTTGAATGCAGCTATGTATTTTATATTCAATCATCAGGCGAACGAAATATTTTATTACGACCGACAAATGAATGTCGAAACAATTGTAAAACGCTCTCAGTAGAAATGAAGCCCTCTCATATATGTAAGTATGCCTCTTGTTTTATTTATTTGGAAATCTTTTATACAAAAGCATCAAGTATCTTCTGTTTTCATATAAAAAGGGTTTTTAAACTTTCTTTGATTTCAGTATGGTATAATTGGTGGTACTGGAAACCTTTGAGTCTTCCAGCTGAAAATGCAACAAACATATCAATTAGCTATATCAACTCATACTGTTAAACAGCCCCCAACATTTAAACACAACACAAACGAAACATTAAATTAAATTGAATTATTAAATTTTGAAACTTAAAGCACACACAAGTAATACGATACCACAGAGTGGGTATAGAAAATAAAAGTTGTATGAAACTGACCTACATTTAATCAAATTTCTTTTTTAATCGGTCCTTAAAGTAGATCGGCAGTAATGCGACGAAACCGAACACAATCAGTAAACTAACCGATACCCACGAAAATTTAGCATCATCGGCGGTCATCGTACGAAGAGTTTGACCGGCTTGTAGTGCCACGAAACTTGGAGGTATCACTCCAAGAAAGGTGCCGAGCGCAAAAGGCAGGAGTTGCACTCCTATCACAGGCGCAGTCAAGTTGATGAACCAATTGGGCACTAATGGTGTGATTCGCAGGAATATCATATAGTTGAGCATATTGCTTTGGTGTTTTGCGACTGTCGCACCCCAGACAGCGGCCTTCTCGGGGAAATATTTAAGTATGACGCGCCTGCCCAGCAGGTGTGAAATCAGGTAGCAAAGCGATGCTCCTATGGTTGAGCAAGTCGCTACTAAGCACATTGCTAGTGGGAATGAGAAGAGAAATCCTGCTAGTATTGAGAGGAACATTGATCCTGGAATGGCAAACATTTGAAGACTGTAAATTTTGCTAAGGAATAATTTCAATTATATGTGGATTAATTAGATTGACTGTTATCAGTTAAAAGGATACAATATATATGTAATACTGATTCCAAAGTACACTCTATAAAAATGAACATCCTTATATTTATATAACACATTTCCTAGATTTTTGGCATCCTCCAAATTCAAAGGCAATTTTATATATTGCTTCTCCTCTCTGAAATCACTTCCACTCTTATTTAGTTGAACATTAAATGGGTTCACTTACTTATGTAGTTCTGGCAGTCCTTGGTAGAACCACCATAATAGAATAAGTGTGCCTACAAATACACCTGCTAAAGCAATGATTGAGCCTCTTGTACTATTGCTACGAGTTCGCTTTGGTGTACTGTCATTAGAACAACTTGAATCGCCTAAAATAAATTGAATTTGATATGTGTTTAGATGATGAAATAGATGTGAAATAAATGATAAACATACAGATGTTAGTTGGTGGATAAATTCTGTTAGGAGCCCTCATTATGTAGGATCTGTATGAGACTCTGCACCTTGGGAATAGTGTTTTTATAGGAGTTGAGGTGGCAATCGGAGTATGGAACTCTCGAACAAGAATACTAGCTGTGGATGAGACCTCAGGTGATTGAATGATGTGTGCAAATTCACCTGATGCTAGTTGAGCAGTAACCATTTTGCATGACACCTCTTGAACGACCAAATAACGTAAGAAATTGTTTAGCACCTCTTTTGTGTTGCGTCGTTTTAGTCAGTCATAACACAACGTAAACAACAACCGCCGATTTATAATCAGTACCGATAAAAATTTTAAATAAACAACTACCACTGACGATTTCGAAGGTTAGAATGAAATAAATGAGCTGATATCGTGCGTCACTGCACCAGCATGATGATTGGTTTGTTTGAATCTAGTACAGTGGGTGGCCCATTCGGGCGGCAGCACTAATAAAATATTTATCCAAATTTCGAAACTGTTTCATAATATGTTTATTCACTAATTAATTATGCATATATGTACACTCATAAAATGTACTAATGATTCTTCTGCTTCTTTTTAGTTTTCTTAGGTATCCTGCCACTTAAATTTTCATCTTTTTCAAGTCCATTTGCATCTCCTTCATGGACTCGCTTTTCTCCGCTGTAACATCACTTTAATTAGTGTCAGTTAATTATTTATTGTTAAAATATTACCTTTTAACAGAGACGATGTTTTTCTTGCTTTTATTGGCTGTGATAGCGCTCCATTCCTCTTCAGAACCTTTAATTGCAAACTGCGTGAGATTTTCATTCTTGAGCTTTTCCAACTCTTTCTTCTGTTTCTTCTTTAATTCGTTCGCAGCTTCGTCTAATTCTTGTTGCATACTCTTTGCCACCGGAGTCAGTTGTACATCTTTAATAGGTGCTAGAGATTTTTCGGCTTCGTCAGCTAGGATGGTATTAATGTATTGAACCACACGTCTGATTAGCCGATTGAATAATCCCAATAATTGATTTGATGGCAAATCAAGTGATTTTGATAGTTCATCCACGTCTTTATGTTGTAATCCAATACCTAACAAAATTGCCTGCAACAATGATTATTAGATTAAGCAAATAACTATTTCAAAATATTTATTTACAGCTTGAACGGCGGATAGTTTAACATCTCCCATGTTGTTCGTAAAGTAAATACGCGCCAGCGTTGGAATTAAGTCTGTGATTAAATGATAATCAACCAAATTATTGCTGTACATTTCAAGTCTTTTCACATCGTACGTCGTCATGTGTACATCTAATTGAAGTCTCGATAATACATTCGTCTCAGTGTTTCTGGCTTTGTTCACCAACATGCTTAATGCCAAAGCAGGTGTGAACGTCTTAAAATTATAAGACAATAATGAAATAAAACGTTTGCGGAAATCCATCCAATATGCTCTGAGCCAATCTTCATCCTGATTCGCATCTTCATTGTTTATAATGTTCAACATAATGCATGAGTGTTCTCCAGTCAAATCATTAGTGGTTTGACGAAGGTATACGGGAACATAGCCACCACGCTTCCAGAATTTCAATAGAGATTCAGTCAAGCCAAAAGACACTCCCATATAATGAAGTTTTTCTGGAGGACGCTCATTCAACTTGAGCAATAAAGGTGGTAATGATTTTCGTGGCTCAATTGTCTCTTCAAGGAGATCTACTTCTTCCTCATCAACATGATCAATTTCTGTATTTACTTCAGCAGCATCGTCTAAGTTTGTTATTTTATATTCGTAATAGTCTTTGAGCAATGCAAGTGCTCGAGCACCATATCCCATTCCTTGATAATCGGGATGTGTCGCAATTCGCACAATTCTTGCACCGCTTAGCGATGGAAAATCGGGATCTTGAAACTGTTGGCCAATAGTCCAAGGAATTAAATCACCAGCAGCGCGCTTTCCTCGTGAGAATCCATCCTGAACCGAAGATTTCGACAATTTTCCTTCAAGGCATACTTGAATGACAACCAGAATCTCAGGCAAAGTCTTTTTGCTGGGATCTATAGGCCCAAGAAGGCAGAACAAGTGATGTGCTGGTGCATCTGACATCATTTGCAAGTCATTCGGCGAGTTTTTATAATGCGATGCAACGTATAATGCAACCAAACGCTGTAGGAATTCTTCAGAAGCTTTATGGTAGCAGAAGAGAGTATCTCGATTTATATAATATAAATCACAATTGTCTGGAGGTGGACAGCCAGACATTATGGGTTGTACTGAAGTCGCATCCAGACATAATAATTTCGTGAGCCATTTTTCTACTGCATCTCCAGGCTTGTATCTGATTGATTCATCAAGTACGACTTCATGTAGTACTCGTCCAGTTGCAGCAGCAGTTGATTTTTGTGCAGCATTAGTGTTTGCTCCAACAGGTGCAGCCTGCACACGTAATTGTTGCAAAAGTTTCAAAGACAATGAACGTCCAGTGCCTTCATATCCATTAATTGTGGAAGCAAGAAAAACTAAGTAAGGTCCAAGCATTGCCTTCACATAAGGCAAAGGAATGGCTGCTGCTTCATCAATCACTAGAAGTTCAGCTTGTGCTAAACGATTTGCATCAGTTGGATGGATATACTGAATTGTTTGACGATGATCTCTAAAAATGTTAACTCGAACAACAGCTCTGTTGAATTCTGGGTTTGTGCTTTGAACTAAGCTGTAGTCAATATGCTCTTGGTATTCTAGAGCGTCGAAGCCCTTGAATATAAATTCAAAGAAAGTGTTCAAATTTTCAGGACTTGGACTTGTAACAAATATATTACTATAGCCAAATGCAACAGCTGAAGCCACTGCCAGTCCAAGAGCAGCAGATTTTCCACGACCTCGACTAGCTGTTAGGGAAACAGTTGAACGCAGCGTTTTTTCACTGATGGCTTCAATGAATTTAAGAAGAGCTTTGCCTTGATCTAAAGTTCTACAGCAATTGATCAGTGTCCCAACTGGCTGTGTTTCCCTCAGAGAAGTCTTCAAATCATTCAATTCCAAATCACTTTCACTGGGCTCTTCATTTTTGTCAACTGGATTGACATGCAAATTATGTGATGACACTGGCAATACAGCAAGCTGGTCATCAACAACAAGACAGCGTTTACAAGATGCAAGACTCAGCAAGAACCTCTCATTGAACCTGCAGACCACATCCTGATGTGCTTCAGTTCTGAATCTTTGATGGACATCCATTGTCATTGTGTATAATTGTTTCAATGAATTCATTGATCTCAAGAGAAGTACAACAAGGCCTCCACCTTCAACAGTCTCTACAGTTCTTGCCAGTAAGTTGGGTGTTAATGCTTCAAAGTCTTGTAGCACACACATTCCTACAAAGTTACAAGTTAATGGTGTTTAGCCATAGAAATTGATACATTACCATAAGTATTTCCAAGAATTTTATGTGTTTCTGAATAGTAACAATATCTAATTTTGGTACTAGATACAAATAACTCAAAGGGATCATCTTCATTAACACTTAATTTGCCTGCTTGTATCTTGTGTTGTAAATGCTTCATTCTTTTCTTCCTGTTGCTGCTGAATCCTAATTCTTTCTTGTAGCACCACAGCACGGAAGGACGAGCCTTAACTTCGGCTTTTGCAAGCATGTGATGCAAGATAACAACCTTAAATAATTATTAAACCACACTGCAAAAAAGCAACAGGTTTACTTACTTGATCTCGACCTTTATCACCCACAACCACAAACAAGGTCCTGTGTCCAAGTTTAACTCCATTTTCGATGAGGACACGAATACGATTATCAATCTTCTTACGAACCATTTTATTTATTAGAATTACTTTAGTTTATTTATCACACCACTTTATATGTTTACTTATAAAACGTGTTGGCTTATTGTGAGGTTACCAAGCCGGACCGAACTGTACCGAGCAAAGGAATTCGGCCAGCCGTATTTGTAGAACAGGACGCCTCTAGCTGAAAGTACCACAACTAGCAATGTAAACACGTTAGTTCCGCATTCCTGTGAACAGCTGATCAGTGGCCCTTTAATTTTTAAACAGCTCTTTAATTCTTGGACGCCTCTGTGTTATTAAGCATACAGATTTGTTTGCGATAAGTTTAAAGTGGTGTACTGTTGTTTTAGAGGTATGTGTGGTATATTTAAAACATTAATATAATTTAAAAAAAGTTTATGTGAGTTGTTATTGTCTTTATTCCTGTTGAATTTATAAATGCATCCTTAATTATTGATTCTGACTGTGACATTGTATATAATTTGGTCTAAAGCTTGCCCAATAATGCCTGATTGCAATTTGTTAGTGCAAAAGTAATTTTAATGTTTACATTCGGGGTGTCATTGGGTTGACCGGGCAATGCAACAGGCAGGGTGAACTTTGACAATAGTCTTATCAGTAAGCCAGTATAGCGGATCAGACCGCGTGGTATAGTTTGATCCGCATTAAAAACGTTAGAAAGTTGTAAGTAGTTGATTAATTCGCGTTCGGGAGTGTTCAGTGCGCGTTAATAGTGTGAGAAGTGCCCTAAAAGTGTTTTTGTAAGTGTTAAATCAATCAACCGTCGCGTCGGTTAAATAAAGTGTTTAATGGTAGTGCCTCATAGTGTCTTTAATAGTGCTTCAGGATTATCCATCATCGCCGACAACGTCTTCATCGCCCAATCCAGCCAGCAACCGACCTAGAGCCACCGAAGAAGCGACCTGTGAGTTAATAGTGATTAGTGATAGTGTTAATTAAGCATTCGAGGAATACGTGCTCTCTAATACAAAGTGATTTCTGTGATACTCAGTGCCAGGGGATTCTACTTCAACCGAAGGATTACCATTACGCTAAACACTCCTTGACGACAGATCCACGTCCCACAGGATGGACCATAATGGATTTCATCGCCAAACCGTGAGTACCATTTACATTTTTAGCCATGCGGTTTCACGAACATGATCCTGACAATTTCTGTGCAGGTTCCAGACAAGTTTGCTACGTCATAGATTTCGTCTATATAAACACGATACGTTTCACACGCGATGCTCAAGCGCGGTTTATTTCGATTTGAATTTAAATATTACTTTCGCGCGTCGTCGTTTATCGAGTAATTAATGCAGTTATTGGGGATTTAATTAAGAAGCAAAGCGCATAGCGACTAGAAAAGTTAGATTAGAAGTACTAGATTAATGCGGCTTTTTAGGATTATTTCTTTTTATGCGGTATTTATTATTATTAAAGTGATTAATTGCGCCATATGGAATGTTTTTAATTTTATGGCTTTAATAGTTAAATTAGGCGTACTATATTAATGCGGTATCTGCGGATTATAAGCTTTTATGCGGAATTTATTATTATCTGGTTATTTAAATGCGCTATATGGAATGTTTTTTGGTTTGGCGGCTAGAACGGTTAGGTTTTGCGGATTATACGTTTTTTGCATTTAATTATTATTTGGATGTTTCATTATTATTTTGGTATTTTATTATTATTATTTGGGCATTTATTTGGGTTTTATAGCACGGTTTTTGATTATTGGGTAGCATGTATGATTTGTCCGTTGTCTCAAGGGTGCGCACCCGCCTGTTTGTGTTGTCTTGCACGTGTTTGAGTTTTTGGTATGCTTTGCTTAGTTTTAAGTTGCATGTTGCGAGTAGTATTATGGTATGAGGAGTATGATGGTTTGAGGGGTATGATTGTGGGAGATGGTGATGATGGGTATGATGCTGGAGGTGATGATTTGGGGTATGATGGTGTGAGGTGATGATTTGGGGTATGATGGTGTGAGATGATGAAGGGTATGATGGAGGTGATGATTATTGGGTGTGATGGTGGAGGTGACGGTATGCGGTGATAAGCATGTGATGATGCTGAATTATGCGGCTATGAATTAATTAATATTATGCTCCAATTAATATGGTATTGGATTTGATTAATTAGGATTTTGCGGTAGTTAATAAAATATTAAATTTTATTAATTAGGCTTATGCGCGAATTATTACGTTATTGTATTTGATTAATTAGGCTTTTGCGATAATTTTAGTGTATTAGATTTTTGCGCTTTGCTATTGGGTTAGTCGCGGTTCGCGTCGGTATTGTTGAATGGCTTCGTCGCGTTTCGCGTTTAAGATCGTTTTAAACTCGGGAAGTTGCATCGGTAATTGTGGGGGATTCGCGGTTAATTCGCGGAAATGGAAGATGAGCAAACATGGAGATGACAACGACACCATCGACGACGCGGAAGAGGGGGACAAATCGTCAATTCCGGATAAAGTCAGGGGTGAGCGCAAATCTAAATATATAGAAAATGGAAAGTCTTTATTTTTATTGTATATAGGGTGAATGGAGCGTGCTGAGGGATTGGAACCAACCGACCGACCGACGGACGGACCGATGGACCGACCAACCGACTGACCGAAGGATGGGAAGGACAACGCTGGCTGGAGGTGCCGTGGATGGATGGTGGAGATCATCGAGGACGACGCGGGACACACCAATAACAGATAAGAAAGCCGATACTAATGAATTCTTTTTGTGTGTTCGCAGGATCCAGACGGAAGACAGCCGTCCACGGATGCCCAGGGAGATGGTAAAAGTATCGTAATTTTTTAAATTATTTGTATAATAATTTGTTTTTTTGTATGCTTGCAGGATCCAACCAAGGATAGGACGAGGATCGGGATCCAACCAAGGACGGGACCAGGATCATCATCCGGGGGGAGACCCGAGAAGTATCGGTAATTATAATGAAGAATGTTGATTCATTTTTTTTCTTTTCTGTTCACAGAAATGGACCATTCCAGAGGGAATTTCGACCAAGGAGAGGGATAACGGTATTAGTATCACAATAATTAGGTAATTATGTAAATATTAACTTTCTTTTGTATGCTTGCAGGATCCAACCAAGGACAGGACGAGGATCAGGATCCAATCAAGGACGGGACCAGGATCATCATCCGGGGGGAAACCCGAGAAGTATCGGTAATTATAATGATGAATCTTGATTCATTTTTTTTCTTTTCTGTTCACAGAAATGGTCCAGTCCAGAGGGGCTTCCAACCAAGGAGGGCGATGACGGTATTAGTATCACAACGTTTAGGTAATTATTTAAATAATAATTTGTTTTTTTGTTTGCTTGCAGACACCATTCCAAGAAGGAGGGAAGCCAAGGAGTCCAGGACGAAGAAGAGGGTATGTAAATCATTATAATCATTTATTTATTTAATTTTAATTCCTTTTTGTTTCGTGTTTTACAGGACTGGACCAAATCCGGGCGAAGGGAAGCAGTGCGAGAAGGATGACGACGGAGATGCCAATCTGAGGGATGCCTGAGGGACAATCAAGGATCAATTCTGCACGGTGCTCCCGATTAAAAGGTGAATATAATTTATTTTTTTATTATTTCATTGATCAAATTTGTGTTTAATTGGGCTTTTAATTAATTTTTTTTGTATTGTTTCAGGTGACCAATAGGAATAGGAAGTATCGGTGGGACGCGATCGCGATGAGGGATTCCGAAGGTTCCGAGGGTTCCGAGACGATTCGTACGACAGGATAAATAAGGTCAGGGAAACTTTTTTTTACTGCATGCCCTATTATTGCTTAATTATTACTTTTTTTATTAAATTTCGCGAGTTTTGATATTGATTTTGATCGGTTTTTAGGAATAATTTTTATTTTAGATTTATTTTCTTATATTTTATTGCGGATTAATTTAATTTCTCGCGTTTTAGAATTGCTTTTGATCGGTTTATAAAACGTTTTATAATTTAATATCAACGTTGATCAATTATCGGGTGTTTATGAATATCGGGTGTTTATAGTTAATGATAATTATTGCGTTTTTACTGTTTTTAAAGAGATTTTGAATTTAGTATAGAATTTGATCGATTATCGGGAGTATTTGAATTAGATTAATTAGTTTAATTAATTGATTACTCATTCAGTTAATGGTAATTATTGAATTTGATCGGTTTGTAGATATATTTTAATTAATTTTATTGATTTTGATTTCGCTTTTGTTCGGTTTTAGGTGATATTTGTTTGGGTTGTCTTATTTATTTACTTCGTTTCATATATGAATTTGCTTTGTTTATTGGATGTTGCAAGCATTGAGATGATATTATGAATTGTGTGTGTGAAGGGTGCGCACCCGACTGTGTATGTGGTGATGAGGGGGATGAGTTTTGGCATGGTGTGATTTGGCATGGAGTGGCTTGTAACATTCGATAGGCAATGCAAATTCATATTCGCGTGTCATTCGCTGTTTTTAAGCGACTTTTTTTTAATCAAGACAACCTGAGCAAATATTTAATTAATTTAATTAATTTGATTAGGATAATTAATTCAATTTGAATTTAATTGCTTTTTATTGCTTTTTATATACATTAGGTTATTGATTTAATTGCTTTTTATACGCAGCTATTAATTTTTTGTAATAATTAATTACGAATTAATGCGGTAATTATTGCGCGGGGGTAATTAATGCGGTGGTCACCTTTTTATGGGAGCACCCCCACATATGGAGTGCAATGGATGGAGGACAACACCAGCCAATCCACCCACAATCCAGCCAACCGCCCCCAATCGTCGCGGGACCACAACCGCCGCGGGATCATCATCACCGTGGGAGCTACATCGGTAGCACAGGTGGTTTTTTATTAATAATATGTGTTTTTTTTGTTTCAGGTCGCCTTTGAGCAGCCCTAATGGTTTGCAGCTTAATCAAGCTAATTACTAATGGGGCTGCTCATTAACCCGGCCCAGGGAAACCTTCAGTTTCACCTGGGTAAATCCTGGCAGGCGCGTCCACGTCGCGGGGGTGGGCATACTCCTGATAACCGCTAATTAGCGGGTGGTTGATTAATCAGGAGTATGGCAAAGTTCTGCCAGGGACCCGCGGTTTGCACGGGTATAACCAGCAAACAATTAATATTTGAATATTCTTAAATAAATTGATTTAGGTACATTTATGTAATTATTTTTTCTTCTAAATTACAGGGAATTCTTCTATTTTAAGAAAAAGGTAAAAAAAAAGTAAAATAAAGCCAGAGTAATTATGAGGATTTGATTATGGTGTAGTTGGGTGGAAAAGGTGGCAAATTTGAATTTGAATCTACGTATAAAGTTTTACGCGCTTTAATATAGTACGGAGTGCAGCACCTGCCGGACCTTTAAATTTTAAATGACTGCATTCCACAGAACAGGTCCCGATCACTCACGACCACCAACGAATGAAGTCATATGTTCTCTACAGCCTTGTTTACATTTGTGTGTTGGCATTGAATGTACACTAGTGAATAATCATCGTTAAGATTTCTTGATTAAATATGTTAATAACCTAGGTTCAAGTACTGTAAGCAATGTATAAATTTACGTGATAAGTGTGGCTGTGTTATGTAACATACGACCAATGTTGCTATCAGTGCTTTCTGCTTAAATTTTCGTTAACTGGAACCTCAAATTATGTCGCATTCAAAATGGAAAGAAGCATTAATCCAAATTACATCAGGCGGTTCTGCAGGTTCGTGATATTGTCCGTACTCTTTATTTGTTAGTTAATTACAATTGAAATAGGTTTCGTCGAAATCTCCATAATGCACCCATTGGATTTAGTAAAAACTCGACTGCAACTTCAGAGCATTCCTCCAAGAGATGTGTCTCCAAAAGATATGCGGCACTATCGTGGTATCATTGACTGTCTACAGAAGATGTATAAAACTGAGGGCGTATTTTCATATTGGAAAGGTATTTTGCCTCCTGTATTTGCTGAAACACCAAAGCGAGCAATCAAATTCTTTTCATTCGAACAATACAAGCAGTTTTTCATGTTTGGTTCACCAGTTGCAACTCCTCTAGTAAGTCTATCAATAATTGATGAGTCTGTTAGTTTGTGCTGTAATAATCAGTAATGTACAGTCTTTTAGACATTTGCCATGTCTGGTCTGGCTGCAGGTCTAACTGAAGCAGTCTTTGTGAATCCATTTGAAGTTGTAAAGGTAACACTGCAAGCCAATAAAAAAGCTGGTCTGAAAGAGGCTCGAACATGGGAAACAACCAAGTTAATTGTTAGAGAGCATGGTTTTGGCATGCAGGGTTTAAACAAAGGATTGACAGCAACACTGGGAAGAAATGGAGTTTATAATTGCTTTTATTTGGGCTTTTATCACTCAATGAAGGGTATTTTACCAACACCTGATGTGGGTTGCATTCATTATTGATATATTTCATCCATTAATTATTTCGTCTTATGCAGGATCCATATAAAGATTTCGCTCGCAAAGTATTCATTGGTTTCCTTGCCGGCACTGGGGCATCTATGCTAAACATTCCATTTGACGTTGCAAAATCGCGTATTCAGGGTCCTCAACCAGAGCCTGATAAAATCAAATACAAAGGAACCATGAATACACTTGCTATAGTTTATAAGGAAGAAGGGTAACTGATAAATCCACTGATTTTCTAATTGGTTTTGATTTATTATTCGTGATCTTTACAGATTTCTCGCCTTGTATAAAGGACTATTAGCCAAAGTTCTACGACTAGGTCCTGGCGGTGCAATTATGCTTGTCATCTATGATTATTCATATGAATATCTAAGTGCTAAATTTTTATGAACAAAAGCTGGCAGTAAAATTTCATACATTTATAAATATTAATATTGATCATAATTTGATACTTTGGTTCAAGACGTGCGAATGCAAATCCAGGAGTTCCACTTTTAATTGCTCGAAAATCTTGGTCAAGCTGAAAGTACAATAGTATTATATATGTTACTTGCATTTATTGCTCTTTTACTTGTTCTGGTAGTCGGCGTTTTCATCATTCTTTTTATCGGTGGTAGTAAGGTTGACTTGGATACCAATTGATCGCACGGTCTGAGAACATAAAATATCAGCTGAATAAAGGCTAATTGGTTTTATTAAAGGGGAAAATACATATGCACAATTTATGAATCTTTTTTATTATCTTGTTTTCCAGTTGTTCTCACTGTGGTAGCTATTTTCAAATTAAACACTTGTTCTATACTTCATAAACTAATTTTTATTGATTACGTGGAAAGCTAGTTAACAGTGACTATAAATATATATAAAACAACTTCTAAAAAAAATGCTTGTTTACAAAAATTATAGATATTTTGCAAATTTAATAGCTCTGCGTATTATTTTTCGAATTAACGCGTATGACTCGTTGTCCGTAAGCTTTGTCTTGAATCGTGGCCTTTGCGGATAATTGTTTCGGGTCTAACGAATGCAATTTCTCCAAGCTGGTATAGTTGTAGTTTACTGGCTGTGGAGGATTATAATCTGCTTCGGCAGTGTATTGTTCTGGTTGGTAGAATCCAGAAAAATAATCATCTTTACCAACAGTGTTGCGATTGTAACGTTTTATTTCCTGCTCAAGGTCGGAGGAAGCATCATCTATGTTGAAAGAATTCCAGCTGTTTTTGGAATCTTGATACAGTCCTTGAACAGGATGAACAACTCCTGAGAATGCGGGTTCAACAAATTCGTTATCTTTGTCAACTAGTTTTATATGCTTAGCTTTTCCTCTTGAAATATTTTTTTGGATTGCATCGCGAGCGCGTTGTCCTCTTTCGCGGTTTTCTTTACGCAACTTTATCGGAACTTGATCCTCGACTTCCGGTGGTTGATTCTTTCGTTGCCGTTCAGATTCTTGAAAATCCTTTTTGATTTTCTTAACAATTTGATCCTTGCGTATTTGATCATCCTGCTTTTCTTGTCGGTGGTTAGATTGTTGTTGAGGTGTTGGTGCAGGTTGTTGTTGTTGTTGTTGCGCTTTTCTTTGCGACGCTTCTGCTTCTCCGCCTTGCTCAACTTCCGCTTTTTGCGGCACGTAATTGGTTTTATAGAGAACGAATTTTTGTTGTTTTCCACTTCGCGGTGGAGCTCGACTTTCTTCCGGCTCTATGTACTCTTCGTTGGCGATGTCGTATTCCTCGTATCGGTTTCCGGGCGGCGGCGCGAGTTCGTCGTTGACTTCTTGAATGGCAGCCTCCGGGTTTTGAGCGAGATATTTATAGCCGTTGTTCTGTAGGAAGGGAGAATTAGCCCAGAATGTTTCTAGGGTTTGCTTGAACCGCTCTTTTGACTCATCGTAGTTTAATTTTTGTGGCGGATTTTCTTCGTTAGCAAAATTTTGATAATCATAATTTACCGGAACTACTTCTCTGTTATCATCAAGGTTCTGCTTGTCATCGTAATCATCATAATCATCTCGGTATAATTGCGGCTTATTGGGATTATTCTTTGGTGCTGGCGGAGCTGGCGGTGGTGGCCTGGGTGCCGGTGGTGGGGGTGGAGCCATGGCTGGTGGTGGAGGCGGCGGCGGTGGTGCTTTTGGCCTTGGTGCAGCAGGCGGTGGAGGAGGTCTGGCTTTTGGTGGCGGAGGAGCTGGTGGTGCAGGTGCTGCTGGAGGAGCAGGTGGTGCAGCTGGCGGCGCAGCTGGAGGTGCTTCAGTATTTATATCACGATTGAAATTGAAAGCAATGTTAAAAGTTTTAGAAAAATTTTCTCTAAGCAATGGTCTTCTTGGTGCTGCAGGGGGTGCAGGTGCAGGCGCAGGAGGTGCGGGTGGTGGTGCTGGCGCACTAGGCGGTGGCGGTGGAGCCTTAGCTGGTGGTGGTCTTTTAGCTGGTGGAGAAGCTGGCCTCCTCGCAGGCGGCGCTGGTGGTGCTGGCGGTGCAGGCGGTGGTGGCGGCGGTGGAGGTAGCGCAGGCTGAGGTTTAGCTGGTCCTAGTGCTGGTGCTGCTTGTTGCCCCGGAGGTCTGAACAATCTTATCGAAATTCCTGGATTTGGAAGCCTCGAAGGTAGAGGTGCTACAGGGGGTGGAAAATATGTACTCCTCGGTGGTGCTGGCGGCGGATTTGCTGGAGCTGCTTGTAGAGCTTGTAATTGTTGCGATGGTCGCTTCTGCACATCGTAACCGAAAGTTTCGGCAATACCACGAATGAAAAAGTCTATTGTTCGTTTATCACGTTTATCACTGATCCCAATTGGCGCATATGAATTGTACGTGTTGCTAGTTAACACCCCTGTTACACTAAGTAAAAACAGAACGCGGATGCGCATTTTACTTCAGTTCATTTACCGTTGTACGCGATTACATTAAAAGTTAGCACTTTACATTAATGAACAGGAACATTTCCGATTATGCCATCTTCCGCCTTTTGCGGCTCGACTAGAAATGATCGAACTGTCTGTCGCCAAATGAAATTTCACTTCACTTTGGTGTCTCTTAGTCAATAACTTCTTTTGGGAAATGGTAGCATTTTGGTTTCGGTGCTTGGCTGCTGGTAACTTGTCGATTGCAGATTATAACAAATCGCGATATCTTTCTAACTATCGGCCGCTTCTGGATGGTGGTAATCGAAGAATGCGATTCAGTGGTCAATGATGCCGGAGAAAGGGATTTTTTTATTCGTTGTTACACGCTTTAATCGTCTATTGCTATTGTCGTTTTGCCCACGTTTTTTTTCCAACACTCTTCATTTCAAATCATATGCAATCATCACGGTGTGTTATTGTAACTTGTTGCAAGTTGAATTTTGCGAAAGCAAACTCGTTATGTAAACGCATTTTGAGCGACACAAAAACTTTGGTTTTCTGCATTTTACACATTAATTATACCAAGAGTTTCAACGTATTCTTTATGAGTTTCAAACTCTTTGCGAACTCTGAAGCGGTTGTTATTTACTGAAACACTTTGTCGCATTTTACGCATCAGCAAATGCAATTCTCAATATTGTGTGGAATATTTTGCGATAATAACTAAACAGCGGTCAATTGTATTTTTTTATTACATGCTATTATTATTCATACATTTACAACAATTATAGTTTATATGGACAATTGCTATCTACATCCAAATAGCGCAATAATATTTTCATAACACTTTTCATAATTCTTAGGCGGTTGTTTCCTCTTTACTTTCCGGTTTGTTGATAGACGAATACAAATTGATATTGTTGCATTGATGATGAAACCGTACACTTTTTTTCGTGCTCAATTTATTTCTGTTATTGTAGGAAGCAAACAATTTAATAGTTTTACCAGAAATATTTGCATGATTTATGGGTAATTTGTAAGATTAAATTCGTTATTGATTAGTTAAACAATTGTTTGTGCAAGAACGCGACATGGTAATGAATGCTCTATAAAGCAGGCCGTTTATCGCACTTTGCAAAACTCTTGGCACGAAATGCGCAATTCTTAAAAGGCATTCGACGATTCGCCTTGGTATAATTTCATTGATCGTGCGTATCTGCTAATGCTGAACGGAACGAATGTGTCCAAGCGATTGCATGATTTCAGTTTACTTCGTAACTTGTTTTGGCCATGTTTTGCAATAAATATTATGAATACATTTTTTCCGTTGCTTGTCGACTGATAAAAATTGAATTTGAGCAAGAAAAACCTATTAAAATAAATAATTCTCATGGGCAACTAATAATGAATGAAAATAATATTGATGAAAATCACAAACACGTTTGCAATCATAATTTATCCTTGATTTTGTGCAGTTATTTAGTTCATTACGCAATATAAAAGTTTATTGACATTCAATGCTTGATCACACTTAATAAATACAACCATTAATTAATACAGCGTTATTTTCGCGTCTTTTCAAAAAGTTTCAAACTATTTTTTAGTTACGTGCTAAACTTGAAGGAAGAAATTGAAGATGCCGCTCAATGCTTCAAAAAATAGTTTAATTTAAATGTAAATTTTAAGAAATTAAGAATTGAGTTCACGGTTGAGAGAAACTGTTTAATAACATGCAGTTTGCCGCATGTACAAACTGTAATTTAATATTGTACGGTGTAGCAATATAGTTTCAAACGAAAAATTATTTTAATATGCATTGCAAACAAGCGTAGCATATTAAAATGTAGGTATAAGTAACATATAAAAATTTACACCGCATGACTGCCTTTAATATGATCAATTAGTTCACTTGTTTTACTATTTGAGATTTATGGCTGAACATGAATATTGAAGAAATTAATTAAATTTCCATATGGTTTCATAAAATCAACGTTTTATTAGAAAATAAAATTTCAATAGCATTATTAACAACATGTTTAAATAAAATATCAACAGTCTAATAAGAACGATACTATAAAATTATTAATGATTAATAATTCTTTAGTAACTGTTCATTATTTGGTCAAATTCCCGTGAAGGTCTAAATTGTGTTATTTATTAGGCGGTTCTAATGCAAATGCCGGTTGTGTAACTCCATCAGGAAGAAATTGTCCTTGATCGTAATACGCGTCATCATGGCTTGAAGGATAATTTGGATGTTGCGGTAAAATATCAGGTATTTGAAGATCCGTAAATCCGGGATTTAAGAAAGCGGAAGTTAACGCTCCTGTTGATCCAGGTAAAATTTGCGGATTGTAATGTTCCGGCACGTATTGATGCGCATTTTGTTGTAGTTGTTGATGCTGATGTTGCTTTACTAGATGCGCTAAATGTCCATGGTATTCAACTGTTTGAATATTGTTGTGAGTGGGTATTGGAATATGTGTTGCTGCTGGTTGTGGTAGGGGTTGAACAGGAGGAAGATCGGCATGATGTTCATGTACTTCGGGAACGTGCTCATGCACTTGTGGTATATGATAATGCGTGTGTGGAACTTGCGGAACTGCAGGAAAATTTCCTGGAGTGTTTATATGATAATGAGGAACTTGAGGAGGTGGAATAGGTACAGGAATTCGATGTAAATGAGGCGCAGGTACTTCATGAACTACTTCCGGAACAGGCTGAGCGTGTTGAATTATATTAAAATGCTGTGGAAATGCTGGTATATCATAATGTGGGACTTGAGGCACTAAATGTGGCGGATGCGTATAATGTACGTGTGGGATTTCGGGAATTACAGGTGCAGCAGCTGTTGGAACTATTCCTGGATAAGCAGGAATTGCTGGTGATACAGGTACGTCAACGTGATGTGGCGTATGAACTGTCGGAACTACTCCTGGCAGTCCATGAATTCCTTGAACATTAATAGGAAAACTCGCGCCTAGTGGTAAAACTGGTAAATCTGGTTTTGGCACATGAATTCCTGGATGAACATGATTATAATAATATACATGTGGCACTTGTGTGACTGGATGGGGATAATCAACATGATGATAGTGGTGATCGTGTCCAAAGTCGCCCAAACCTAGAACATGCCCATGATGATTATGGTGGTGATCATCAAGTACGTGTACATGTGGATGAGTTGATTCTGGTACTATAGTTGGGACAACAGTTGGAATTATAGTTGGCACAACAGTTGGTACAACAGTTGGAACTGGAACCGAAACTGGATGCAAATCTACGTGATCCACATTGTGATCGTGATGATCATGATGTTCATGTTCATGATGATGATCTGGTGCACTTGGTCGTATTGGTTTCAGAACAGTAACACCAGGTTTATTCCATCCTTGATGTTGTCCTGGTTGTTGCGGAGGCGGCACATGTGCTGGAACGATGGGTTTCCATCCATGCGTATCTGGTTTCGGATGTACTGGTAACAAATGCATGACAGGTCTTCGTTTGTTATATGCTGGTTGCCTTTGTCTAAATCTCCAGCCACCTTTACCAAATGGTTTAATAACTGGCACATATTTCAAATCTACTGGTGAGTAACCAAGCACATATTTTTGTCCTCCGCGCACTTTTACGTGTTTAGCCCATCCAAAGTTATTGAACGTTGGAAAAATTGTACGTTTATCGTGCTCCTTTTCGGTATAATCTTGATCAACAATTGGATTAATCAATTCTTGATTATCTTCTTTCTTTAGTTCTAGACTGGGTTGCTCTTCTTCATTTCTTGCTTCAGGTTCTGCTTTGATCGCGTAAATATTCAAAGCAAAGAGCGCAATATAACAAAAAACCTATATGCACAAATATTGAACAATTATTATTAGGAAGATAATCGCGTGATGATAACTTACATAGATTAGTTTCATGTTTAAAAAATGTTTGACTAGAAGGAAAAACCAATTGGCTTGTACTTCTTATTGACACATTGTTCGCACAACAAATGGTCTCGTGAATACTTTCTTTTCGTTTTTATATCAGCCATCCACTTGATACGATTAGCAATTAGATGCGTCTTGACTATTAATTATAAATTTTTAAAGCATTGGCACTGACTGCGTACTTGAACGCGTACGGCGTGGATGAAGAAAGAAGAAAGTATTTTCTTTGATTCCGTCATCGCGTATGGTGAGCACGTTGTCACCAAAAACGAATTTGAAATGAGTCGAATGCTCAATTTTAATCCAAAACAAGCGCAAGAAGTTTTATTGTCGCAACGTGCTCATCAACTTAATAGAAGTTTAAATCCAAACTTGGATTATACAAAACTACTCTAGTTTTCTTTTTCTTTCTAATCTCAATCTCATAAACACTTCGAGAATATTGGCATTTAAATTATAATTAAATTCACATGTTCCCAACTTTTCAATTTGATTGGAAATGTAGATTTACGTATTGATTCAATTTAGTAAAACTGAAAGTGGCGAATAATTTCTATTTAAACTGAGCCTTAATTGGGCAATTGCTTATCGTTTAATCAGCAGTTAATAAAATGCAATTTGTGTGTCAAGACGTGCATGCATTTAGTTCAACTCGACGCGAAGAGCGTATTGAACTTCTTTTTTCATTATTGGATACTGAAACGTGACTGTTGCGCATTTGTATTATGCATAACTTATACGAGTATTACTTATTACCTGTGAACTTCATTTATTGTCTATAAATTCAGCGCAATCCAATTAAAACCTGGTGGGAAAATGTTAAATGTGTTTCAAACTAAACTCCAAATCCAAATACAAAGTAGAAAAATAGTGAAAGTGCAATAAACGCTTTGAATGAATAAATAAAGCTTGGAATTTCAATACGTATTGCCTTTTTGCAGGGAAAAACATCATTGGCATTTGAAATTCAATAAAATATCCATTACAACTTGAAATTATTTTTCTTCAGAAGGTTGTAGGTATCTAAAAAGTAATTGACAGCAAATGTAATTTTATAGTTTATTAATTTGCATGTATAAAATTTAAATTATTTACATTTTAAATGCATAATATTCATAATACAAAAAATGATGAATAAACCGTATTTATGCCTCTGCGTTTCTTCTTGTGGTTAATTATTTATTATTGCGTTTATGAAATTCAATGGTAGTATTTGCCGTGTCCCAATCCGAAACCATGACCGTAGTAACCATCACCATAACCGCCATAACCGCCATATCCACCAAGACCGCCGTAATGTCCTCCGTAACCGTAAGAGACGGGCGCAACATAGGTTTTGGTAACAATTGGGGCGGCAATGGTTTTCACAACTGGTGCTGCAATTGCTTTAACTACTGGAGCACCAACGTAACCATGTCCTAATCCATGTCCTAATCCGTATCCACCGTATCCAAGTCCGCCGTAGCCCAATCCATGTCCATATCCTTCTAATCCATGACCTAATCCTAATCCGTGACCGTAGTATCCATGATCAATGGACGAAGTATAAGCGACACTATGAACAGGAGCTGCCACAGCGATTCCATGGTCAAGAAGACCTCCATGACCACCATAGCCATATCCACCATAGCCCAAACCGAGCAAACCACGTTTTTCAGTCTTCTTAGCGTCCTCAGCAAGGACCACGCTCATTAGCGCTAACAAAGTTACCTTAAAACGCAGAAATATTATGCAAACAATACAATACAAACGATGACATAATCGGAAAAGTACTCACAATAAAGAATTTCATATTGAGATTTTCTCTTGGGTTTGATGTAATACGAAACAAGAAAAGTTTGCTGGTTGATATGATGGTATTCAGTTTCGGATGCGAACACGACTGAAGAATCCCATCGAGAAGCTAGCTTTATATAGCACAAAAAGCGCCATTGAAGGCTTTTCGATCGGGCGGCCTTCTTGTGTTTTGCAGAGACATATGTGAGTACATAGATTGCACACACATTCATTTACGCGGTTGCTCCTTTTGCAAAAGAACGACGCACGTTCACGTATGATGTACGGTGACATGTCGCGTGTGGAACGGAACACTTGCACATAATAAGCCATTTTTACACAATTCCGACAACGAACAAACACACGCGCACTTCATAAACCACTGACTGGCTTGACAATCAGCCAACACAAATCTTGAAACAAACACAGCGAACAAAGAACAAATTTCCTTACACTAATCTAATCACGATTAATAATAATAATATTGTCCTTTAACTCATTTCTTCGCTATGCGATTGCATCAATCTAATGAATAATATTTAACTAGCGTGATGTACCATGTTTTAATTACATATTCGTGTGAAGTTTTGGCATTTTTTTTCTCAATAAGCAGGTACATGAAAATCTCCAATGCAAAGATATATTACATCAGAAAAATTGCATTTTAATAACATGTAACAAAGCACGAGAAGTCTTTCATAAATTATGCTATCATTAGTTCTCAGACCTATATAATAAAAATGAAAACGGTTTTTATGATCGGTAAACATGCAAAGTTGTAATGGAATTTGTATCAAATTCATACAAATTCGGCCTAGTAATAAATCGAAAGTTATTCTCTTCGCTGCCGTCTCCTTGATTATTGCTAATGTAATGTCAAAGAATCTTTTGCGCAATCAATGCGAATTGAACAAATTATATTAAGTCAAGTCAAGTAAACGAAGTAAACAAAAAAAGCAATTGCTCTTGTAATAGATACTTAATTACCATTGACAGGATGTTGATAATTTGCATAATTATTTCATTTTATTTGAATATAAATAATCGGTATGCGCATTGAGTTGTTTCAAATATTTGGCAAAAGAATAAGATGCTTAATTGATTATCGTATTGCGTTTGAGTTTTGACAGGATATACCGATGATGTCGAAATAATTATTATGAACAACAACAGCGAACAAACAGTGTTGCATTGTTTATAAAAAAAAACAATTAGTATGGCAATGAATGCTTTGAGAGGTAATAACATGTTATGCTTTATTAGAATCATACCTTGTTCTTCGGCGATGACCTTTGCATTTTACTAGTGTTATTTGTATTGAAAATATGAAATTATTCAGTTTATATCCTTTCCTCACTATGTGATTTAAAAAAAAAAAGAATTTACTGCGGATATTTAACGTTCTCTTAATTTTTCATTATGCGCTGCTTCGGAAAAATTAAGATTGGCAAAGTGGGGAGTCACGTTCTCTCGGTTTGAAGTTGCATGCAACAAAGATTGATTTATTGATTAAACTATGCAATATATTGATTAAACGATTGTTTCGTACGCTAATTGCTAATTTAGTATTAGTTAATTGCCGTATTAATAAATCAACAAGACTATTTGTTTAATACGTATTATGAATATGAATGGCGGAACATTTACGTATTCGTAATATTTCTTCGTAATATATGATATTAATAAATTGGTTGGAGAAATTGCCTTGCATTTCCTATATCCAAATTTATGATTAATAGGTTTCTATTTTGAGCGTATTATTAGCCTAAAATGTCTTTTGATATAAAAGCATTTGACAATCAAAAAAAGTACAGTCATATTTTAGTTTGATTGATTTATACACCAACAATGAATATCATAGTAAGTTATTTAACTAATTCCGTTTTTGTATAGAAAAATATCGCAAAATTAATGATATTTTAGACGTATTTAATGGTTGCATTCATGATATGTGCCTTAAGCGAAGGGACATTTCGTAGACGTAAACCAAATAAGCAAAAAGGACCTTTTGGTGGATATTTAGCAACTTTTGGTACGTCTGCTCTTGATGGCATCCTGAGATACGCTCCTGAATTTGTTGCACATCGTTTGTTTTCCGGCGGAAAGAAATCCCGCTATGAATATTACGATGATGATTCTTACGATCATGTTGTTAAAGTGCCGAGAAAACCGCATAAAGGAGTTAATCATAAAATAGTGCCTGTGCCTGTTGTGTACGGTCATAATTTTGGACACAATTATGGAAATTCCTTTGATCATTTGAACAATTATGGTTTTGATTTTAATTATGCTAATCACCAATATCCATTTGGTGTATCTCACGGATCATTTGATACATTGCCTGTTCATGGTGTGTACCATGATACAATTGATTTTTCAAATCTCGATAGCAAAAAGTTTTCTGGTGGTTTTGATGGCTTTAATGATTTAGGTCTGAAGAACTATCATAATAGTTTTGATTTTTTATAAAGTGTTTTATTCTATTTTCGTTCACGTAAAGATTTATTTTTCTACTGAATAAAATTATAAATATTTTATTAATAACTTACTTGTTGTTCATCATCGCGTTTGCTGTTCTTTAAAAGGAGTTCTTGGAGTTGAGTTATGCTTAATGCAAGTTCATAATCAGTGTGCTAAAAGTGAATAGTTTAATTTAATTTTCTGGTTAAAAAATGGAATTATTACTTTTAAACTTTCTAGTATTTTATACAACTTTGCTTCACATGCTTTAGTTTGTACGGGTTCATTAGAGCTTTTATTTATGTTGATATTCACTGACATGTTGCACGGTTTGAACTGTTTAGCTGTCCGAAAATCCAAGCACAATTATTATGTCTTGATTATGAGAAGACAACGAGAATGTTAAATCGTCGAAAGTTATCTTAAATCTTAACTTGACTGATTTATGATGTTATAATATTCTGTGCAGTCGCGTTTTGTGGCAGTAGGTAATAAGGCGGCAATAATATGGCAGAAACTGATCTGCTTCGGGGGTTGATTGCATGCCGTGCGGGGCAAACTTCGTTCAAAGCTTGTCGCGTGTCATCCAAATAAACGGCTATCGATTCTTGTCTGGAAGGAAAAGGAACGCTTTTCTTAGACATTTATGCTTTCCTTCGGTATGCGACATGCAATCAAGGAAGTTTTGTTTATCGTGTATACACATACAATTAATGCCATGCGCTTTTATTGAATTTGTTGTCGATTGAAATGATAAATAATCATTTATTATAGCAGATAATAATCCTTAGGCTGATATTTGAATATAGGAATCATAGAAATAGTCCTTTTGGAATTCTATTACTCTTGAAATATTATTTAAAAAATTATCATTAGTTTTGCCGCCAGTTCGAATTATGGCGCCAATAAATATGCAGTTCTTAACATTGTGCTGCCACCATCGGTGTGTTTTGGAGTTGGCACAGCCATTGCTTAGCGTTTCAAGTGCAACAGTTTAACAGTGCAGTGAATCAAGTGTTTTATGGATGAAACAGGATAATTCAAGGTAAGCAGCACATATTTTCTATATTTGTGTTATCCTCGCATGTTGCGCTAGTAAAATCCATTTGCCTGAAGGCGAATTATTGGTTTGAAAAGTTTTACCACCAACTCATGAAACTTGCTATTACCGCCATTACATACAAGCTTTTATTAAAAGAATAGCGTGTGATACAAAATAGCTGATAACAGAAGGTTGTGCGATAAAGCGTCTTATAGTTTATAACTTTAGTGGAATATTAGGCCAATGAGTTGCATTAGTCCTCTTAACACAGTAGTCAAAGTTGAGATCCATCGCAGTCTCCATTCCAATGATCTTAGCAGCTTGTTCTCCATACAATTCATCCATTTCCTTTCTTCTGGCTAAATCAGGTTGTTCCGTTGGTGGCAGTCTATTTAACTCAACATCTTCTTCTAATTCCTCATGTTTCTTTGAATACTTAACAATTTTTTTCGATTGTTCTTTATGTTTTGGTTGAGTATTGTTTATGATTTCAGGTTCAACCTGCTTCCAATTAGCATAATACTCTTTGGCATTCAGATACTGTTCCATTTGTTGTGAATATAATTTTTTAATATGTTTGTGCAAAGCCTGATTCTCAATTTGCAAAGCTATTGCTCTTGACTTCCAGTAAGCAAGTTGATGTTGATGTTGCCACTCGGACACAACTTTCACAGTATCCTCATGACTTTTGGTTGCAAATTGCATTGTGTCATAGCTGGATTCAGGTACAATATTATAATCCATTGATAATGGTTCCTCGAGTTGTATTACTGTTCCAAGTTCGTCACACAGATTTTCTGTGTAGCGCTTTGCACGTGCTTCTTTTAGCTTGAGCAGAAATACTTTCCTGCTGCGTTTACGACGCAATCGTCGTTTGCGATTTAATTTCACCTTTCGCTTGAGTTTTTTCGTTATTGTTGTTAACAACGTAACCTCATGCTCGTCGTCCATATTAAAAAGCATGTAGACCTTCAGTTTTGACGTTTTATGTTCCAGGTATAAAACCCCTCTATTTGGAAGTAAACAGTCGTGTATTTCAGTGAAAACAAAAGATTTAACTTGCAATCATTGCAGAATGATTTATTATGTATAAACTTAAATAATAATAATATATACTATAAAAATAGTAGAAGGTTGCTTAAAAGGTAAACAAATAGACAGCTGTCCAAATTTCTATCGCTGTATTGTTTGTAAACAAACAGCTGGCTAAATCTGTATCGTTTCTTCTTTGGGTTCATTATCTGTAATCGCTTTCTTTCGTGCTCTGCTAGCGTAATGTTTTACATCAACAAGACGTATAGCACCGAAAAGATGGGCAATTTCCCTTACGAAGTATCCAAAACCTTCAGCCATTGGATCGCAAATATCTCGAAAAGTCGTGGCAATGTTATACAGAAAAATAAGAGGCGGCTGAATCAGAGCGTTGAATACTGTCGCTAGCAATGGTTTAATGCAATAATCCGACACGATTTGCAGAATGCCAACGGTTAACGGCCGCACAAAACTTTGCAACACTGATCTAGAAAACAATAATTAATTAATCACACTTTCATTTGCAATCGTAAGTATTCAATTACCTTAGGAGTTGCAATATGAAAGAGGTAAAAAATGAGAACAGGATGTGTATGAATCCGAAAGTTTCCGCCCAGAACTTGGTTGTATAAATCTCAGTTTTCTCAGCAACAATCTCAGTTGTAATAAGTGGAGGGCAATCAGTTGTGTGGTAATAGGCAGAATTACCATGGTCAAAGTAATAGACATCAACTCGTGTTATGCTGTCCAAATGACCAGGAGCTTTGTTCATTGCTGTACGTTGATAAATTGTCTTTTTCTGCATTCTTGGTCCTGGATCTATGAAAGGATCACTTTGCATTTGAGTCATGGGCTTGCTGCGTAAAGCTTGTGACTCTGACTTGCAGTTCAAATTCTTATAAAGCAATTTAGCTTCTGGTCTTCGACTTCTACTCCTAGTTCTTGGTTTAGTATTTGTTGCTGCATTACTGCACGTTGGTGGAAAGTCTTCCACAAGGTCAAAAATGACTCGCTACAAAGATATTTATTACGTGTCTGTTATAACTTTGAAGAAGTTTTACTTTTGGAGCTAATTCGCTTTTTGGTTGATGTATATTAATTCGGTACAAGTCAATGTTATTACTGGGAAGTTGGTTTTGATTTTGCGCGTTACCATTCGGTACAGGATTGTTGCTTTTACCATTCAGACTTACTCCAAGTAGACTGGAAATTGTTTGAATGGGATTTCGAATTTTCAATGCTAATTCGGAAATTTTCTTATCGGGATTTATTTGCTCGCAATCACTGCGCTCAAGATAAACAGCAATGCTATCAGTTGCTAACGAACTTAAGTCTGAATAATCGCGAGGAGTATTTGCAACTGATATCGGTTTTGCATCAGGTTGCTGTACCAAATTATGAATTGCTTCTTTCTCATCTGGATGTAGCTATAAAATTCATAATTGAATATCTAGTTTAAGACATAGTTAAATTGCACTTCTAATATACTGGATCCAGAATGAAGGTGACTGTCTGACAAGGAATTATCTTCCTCATTTCCCATTAAGTTAATAACATTTTGAAGTTCTTCTTGTATATTTTCAACGCGTCCTCCTGCAAATCTATTATTATTCGTTGTTAATCTTAGTCAATTAATAATTACCATCGGTTTTGACGCCCCTGCTCTTCGATGTGCGGCCGTTTGTCATTAAATTTTTTGCTGTTTTTCATATTGTCATTGTTCAAGTCAGTAATAAATACTTCAAAAGTGCTTTGCGCTAGGATAATGCAAAGGTCGCTTTTTATATTATTTAATTAAAATGAGCAAAAAGTAGAAGGTTTATTATACTCAGACAAAAGTCTTAAACTTAAGAGATTAATTTTATTGCAAGCCAATTTCATCACCGCCCCTTAATTTGAAATTGAAGCCATCGTCATTACAGTCATTCATTTACAGAAAATTTATACATTGATAGCATAAGAAATCGATTCACGTTCTTGATTTGTTCGTTCCTCATACAAATTTGCAACAATTAAATAATGATTAATCGTTCGTATCAATCACACAACAGTGGTAGTTTGCTCGTATAATAGATATGTGTTACGATTAAAAAGTTATTGTAGAATATCTCGAATGAGGCAGTTACATATACAAAAAACCAAAATGAAGAGTAGTAAATCAATTAATAGAAAACGTGATTATGTGAGTGATTCATTCAAGCAACTAAATACGATTTATAACATCATTACATTTAAAAACATTTGAAGCTATTATTTTTTGGTTACTTGCTTTGCTTTGATTATCATTAGATTGCGTGTTCTTTTGTGTTTGTTGTGCTTAATTAATTAAATAAGTACACTGACTAGATAACAACGTATAGTATTGTGAACTATTTCGCGCGCGCTCGAGGTGTATGGCTTTAATAATGAACAAATGTGTGTTAGTATCTCAGTCAATTTGTTTCTTCGTATATAGTATTCTTGGAATGTAATTGTTGCGCGTTGCGGACACCGCGATGAATTACTTACATCTATACACATTTATAGAATAATTAATTAATGTTATTAGAACGTTTCGATAGAAGTTTTGTAGTTTTAAATAGATAAAATTTGTATTCTTCTTCATTCCATTTCATCTGTATGCATATTATATGTATAGTATTTACGCATTAGAATTTTTTACATATTTTCAAGAACGCTGCCTCGCCACTGCTTACAACGATTCGCACTCAAGCGAGTGAAAACATACGCGATGACATGATTAATGAGCAAAGCGAGCGTACGTGTCGGTCGGGCAAAACATATAAAATATTGGCGAGCCAGCGGCGTTGTCGACGACGCGACGTTCCTCTCCACCTGTGGTTGATAATTAGGATGATTTGATTAAAAACGTCTTAGAAATCTTAGCAAGCTAGGTTTTATACATATTGATTCGCTTCTTTATGCCGCAACAGCGGCTGATGCTCGATACTCTGCTCTAGCTCGTAACTCGTCATCCAGTCGGTCACTTGCGGTTTCACCACGCCAAAGAAGCTGCACTCGAAGAACTCGGCTAAGTTCATCAGCCGACCTTTCGAGAACGGACTCTTGCCACTGTTGTTAATAAAATGCGCGTATCGGCTTTTGTTCATTCGTTCATTGGCAGTCATTCCCAAACATGATATCTAAAAAACATGCTTTATGAATACCACATATTTACATGGAAACTAGGGTAATACCTGATATATTTGACATATCAAAAGCATAAAAACCCACGCAAAATGCAACAAGGCATTGCCAGCAATAAATGCAATCCACGCATCACATCGGCCTAAAGTCATCACAACTTGCCAATAGTTTTCGGTTGCATTTATATGGCAGTCTGGCTGACTCGTCCAGAACTGCGTTACGCCAAAAAGCATTTGCCCACACATTACGACCAAGCAGGCAAGGAAGCCGATAAAATGCCGGTGATTTTTCGCTCCAATACAATTCGCAACCCAGGGACAATGATGGTCAAATCGGGCTACGCATTTATTGCACACTGAACAGTGCTTAGATCGTAGAGGTCTTCGCACTAGACATGTCGAGCAGAATATTGATGGTTCAAAGCCACCAGGGCCTTCTTCTGACAATTCGATTATAGTCTAAAAATTGAAATATTTAACAAATTATCTGCAGTTCCAATCGTTTATTACTTTAAATCTGATGTCCTGTGTTGCGGCAATTGTGCCTGCATCGCATCTCCACGATTTAAGGAAGAAATACCAAAGAAGTCCTGACGATTTCAAGAAGACGAAATTTATGAGCAATGTCGTGTTGGGCATGATATAGATGAACCATGTGATGTAAAACCAAATTTTTGTTGACATGTAAATACTAAGCGGTAGAATAACCATTAGTCTATCATCGAAAAGCACATCCCCTGCGTAGTTTAATACAATGTACATGCAGAGGAATAGAAACAGTTTGATCAGGAAGAGCAAACTGGATCCTAGAATTAAACCGGCGATATAAAACGCCAAAAACGGTGTCCCAACCATACACCACCATCTCACTCTCTGCAAAAAGAAAAGAGGACAATCACACAACTAGTTTACTTGAACGAGCTTTAATGTGCTCACTTTGTCTTTAGCTACTCTAAAAATTACGTTTCGTGATCTTTGTGTGCTCATATTCTCCTTAACTTTCTCAGCTACTTTCTTCCCAACCCATACTGAGCTCACATATGATTGTAGCATTGATAAAGGAGTATCCCCCCTGTGATTAGGTATATTTAAATTTGCTTGTCCCTAAAACAAATGACAGATATAAACATTATTTAGAATCCATAAGTATCACAATTCACTTACTACAAGTATTAAAGTGCTTATAGCTTGTGTATTTCTAGCTAAAATGGCCCAATGCAAAGCTGTATTGCCTTGGTTGTAATCAGCAAGGCTTGTATTTGCTCCTAAAGTTAAAAGAACCCTTGTTGGATCTAATGTACACATTTTCCAACAACTCCACATGAGTGGAGTCATTCCACCCCTGTCCTGTGAGTCAGCACTGACTCCTCTTGCAACAAAGTAAGCCACAACTGCAGTGTGGCCAAATTGGGCTGCCAAATGAATACAAGAACATCCTTCAGCATCCTGTATGTTTGGATCAGCACCATTGTTCATTAAGATCACAACAGCACTGAGATGGCCTTGTCTTGTGGCCCAATGTAGAGGTGTTGCATTCAGCTCTCCTCCAATAGCATCAACTTCAGCGCCTTTATCAAGGAAGAATTTCATGATATTGCGTCGATTGTTGATTGCCGCCCAATGCAGTAGAGTGACAGTCTCACTGTCCCTCTGGTTAACATTGTAGCCAGCTTCAACCAACTCCTTGACTCGATTGTAAGCCCCATACTGAAAACAACCGTTTCCTCTATATGCAGGAAGGTATCAAGTTGGCTGATGGGTTGTAAACATACCTGTGTTGCTTTGACAATATCAAACCCACTGTAGTCTTGTTCTACAGCGGGGGCGACCGACTCCTTGGTGATCAAACTGTGGCTATCCTTATCGGTCTCGACGCACCCGCCCGCGGTTGCAGCCGCACCACACGTGTTCTGATACATGCTGCAAGCTATCCACCGCACTCAAAACAAGTCAAACTCACGCTCTAATCTTATTTTCATTACGGAAAAAGGTTAGTTAAGTTATTCCCGAACAATCGATCCAATTGTTGATGAATGTCAAATCGTTGCCATTCTGCGCTCATGTTTGACATTTCGCAG
Source organism: Aleochara curtula (assembly GCA_963978815.1). Classification (NCBI taxonomy): domain Eukaryota; kingdom Metazoa; phylum Arthropoda; class Insecta; order Coleoptera; family Staphylinidae; genus Aleochara; species Aleochara curtula. Next base: position 11,006,567 of record OZ022220.1, read on the forward strand.
TAAGACCAAGTGCGCTTTACGACCTGGCTCATTATCTTTGCGATTACAATTAGCACATTGCTAAGTCATATATTAAACATTTACGTCAGTCAAACGTAAATTTATGTAAACAAACACAGTTATAATTGTACATTCTATTGTTTATATAAAATAGTAAACTTTTTGATCGTTAGGTGGCGAATTGTGTATCGAAGTAAGTTTTAAAATACTGGTCGCGAATGTAAGGACTTGGACTGAACTGGTCTAAACTTTGCAACAGCCAGCACGTTTTTTATATTGTTTATCCTACGAACAAACTGCTTTACAGTGTTTGGTTACGGCTAGACAACATACATTTGGTTAACATGCAAAATATATTCTATACTATAGTTTTGAATACTTTACCTGCTCCGGCGACCGCATACTACACTTTCAGCGTGTATTTGAAATGTTGGCGCTATGTCAATAACGTGTTTGAAATGTTTGCGCAATGTTATTAAGGCGTTTGGTGCGATTAGCAAGTTTAGAATATAGGCGCCATGTAATAAAGGAGCTTGGAAAATTTGTGCGATCATTAATATGAGTTAATGGCAGGCAGGGTGTTTGGAATGTTGAAGTAACACCAGTTCACGTAACACCATGTCATAAGGTGTTTGGAATGTTGACGTAATACCAGTAGCGAAACATCATCAAGGTGTATGGAATGTTAGGTACTAATTATTAAAATGTCTATATGGATTTGCACCAAGAAGATCGCATGATCGGAAAAAACGATATTACACTCTTTAATCTAGTTCTAATCTCATTACTCTGCCGTGAAAATCCATTAAATTTTACGAGAGGTGCATGCGCTTTGGCCTGCGAAACAGAGTTCTAGGAGGCAATCTCATAATTCATCGGGCAAATTAAGAAGAGCTTCAGGCTTCCTAAAATTGAGAAGGCAAGCGCGGCAAATCAAGGCATATGTTATTACCGGCAGGAAATGTAATAAGTGTTTACTGACAAACATTTTAAGACATCCTGTTGTCTGCTGATCCAAATCGTTGGCAATAAGTTTAAGTTTTAATGTGTAACTTGTGCAGATTGCGCTCTGTGGCTGATGGCTTTGAATCATCCCATCGCCTCTTTTGTACGCGAAGAGGAAGACAACGATTAACACATTGTTATGGCCTTTCGCGGCGAATTGCGGATGGAAACTGGTCTTCAACCAGTGGAAATTAACGCGTATTGAGCCAACTCAGGCGCAATATGGAAGGAAGTTTTCAATGCGCACAGAGTTCGCGGAATTCGCGGTGTGCGTTCTCAATTAATTTATGGCCTCACGCATTGTCACACCTTTGCAATGCGAGCACCATTTATTTATATATCTACGATTAAAGTATATGTACGTAATCGTTAAAGGTTTTCGTTAAACGCGCCCGGCGTTTGATACTACATGCGGCGACATGGCACAATTTAAAAATTAGAAATCTATTTGATATTTATTGGCACGCACCACACGTGCCGTCGTGCACCTCATATGTTAATACGAGACGTGCATTAATTTCACAGGGCGTTTGTCCGATCCGCGTTTTAAGCCACTCATTTCGTATAGTTACCCATGTGGCCAAACATCCGCAATCCGCGAGCGGCGCATTACTGGCACAATTAGCATTAAAAGGAAGGAAGAAAAGTCGCACGTTTTCGCGCGAGCCAGCGCTCACTTCATCGTCGTATAAGTCCATCGAGTATTGCTGGATGTCTGCACGCGTAATGTAATGGCTTCCATGGTCTAGTAGACTAGTTAATTGTTGCAAAACGAGCTGTCAGCTTAACGCTCATCTTACACCATTCATCTAAACACTATCAATATTTTGCGTTTTTTCTCCGCGCAGTTTTGTTAAATATTTCTCATTTGATCGCGCATTAAATTTAATTTCAATATCATAAACATGAATATTTGCCCAATGCAATTATTTATTAGTGAAATCTGATTTCGTTACGTGAGTTATTCATACACAACGTGTAAATAAATATTCGATAGAATTCCGAGGTATTGGAGGAAAGTCGAAACAAGTTTATAAACTTTAGAATTTGAGTATGCAAAGTGGCTGCGAGATGATTAATTAGTGAAATTGATTCATTTTTGACCATCGGCTATTTGTGATCATGATCGGAAATCATGCTTGTGGAATGCAAACGGTAATCGGGTAACGGAAATAGAAATATGCAGCGACTTTCAGTTTCGCCATTTGTACGTGCTTCGCATATTGTTACACATGTTAGAATCAATATAGGAAGTATTGCTGAACACGTTTACATGACCATAGGACACGCGAAAATGTTCCAGAATTTGATATAAGCACGCGCACGTGTGTTGTTTACAAAGTTGACAAAGTTTACATGAAATTTCTCCGCGACAAGTTAAGGCCATGGTCACATAAATTAAATTTTAAGTAGCCTTTTATTAGACCACGAATTTCATATGCATATTATTTTACACATCAATGAAAGACTTTGTCTGAAGTTTCCATAAAAGTTTGAGTTCATGAATGAACCGAAATCATAATAGCCGAAGAAAGCACTTGGGTGCTCATTGCATGCGGGAATATTGAACGCTTGTGTAGGAAACCAGATGAAGAAGATGAGACATTAAACATTTCAGACACAAGCGCGTGAAAAGAGAAAATATTGCGAAAGAAGCTGCGAGGCATCGCGCATCGCGCACACGAGGAGCAAGTTGATGAAGAAGGGGGCCCACCAAACGTGCATGCATCATCATCATCATCGTGATCGTCGTCGTCGTCGTCGTCGTCGTCGTCTTCGTGGTCATCGAAAAGAGGAAGGAAGACCACGAGACGCGCAGACGACACAGCCAGCCAGCCAGCCAGCCAAAATTCGGCCGGCAGTCAGTCACTCAGTCAAAATCGAAACTTTAGCGTAACACCAATAACTTCGCGAAGACGAGAAGACCGCTCAAAAGCGCAACAAACGCAAACGCTGAGAGCGAACGCGCGCACACTTCTTTCGCTCAATCATTCATTCATGAGTATTCCGATGCGCCCCGAGTTTATTAGCAATTAAATTCATCGAAAAGGTGGCGATTAATTACGCGGCGTGCGACGACGATGACGACACGGCGTGCAGCGATAGCACGCGCATCAGCACTCTGCAAGAAGTAGTGGACAATAAAAGTGGCAGCACTGAAATAAATGAGTGCAGTGCGGCCAGCGTGCGCATTATTGCCCAACGTCCAGTCGTGTCCAGCCTGAGCGCAATCAGGCAAATTAAATTAAAACGCGCAGCAATAAACCCCATTAAGAAATTAATATATTAATTAATTTGGCCAGCTTAAACGGCGAACGAGCGCTGTATAAAAATCAGCATCATCATAATAATGCATTGAGAGAAGAGTGCGACGAATTGGATTATTAACATTGATGAGACAACATCATTAAACGTTTCGTAAACAGCGTTAAATTAAAATAAAATGAAAAAGGATTTGGACGATTTTAATCAACTTATAAACTCTCAAAGACTTGGGATAATATCGTAATTGTAATTGCCAATCAAGCAGTATAAATTACTGATTATTAATTGAGTGCGTCATTTGCAATCGAAGGATTATTTTTCGTATTTTGCTCTGTTAACGTAAGTACCACAAAGTTTAATTTCGTCTAATAGAAAAAAGGAGAAAAAGAAGAAAGGCGGCTTGCGTCTAATTAAATTACAGTCTCTAAATGCTGGCGATGATTAAAACCAGAAGAATTAAGTGAATTCAGATGAAGAGAAAAAAAAAACACATGCACAACGTACACACATGTTGCTTGGATCGCTCGAGAATTGACACGGCAAGCGAGAAGTAACCGCTTATCGATGTTCGATCGATATCGATTTCACTTTAATCACATTTGCATAAGTAATGCATCCGCGAAACACAAATCGAACACGTTCCAATGTGCTTGTTGGTTTGTCAACCTATGCGCGCATAGTTTTTTTCTCTTCTTAATAGACCGTTTGTTTTTCTAACCAATTTACGCCAAAGTTTTGCCAAAGACGACAGACATCATTTATTAATTCGTAATAGGATGTGATCAATCACTTAAATTGGCAAATTATTTCATTTCCTTATACGCAGATAGATTTGCTCTAGACTTGATTATTTTCGGTAGTTGAGTATATTTTGTTTATGGCTGTTCTTGGTGTTGTTGTTGTTGTTTTCGGTGTAAATGTTGTAGGTGCAAGAAGAGGCGTGTGTTTCACTTAATTTTTTGGTTGACAGTGAGTATTCACACCCACGAAGTGTTCTCACGACACCTTTCCTCGCATTTCGCTGAGACGAACACACACATTGCGAGGATGAGTCTGTAATTCTTGAATTCGTCGTCAATTCCTCATAACTTCAGCACCTTTAGCATATTGCCATTAATTTGATTCATGCACGTGGCTCGATCGTGATTGTCATTCATCTTGCATTGCCACATCTTTCACCTCTTTGTCGAGCGCACAATTTGTTTATTGGTCCATCGCAGCGCATGGGAATGAAATTTATTACAAACTTATTACGATAAGTAATACATCGTATTGTTCCTCGAGATGAAAGTCATCTTGTAATTCAACATTTGATGATAACAAAAATTCGTATGATTTATGAATTTAACAAATCCTTGAAGGTGTCTACTTTTTCTTCATTCTTTCCTTTATTGTTTTATTGGTGAGATTGAATAGTTAAAAGAACTAAAACTTAACAATTGATAGATGAGTGAATCAAAGTGGCAAAAAGTGTGATAATTTTCTGGGACAAAGATCATGTCAAGAGGTCAATCAATGTAAAAAAGTTACATTGTTGCGGTTGTTATCAAAACAAACAAATGGATGGTAATGCGCGGTGAAATGGGATATTAAATAAATTGCAAGACGTTCAGAATGAGCTGTCATTAAATCGGGGAATATTGGCATTGTTGATAATTAACCGAACGCTGAAATACATGCGAAGCAACGCGCTCTGTCATTGATTGCTGCTTGAAAGCTGCATGAATTATTATAAGTTACGAGCGTGCGCGGCGATAAACTAATTGAATTATCATCCTTACTCGAAACGTCTGCAATTTTCCATGATTATATATTTACTACATGCATATTTATGCTAATACCTCGTTTTGTTCAAATCGATTTGAACTTGCCATTTAAACCAAACCACTGAAGAAATTTGAAAAATATGAAGAAATGAATCAACTCATGATTTAAATTAAACACGAGTAATTCGAACATTTAAAAATTAAATACAAGTGATAAAGGTGAAAAAGTGCTGTTAAATGTAAAGTTGTATTATTATTATTATGATGATGATGATGATAGCTCGAAGCGATTTTATTAATTTCTTCTTCTTCTTTTTCTTTCTTGCTTTGGTTTGCATCTGGCCCTGGCTTTGTAGTTTTCGTATTGTGAGGAATCATCGAGGTTGCTTTGTGAATGATTTTCATAAATATGAGACACGTTGGTCACGATATCGTGCTGCATTCACACATGGCATACCGCCGCTTTGCTTGGTTCTTGAAGATGCTCATTTAGCACTCGGCAATAAGTCAGCAAAGCTCCGAAAATGAGTAACAATGTGCTGCTAACTTGTCGGAATTTGTTAGAAATTACATTCAACAAATCACATTTCATTTCATCTTTCATCTCGTACATTAATTCCTTTTAATTTCTTTTCCCAGCGAGGAAAAGTTGTCGGTGAAACGAAATTGTTTTATATCCGATGGCAATCGATAAACTTGGTAATAATAAATCGTGCATTGTACGCGAGTTCTTCTTGTCTTCATCTTCCTCGTTGCGTCTTAAAATCACCTACGCAGCTGAGGAAAAAATCCTTTGTTTTAAAAGCTTTTCGATCGTATTTCATTCGCGGCCTCATGGTTGTATTGTGTTTTCTTAAAAAACTTGTAAGTTGTAAGCCGTTGTTTGGTTTATGTATAATACTTATTGGACATGTCGTCGTTTCTAATAATTTTATCTTTTATCTATCAGCACACACTCATTGTGTGTGTTCCGCGCTTCAAATGTGTGATGATGATTATTGTTGTTTGACTATAATAAAGCTTATTAGTCATTGACTATGCGATTCCAATCGGATCATGAATCATGCGGTGAGCCCGAAGCGCAACAAGAAAAAAATTTCGCAGATGAAGATGGTGAAGAAGAGAGAAATCTCGTCTTTATGCCATAGCTCTTGCGTATGATGCAAGAAGTCGTAGAGTAAATCATTATCTTGCGCTCGTATCTTCGAAGGTGGGCAGCGAGCGCGCGTGCACACCAACAATGAAATCAAAGAAGTGCTGCGTTTAATCTTGATGAGCACATCGAATGAAAAAGTGCACTTCATGCGGAATTGTTTCATTCATTAAACTAATGTACGGACATTGAAATATTCACTTCTTCATCTTGCTCTTCAGGTAATGGGTACTTAAAGAATGGCGGTGAATTTGGGTGTCGTGAGGCTCAGATTAGGTGGCGTGCGCACTCTGCCAACTAATTTATGATTTTTAATAAGTATCTGCGGAGTGTTGCCCTCAAGCAAGATTTTTTGCAAAGACTTCGTCTTCTTGTTCGTTTAGAGGAGCTTCTGGTAGTATGTATGCCAAAACTGGAGCAAAAACTCATTTACAAACGCTCCTTCCTCTTGCGCTTAAAAATGTGCAAATCAATTCCAATTTGGCATCGTTTTTTTCTTCTTCGTCTACGTCTTAAAACATGCAATCAGACATTACATTTAAATTCCTCGCAGTTTTAATCGAACACTTTGAAGTTTAATGCAAGGCGAAAAGTGAAAGCGGTTTGTGCTGCATCTTTCTAATTACATACGTTATAAATGTATTTGCAGATTAAATCGTGGCAATGAAAAGCAAAAACAGACGATGGCTCTTCGTCTGGGCAATCATCTATTCCATTGTCGGCATTCTACACTGCGAATTCGTCAAGAACACGACGAGTATCTTGAGACATCCAGCAGGTAATTTAGTTCTTGTTCGTTACGAGTTTATTCATGAGTGCAAGGTGCTAAATGCATAGGTTACTCTGATAATTTAGTCATTGAAGTCTTGTGGTTGTTATCATGTAAATGCTAGTTGGTTTCGCTATTGATACCATTGATGTGTATTTCCGCGGTTGCGTTTGCTGCTGGTCGCGCTCGCGCTAAGTGGCTTAAGTTTTCAGTGCACTATGGGTTAGTGTGTCACAAACGTGTACACACTCGGTTGGTTTGCATTCAGTCCTGTCGGTCGGGCGTCGATTGGCCGGCTCTGAATGAACTCAAACGACGAGCAGCAAGAGCACGCAAAGTAGACATGAAGACGACGAAGAACTGAAGGAGACATAAATTAAATTAGTTGCATATATTTTTACGCTGAAGCAATTATTTATTTATGACAAATCCTACTGATAGTTTTTGCACGTTTGAGGAATTCTCTCACGTTCATTGCTTCACGCACTTTAATATTCAACAATTGTACTTGAACACGTCGCGTACTTGAATGAATGTTTCTAACGATGCTAATGTGTTTTGCGTTTTAGAAAACTCAACCAAAGTGCAAGACTTGCGTTCGGTTTTTTCACCGCGCATGGACTACGAGCAATGGACACCTATCGGACGTGGAGATCCATTGAAGAACGACCCGACCTATGACTACGTTCCCCCGATCTTAGACCGCGTGCATTATTGGATTGATCCTTCGTCGCGTAAACCCGATCCTGACTTGAGCGTAGATGTAGATTCGACAGATAAGGCAAGTGCGAATGAGAAAAGTATACTTGAACAAAACCAAAAGAAAGAAATTTTAATATTGGGGGTCAGCTCTAAGAAACCGAGTCTTCAGCCATCGCAAGCTGACTCTCGAAGGGATGTATATGACCCTTACGTTAAATACATTGATCATGCGCCACCCAAGTACCAGCAGAACCATTACCAAAGAGAGCGCATATTCTATCCGTATACGCACTATTTTCCCTCGCATCCATCATTTTACAAATCGAAACATGAGCGGTATAAAAATTCCCATCAAGTACCTTACACAATTCTAATGCCACCACCCTTACCCACAACTGACAGACCAACAACTGAATCGTCAATGTATCAAGACCATCACAAGTCAAATGAACATCAAGGCGTCACTGTACAACAGTCCAGTTTAATTTATCATTCAAGTACTTTATCCGATTCGCATTTGCAATCTCTGAAAGAAGGGGACCATGAAAATTATCATACCGCCGATTCCACTAGCGTCACATGGCGAACTCCATTAATTCTGCCACATAGTTATTCCCATGACAAAACCACCATGCGGCCTCCTTTCGTCCTTTCGACTTCTGGTTATAAAATGGGCAAGGTGGAAAATGCGAATGTAGATGCGTATGTAAACATTGGTAAAACAGAAGCGCATATTCATCCAGATCAAGGCAATCTTTTCACGCTTCTAAAGAAAGAAGTCAAAGACATCTTTAAAGCGGAAGAACTTAATCCGGATATACCTTCAACAATGACTAGTTTTCTTGCAAACATCCCTAAAGCAACCACAAAGGCATATACAACTACGACCACTACAACACCCACACCTCCAAGTACAACAATGTTTAATACGTTGACAACAGATCCCTTATTTAAACATTATCGACAACCAATGGAGCCTTTAAAAGGACCAATGTATTTGATCATACAAGGCCACTCTAAAGTTAAAACTTACGGACCAGCAAAGCAGTTGTTTGGTGTAAATGTCCAAGAAATGAATGCCATACCGAATTATGATAATTATAAAGAGTTTCCCGTGAAGCATTTGCACACGTATAGGAAAAAGGAGGAATATCAACCTGCGACGTATCGTAATGGACGTACATTTGATAATTTAGCAGACGTTGTACAAACTGGCCATGGTGCTTTGCATGCCATAAGCGATATTAACGATGCAAACGACATAGAGGTCAAAGAGACTGAAGTAGCTTCACGTTTTAACGTAGCTCCGAATGATAGCAATGCCGCCGAGGTGTATCACAAAGGCATTGTAGAGCCAGTCGTTAAAACTGATTGAAATGCAACAGCAACAATCAACTAACTGAATAATCGTGTGAATTTCTATTCTATTACGATTGCAATTCATGAGGGGAAGCTTTGTACACTTGTATTATACTTCAATTTCATAAAGCATTTATTTGTTTATGTTGTTTACATGTGATTCGTTATTGTCATGCTATGTTAAGTTTATAATTATTTGATGTCGTCATTTTAGAAATTAGTTTAGAGATACTTAATTATTCTATATTTAGAATACAATTAAGAACTAATCATTTTTATTCGTAGTGTTTTGTTGTCTGTTTAGTTAGTTGTTAATTTAACTAACGAAAGAAGAAAAACTCTTATTGCACAAATGATATGTGAAGTATAATGCATTTTATGATAATAATAAGCAGAAAATTAACTTCTGGCTTTTACATGCAAATAATTTGAGTTTCACACTTTGCGAAATTTGTGTGAGAAGCGTTGGATGCACATATTTTGCGCGCAACTACACGACACGTACATAAAATACACACTTTATTGGTGATTACAGCCGAATAAAATCTATTAAATTATATTTAATGCCTGCTAATTATACGGCGTCGCAACGTTTTGCAATTGGTCGATGATAACTTTTCTGAACGGCCGATGCAGCAGTATAATCATCATTATTTCGTCCACACAGACGGATTTTGGCAATGTGTATTTGGAACACATCGTTCGTAATTTAGGTACCGCCGCGAGCGCGGATCATAAAAATTCCAGATTGCCGATCTGTATTTATATATTCATAATTTACATGCCGAAGAAAAATGTGCTTTTGCAAAATCCACACACTTGCCGAGTGTACACTCATAAATAAGAAATTCCTTCTGCGCTGTATATTATCATCCTGGGAAATCAAAATGCGATATAACAATCTGACGATCGTACGATATTTCAACAACACACACCTTAAATTTTCTCAGCCGTGGTGAAATTAAACAGTGTTTAATGAAACCGAAGAGTTATTTTTGGCCAGACAGCGTGGCTGCGGTGAACACATTAAAAAAAGTTGAGGTGTATTTCATGCTGGTCGAGTTTTATGTACACGCAGAATATTTATGCATATGTTGTTGCTGTTGTTTAAATATCTATAGAAGTTTCTAGCATTCATTAATTTTTCATTTTATGCAGTTTCTCTTCATGCTTAAAATGGGTCGTACAGTAAAATATGAAAGAAATTGTTTTGTAATATTTGCGCGGTAATTTGCTGCTCGATCGACTTTGTGCATCATGTTTGCCAAGCAGATACGATTATTGTTAATATCAATATCGTGCACGTAATTTATGATAATCTGTTTGTGCTTCATATTCTTGTTTTGTTTCAGCATAATTTCAAAGATTGCAATATTTACTGGATTTTTATGAATAGCATAACATAATTATCTATGTTACTTCTTTTTTCTTTCTTTCGGAAATATTCTCGGGTCAAGTTCAAGTTCTTCGATGTTTTAGGACAGATAAAAAAGAGTAAAATTTATATAAAAGGAAAGTGGAAGTTGATTTTAAAGAAAATCGATTGTTTTATTATTCCAGGATCCATTTAGTTGTTGTTCTTGACAATAAATGCGACATGGAAATAATATTTGAAGTAGTTTACCGCGCAATAAATCATAATATAATGACTGGAGAGAGTTTGCCATGAACTTGCGGACAAAATTCTTATTTCAAAATAATGTTAATTAGTTTCTGAAATCGCTGAAAAATATTCTTATTTCAAAATAATGTTAATTAGTTTCTGAAATCGCTGAAAAATATATAATATTCATAGGTGTTAAAATCTATTTTTAATCATTAACGTGATAGCATTTAATCATCAACTTAATAGCTTTCATTTCACTAAGAAAGAACAAAATTATTATTGTCATAATATTAAAAGTTCATTTACTTTATAGGCGTAACAAGCAAGCCATTTGCTTGATGTTATTTTGATACCAATTACAGTTCTTTTGTTGTTAGTCGACAGCATGGTTGCTAGTTGCTTATTATTGTTTGAGTATAAACGATGCTTAATATGGACACACGTGTCCTACGTGTCCTTTGACGATAGTGCTACCCTTGGAGTGCTGGCGCGTCAAAACTGCTGTTAGTTATCCTGTCGCACTGGACGAGTTAACACCAAAACCACCCTGAAAATAAAATGGTCGTCAACTATGTTATCGTCCATTTGAATTCCGTTTGTGCGAAAATTAAACTATGAATTTTGATTGAACTACAGGAATAATAGTTAGGTGCTTAGATTTATTCAGTTGTAATTAAGCTTGGTTGATGCGCGTTTAAACTTTGTGATATTTGCCGCTAACGCACAATTAATTAAGGGGAAAATAGAAGAAATTTAACGAGACATCATGCAGCTTTCACAAATGTTAACGGCGTTCTTTAGTTTGTGTACGCCTATCCACGAAATGCCAAGTGCGTTAGAATGTCCTGGGGATGATGCATACGAAAAGGGTATGAATGGCAGTACGTTACGCAAGTTTCGCATGAAGATCTTGGGGGCGGAGTTGAGCAACGCAACTTTCTTGATAACAACTGCTGATGTAAGTTAATAAGCGAGCTGTAGTTTAAATTTAATATTGCTTGTAATAATGCAGAATATGCCATTAAATGGGTGGGCAAATGTTAATGGTACTCTTGTTGGAAGAGGAAATGCCTTTGAATTTTTGCAAATTATTCAGGAAAAGTACAAATTCAAATACAAATTAGTTGTTCCTGAGAGTAAAACACTGGATGTTGATGGAAATGGGGTAATGACCATTTTATCACAAGGGGTGAGTCATTTTTACGTAATATTTCGCATTATTAACTTAATGAAAATGGACTTTAAAAAATATATTGTTCGATTTATTATTTATGCGCGCTGTGCATGCTACTTTAGGCATAAAATAATAGACAATAATGGTGGGACATTTCTATATACAAAGGGTGTAATTTAATGCGGAATAGAAAATGTTTTATTATGATGTTATCGAAAAGCTTGAAACATTCGTCAAACACTTTGTGCGCGGACGTCTCATTAATCGAACCAAATACTACTTTAGTGAAATGTGTTGCGTTAAGGGCGACACAATTGACAATAATGAATTACCCTCAATACATTCTTCGATCTTTTTCTATCGTGATAAAGCGTTGAAGCGTATTTTACACGAACTGCTTTTTTACGGATACCTAAGCAGAGCCTTTTCAATGAACATTTTACTTACAGTTGACTTTTATCAAGGGCAAAATAAATCAATAAGTATTTTTACAATAAATTTACTTTCATACGTTTTTAAACTTGCTAGGAATCCAATTAAGTTAATTGTATAAAATGCTAGAAACTTTTCTCTCTGATGAAATATGATTAATTGACAAATTGTAATTTTTAGAATGCAGATTTGGCAGCAGCTTTTTTACCAGTTATGACAACATTTAAAAACTATATAGATTATTCTCGTGCATTGGATGAAGGTGAATGGGTTGTTTTAATGCGTCGTCCTCAAGAATCTGCAACTGGTTCTGGTCTTTGGGCACCCTTCACGTTTCAAGTGTGGTTATTGATATTGGTTTCGTTGATACTTGTTGGACCTGTGATTTATGCATTAATTTTGCTTGAAGTTCGTTTGCGTAAAGATGATAATTTTCCCATTTATCCGCTTCCTGCTTGCGTTTGGTTTGTTTATGGTGCGCTCCTCAAGCAAGGAAGTACTTTATCGCCGATATCAGGTATTTCAATAATGAATAAATTTGTTTAGAATTTTACTGATACGCTTTTTTCCCCTTAGATTCTTCAAGAATGTTATTTGCAACTTGGTGGATTTTTATTACTATTCTAACTGCTTTTTACACTGCGAATTTGACTGCGTTCTTAACTTTGAGTAAGTTTACTTTGCCTGTTACAAAGCCGGAAGATATTGGGAAAAAGCATTATTCATGGGTGGGAGATATTGGCTCGGCTATTGATCAAAGTTGGAAGATTGATAACGTAAATTTGTGTTAATTATTTGGTGCTTTACGTAATAGTTTTCATTTTAGTCTACTTTCAAAAGTAAAATTACCGGATCAAAAGGAACTTTGGTTGATACGAGCGGTTCTGAAATTTTGGCGCATTGGGTAAAGAAGAAGAACCATTTGTATCTTGGCGAAAAACCATCAGTTGAATATTTAATGTATGATGACTACAAGAGCAAGAAAGATACACCTGAAAACAGTCGCTGTACATTTGTCATTACAAAATGGGCTGCATTGACTTTACCTCGCGCATTTGCTTACAAGAAAGGCTTCAAATACTTTGAACTCTTTGATGAAATGTTAGTTGTACTCATTAATAGTATAATGTGTTTTGTTAATTAATTAATTTTAGATTTCAACATCTTTTTGAGTCTGGAATTGTCAAGTATAAACTACGTGAAGATTTGCCTAATACTGAAATATGTCCGCTTGATCTTGGAAGCAAAGAGCGACAATTAAGAAACGGAGATTTGTTCATGACTTATGTACTTGTGGGTGGTGGATTTGCTGTTGCCGCTGTTATATTTATTTTGGAGAATTTGTTGAACTGTGTGCTGAAACGCGATGCAGTTCAGGCGACTACAACCGGCGCGAAATTGAACAACTTTTTTACAGAAAAGAAAATCCAGCTCAGCGAAAAGCGCGATGGTAAATTCAAATTTGCTAATTTCACCGATAACAAAAATGTTAAGGGCACTCTGTGGCATGAGATGAAACATGATGGCAATGCTCTTCCACCACCGCCCTATCACGCATTGTTTCAACCACCTTTTCCCAATAGTCCCAACGGAGCAAAGAAAAATATCAACGGCAGAGATTATTGGGTTGTTAAATCTGTATATGGAGAAACGAAACTCATACCAGTGCGCACTCCATCTGCACTTCTTTTCCAATATAATAAATAATCAAGAGATAGTTATAGCAACTTAGCTTTCAGGAATAGTCACATAAAAGAGGCGTGCGAAATTGATGTTTGGCTCATCAGGTTTATTGTTGGACGTGGCTAAGCAATGAAATTGTGTTTTCAGGCACTCGAATTTACAGAATTCATATATTTTACGAAGTGTACCTGCAATTTTAAGCACATTAAATGATGCATTTGCACCTAAAGACTACTTATCGCTATATGTCTATAACGATATAGTTCCCCAATGTTGTTTTTATCGAGTATTTAACATATAAACTTTTATTACAATTCAAATTCTGCGCTCTATTCTATACTTGAATTGAGGGCGCCCTCACGTAACGAATTTCGTCAGCAATGTCAGAGCGAAGAGGTTATACCGCTCAGATAGTTATAACGGCTGTGAACAAGTAGAATCTCTTAGTTATTTATTAATTAATCAACAACAATAGTGAATTAGTACTTCAAATTGGCTGTCGACGTTATCAGACCTCAGCGCAACAAGTGAAATCAACAGATAAACTGTAAGTTGTAGACATTAAATTTTACTGATGCATGCTTTTATTGCGATAAATTATAAAATGTAAACTTATATGAAGACATAATACGGAATGATTAAGCGCTTAAATAATCTTTGCGGGCACAAAATGTTGATAATAACTTCTTGTGAAGTCAACCATCAAATCCATTTGGCACTCGGGCACATCATCAACTTGCTGTCCAGGGGTCCCACTATATCTAGTGAATGATGGCACCACAGTATCTGGTGCCAAGATAGTGTTGTCCTCAATTATACTGCAATCTTTTAGGTGGCATCTTCTGCCAATAACGCAATTTTTGCCAATGTACACATATGAGCCAATTGTGCCAGCATTCACAATAGTCTTATCTCCAATATAGACATGATCACCAATTTGCATTGCAAAATAGGCCACTCTGAAATATGAAATCAAAATAAGTTCACATGCACAAATATTTATTGTGTTATAGCATAGCATTGCAAACAGAGATACAGTAGCAACATACCCAACATTAAATTTCTTATGGGAAGGTCGAATAACGACTTCTTTGCTGACAACACCAAATCGTCCCATTTTAATGTTTGCCAAATCACCTCGGATAATGGCATCTTGGTGTATAATTACTTTCCCTTGTAGAATGATATTCTGAGAGCCACATAATACTGTTTGCCTATTGATTTTATTCCCCGATGTCTGAGGAAGTACAATGTGTAACAATATACTTGCTTCGTTCAATAATGTTGAACTATGATAGCACAGTACTTACTGTTTCTATATAAAGACTTTTATTGAAAGGCATATCGTGCATCTCCATGGTAATAAGTGGTTTGTTAAAATCACCGAGATTCAAACAGATAAATGAGTATTTACTATGTATATTTTGGTAAAACAGAAATGGATTGGTATGGTTAGGCATATGTTATTTGTCAAGCGGTTCCGTCAACCGGCGGTAGTGGCGCGGTTAGCGCACGGGAATTCCTATGGTCGGGAGCATTTAAAAAATTTAAAAGGCTTAAAAACCCATAAGTGTAATGAGTTAGAGAGAGTTATTAATATGTGCGGGAGCTCGCTCCGATCGGAGGAGTAGCTACTGTTCGTACACCATCGTCAGATTAGTATTTTTTGCACCCGGTGGCGGCGCTGTTAGTTCTGAGGAATTCCGATGATCATGTACATTTAATAAATTAAAAGGCTTAAAGCGCCATAAGTGCAACACGTTAGAGAGAGACAGGGATATTTTGTTCAGCTCGATCGTAATCGGTGCACATTATTAGCTTCGTGCGTTATCGTACATAGCAACTTTTCGCGCTTTATACACGAATTTGAATGTTTGAAAACATGGAAAGCGCACAGTAATAAGAATTAATGATAGGAAATACTTTAAATTTGCACTTTTTTATTATCATATAGCATAACAACATCATTGAGCGATGTAATTGGTTTAAATTCACCTTTCCACAACTTGCAAGTCAGATATTTATGCTGAGATTGTGTTGGAAATAGTACTTTGCCGTTTTCTTTGATATCATCGAAGCTCTTTGTCCAAATTGTTTTATATCCGCGGCTGTCTTCTCGGTTCGTTGTGAATTGATTACTGCATATGCTGAGAATGATAGGAAATTGATATTCCTTAGCAATTACATTACTGAAAATAGAACACAACATAAAAACAAAGGCATCGCACGCATGCAAGATAATTATTTAATTAAAAATACGCACATCATATAATCATTAAGAAAGTTGCAAATACCATCATTTTCCCAATCGGTTTCAACAGTAACGCATAATACTTCGAGTATATTATCAATGTGTGGATATTTTTTGAATAAGTTTATTTCTTCTTTAATTCCATTGGATATTTCCATAATTTTTCGGCAGGCATTACTCATATTTAAACACAATGTAGAATCATTAATAATGCCACGTTTGAAAATATCATTCATGATAACTCCAACTATTTTATGGCTGTTTTTATCAATTGCAATTGCTGAAACGTCGGATTGAAGTGACTTTGTAAAATATGCGTTCATTGCGTTCACATCTTGTTTGCTATCAATCAAGTTGAAACTTTGATTCACTGGTTCATTCACATAATAATTGCGCTCAAGTAATTTTAAGATACTTTCTTTAAATGGCGTTGGGTGCTTGAGATGCTGTAATTCAACGAGACGTTTTGTCCGCGTTGTTCGGAAAACAACGTTTGGCAAGTACATGATAACAATAGAGTTAGTATGTCTAACAAATTACAATATATAGTTAAAATTGCGCACAAAGTTATTTCTAATTATAAGAGAGTGCACATATTATTGATAAGCAACAACAATTTTAATTACACAACAGTTGTTTTAGTATTTGTAAAGAATCCATAATTTAAACAATATTATTGTCGCTTGTGAATAAGGTAATTTATTGCAATTAGTAACATGTTTCTCATCATCTTAAATCTAATAATTTGCAGACAATTTTATCATGAGGTGGCGTTAACTTGAGCTTAGAACCAGGCAAAAATAAATCATTCATATTTTCGTTGAATGCGTCCTTGTAGCCCAATTTGTTGAACAATTCAATGGTGTACTGGCTTGTGCAGATTGTATAAATTAGTTTGCAATTGTTGTGCTTGGCAATGACGTCCTGTGAGTGCTTTACCAGGATTTCAAGTAGCCCATCTCTTCGCCATTGCGCGCACGTAGAGCCCGTATATAACTCTAAGACTTTTTGGACGTTTTTATAGTCTGCGTTTGTCATAATCTTTGTATGGATCTCATGCAATTTACCAAGGAACTCTTGATGTTCAGGTTTAGTACGGGAGAACAATTCTTCATCAAATTTATTCCTTACTTCTGGTTGTTGCTTATCATGCACTTTATTTACTTGGACGGACACAATCTCCTCCTTTTCTGGATCGATTGCGATTGTTGAGGCTCCTTCATTAAGGATGCTTTTTAGCTTGTGGTCAAAAAGCATTTTATCATGTTCACTATTCATAAGGTTGATGGATTTACTGAGGGGTTCATCCGGATAGTAATTGATGCGTAGGAAATTCATTATTTTGGGTACGATCGGATCCATTTTGAAAACAGAGCGCACAACTATTTTACGCTTTGTATATTTGGAGGTCGTAAGCATACGAAACATTTTAACAATTATTATTGACAACACGTTAGGTTTATGAAGCTAATATTAAAACAGGTTGTTTTATGTGGAGTATATAATTAGAAGTCGAACAAACCCGTATGTAAATTTAAAATGTCTATTTCATGAACATTTTTAGTTTGCGTTATCATTACAATCCATAATTTTATCGGTCGGCAATTGTTTCAAAAGTTTGCATGTTATGAATTCATGCGGCGATTCCGTTGGAAATAACACGCGGTTATTTTCTTGATAATCATGAAAGTTTTTGCGCAAAATTTCAACGTATCCACATTTTTCAAACACTTTTGCGCTGAAAAAGCTTGAACATATTACGAACGACATCTCACAGCCGAATTGTTTCGCTATTACTTTACTGGAAACATACAGAAAACACGAATATATTTTATCTAATCTATTCCATTTTGAATAACAAATACTTACTTGCTAAAATCAACAAGTATTTGACTAACTCCGTCACCTTGCCATTCATCGCAAACGGATAGAATGGCATGATCAAGAATCGCATCCACGGAAGGATACTTTGTGAACAAATCCAACTCGTCGTGGAGTTTAGTGAGTAAATCTAGGAATTTATCGTATGCCGGTGAAGGATTCCAATCAGGATGCGGAATTTCATCGGGATCTGTATGTCCTTTACGCATAATATTATTGAGCAATACGGCAACGATTGTACCCTTTTCGTCGAGGGCAATCACAGATGCGTTATCCTGGACAATGAGCGTATACAGTGCATCTAACGTCTTGCAGTCCTGCTCGCTGCTCATTAGCTGAATGCTGCGATTAAGCGGTTCGTTCGGATGAAAGTTGGTACGCAAAAATGCCACCACTGATGGCACAATCACATCGTTGCCGGTCAAACAACATAGTTTGATGGTTCGTTGTTTGCGCAGAGTTTTTCGTAGCATTGTGTACAATTCTGCCGCCACTCAATCTGAATCAAACGCGCACTCTCGACCGCGCGAGATAGTTAACTGATAAAAAGCGCTTATTAGCTCTCGCTCCCGTCGCACACATGCATTCTCTGAGTGAATCTGCGATAGATATTCGATATTTTTATATGTGGTACACACAATGATTCAAGGACATCCAGTTTATATTAATTTGATGTTTTGTTTAATCCAAACACGTATTTATTACTACATTATTAATTCAGCATGCCTTAAAATCCGAAAAAAATCATATTTTTTACGTTCAACAGGTTTTTAGCGTGAGAATTTGTTTAAGTTCGAAAGCAGTTCGGTCACAATGAAAGATAATGTTGGAATATATTACTGATAATAAGAAAAGCATGTCAAGTGTATTGTTTGTGGTATTGTCATTAACACTTGCGGTCAAATCATTGCGCGCAAATTATGATTAGCGTTAAGACGATTTAGGCCAATACAAAAGCTAATCAAATTTTATTAGTAAATCACTGCGCGCCTGGTTTGTCATACTAATGCTTAATGTAGGCAAAGTAATATGGCACAAAGATTTGTAAATTCAATTACATAAAGTCTTGCAACATTGTTAATTTATTTTTTGTTTGTTTCAGGTGTCTAGACATTTGCACTACAAAGTTCCACCATGTTAAGCAGCCTTCATCGACGAGGTATTGGAGTTCAAGGATTGATCACGCAAGGACTAAGGGGTATGTACCCAATGTGGGTTTTAAGTTTGTTTTATACTTAGTTGCGGACTTGCTGTTTGCGATTATTTGCGGGCAGTTTATGCGTTTTTGATAGACAAGAACTAGGGATGCGTTTCAATGTATGTATTACTATGGTAATTACAGTTTCTACTTTGTTTAACAAAGTGACACCATCAAAATTAAACGTTGGTTATATAACGCCAATTACCGTTTTGAAAAAGACCTCACGATGAGTATTATCAGACGTAAAAACCAGACTTGCGCTTAATATCAGACTTGCCTAAATCGTTTGTATAATTTCAGTTGCCAAGCTTTGCGTTGCGATTGTAGTTGTCGTCGCTGTTTTGAGATTAGTTAAAGCAGATACTGTATTTATTAGCCTTAAGCGCAATGAGATTGGACATTATCGGAGTGCGTCAGTCGGTAATTTAATTGAACATACACATGCGGTGCGCCATCGGATCGTGTGCAACATTTTCAGTCGACTGTCCTACTACCTTGCGACAATGGTGCCGGTGCTTTAACGTGATTAAGTATCGTCTAATTTTAGTCATTTTCTAGTTTCGAAGCCTTACACAATGGGCAGTCTTGGACTAAATTCGCATTTGCGCTCTTTCGAATTAACTTTTGGTAATAAGGGTGACTTTTAGTTAGTTTCTTGCAATGAAGAATAAGAAACAGTGCACATATTATAACAACGTTTATTTATTTCATATAACAAAGTTTTATAACAAAATATCTATAATATAAAATCTATATGAATATGTTTTGTAAAAAAATATTCGGATCGAATTAGCATGATGCACTAGCTTTTCGCGGCGGCTCGGTTCTCTCGTTTTAATTAATATTTTTAAACATAGAATTTACAAATGATTTAAATTTAAACATAGGTAGAAGGAAAACAATTTGATTCCCCAAATGAATAAGTAAATTGCGCGATGTACCCAGATAACTTACTTTAGTCCAAAGTGAGGATCAAGTCCTCGGCCTCTAGTTTCATGCCCATTTTAATATCAACTGAACCCACAATGCCATCGACGGGCGATTGTACAACGGTTTCCATTTTCATTGCGCTCAAAATAACGAGCGGTTGTCCCTTGGTGATCTTGTCGCCCTTCTTAACTCGAATATCGATAATCTCGCCAGGCATTGGTGCTCCAACTTGCTTAGGATCGCTCTTCACTGCCTTCGGGTGGATGTGCATTTCTTTACGTGCTTCGTTATCCTTAATGAATACGGAACGAAGTGTGCCGTTCAATTCGAAGAACACTTCGCGCTCTCCGTTTTCAGTCAAGTCTTCAGCGACGGCCAGCGTCTTGATACCCAATGTCTTACCGCGTTCAATAGACACCTCGAATTCTTCGCCTACTTTTGGGCCAGTCAAGAACATCCTTGTATCAAGGTGTGTAACTGGTCCATAATCGGACACGAAAGATAAGAAGTCCTTGGTGACTTTTGGATACAAAGCGTACGACATGACTTCCTTATCAGTAACTTTGTGCTCAGCTGGCAGAGCTTCCTTAAGTTCTTCACGGAACTTATTAAAGTCGGCTGGGGGCATAGATGCGCCAGGTCTGCCCTCAATTCTTGGCATGTTACGCAAAACCTTGCTGCGGAATGGCTCTGGGAAACCACCGTACGGTTGGCCAATCCAGCCTTGTAGGTATTCTACTACCGACTTGGGCAAAGAAAGTTCCTCAGCTTTGTCGAGGACATCATTTGGTTTCAATTGATTTTGAACCATAAATTGAGCTAAGTCGCCAACCACCTTCGAGGATGGGGTGACTTTGATGATATCGCCTAAAAGCTGATTTGCTTCGGCGTATGCTTTCTTGATATCCTCGAAGTGGTCACCAAGACCCAGAGAATAAGCTTGGAACTGGAGATTGGTGTATTGACCTCCGGGAATTTCATTGCTGTACACATCAGCATTACCACTCTTCATGGTGGTAGTGCATTCGAATGGTGCGTAAAGGGTACGTGTCTGTTCCCAGAATGCGGAATAGTCTGAGACTGTTGGTAGATCAATACCAGTATCCAGTGGGGTGCCACGAAGAGCTGCTACGATAGCCCCCATACTTGGTTGAGATGTAAGACCAGACATTGAGTCAACAGCCACATCTACAACATCAGCTCCAGCTTCGGCACACATGAGCATCGAAGCAACACCGTTGCCACTAGTATCATGAGTATGGATATGAATTGGGAGGTCTGGATATTTGTCTCTTAAAGCACCAACCAACATTCTGAAACAAAATTGATTAGAGATTGTTCAAACTTTAAATCTGTAAAAGATATTACTTTGCTGCTGTAGGACGAAGAAGTCCAGCCATATCTTTGATGGCAAGTACATGAGTACCAGCCTTGACCAGTTCATCAGCAAGATTTAAGTAATATTTGAGATCGTATTTCGTCTTTGTTGGGTCGCTTACATCGCCCGAATACGAAATGGCAGCCTCTACGATACCTCCAGCCTTGCCAGCCGCTTCCATGCCAATGATCAAATTTGGAAGATAGTTCAAAGAGTCAAACACTCTAAAGATATCCATACCGCATTGTACCTAAATAATTATACTAATAATAGCAAGAAAAATTCTTGAAATATCTAGAAACTTACGGAAAGATCACAGAATTTAAAGATAACATTATCAGGATAATTGGTGTATCCAACGGCGTTGGCACCACGCAACAACATTTGGAATGGAATGTTTGGTATCAATTTGCGCATTTCCTCCAGACGCTCCCACGGGCACTCGTGCAAGAAACGCATTGCTACGTCAAATGTGGCACCACCCCAATTCTCCAACGAATACAAGTTGCTCATCTTGTGCGAAACAAATGGTGAGACTTTGAGCAGATCGTGGGTACGCACTCTTGTTGCCAATAACGATTGATGAGCATCACGGAAAGTCGTGTCCATCAACAACAATCTCTTGCTGTTGCGCACTTCTTTAGCGAAAGCTTCTGGTCCCTTCTCTTTGTAGATTTGTCGCAATCCTTTCGGTGGCTTAACTTCCTCTATTTAACAACACAATCTTCAATTACAATCTCGTCACACCTTGTTCGAAAGTGTTCCAGCCATTTTTTAATTTTATTTTTTACATCATTCCTTATTTTCATAACTTTTTAGTAGTTATTAAATGGCTGAAACTACATGCAGCATTCCGTAAATACATGCAGCACAAGCACTTAGTTTTTATCGGGTGTAGGACGCAACGAAACTAATAATATTTCAAGACAATAACGACATGCACATAAAAATAATAAATAAAAAAATGTATATTACGTGGCGCTTCCTCATGGTTGTCTGAAATGTACGCTGCAAAATAAAGTTCAAAAAAGCATGCTTAGAACAAAAGTGCAAAAAGAACACAAATAAAAACATTTTGTGTTACTTAAATGCAAACTGCATTAAGCAACAGCTAATTTAAAAAACACTTATGAGATTTCGCGAAGTGGAAAATTGAAAAAGGCAGTGTGTAAGTGGCCGAAAACAATTTGAACACGAAGGAAATGCGTTCCTTCGTGTCTTTGTTAGAACAACAACTAATTCAAACGTAAATCCAATAATTACCAAAATAAAAACCTTAACACCAAGGAAATCAAAACTAATAGCGCAAATCACTGCTCCCCAAGTTGTTTCAATAACCACATAGACTACCTGCTCGTTTCGTGAACGTTAGATTTCTTTCTTCCCGGGATGAAGTCGTCTCCTGGTAGTCTATATTCGAATGAGGGCAATAATTTTACTTTGATTAATCGCATCACTACGTACTCGAATAATTCAAATCACTCGTTGAGTTTTGATTAATAATTTAGACATAGGAAGAACGTGATTAAGTCAAACGCAAATCAGTAATTGAATTAGTCAAAATCTTACCCTGCGATACAGCTGGAATGAATGGTTTAATTTCGGCTGGTTTCAAGTTGGTTGATAGAGGGGTCGTTGGCCCGTTGACTAGCACTTGACCAATGTAGTTGAGTAATTTCTGAGCTCTGTTTTGCGATGTCACAAAGTTGAACAGTTGTGGATTTTCATCGATAAAGTACGTGTCGACTGCGCCGTTCAAGAATTTTTGATTTTCGAGCACGTTGAGCAGGAAGGGAATGTTTGTCTTGACGCCACGAACACGGAATTCTCGAAGACAACGGTTCATCTTTGCGCAAGAGCTTTGAAGATCTCGTGAATGTGCAATTACTTTGCACAAGAGAGAATCGTAGTATGGTGAGATAATTGCGCCAGCAAATGCTGAAGCACCATCGAGACGAATACCCATACCCTCGCCGCTTCTGAATACCTCAATACGTCCCGTGTCGGGTTGGAATCCCTTAGCTGGATCTTCAGTCGTGACACGGCATTGAATTGCAAAACCCTGAAAATCAACGAGATTTAAGAATATTCCATAATTAATTATTCGGGTTGTCTTACATTCGTATGAATGTTTTCTTGCTTCAGTCCAAGTTCAGGCAAAGTCATGCCTTCAGCAACGCGAATTTGCGATTGTACTAAATCAACTCCTGTGATTTCTTCAGTCACAGTATGTTCCACTTGCAATCTAGCATTCACTTCAATGAAATAGAAATTGCCTGCTTCGTCGGCAAGGAATTCAACTGTTCCTGCGTTTGCATAGCCCACATGACGAGCGAGTTTTACAGCGCATTCGTACATTTTTTGTCGCGTTGCTTCATCCAAATGAGGTGCTGGTGCCATTTCAACAACTTTTTGATGTCTTCTTTGTACAGAGCAATCACGCTCGTACAAGTGGACCACGTTACCGGCATGATCACCAAGCAGTTGTACTTCAATATGTCTTGGGCGTTCGATGAACTTTTCGATAAACATAGCGCCGTTACCAAAAGCTGCCTTAGCTTCAGAGGACGCACGTTGGAAGTTTTCTTCGACTTCTTCCATCTTGCGCACTACACGCATACCACGGCCACCTCCACCGTACGCAGCCTGTAAATATTTAGTTCAGCTTTGTTTTGCGATGCAAATATTGCAATTAAGTACCTTGAAAATAACTGGGAGGCCATGTGTTTGACAAAACTCCATGGCTTCCTTGGAAGTTGTAACTGGTCCGTCAGTACCAGGTACAATTGGAACACCTGAAAGAGCGCAAGTTTAATTACTTTATTCGCGGTGAATTTATGCGAAATCAGACCTGCTTGGATAGCTGCAACTCTTGCAGCAACTTTATCACCCATTTGTTGTACAACTTTGGGGGATGGACCGATGAAGCGCATGCCAGCATCAACGATGGCTTGCGCAAAATCGGATCGTTCGGAAAGGAAACCATAACCGGGATGTACCGCGTCGACTCCATTGTCCAGGCACACCTTAATGATATTATCAATATCCAGATACGCTTGTACGGGTGGTAGTCCTGCGCCGACTAGATAGGACTCATCGGCTTTCAGTCTGTGCAGATGCGCTCTGTCCTCTTTCGAGTAGATGGCAACCGATTTAATTCCGAGTTCGTTACACGCGCGAAATACGCGCACTGCAATTTCACCGCGATTCGCTACAAGCACTTTGCGAATTGGCTTGTATTCGATGTTTGCGCTATAATTGCGCGAACTGGTGAGCCGCGAATTGAGTTGCGAGAGCCCATAGCGGCTGGAGCGGTTGACGAATCGAAAGAGCATTCTGTTTTCGTCCTTCGGACCTTAATTCTAAACGGAAACGAACTAAAATGGAAAAAGATTGAATGCGCGTTGTGGCTCCTCGTTCGCTTTTTATTGTGCGTTTGACCCTGAAATCAAGAAAAGTTTATATTTAGTATATTCACATTTCTAAATAAGATATTGCGCTATTCGGAAATCGCGAATTATGAACTTTAGAAACAAGCATTGATTCAACGCAATTACGACGGGGGAAATTGTTCTAATGACATGATTTATAGAATTTCAACGCGCGTGTAACTCAACTAGCCGCGCAATTTGTTTACTAACAATATATCGCATGCAACAAAACGAGTTCAAGGTGTACGCCAAGCCAACTTCGCACACCATTCAATGCTATGATGATTGTTGTGCAATTCGTTTATATTATTTGCAATATTATAAGAGTTTAATTAAAATCGACACGCTTATCAAATATTTCGCATATTTCGTGTTTTAAATGGTTCATAAAAAGTGGCGGTATTTTTTGTTACTCAAGTATTTTTACAATAAACTCTGCAATTTTCGTGGAATTAATGGAATTTCACACAAGCAAGGCAAACGTTCAAATAACTGTAAACTAAAATACTTGCGAGTACATA
Source organism: Aleochara curtula (assembly GCA_963978815.1). Lineage (NCBI taxonomy): Eukaryota > Metazoa > Arthropoda > Insecta > Coleoptera > Staphylinidae > Aleochara > Aleochara curtula. The sequence goes on from OZ022220.1 coordinate 11,032,074, forward strand.
TTATAATGCAACACATAATTACGCTTAGAAATATTTTGGCCATTCTAAACTTAGATGCGTTTATTTCGAGATGTACATGCGAGAGTTTCTTTACTTTCTTCAAGTGTCAATGCGCACACATTTAAAGTACGTGCGCACCGTGTACTGTTATGTCTCGTGCCTTTGCGATTCATCGCCACATTCAATTCCTGGTTTAATTTTAGCAAGTATTCAACGAGACGCTGTTTCTGAATTCTCTACGATTTAAAATGTTATCTAGGAAAGTCAGTACAGCCTTATTAATATCAAATTGAAAGCGTATTTAAGTCATAAATTATTTTTAATTAAGTAGAGTTTGAGCAGCTAGATCACACAATTTTTTTTATGAATGCGCGCCTTATTAAATTACGTTATGACATGCATTATTTATCGATTATATGTGACAATATTATAGCGCTATTGTTATCTATAATAGGGCGTTAATAAATAAATGATCAGCGTTTGCGCGTCATGGGGATTTTATTGATTAGTATCAAGATGTGCTAATATCGCATAATCATCTAATGAATGCGAAAATTATCAACTTGTTATACTCGCGCATAAAACACGTGAGGTGCAAGTATTCACTTCCTTTTAAGCCTTAGATCAAACTGATTTCTACAACTGGCAGTATTTTGATGCGATGCCAAATGTACGTGGAGAAATTGTTGGTCGTAAGCATTGCTCCATTTATAATTATAATACTTTGATGCTGCTTGCTTGATTTAGGATTAAGTCATGTGAACTTTGTTACCTAATGCAGGTAGAGTGCTGTTTCGAAAAACATGCAGCAGATTGACAAAAACAATTATGAACCGTTTAATGATGACTTACTAAAAATAAGTTCGTGCGTTTATAATGAAAATAGCAACAAAATAGCGCATGCCGATTAGCATTTGGCGTTACGTAAATGCGGCCAAATATTTACGTTATCATTTATTGGCATAAAATTAGCCCATAATCATTTTATCATAGTTGATGTTTTCGTGTTTAGATATTTTTTCCGGTGCATGCTAAATATAAACTAGGTCAAAATTTCTTATCATCCACCGTATTTATCATATTTTCTTAATAATACACCAACGTATTTAATTAAGTATTTACTTTAAGCTACCAAAAGTTTTTCATAATAGATCATATTTACCTTGAAATCGACAATGAATTCGTAGAGTTTAAATAATTGCCCAAAGTGGAATAGAACACAAAACCTGCTCATGTACTTAGTATATTTTATGCCAGTTGTATAATTGATAAACACGTCGCGATGCGTTATTCAAATATGCAAGTAAATCCCTATCGTCACTATCACTTGTGCGTATATTCTAATGCGATTGAAATGTATCGAGAAACCGGATTGTATTCATGAAGTGCTCATTTTTGTTGCTCCTTGCACACTACCGAGTGATTGTACTGGACAACTCGATTACCATATGTTGGTAATCGTTGTGCAGACATTTCTTTCGCAGAAATCGTGTGGAAATTTTCGCGTTTGCATACAAATTAGTGAGTTATCCAGATTATTTACCTCTGTGACGCAATGGCGTTATCGATTTAGTCTCTGGAAAAATTCGGGGTCAACTTCGAGTGCCTAATGACATTCGAAGCGGCAGCGGCGACGACGACGATCCGCATGAACGTAAATTGCTTTCGGTGTATTGTGCAAATAATTATCTTGTCTATTCAATGACTAACTGAATATGCGGACTTTGAACGCTTCGGTACATTTACAATTTCATATTTTGTCGCGTTTCATTTGTGCGCGCCGGCGAAACAAGCGGGCTTGTTGTCGACGTTGACCAACCTCGTGTCTCGTTTTTTTTACACATTTCAAAATTGTAAATATTATTGGTAATAAATTCATACACTTATTACATTCATAACACACGATACAGATAAAGTAATCATCAATTTATATAAAATTCATTGCGATATAAACTGACGAGTTATTGGCATATGGATGCGCTTTGAAAACAAATACCTCAATTAACTAAAACGAATTATTTATTTCTTTCAAACAACATAAGATAATTATTATTTCTTAATAACGTTTATATTCACATTTTTCAATATGCATTGGTGTGCGTTGAATTGAATCAGGCAATTTGAACACTTTGTATACTCGCTGATAATATTTAACAGATTTGTTGTCATACTTGACATCTCTCAAAGATTTTTATTTTGCTATCTATGTTTATTTTGCGTTTAATAACATAAAGCTTTAAATGTGTTAAACTTTTTAAGCGTTATTTGTAATACTCAATATTCTAAACTAGTTTTGTTACTTCTTCTTGTGGAAACTTCTTGCTTACACGAATTGCATTGCGAGTATTCCAGGAATGAAAACTAGTTTCACCTAATTAACCGGTTCGGTAAACAACTACCTACATGTATAGATAGACGGACATTTGATGGCATTGTCCGCACGCAGCTAGGAAAGGGTTCAACTCACTCGTAAGTAAGCTGCACGCGAATAAAAAATGTTAATTTAAAATAATCATTTGGTTTATTCGAAACAAATGATTAGTTGTTGCGTTACGAATTTATTATTAGTAAAACTTCAACGACAATGCGGCGCGCAGTTGTTATTTGCTATTTGCGAAATTGGCATCGTCTTGCGCTCAACTAAATTGAATGTGTTTTTAATCTAATTACGGAAATTGATTTCTCTAATACCAGATACATACACGCACGTACTATTGCAATTGGTTTTCGAAATCCATTAAATTCATTAAAACAGCGATATGTTGCGGCACACACACTCGCAATAATTGTTAATGAGGCATAAGCCATACTGAACCCGAAATGATATGCATAGAAATGTGTTTGATATAGGGTTAAAGTTCAGAAGTCCGCCGACTTTGGTCATTGCTTATACAATAACACATCTTACATAAGCCGTTGGTACAAAATTCCAAAATGCATTCTATGCATGCAAAACACGAAATTAAAAGCAAACGCAATAATAGGATTACGTGCGCGGTGTTGGCCGGCAATTTGAAGTGTTGTTAGAAGCCGGCTTTCAGGATAACGCTGCGTTCGCAGGGTGTAAGCTGGTTTTGTGCGGGAGTTACGTCACTGACCTAGATATAAGACCTCGGAAATGAACCCTACCTTAGCCCTCTAGATACTACATACATCTACTTATATTGAATATAATTCCAATTGCTCGCAAATAGTTTACGGGTTGTTTGAAAAATTGCATGCACTTGTATAATCGGAATTACCTGTTCGTAACTTAATTTGTTGATTGGGGATACGAGCACTAATAACTATGTGAATTTAATTGTTTCAGTCACTTTATCGTACCCGTCGTATGAAACGTGAAGTGATGATTATGCACCAGTAACCAATTTTGAACGTGTTCGTCTCTCGAAATAAGTAAAAGGCGAGCGAGCAGCGACGGTGCCGAGGACGAGGAGCCGACTGAATGAACGAGCAGGCGCGCTCCCAGCACATATCGACGATCGCGATGATGCACCGCGATTACGTAGCATGGTGGACCGATTAATTTGACACAAAATAGGTAATTTATTAAATAGATATTAGCGTTGCGTCGTTGTTCAAGGCGATTCAAATATAAGTTTTAAATTTTCAATTCAAACCGATTTGAGACTATAAGGCCAAGATCACATTTGGCTGTAGCATCAACACTCCATAGCTTAGTGGTAAGGTCTAAGGAAGTGGCCTGAGTGTCTCTGGTTCGATTCTCGAGACAGGCATCCGAATTCACATTTTCAATTTTCAATTCAAAGCAATTTGAGACTATAAGGCCAAGATCAAATTTTGCTGTAGCAGCAGCACTCCATAGCCTACCGGTTTAAACTATGGGAGTGATCTGAGTGTCTCGGGTTCGAATCTCGGGACATCCAATTCAATTTTAAGTTTTCAACTCAATATGATGCTAAAGGGGAAGATCAAATTTACAAATGGCAACAACACTCCATAGCCCAGTGGTATAGTCTATGGAAGTGATCTGAGTGTCTCAGGTTCGATCCCCGAGAAATGCAATCCGAATTTTATAAGTTTCCAATTCCTTGTATGTTCGGGGTGCCCCGATGGACTTAACTGTATATCCGATGGGGCCCCCCGGAGACCTACAAGGCCCCCATTTTTAATTTTTGAAGTCCGTACGTTAAGATTGTCTTGTGACGGCCCACCCCGCCGCTTCGCTCCCCGGCAGTAGACTGCCTCCCCATTCCCGATTTTCGTTACCAACAGACCTCGGTTTGTGACGTCAGTTGAGAGGGGCGGTCCAACCAATTTGTTATGAGCGCCCCCAAATTCACCAAGCATTGGACTTAGAATTATTTTCTAAGAGCTAGATTTGAATTCGAGCGCAGTGGTCAACTGAATGACCGCCCTCTTGGAGGCAGAGTGCTTTAACTATAGTAGTTACAGGCGCTCGTATTATTTTTGTGAAAAATTTAATTTACAAGCAACCTGTACTGGGATTCGAACCCAGAACAACTGGGTGGCAAGCAAGCACTCCAGCAACTATGCCACCAACTGTCTTGTACGTTGCAAATTAAAACTTATGCATAAATATATAGTTTGGAGATGCAGAAATCATAAAGCATACAGCAATCAATCTATTTCTGAACAAACCAATTATTTTAACTGAATTTTAAGCTTTGCGCCCACCCATCTTCCAATTAGACTTGGAATTATTTTCTAAGTGCTTGATTTCAATACAAGCGGTGTGACCAATTGAATGGTCATTCTATGGAGGGAGCTATTAGTATAATACTCAATTATTACAGAAATGTGGGCCTAATAGTTAAATTCCACATAAAGGTAATATTTTAACCATTGTCTTGATTCTGATGTCTAATTTATTACAGCTTTGAACAACGTAATAATATAAATTGTAAATATATGTTCTATGTAATATATGAATGAATAGAGCATGTACGTAATTATCTAATGATAACAATAAATTTTCAATGAATATAAGTCAACAAGTGATAGAATTATAAAATACGTATGCTGTGTAATTTTGATAGAGATGAATTTAAACTTGTTCTTGTATCAACATTTTTTTCTCAATTAAAACAAACTGTGAAAGAATATTGAAATTTAAAATAATTTAACATCTCTAAACTAACTTACACGCTAATTGTGCTTTTGAAATGGTTAATGGCACCTATAAGCAACATGCCAAATTAAATATGATAATAACAATATAAATCTTAATTACCGTTCAATGATGTTTACCACATTATCACCTCTTAATTCACGTTAAACAAGTTTCAACAACGCTCCTAATTTTATACAAGCTCTGTAATCCTAATGAAACTGAGATACCTTATAAACTGATCAATAATTTGACAAATCGTTTATATCATAAATAAATTAAATTGATTATAGTCATTTGCTAAAAGAAATTTCAAACTTGCAATTGAAAATGCACGAAGTGATGTTTTAAATCTATATGTAACATTTTATCTTCTGTACCTTGAATCTATTAGAGTAATATATAATTCACTAAATGCACGCCTGTTTTAATTGCTAGTCTAATTTTGGCTTGACACCAATAAAATCTATATCTATTTACATTTGTTCTATAAGTTTTCTGACAAAATCAGAAACTAATATAAAAACTGCAATACAGTCGAAGAATTATTACTCGCAAAACGCTCTTTCTTGTTTGTATATGTATTGTACCAAAATAGTTATCATTCTAACTATCCTCATCCAACAATCAATTTAAATACAATAAATTTGATCATTAAAATGACTACTGCAATTTTCTTTCAAAATATTTACTGAATTACATCGACGCATGAGAATCAAATAAAGACTTAACTACTTTCCTGTACACCCAAAACAACGTCCTATGACTTTCTTATGCTTTCTTGTGCACGCTTTTCCCATTCGGCTTTGCGTCTTCGAACATTTTGCACTTCAATATTGCCTTCATCCTGAATTATATCGGACTTTTCAAAATTATTATGGATATTTTCCACAGTATTTATATTCTTTGTATTTATTATTTCAATATTATGTAGATCCTTGTTTTTTTGCTCAGTCGGTGGAAATTTACCTTCAGTCTTTGGCCTCGTTGGGAGAACAACGTTGGCCTTTAATACTTTGTCTTCACTTTTTGTTATTGTGGTTGTTGTTAATGGTCGAGGTGAATACTCAATCCATTTGTTCGCAACAGGTTTTCTGAGCAAAACGTCCGATCCATCGATTTTGACTTTACCCAGGAGCGCAGTTGATTTCGGGGCAATTTGCGGCTTTTTGCGGTCTTCAATGGGAGACGAATCTGACAAATTCTCTTTATCACTATCCCGAGATTTATTTGAATCTTGTTTTTCTTTATCAAAAATTTCCTTGTCTAATGGTTTGGCAACTTGCTGCAGTACAACATCAATATCATTATCCCGTAACTTGAGTGACCGTCTTGCAAATACCTTCATTAACTCCGGTTCTTCGTCTTGACGCTGCTTCCCCAGCGACTTTCGCCGTACCACACTATCGTTGCATGTCTTGATGTTCTCTTGCGATTTTGTTTCCAATTTATCTAAACTCGATTGAGAAGACTTCGGTGTTGAGGATTTCGATTCGACCGAATCAAAGCTGTTTGACTTAGTGCGGATCACTGGCTTAAAGTCACGCTTATTATCCACATGCTTACGGTAATGACTAGCATTGGTCATTGAGGTGACTGTGACGACAGGGAACATCTTAGAGTCATCACTCGCTAATAAAGCAACGTCTTCTTTCTTTATCACTTCAATGTTATCATTACTGAACTTCCGCACAGGCGTGGATATGGGTGAATCAAGACTCTTGCTGAAATTCATATCCGAATTCAATTTACATATAGTTGGTTCAGTCAATGAGGAAGATTTCACGAGCTGTCTATTTTCAACATTGCTGGCAGCAGTAATTACATCACTATTCAGTTGCACCTTTGTTACTGAAATCTTGTTCAATTCCGTTTTCTCCATTTTTGAAGTCATTTCTATAATTTCAAACGTCTCCTGAAGTTTCTCACTAAAACTAGTTACATTTACAATTGCTTTGTGACTAGGGCCTGTAATAGTAATTGCATCACGCTGTTGTTCGATTTTATCATCATCATTATTGGGAATATCTCTATTCTCTACATGGTCTGCATTCTTAACGCTATCCAGCGATATAGATTTAAATATGCTCTTTTCCTCCATCGATTTATGAGTGGTAACTTGGTGATTCAAGTTTGTCTTGGTGGTTTTAAAACTGTGCGACTTTGCGACAGGTTTTGCGGGCTTTTCCTTTTCGTAATCTGAGGGAAAATTGGTCAATGATTTAAATCCCGTATCAATATCATCATTCCATGAGATAACGCTCTGTTGAAATGGTGACAAACCCGCAATACGCACAATTGACTTACTTTCCATCAGCGACGAAGAAGTAGTGGTGTGCTCTATGAATTTGTTGCTGATTAAAGGTGGCTTATCACTCCACGGTGACTTGGGCGGGGTGCGAGCAATCAACGGACTATTTGGTGGAGAGATATCCGTAAGGCTAGTATTCATGCTTAAAGATTCGGTGGCAATGCTTGGTTGCCGCTGGAACCATTCATCCAGTTCATCATGCATTGGCGAACTGTTCATGTGAAACCCGTCATTGTGTTTCGACGCTTCTGGTGACTGGGTAATGTCAATTGGTTGCACACGCTGTCTTGATGCAGGGCCACTCCGTAAAGCGTTTGGACGAATCGCAAGATTACTGTCGACAGCAATCATATTGCGATCGAATGGATCGTAATTTACGTTTGTCGATTCAGACATTTTTGTATACGAAGATGTAATTAATGTACTAGCCTCTTTAACAAATTCTTTCTCCTCCTGCTTACACTTTTTCTTCTTTCCACTGCGCCGCGGAAAGATGCGTCCAAAGAATGAGGTGTCCTTGCTCTTATGACCGTCTTCGTCTTCTTCAGCAAACGAATCCTGACCGTGCGTGCCCGCATTCGACCGGCTCCGTGTAAGTTTACCATCGTCCACGCTACCAGGTCCTGCTAAACCAGGCGGTAATGATGAGCATTTCATTTTATAATCGCTATGATAATCTTTCTGACTGCTTGTATGATGATAGCTCATGCTGGTGTAAAGCTCGGTTAATGTTTCTGCAATATACACATGGCGTGCCAGAGCATTAGTACCAGGACGATTAATTATATTTTTTTTACAACAAAAATGGAAGCGAAAGCAATGAAATGCATTGAAAACATCAAATTCGAAGTGTATTACCTTTTGTATTCACTTCGGGCGTCATGCTACGGTAGGAAGAGTCCTCATTCACTTCCGGTGTCGTTGGTAGCACGACAGTTGGCGTGCGCTTACGCCTCGGTGCACCATGCGTTCGCTTGGGACGAATCGAAACTTTATGATGGGCAGCACTGTGATTCAGAGGGATAGAAGAATGAATTGGTCCCCATTCCGTAATGTCAGCATCTAAAATTATCCTTAGCTATCAAGTTTGCAAACTTTTTCGTACGGTACCGCATACCTGTTACATCCTTGTTCTTGTCCGGCAGAGATAATTTGGATGCAATTTTTGGCTGAGGATCAAAATCCTAGAGAAATTATAAATTTGATTTCTTGAGCGTGAAAAAACACTATGACACTTACTTCATCCATTTCTGAACTACCCATGCTGAGCAATGATCCATCACTGCATGTGCTGTGTGACTTTGTGGGATGATCCTGCAAGAACAAAACAACACGATCAATGAGAACTAACATTCAATGAGATAGCAGTGACACGAATGTATGTGAAACACTTATTTCAAAGGTGTAAAAAATGCAATATAATTTAATTAATGAAGACCTTGTCCTCTAATGGAAGAACGATCTTAATGTTCGCCAAGCACAAGTACGACGCGAAGTACTCGCACTGCGAGAACATCATTACTCTTCAGCGGATAGCGCGATGCATTCGCGGCGCGGCACGACTAACAATAATAATAACGGTACGTCGAGTTAGTACGCTTGCACAAGCGACAATCATTTTCATCACCAAGTAGCAAACTATTCGAACCATCGCTCCATCCACTGTCTGCACAATGCCCCATCATCGCGCATCGTGCCCAAGCGCCAAACAACTAGCTAGCAAAAAGATAGATAGCATAGATTCCGCGCGTATGTACGTACGTGCATACCTATGTATTAGCGATTATTTAGAAAACAAAACAATAACTTTCACATTTTGTCAATGCACACAGACTAGAGATTCATGAATAAAATTGCGCGGCGGACGTGGAAAAACAATGCACATGTATGTACCAATGCTCTGCAAGAACAAACTATTACAATCGGCAGGCCGTACGGAAAAGGTAAAACGCGCGCGCGTCTATCTCGCTGAAAGTTGCGCGCAGAAATACAGGAAATACTTTATTGTCTTCAAGTCGCTCACGAAAAAAGAAGTGCACCACGTCGGAGTTGCATAACAACTTTCCACCCGTGCATTTGCGCGCAGCAAGTGTGTTTATTTATTTCCACTTCGGCGAATCCATGCGCAGATAATTTGGACGATAAACTGTCTTTATAAATGATGCATCGGCGTAAACTAGGCGAAAAACTTTTATCACATAGTTGCTTACATTCGGTTTTCCCGCGCAGTACGTACAGTTTATGTATGCCAGCATTACTGCGAGAATTATTGAAGAGCGCTCCGCATTAATTATATGGCTTACAAACTAAATAAAATCCAATGCGCACGTGAGTTCATAAACCATCGCATCGCCATCAGGAAATAAGATTATTCGCTTTGGCACTTGACAAGTGAAATCAACACAGATACCTGTGCTTAATAAATGATGTTATTATACGCGGTAGGAAACGCAAACTTCGAATCTACGTACATACAACAAGAGTAAAAGGTCAAAGAATCAACCAATAATGCAGGCGTAAAAGAAATGATCTCCTAATTGCCTCATTTGAAAAAGTAACGAGTTATTTTTACCTCAATATCGATTTCAACGGCAACGGTTTTATAGGCGGCCAGAAAGTCTCCGGTGCGCATAAAAAAAACACCAAGTTGTTCGTGTTGTTCTTTGTTCGAAATGCGTCAATAAGTTGCGCGTAACTTAATCACATGCATCAATATGGCTTTGAATGTGTTGGCGTTGAAAGTATTGAGTAATATTTGTACGGATTCGCCAACTCCTCCTAATCGTTACGCAATGCAAACGTAATAAAATTGGTAGGCGCACACAGCCTGAAACAATTAATTAACCGATGCAACAAATTAGTTCTAACGTGGTCAAACGCCACTTTAATTAATCAATAAATCGGCGTGCTTATAGCGCCTTAAAAGTTTATGCGCATCGTAAAGACGATGATGAACCGCACTGAATTGGAATATGCACAAGTTGGCCGCGGCGAAATGGTAATTTTCTTTGTTGGCACTTAGCGTGCCAGCGCAACGCAACTCTGCTCTAATCTGCAAGATTGGCCTGCTCTCATCTCAATCAGGCTGATGCTGATGCGCGCTTGAAGCGAATACGAAACGAAACACAATCGCGAGATGAAGAAGACGAAGACGCGCATCCGTTGGCCGCCTGCGTGTGGCGGCTGGAAGGACGAGAAACGAGACGCGAGAGGAAGCAGGCGAAAAGAAATAAAAACCAGCAGTAAATTTACAGTTAGATGTTCGGCCGCAGACACTACGCTGCGTGCGTCTGAATCCTCAATCTTCCATGCGCAAGCAACTAACTAACTAACACAACACGCAAATCGTGACAATATAGTTTGGCATTTTCATATATACAGCATGTGCCACAAAATGCAACCGGCTGGCTCTCTCTCTCGTTAATTCATGAATATCAACGGCGTTCAGTTAAGACAAACTACATAGAACAAAGCGCTTACACGCTGAGCCAAAGAAGCGATACAAAGAAGAATGTAACAACGGCAAGATATGCAACAAAAAACGAAAAAAATATTTACAACTGCATAACCGAATGGATTATGCATGCAACTACCGCATTCGCGCGCGCGCGCTGTACAAGTGAAATACCGATTGTAAATTGCAAAAACTGAATGCAAAACCTGCCATGCCGAAAAAATTATTACCACGTTCAGTTTGTACGGTCCAAGAGGCCATTGTGCGGACTGCATAAATATGTAATTGTAATATATGTGCATTTATATAAATATTAAATATATACACGCTACTTCCTTTATGCGCACCTTTAGATTTAATTTTCTATTGTTGATAATAATTGCGGTCTTCATATATTAATATCAACCGCAACACAAACTAATTCGAAACCGAAATTCAGAATGAATCATTCGAATCTATATAGTAAAGCAATAATAAAAATATTCTCGTGCCATGACTAATAAATAAACCGCACGAAGCTAAATGTTGACAACCAAGCGAACGCACAATGTAATAATACGCAAGTTGCGAGATCGAAATGTTTAAAAGGATAATTCGCAACAATTTACCTTATGATGTGATTTATCCAGGTGGCCCTCGGTTGTGGTTGGCGAATTGCAAGGACTGTGTGGCAACCCTTCGTCATCTTCGCTGGTATCTCCGCGTCGTTGCTTCAGTCTTTCTAGTAGCTCAGTCTGAAATCGAAATGAACAATTTCACTCACATTCAGTATTATCGCCATGGATCGATCAAGGCCGGCTGTAGAAAAACGCATTAAAATACCGCACATGACATATGGCGAAGTAAACACTCTTGTGCACTTTGCTTTTCATTATCCTTGATGTACCTTACCGACTCTTCATGCTGCACTTCGTCATCCTTTTCGACGTAACAACAACAACACCAATTCATCATGGAGCAGGCTCACTGCGCATTCTACGCATTCAATCTCAGCCGAGTTAAACACGCAAGTGATAAACAATTGAAATGGTAACGCGTGTCTGGTGTAATCAAATTACAAATATTGAAGTTGCAGAGCGAATTATGAGCGCACAACACTTATCATCTCAACCACAAAATGCTTTCGCCGCCTGTGACTAGGATACGCCAAGCTCGCAACTCTGATTTGGGTTGACTAACTTCATAAAATGCTCCTCACAATAATATACAATTCGCATACAGCTAAGCGCAACACAACAACTACTTGCACACTGATAAGATACGCAAATGAATCGGAATCGAATGCAGTAGGCTGCTCCTTGTGCTAGCCAGCCTTGTGCATGGTCGGCAACCGATTCATGGAAAATGAATGTGTCATTTTGTTAATGTTTACCGCAAGCGAAATGAGCAAGTGCACAATGCAATAAATACTTAATATCAAGGAGGCAATTAATTGTCTTGCGCCCAATCAAGTAAAATTTGACGTCCTCAGCAATACGCACTTATTTAACGATTATGTATGAGAATTGTGACTAATAGAAGTTTTTAATAAATTTGTTTTGATAAAGAATTGCGCCTACCAAATATAAACAATCATTCAGAATTATTTCTCATTTAAATTTAAGTACCCATAATTTTTATTGACCTACTACTGACACTGGTATTGAATTATTCAGCCCCCGATCCGAAGAACACCCCTAAATTATTTACAAAGTTCATTGTACTTTCCGGTTCAAAGTCCTATATGTCAAACACACATCAATAATGTGTGGAAGTATTGATTGATATCAAACGACCCTAAACGCGTATATAAATTTATGATTAATCCTGGAAGTAGTAAAAAGGACGCGCTGAATCCCCATTCAATTTATAGACCGCAAAAAAGGACACGTACTACGTAAATTAATTATTTCATCTGACCAACGAGTCTTTACAATTATGATTCAGTGCGCTCTGCATTTCAAAAACAATAAAAAGTGCGCGCCGCTGTATTGCAACGTGCAATAACTGAGTTCAGTTACCTGCCATTTAAAACTGATTCAATTATGCATTGCAATGAGTGAAGTTGTCGTGTGCATGCATCAGAGGCAAATTCAATTCCAGCGAGCAAGTGTATATGCGCGTTGCTCCTGTAATCATTGAATACATCGCAGGACACTCGACGTATTGTTGAGCTCTTTGTTTTGGCGTGTGTGACACACTGTAAGTGCGCTGCTTGTGTGTTTCTATGTGGCGTATTGGCAACGCGAAGTACGCCTTCTTGCACACCGTGCACGGTGCAAAACATAGAAGTGCAAAACAACGCCGTAAAATATTACACCTGAGGAAGCAGATCAGACGGCGCGATAGACGAACGTGCAATCGAATGAAGACACGCCAAACCAACCGCAATACCACGCATTCAAACGTAATTTGATTTGAAATAAACGTCAAGAAAATTGAACAGTGAAACAAAGAATATGTATGGTACAATGAAGCCTACCTACCGCCAACGTGCACGTCAATAGCGTAATTACATTTCATCGAAAGACGTACGTACGAAATACGGAACGCAATGTGCGACGACCTTGCGCGCACTTGCAAAACAAAGCCCAAAAACAGCAATGCGTGCGTGCGTCGTAATTATACCAATTAAAGTCGCTCTTTTCATTCTCACTTCGCATTCATTTCATCTTCTTCGTGCTGAGCGCGCATACATACAGTCGACCTGCATTTTGCGCTAGGCGCTCTTTGATACCGCATTCTCACTCACCTCATAACACGTCCATGCCACTGAAAACAGTTAGAATAGCAACAACGCACACATGTCGAACGACATACGCCTCATATATCTTCATTCTGATATAGCCACATACATACGTACATCGACTAGTTTTTCAATTCAAAAGTTGAACGCACACATGCGATCCACATGCGCATGAAAGAGGAAAAAAGGGCGATTCCCAACGCGCGCGCAGTAGCACTAGCATATCATAATTTACATCCATTACTAGACAAACTCTATCTCCATTTACAGCAGCACAAGAAAAGCGTCGTCAAAGCAAGCAAAACGCGTTCTTTGCTCGCAATGGCGACGAGAAGCGCGAGGACGAGGACGACGACGACGAAAGATAAGTAAGATGTAGCAAAATTTCAGCATTTCAGTGCACGTTCTACCACACGTTCGTTATTTTCTTACTTTTGTTACGTACATACACATTCCACACTCGTCTTTCTTTCATACACCATTTTATCTCGTGTTTTTGTCCTCGCGCACTCTGGTGATTTCTGTCCGCGCTCCTTTGCGGATGGACGAAAAACGCGCATTGCCCACGATATTTATGCTCGAGTTGACGACATAAAGAATTCAAAACCAACGAAAGAAGAAGAGAACGCCGAAAAACACGGCTGAAATTTTAATATCGCTGCGTCAAGTTGCCCGACAAAGTTTTCGTGCTCGGCTTGATTTTCTCGTTGCGTGCTTTTTCCGAAAAATGTTTGTTCGCGCACCGAGAAGACCACCGCATGAATATTGCAACGATTTAGTGCGTTGCCCTTTGCCGCTCTCTCTTAGCGTCCATGTTTAATGAACAACAAGCCCTTCGTTTGGCTGATACACGCCAATTGCCGTCTGATATATCTTATTAACTTCTTAGAAATGTATGAGGCGCTCGTGACTTTCAATTCAAAAGGCGAAATTCAACGTCGTTTTTGTTGTTTGTAGGTCAAATTAAATGGTCGCAAGTGCCAAGAGTACACCAACAAGAAAAAACCCGAGAAGAGGTTGCGTGTTGTTGAGGAGTTTAGTTTGTTAACGAAATTCCTTCACCTTACATTTTGAATTATTGAAAAAAAGTCCTCAAGAAAAGTTGAAGAACTAAACAGTTGATAAGGCGCATTTGGCGATTCAATACTACCGAGTGCATCAACATCATCGAAATGAAAGAGGTAGGTAAAGCAATAAAATTTACCTGTAATCGAATATCCGGCTGCGTGGGCTGATGGCTAATGGACAGCGACGAAGAACTCTGCGCGGCATCCAAATCCAGCTCGGAGCCCGAGTGCGGCGAGTGAAAAACACTGTCGTGTGACACGCTCAGTCCAGGATGCATCGGCGTTCCACTCCTGAAAATGCCAATAGCAAACGTTGCAATAGTAAATATCCCTCATGTTTACTTCTTTCCACTGCACTCCCACTGGCTCAAAGAGGAAGTAAACTACTTCTTCGTACCTGCGTCGCGTTTGTTCCTCAGCGACAGAAAGTTCGCTCGTAGACCGGCTACGAAGCGCCTGCTGATTGTTCCCTTCCGGCTGGTTGGTATTCGTGTTCGAAGGCGCTTCCTCGACAACCTTATTGCTTTTCCGCTTGAACCATTTGCGCGGATTCCAGAATTTCTTCTTCGTGCTCACTGCCAAACAAGATTAAAACCACTTTAATCAAAGAAGCGCACGACTAAAACGAACATGATCAACTCCATCTACTACTGCTCAATTTAAATACCATGTGAATTAGGTGGCAATAACACATACTTTTTGCGCGACATTGCACTCGAGCAATTCAAACGCAACTGCGGGATCGCCAGCTCGCGCTGTACTATTTTTTTGCTCTTGCCAACAATAGATTGAAATTAGGTAAATGCGCTTCAGTGCGCGCCTCATTGTCTCGTTTCAAATCCCTTGTACGTAAATGAAATAAATGAAAAACATTCCAGCACTAATAGAGTGTGCGTGTTATGAGCGCTTAATTCAAGCATGAAATTCGTTTGCCAGTACCATCAGCTGCCAGTTGATGGGTTGATTCATTTCATTTGCATCACGGTCGTCGTCGTTCGTTCGTTCGTTTGCAATGGTTTGCATTTTATAGCTAATGGTTTTTTTTTTATATTTTAAAACTAATTCAAACTTTTAAACTAATTCAACTTTCATAAAATCCTTTTAGGGAGATATTTTTTATATAACTAAACTTTCCAAATATATGAAAAAAATAAGATTTTTAAAATTTCTAGACTAAAATACCCTTTTAAGAATGCGTCCAACAAATTTGCGATAGATCAATTTATTACTTTGTAAGACTTGTGAAAAATTCAAGAATTTTGATGATATCTTTAGTACTTTCGAAGATATTGAAGAAATTAGATCGCATTTCTTATGAAAGAAATCGTATTTTTAAATTAGTGACACAGAGCTCCAGATTTCATTACCTTCCTATATCCTTTTAAGAGATTTATGTTTTTGTGTAATACTTGAACTTTCAACTAAAATGAGAAGTTGAATAATTAACATCATCGCTTCAAGTTAAGAATGCATCCAACAAATTTGCGATAGACCAATTTATTACTTTGTAAGACTTGTGAAAAATTCAAGAATTTTGATGATATCTTTAGTACTTTTCGAGATATTGATGAAATTAGATCACATTTCTTATTAATTGTAGAGGTCGGTAAACGCTTGACTAATATTATTCAGTGTACTACAATGCAAAACATTGCTTTATAACACGAATCACACACAATCTCTCTATACAGTTTGTGACCACGGAAGATACGCGCAAACGCGCAACAAAACTGCAAATGTTTGTTATACGAGCGCGCACTTTGTGTACATTTAAATTGCTATTTATGATGCAACAAATAAATTGATTCGTAATTAACGGCACGTATCTTACACACGCACATTACAAGCTGAACATGTGTCAACTATAAATTAAAACAATGTGTTTGATTATAAACGCTGCAATTCAGATTCCTAGCCAATAATTTATGTTAAATCAACTGAAATAACTGAACAAATGACTAAAGTTTTCAATCAGATAAAAGCAAGTTATGACCTTTACAATTCAAATTACTCAAATTATAAAAGCACCGATATACCCGCGTATTCATCTAATATTAGCTGTAAACTGTAATGGAAGGCGCATTACACCGCATGTGAACGAATAAATAATGCATGAATCTTCGCAAGAAGGTGGATTGTAATGGAAAGTACCGTACCCTTCGTGGAAGTGAGGCGGAAGTGTTTCGTTTTTCCAATTTTCCGAATTACTCGGTGCTTCATGCAATGGCGTTAAATTTAAATATGTTTTTGGCGTAATATACAACACGTATGAACCCTTTAAGCATGCCATAGCACTTGATGTAAAATTGAAGGAGCACTTTGTATGTTATAAATTGAATATGCTATCGCCACAAATGTAGGTAAGTGGAGTTGAATTAAGGCAATGTGTATTTAGATGTACTTTTCTCGTTGCCGCATGCTCCTACGGGTTCGTTCACTCGTGCGCTTTTTGTGCGGAAAAAGACGTGCGAAGGCAGCATCCCGTATTCCCTCAATGCGCAAGAGTGCCTCGCGTATTTCACGGCAGCCACCAAAGAGCCATTTAGTCATACGACACGTACGTATGTTCTTTCGCCTCGCGTACACGGTAAGCACGCAAACAGTAAATAGCAATAATAGTGAAGAGAAGAGAACGAAACGTGCGTCCTTTTGCTCTTTGAATGCCGCGAAGCAAAAAAACGCAGAAAAACGAAGCCAAGCCAGCTCTACATATTCGAATGATATACGTATCGGAATATTTGATCCCTAAGCAATATCCAAAAGTGTTTTTCTATTTTCTTCATTGACTTAAGCATAGTTGTGTTCTAGGTAGATGGCTCTCAGATGAAAGTAGTAAAAATAGATGTCGAATATTATATGCCCTATTATGGATTAAACCGTGACACTAATATCGAATAAACTTGTTTAGTTAGCCGTATCAAATTCTCCGGATTAGCTCGGCCTCTCATAATATCGAATTCAACCCGAAGCGATCGACGATACGAGCAAGCGTATGAAATAATCAGCCGCAATATGTTTGCGTTTGCATTGGCGTTGCCCGAACGCGAACCGTACGTACGTATGTACACATTTGCATCACGTTTCACCTATATTCGTGTTGTCCTTTAAGGTGAAAATAAATATCCGCAGCGCGCGCGTGAGTTTCAAGAGAGAACGAACGCCGACGCAAGTCGAGACCAAGTTGAAACTACAGTTATGGACAGCCACAACAACAACAACAGCAGCAGCCGACGACGACGACGACGACCACGTTCAGAAAAGCTGTTCTTCAGCACCGACCAACGACTTGTGGCCTGGCATACAAAACACCTAATACTCCGACGATGACTATACCTATGATGATGATGATGATGATGCTTCATCAACTCGCGTATGTGTGCTGCGCAATCTTTTCCAAGTTTAGGCAAACAATACGCGCACAGCCTATTTCAATAGGCGGTTTTGTTTGCATCAATGAGAAAATCAAACGAGACACAAAGCCAACCAACCAGCCTCCTAAAGACGCGTCTAAACATCGTTTAACTGTTTTACTTTTTCTCGTTTCTTATTCATGTATTTTTTTACGATTTTAATATATCCACCTATGTGCGCATGAACTTGTTTTCTTTGTTTTCCAAAAATATACTGCGTTTCTTTTCGGACACGCAAATAAAATGAAAGTTGTGGTACTCGTTGTTTTTTAATTAGCAATTAAAATTATGAGAACATCTTTTTTTGTTTCAGTAATCTAGGTGACCTTGTCATACCGAACATAATTCGTCAAACTCGACTATCAAATTAATTACGTTGAACAAAATTCCGGGCAATCTTGCAAAATTAACGAAACAATAGGCCCCCCATTTCAAGAGACACAATGAAGAAACACGCACGCACTGATATAAAATTGTTATACTATTATATAAATAAAAATTAATGCAATTGAATGGTGGCTTGCCGCCTGGCGCTATTTTGCATAATACAGCTCCACATTGCATCGCATGCTCGCAATGCGTTTCGATGAATTATGCATGAACTGCTCAATGAATATAAATAATTAAATCAGCACTGCATAGATAGATAGGCAGCGCACATGAGCGCATGCCAATTGCGCGTAAAGTGCATGTTTTATAACAGGCTTTCATCTCATTTGTATTTCAAGAAAATAGAAATAAAAAGTCATTTGTGCCACTTTAATTGCAAACATTCGTTATTAACGTAAATATTTGTATGGCGCGTTTACTGCTAATAAAAGAATCATGTGTAACCTGAATAGGTATCTCAGTATTTTTATCTTAGTGCCACATACGCAAATTTTTAACAAGTAGGTATCTAACGAATGTAAGCACAGACCATGCACAGTTATAAATTGTGCATTCCGACAATCCATTATTGCGCACTGCATGTGCATTTCCTATTCTCTTCGTTTCTTACTCAATTTACGCAAACGGAGAATCAATTCCTGTTTGTTCAAGTTGTTATGTCGTACGTGCGCGGTGCAAAGTGCACAATCTCTTTAACTCTGCAGCGCGCAGTGCATTTACGCGATTAAGCAATAGAAATGCATAACTTTAATGCTCGCGTATTTTGTGCACCTTATACACATATTTGCAAAGAGTATATGGCTTGCTGCTGTTGCTGCAAATGTCAGCTGACATTTTTACGCGTACGCTGCTAATCATCAAGGTTTCCACCAGCCAACGTGCCTGATGTTTGTTGCTGCTGCTTACCTTCCTTTACCCGATTCGCCAGTTGATTCTCTTCGTCTCGTCAACAGCAGCAGCGTTGGTCGAAGAGAAGGTGTTTCGTGTCGCCTCGCATTAATTCAATCGATTTGCACATTTCGCGAATGTTACAACTACAAGCAGTGTATGTGTATGCCGATTTAGCCTACTTATACAAGATGTTACACAAAGCCCGAGCAGCCGCACTTTTGTTACGATGCATAATAATTTTGATTACGAAATTGACAACTTGCGAGGAGCTTCATTTAACCGCTTGTCACATTGATTTTAGCAGTCAAATCGCAATTTTAACTGCATCGTATAGCGTGTGTTTATACGCGCCGCGAGCGAATGCAAAAAGCGGCATAGACGTTGAACAACATAAAAGGAAATTAATGTAATTCATGTAATTATCAAGTAATTAAGTACGTGGCGATTTAATATGCAAGAAATGCGCGACCATGCGGCGTGAATGCGTGCTAGTGTTGCATTTTGCGCAAATACGCGCGAATTTAATCATAATTAATGTTAAATCACTTCGTGGATCTAATATATAAATATAAAATAATGTTATACGCGCGTAATAAATCTAGGAAATAGAAAATTAATTAAAATTGACAAATGTAAGGGCAGAATTGTCAGAAATATGACAATAGTTACTATTTCATCCAAAAACCCAAAAATCATCTAGAATTGATAACATCATCATGATAGAAATTAGTTAAACAAATTCGAGATTTAATAATAATGCTAATGCAATTTAAATGATCAAAATCGGTTCGGTAGTTTTATTTTAAACAATTCTTTTCCAAGAGGGTTACCAGCTGGTGACTAAACGCTGAAAAGTCACAGGACGAACTTCCGGCAAGCATCCTGCGGTCGATGCTAATTTTAAAATTATGATTACAAAAAAACTACCCAATTGATTTTTATCATTTAAACAGCATTAGAATCACATATTCAACCCGAATAATCAAACCTCGTAAGAAAATTCTATCATTGTTCAAACTGCCGCAATTAAATAATAAGCGCAAAATGAAGAAATACTTGAAATATTAGATCAAGTAAAAAGAAATCCACTATTTCTCTAATTGCCAGATTTAGATGTCTGCATCTCGAGTTCTACAAGTCCGATTCATTTCGACTAAATGGCATTTGAAAGATAAGATTTCGGACTAAAAAAAGTATGTTGATTAAAATTTGAATTTCACGCAAAAATAATGGATTATTAATTTTAAAACGCAGTTAAAATAATTTCATTCTATTTCTCTGCAACTTTCATTATTTGTTGTTTGATTAGAATGCTTGAATTTAATTATTTTATATAATACCTATCTGTAAACACATTGTGCATGCGCACTTTCGCCATGTTTTGCCTAATTCATTGAAATTCATACCGAAAGTATGAGTTTAATTTAAATCCGCAATTATTTCATTATATTTAATTCCAAAGCTCACGCTCAATTATACTCTTTTGCATTTGCAACATTTGCAGTAGTGTGTTTTTTTTTCTTTCTTTCGCTTTAGCATTGACGAAGAGATAACAGCTGGCTGCCTGTTACGTCAGGCATCGATAGAATAAATTAGTTGCTTAATTAAAGTGTTTCTTCATTAAATTGCAACATTTCCGCGATGATTGTTATTATTTCTTTATGCGATTGGCATTTATTTCGCATTTGCATTTCCTATTTGCATTTTATGTTTTTGCAAAGTACGCACATTCGAAGTGCGCTTGGAAAACCGCGCAAGATTAATAGCAGTCGACTTAAAAGTTTGATGACTGCAGCGGCGACGAACGACGACAACGAGCAGATAATGAAAATGATAAAAAAAAATAAGGAAGAAAAACTCACCATTCTTTTCCGGCTCAAAGTCGCTGGCGGCGTCTTGCGGCGGCGACGACTCCCTGACACATGACATTAAGCTAAGGGGCCCCGCCCCCGAATGACTGCTCACAGCTGTTGACATTTTATCCTACGGTTTAATATCGTATCCTCTCTCGCACACACACACTGCTATCTGAAAGCAATAAAATTGCGATTTATTGCACCAGCAATGTAAAAATAAAATGTTATAAAACGCAAAAATAGAATGCCATTTATGTCATAAAATCATTAATAGTTGTATTAATTATGAATTAATTACGGGCGAAGAACGAGGCTTTCGCGACGATTTCAGTAGATAGATATTTACGAGCGCACATTTAAACTTAATTATAATGCCAAATTAATGCTCAATTCCAGTCAAGTTGCATGAGCAAAACCATTCCATTTGAATTGTTGTTACTCGTACGATTGTTTAGTGCAAATGATTATTTTATTGAATGTGCCGAGCACTAACGACCTAAATGCTTGCTGATCTATTTAATTCACGCCTGTAGTAATTAAATTTTCTATTAGTTGTTCCACCAGCGGGTGAGCAACATTCAGTTTGCTGTTTAACTCGTTTTTACTATCGCTGTTTAAATGATAGATAATTGATAAACTTTTATTTTCCAGTGCAAATTTCGCATGAATGCAGCGCAGCGCAGCGTAAATAAATGAGTGAGCGTGCGAGTAAAAATTATTAATAATATTTTGCATTGTTAAAGAGCCGATCAAATTTTCCAATTACACTAACCCGAATTGCTTTCCGGTTCATTCAATTCGATTCGTTCTCGTATCCAATTCTATTCTGTTATTGAATCCTTCTCGTCGCGGTTAGAATTGCGATCGAATGAAGAGTGTGTGTGCATAATGCAGGACGCAGAGAATCCGTCAATTCATGCTCGTCAATGGCGCATTCAATGCGACAAGCATGGAAAAATTGAAAGTCACGTTGCCATAATTGGAAATTTTTATATTTCATCGGTGCGTGCGTTTGATGCGCGCTCATAAAATGGCATATTTGCGCTGGACGTAAAGGAAACAAGTCGTTAAATCAACGCATGTGCTGGCGCGTACAGAGAGCAAGAAAAAAAGAACGGCCGAAACTTCAATGGAGCATCAAATCGCGCTTATTGTACTATCGCGCGTACTGCGCATCGCGAATACGAAAATAGAAAAATGATAATTGAAAGGAAAATACGAATGAAGCAGCAATAGCAACGGCAGCCGCCGAAAGGAAATCGAAAATCTGCTCGATGGCTCAATGTCGATGGCATTATGATTGCTATAATGCTACAAATTGAATTTGATTCAAACTCTTTCATATGCTGGTTGGATTGCAGCCTAATGGCCATCTCTGTTCGTGATGACTGCAAGAATTGCGCTGTTCGTTTGTTCACGACGAACTCAATGAGTCGAAGGCAAAAGCACTTGTAGTATTTTTTGCGTGCGCATTGCGTGGTTGCGAATCGCCTTTGAAGACGAAATAAACCACAGCACGAAACAATGAAAAGTGAAAGTAAATTGCGAACGAATTATTATAGCCATTTAAATAAATTTCATGCGTCGTATATTATGTTGTGTGTGTGTGTGTCGCGTAGATGGATGGAAAAACATCCGGTGATTATATTTTATCTGCAGGAAAAACGCTCAATTTTTTTATGTCGCTACGTCTTTGTTTGTTTTCCACTCGAATCCGGGAATTTTCTCCACGTGGAACGCTGATGCGCAATTTCTATGGGAATCCCAAGCAAGGGAGGGAAAACCAGCGCGTGTACCAAGGGTATACGTATAGTGGAAGGTCAGGTCATCCCAGGATCGTGCAGCGACGTCATTCCCACCCCGAAAACCAGCAGGATGCTGGGGAAGCTAGCTCTGCTCCTGCTGGCGAGACGCATTCACGGTCGAGGTCATCAAATATCGATTTTAACTGCCAAACCACCCTGCTGCTCTGCTCCCGTTCAGGATGCACACTCCATCCCAGTCCAACTTACACATTAGGGTGCGTAAACTGTGTCAAAATTATACGCGTTTTGAGCTCGATGTAAACAACGCAGATGCCTACATTTTCCACGAAAATCCATTGTTCAGGTAGCGCCGAGTTAAAGGTCTAATAAAATAGTGCACGAATTGGGAACACAGCAAAGAAAGGCTCAGATTTATGCGAGGGCGGAGGGTGAATTTCAAGGACGAAGCGCCACGCGCGTGTTGTTGTTAAACAGCCAACCACCCTCAATGTCACGCACGCTATAAATCCAAATGGCAAACACGTGCCATTTAATTTCTTCTGCAGCGAATTGAATGCATGCAACTAGTTAATAGTCAACAAAGTATATTCAACTATTACGGCCATATTTGCATAGGAAATTATGCGACATTCATGTTCAACTTGATTAGATATTGAGCATAAACGCAGCGCATGTACGCACAAACATCAAACTGCTGTTTATAACATGATTCTGGCTCATTGGCAACCTGGCGTTTACTGTAATCTTCGATTTCAATCGATGTAGAATACGCAAATGCTCATATCTAAACGCATTTAATTAACAGAAATTGAGCGCCATTGAAATCGAAAAAAGCGCGGTATGCAAATGCAACGCATAAATGCGAAATTAATGAACGATCGAGCGAGCGACAACAAGTTTTGCGTTTCTATTTGAAACGTAATTAGTGAAATTGTTTAACGAGCGAAGCACACTTTGTACTTAATTGAGTACAACTCGCTTGCAGCGCCGAAACTGCATCAGCATTTAGCAAATTGGGTAAAATTCAAATTTGTCGCACTGCTAACGAATCGCAATTCATCCACGCTGCGTGCTGCTGCTGTTTGTCTAATGAAATTAATTAATTCAATATTGTACGTTTTACCCGAAATGTATCTTAGTCTCCCGTCCAAATATTGAAGAGTGAATCGTATCATGAATACATCATCTTGAAACGAGCGCAAAGAATGACTGGAACGGAAATTAAATAATTTCCGAATCACTTTCGTGTAAATCAAATAAACTTGAATTGGCAATTGACAGCCGCACACTACTTTTAACGATGACAATCGAATCAATAAGACCGACCGACGTATTTCGAATTATTAGATCATAATTCATTCAAACATTTTCTGCGCGCTGCTAAATAGGCGAATAACATGCGCAATATTCCAATTAATCCAATTACTAATGCTACACATGCACTGACATCTAATCAGCGAAAGCGATAGGAAATTAAATTGAATTTCCTACATACATATTTCGCATTTATATCGTTATCACGTTATTAATGTTGATCTTATCAATACTCTAATGACATATCAATGATTAATCACTAAATTTCTTGTAATAATTACAATCACCGAATTTTTCGGAATTAAATTTTGGTGCGTCTTATGATAGTCCGAAGTTTATCCCCAGTAAATCATAAATTTAAGATAAGCGTTTCACCAAACAAATGACAGTACCGAAAAGGGAGTCCAACTGAATATTCCTACGAGTTATGATTAAGATCCAAAAGATATTTTTGTAAAAACTATCCATTTATAGCCTGCAGGTGCATTTTATAGCCCGCAAAATCATTCGACGGTAAATAAAGGTGAGTTGTATCCTTTAATAATTAAGTAACTTGAACAAAAATTAGCGAGGCCAAGGAATTAAAAACGGCATGATTCATTGAAAAATCCACGAGCATTAAATTTCTATAAATATGGAAAGCAGCGCAGCGAAACGATGGTGGTAAACGAACTCGTTTTGTCTATGCGTACATACTGGACGTTCAGTCTTCATGAATGCCGGTGTGTAGTAAGAGTTAATTAAACTTCTTTTTCGGTGTAGTTGCTCGCGAGCTGCGCTCACTGATGGCTATAACCTTGAGTGTCTCCCGTTGCTCGTGGTAAATGCGCGCACAAAAGAAGGCTGGGAAGGCATGAGTATTGTAACTTTTTCATACTTAATGTAAAACTTAAGGTTTCCTCACACACCGACTCATAACGAATTTCTTTCGGACTTTGCTCGTATTTTATGTTGCGTTACGCGACTTTCCAACATTTCCATAATCATATTTCTTCCTACTATTTCCACACTACATGCGTAAATTTTGTCTCCGATTTTACGAAACAATGGACAACTTTGACGATTTGCATTCTTTTTGCAACTGTACTCGCACTTAACCCAGATAAATTATGCGCTTTGTCTTTCCTCTTGCTGCTGCGTTTCATTGCCAGCAATTGCAACAAAAAAGTGCTGTTGTATTAAATGACGCAAAAGACTTTCCGCAAAGTTCAACTTGTAATTCATACTTTGCTCATTGAAAATTCTGGTTGGTGAGTTGGTAGCGTAATTTGAGTGCCACATGAGTGGAGATTTAATATTGTAGTGCATTTTTTTACATTCACACACAGACTTTTTATGTAATTTAACGATAGTCACCATGGTCACCAGGTCTTTGTACTTTCACGTCAGTCAGTCAGTCAATATGACACGAATGTATCAACTTATTAAGCATAAGCAATTTCGTATGTGTGTTCTTGCATTAATGCGAATGAATGACACTGTGCGTCATGTTGCAAGTGGCGAAATGTAAATAGAATAAAATAATAATAACGACAACGGCGACGTGCAGATATTGCAAATAGTATTCCATTGCTGTTATAAATAACAGGAACAACTACGACAAACAAGTACAACAGTTTTCTAAAGCATGAAATGTAATTAAAAGTTTAAATGTTAATTAAATTTTAAAATAAAAATAAAAAAGATGAAACAAGACTTTCCTTATAAAAACTTTTCATTTATATCAACGATTCATCTAGGTCTCGTAAAATTAAAACAAACTTTCATATAAACTCATTTTAAACAGAGATTTCTAAATAATTTAGGAAGCTCCGGAAATGCGAAAAAGAGCCACTGAATTGACATGCATCTTGAAATTGACAAATTTATCTATTCATCTTGAAAGATGCTTTTATATATATCTAGAATTTTTGTAATTCAGGAAATTACCTAGCATATTAATTAATTGATCACAATCTAATTTGAAATCTACTGTAATTTCTTTTTTTTGCTAAAATAATATGGAATCTTTAGGCACTAAAAGTAAAATGAGGAAATTAAGATGAAGACGTTAAGCGATGCAATTCTATCGAATCAAAATGTCAAACTCCTCTTACTTCTTGCGTACTTTTATGGTAAAATTAGAGAAAACTAGCCATTCGCTCGCTAGCATATTATAACGAACCACTTGGTATTGCGTTGTCTTCGTATACCTTGCGCACCAGAGAAAACTAGCAGCTAGCCAGTCGTCGTTTACGTACTACTTCTACTTCTTGTTGTGTTGCATAACCAGCGCCAGCAGAATTGCTGGCTCGTTTGTTCAATCAAATCGAATGCAGGCCAGACAAACAAAACCGAAACTAATTCGCAAATCACATTACGGCGCACAATCGCAATTTGCAATTCGCTCGACAACGACTTTAAGCCATAATATATAATAGATAATTACCAAAGTGTTTTCATGCCATTTCAGTTGTTTATTATTCTATCGCAATAACGAAAGCATTAAGTTGACTTCAAATGTCGCAAGTTTAGAAAATATTCGAATGAAGAAAATGTTTCAACTATTTATAAATGTTTTAATAGCTCGAGAAAATTGTACGTGCGACTTGTAGTTGGTGTCTTGTGTGCTTAATTGACAACAGCGACAAGTCCACGAGTTCACAAACCTCCAAAAGCTGCTTCGTGTTAATTGCACTCGAGGAACTCATCTGATCTTTCAGTGGCGCACTGACTCTCTCAGTTTTCGTGTTGTGTTTGTTGTAGTCAAGCAACATTTAGCCGAATGTACATACTTAGTTTGAACGCTCGTTGTTTGTCTTCTCGTCAATCAAGTCGCAAGTCACGAGCGCGTATGTGTCGCGTAAGTAAACTCGGTCAAAATTTTAATCTCTGTCCGCCGTCTAAACCACTCATCACGACAGCAACAAATATTAGTCTAATTAATGATATGCAATTTAAAAAATCATTTCGAATCGTAATTGGTGAATATAGAAATTAAATTCTATTCGAGAAAATGCCAACGAGTTGAAAATCAAAGCAATCCGAAAACTTTTAATTGGAGCTGCACTTAAATTATGCTAATGGCCTCGATAAATAAATTTAAATACATTTAACGACCGACTTCCGTTAATCGCCTCGCTTCTTGTCTTCGCATTTTCCGCCAGCAGAAGAAGAGGCTTTTAATTAATGCCCAGCTCAATAATTTTGTATCAAGCGTCGATTTAAAGATTTAAAAAGCAAAATTTCTCTATTATTTTATTCGTTCGTTTATTCCCCTGCAAACAAACGTTGTGTTGCGGGTGTTAGACAAAGTTTTATGACGTTTGCCGCTGATTTATGATATTAATTTGCGAGTTAACCCCTTCATAATGAAAATGAAATATTTCTATGTCGCGTAATGCGTATGTGATCCAAGCATTTACCAGTAATATATGACATTCTTGGTGTCTAGCTTAGTATGGTGTCTGCATGGAATGTTTTCATTCAGTACCTACGTATTACGCGCTCGTTTTGCGTTCAACGTTTGCTCAATGAAGGACCTAAAGTCCAAGGATTACGCACCGTACCTACCCTTAAATGTCTGCATTCAAAATAAATGCGATTGAACAATAGGTAGGTGTACAATAATTTAAAAAATAATCTTGGTAACCGCACGTATAAAAAGAAGTTGTTTGGAATTCCGTAAAAGTAAAAATAAACACTCTCTTCGCGTATCTCTCGCTCGCTACCGATTTGTGCGCTTCTCTAAAATTAAATATTTTGACTGAGAGTGCCGCACACAAAAAGCATTGAAATTTCCCAACTTGCCGGAAGAGAGTAACAAACATACAAAGTAACGATCAATGTGCTTCATCGTTCAGTTGACGGAAATGCCAAAAAATCTTATCCGAAGGAAATACCGACAACATCAACCCACTGAGCTCTAACAACTGAACAAATAACCGTAGACGACGGGATTCTTCGTCTAGACGCATTAAATTAACCACTTAATATCTCCACGAAATGCGCTCATAAAAAATTGATGATGAACTGTGGTCTTGCAAAGAATAAGTACTGAATTAATTGCAAACACGATTTTGTGTAAAGAAATTACGTAATATCTGCCCATAATTCAAAATTCTAATCGTTAATCGAATTCCACAATCTTTGATATTGTTTTTGTTCATCTTCTTTTCCTAATGTTACAAGGAATGAATATTTTTTAAATTATTAACGCATCTTTAATTAAGGTAAATTTTCGCGTCACAGCCACTCTTGTAAAAAAGAGACGAGTGAATGACACCATAAAATTTCCCAATCAGTTCATCGCAATTCACAAATACACCCCAAATGAATAAAACTAGTAAGCGAGTGAGTCATTTTCCCAACGATTCATCTGTTATGCTGCACCCCAAAAAAAATTCACGCGATAGAGGAAAATGTAGTAGTATGGGTGCATTGTGATAAATGCGGCGCGCCATCATTTTCTACCCATGTGCAGGGGACAAACGACCGAACAAATTTCCATCCTGCATGAATAGCAGACTAATCTACAGAGTTTAATGAAAAACTACTTTGCTTCTGCTGCATGCGCAACAAATGCGCCCCATATGGGAGCTCAGCTGTTTCAAGCGTTACCCAAATCCACTTTTAGAAAAAGCCGCATGAATTGAAAAATTCGGAACAACACGTGTTGTTTGAACGTTGCTATTACGAAACTTTCTTGATTCGCGAAACGCAAATTCAATTAAAACTATCATACATCTCACTCCATATTTCAATCAAACAAACTGCGCATAGAAACACTACATATTTGCACTTCTTCCTATCGTATCATTCGCTCAAATAAATGTTACAAGCAGCATATTTAGATAGTTATTGAAGTTTTACTGATAAAATGCCAGATAAGGTAATGATTTTTCCAAGACCAAACACGATATGTAAACTCGCCAATATTCATTCGCAAAGTACCAGTTACAAGTGATAATAAATGCTGACAATGAAGATACGCAACTAATCCTCGTGCAATAAAGCACAAAGAATTTCCATGCATCACTTTACGATGCGAAAAGTCTAGGTATGCACCTTGAAGTTGTTGCGCCGACGATAGATGCTAAATATCTTGTACGTTCGCGTTAAATATAGCCAAAAATAAGCGAAAATAAAATCCCTCGCGAGCGGTAAGTAAGGAAGCAAATACCGAAATCGTCATGGCGCGTATGCAAAGAAGAGATACGAGTACACAATACCTGTACGGATTACCAACTCGGTTGAAACCTTATTACCTGTGCTTTCGTTCGTTTCAACTAAATATATCTGCTGTAAAGCTCAGCTCAACGCGTTTCTCTCGCAGCAAGAGCAAGACAAAAATACGACTTTTCCCTTGTTATAATAACTGATGCGATTTTGCATTTATTTGCATTACGAAATCAGCCTACAGCCAGCCAAGAGGTGAGAAGGTGATCGCCTACAAGTGCAAGTGTCATTTTTCGATGTGGACGGATAAGAAAGCCTGCAAGCTTTTAATTCCTCGGTATTAAAAATAAACTACATGACTCCCGTTGAAAATATTCGCGTGTGTCACCGAACAGCTAACGATTCATCTTCGAGAAGGAAGGCGAGCGTTATAAACAAAACAATCAATGCATTCGACATTGTTGTAAACTATGAGTGATTATAGCACGCGTTGACCGAGAGAGCGCGCACGAATTAAACGATTGTTGTTATTGTGATTTGTGCGTTTTGGTCTTGACCGTAGGCAAGTGAATGATTATCACAAATTGTGGTCAATTAATGATTGAACATGCAGTGGTGCATACAACATATTCGTGCGGGACAAGTCAAAGGTTGCATTATTTCATTCCAAGCATATTTGTCGACTTCGTACGCCACAATTACTGCGCTTCGATTCGCATTTGAATAGATTTCCAAATGATTTAAATCATCGTTGTGTTCTGATTAATTTAGTAAAAACCATTACGAACGCATAAGCGATTTCAGGCAGTGCCAGTGTCATTCTTGCCAGGCATCTTTCCAAATACGTTACAACTTGCATAAACCAAGCACGCAATTGTCGGTACGTGAGGTGTAATAGGAAAGAAAGAGCGGCGAGTTGAAAACAAAACGCATCGTCGAAAAATGTAAACAAGAGCGAGCAACAAAACATGACTGCGATGTTAGTACACAGCCTATTTAATATAAAATAATAAATGCAGATTTCGTTCGCACTTCGATGCGCGACGTGCTCTGTTAAATGTTTCTCTATGCTGCCAGGCTTTTTATATTCTTCATTATTTCCATTAGACGCGTTTTTCAATGATTAGACGACCGAAAAGCATCGCTGCTTAAATATTTAATTGCAAGCTTGGAAATCACCGTTTTTTTTCGCGTGTGCTATGCCTGTGCCATGCACCATGATGCAAGTGTGTGCGCGCAATTCAATTGTCATCTCATCTCTTCCTGTTCCTCATTGCTATTTTTATAAACGCATTCGTCGGCTGCTCAATCACTCCTGGACCTAAATATGTAAATGCACCGAACGCATTTCTATTCTAAGCAAAGCGCGAGTCAACACCGAAAATTTTCGTCGAACGAAAACGCAAAATATTTCCGAGTTCAATGGTTGGTGTTAATGCCCCAACTTGTTCAATCACAACATTTGTTGCCTTGGCGACTAACGGCTATTAATAACTGCAATGCTGCATTCGAATATGTTGATGACGATAAGACAATTGCAAATTGATAAAATGTTATGGATTGTTAAGAATAAGAAAGAGATAAACATACCTTAAAATATTATCACAGCCAGTAGCTTCCGTATATCCTTATTGTTGTTTCAGCACACAAACGGGGCTTCCAGTGTCCATTCGTCCGATTTGTTTGCACCACAATGAGTCGAATATTAAATTGCACAAGTCCTAAAATTCGACGAGCAATTAAAAACTATGCAAAGTTCGTTATTACCGTGGACTCACATCTGCACGATTTACGTTAAACGGTCGCAGAGCGCGGCTCTTGCACTAAGCCTGCAATACACATAGCGTCGCCCGTTTGTTTATCGTCCGCTAATCGTCCAGGAAATGGATTTGTTATTATTTTTCTCTTATCGCCGTTTAACGCGATTATCGACACACTATATACTTCAACCATCAACCACGGAGACCACGCGACGACTGCTCAAGATCAACTGTTGCTTTTTTGCTGGTATACGCTGGTCAGGACTTGCAGGTCGTGCTCGCAACGCGTGCGCCATCTGTAAGAATAGAAATAAAGTGCTGAATGTAAACATTGGAACATATTCTAATTGCATACGCATTTAACTATTAAAATGTTTGCTTTCGCATTATTATGCTAAGCAGCAACTATATGCAAATAATTAGTGCTTGGTAGCTTTCCATATGCGC
Source organism: Aleochara curtula (assembly GCA_963978815.1). Lineage (NCBI taxonomy): Eukaryota > Metazoa > Arthropoda > Insecta > Coleoptera > Staphylinidae > Aleochara > Aleochara curtula. The sequence goes on from OZ022220.1 coordinate 11,063,714, forward strand.
GTGTAATTACAACAACTAGCAGTATTGATCCGCCGCATTCAAACGCCTGCAATCAACCTACATTATCAGCGACTGTTTGACAAGCAAATTAACAAAGTACAATTCTCCGCGAACTCTGGCAAACTTTCACTCGCAATTCGAGTGTGTTTTGCAAGCTGAATTAGATTTTCCAGCATTTATTTCGACGACAGCGCCTCGCGATTGTCAAACAGCCATCTTGTTTTATTTTTTGTGTGCGGTTAGAGCGGCTGGCTGGCTGATGTAAAAATATCGATAAGTTCGAGGAAAGTGCTCGTAACTTGTATGCCATACGCTGGATTGTTGATCCCAGTGCAGTGAATCATGGAGCGAATACAGCCGCATGAGGAGAGCGCTCCACAGGAACGCGTAAGCATCCAAATAAATACGTTTTCCTATGTGACATGAGCATCATATGTTCGTTTCCTGCCATAGCGGAATCTCGACGAAATCGGGGTCACAATCGTCGAAGATGCCGTGCCACACGTCGCTTATGTGCTGGATTCAACCAGCGATGATATCCCGCCGCCCAAAGCTGATTTTTATGCCCCGCCACCATATGAAGTGGCCACCAAGCTACCCACCTACGAAGAGGTGCAAAGAGAAAAGATCCTCGAGGGTCAGCCAATTCCACAGACGTCCGAATTTCGGCAGCCTACACAACGAATGCTAGCCATTGACACTGAACCAGCTGATGATGTAGATACTAGCCTTTTAGGCACTGACTTTATGTTCTATACAGCATTCTTTGGTAAACACGTCATGGTATTGTTTACATTCAATTCATAGTCATTGTGCATTTGCAGTTGCATTTATATTCAACTGGATTGGATTCTTGCTATTGATGTGCTTCTGCCATACAATTGCATCAAGATATGGTGCACTTTCTGGCTTTGGTTTATCACTGGCCAAATGGACTCTGATAGTGAAGCATTCTACAGACATTGCATCAAGAGATAAGAGCTGGCTGTGGTGGCTTATTATGACTTTTGGTGAGTGTCTTGCTTTGACCAATTCATGACAATAAACTAATGGGTTTTTAATGCCTAGGTGTCATAATATGTATACGCGCAATTTGGCAGTACCTGAGCATAAAGCGTGGTTGGCGAATGCTGACTGCTAGTCATCAGGAGAGGCTCTTGTTCTTTTACTGAACAAATCAAACTGCGCATTGTGCAGGTACAAATCACAAACATGAGATCAATCAACTATTGTTGAATAACAATGATCAAATTGCACTGTTCTTCATCAATACTTCAAGTCTATCTACTTCATGTTTGCATAGCAGTTCTCGCTCGTGAATCGCAGAGCCAAAACATTGAGAATTGTTTAATAATAACCCAAGCATAGAAAAACCCAATAAGAACTGTGATTGTTACCTTTTGCTTTAATTGCGTATTTCTTTGGCTTTAACTCGAAATTATGTTTATACTAGTTTTATGTTTCCACCACTTGTTTATATACACGACTCATAAAGATCTATCAAAATTTAGCATTTTGTTTGTTTTATATATTTTTTAGAATATTATATTGATTTGATATACTTTGCTATCAATTCTTTCTTGGAATTCAATGTAAATGTTCTGCATATATGTCCTATTCTTATCTATTAATGAATCAATCAAATGACAAAGAAGCTGCATTGGCTATTTTTAAACGTAAAACCGCACTTTGCGACTATTTAGTGAATGCAAAGTTGACGTTCAAATAAATGTGTCACATAATTAAGAAAGAGCACACACTATATTCCAAATACTTTGGTGAAAACTAACAAAGTGCAATTCTAAAAGTTGATGTTATGTAAAAGAAGTATATGAGAAACTATTTGAGTGAAGAATATATCACGATTAATGTTATTATCTGTTAATTGTGACACATAATTAATGTTCTCTAAGCATGTAAAAACCTGTAAACTCTACCACATAAGAATTATAAATATTGTGAAACTAAAGAAGAATAGCCAAATAACTCCTTACTTTTCCAACATTGTAAATAAGCTAATGAATCAAACTGTTCAATTATTAGTTTAAACTTGAAAATAATAGAATGATGAAGAGTATCATCACAAAAACTAACCTCTTCTAGGGAACACGAAATACTAAATGTGTGTGTAATTTATATTCCAATGTTCAAAATAATATTAAGTGCATTCAATTCAAAGAGTTATGATTATGTAGTGTAATTGCAAATGAATTGTGTTTATCAGTGTGATCAATAACATGGTTCATGTTACCAACAATCTCAATGAAAGCAAAGAAGCTTACAAGTCCACAATAAAAAAACAATGCAATTGAAATTCCACCATTAGGTGCTTTATTTCACCTTAATGAATTGGTACTCAAATTCATATATGCCTACTGACTGTTTAGCTTTGTCATCATATTCAACCCATTCTTTCTCAGTTAAATCAACGTCATCAAAGACCTTACCACTTTCTTCAACCTTGGCAATCCAACCATGAGCCGGGCAGAACTCGTAGGGCTCCAAACCGCGACAATCAAATGTGACCAAAGTGATAAATTTACCCATATCACTCGACTTCAACATACCTGAACAACAACATAACCAATGTGGCAAACAGGACAACACATATAAAAGCGCTCAAAATATAATTACCATTTGTTCCTGCGATGATGTCGAGGCTGTTTTCACGCTGGCAGAGTTTACATTTGGCTAAATAATGAGCTTCAACCTTTCCCATTTTGGTTGGGTATGTTTGTGACTCCATCACATCATGCCACCTCTCAGATGTTTCACCACAGTTAAGGCAGCGTATCCTTAATAGAAAATTATAATTCGGATGCTGAGTAGATAGCTCATCGATGTTTTCCAATGTAGCTTTAATTTGCAAGCTTATTTTTACCATTTTTATACACACTTTACACTGCTTTACACACCGCACCAACTACACTAATGAGAGGTTAAGTTATACTAGAGAAGAAACTGAATCATGATAGGCAGCCGTACGTACTGTGTTATGGTTAGGCTTGTTCATATGACAAATGCTCAATTAACATATCATTTTTAAAACAATTGCTATTATAAACAGTTTATTTGTGAAGTGAATTAAACCAAGTGCGTACCAATGGGCGGATTACTAAGTTAACAATTACGTAGTCGCTTGTTCCATTGTTAAAACAATCGCTAAACTGTATGGAGCAAGGTTATCCAGGGCTAACTTTGTGAATATCCAGCAAAGGATAAATGGGAAGCAATGATCTTCTTATGACAATTGTGTTTAATTCTTGGTTGTTCCTATTCTTGTGATCGAATTTCCGTTAGTGAATCTCGCTATGACCTACCCTTGTATGTTCTGCAAACGGTCCTACATGATGGATACTTGTGTCAATGTTTATGATAAGCAAACACAGCCCTATCTGAATATTGTGCGACTATTTGGCTTAGATGTAAGTACCCTAATCTTTAGGCTGGCAACCTCACTAATTGCTATGTTACTTGCAGGAGGAAAACCTTTCCAGGGACAAAAATATATGCCTGGAATGTGTTTATATCATCCGATGGATGTACTTCATGTGGAAGGTGCTTCTTGAAGCAATTGAGGAGCATGACAATACACAGAGCAACAGGGTTGTTGTGGCATTTAATATATTTAAGGTAAAGATCAATCAGCCCTTATTTGACTCAGATGATGATGCAGACACTTCAGAGGGTGATGGATTGGGTAGTGAAATGGCTGATGAGAGTGAAACTGCTGAATCTAATTGGGAAAGTAATGATATTGAGAAAGGCCAACTTAATTTAGATAACACCAATCACAGTGGTATTATTTTACAATAGTCAGCTTAGTCCCATATACACAAAACAAATTCATTGCAGATGTGAATGTATTTACTTCTGTCAACAATGAAGAAAATTTAACAAATGCCTATCAACAATTAAATAAAGGTGTGCCACAAGCAGTAACAATTGAATCTCAAACAAAACACAACACTCCAGGGCTTACTACAGTAAGAGTTCTTGATAATTTTCAAAAGCAGCAAATGGCAGCTAAAGAAATGAGTGCGTCTCAAAATATGGAACGTCGGCCAAGTTTGATGTGCTCAATAAAAATTTGTGAGATGCGGTGCGACACTTACGAGGAGCTAATAAATCATCATAGGCTCAATCATAACTGTGAACTGTAAAGTAGGAAAGCATTCATGGTAATTGTATCTAATCATGCGTCTTTCCAGTGATAGTTCATTATTGAGCGACTACCAGAAACAATTGAACGAATATCACCGCCAATGCGATAACAGCAATAACAGTTTTAAATTTCGTTGCTTATCTAGCCAGTGTGAACAATCATTTAATTCAAACGAAGATCTGACGCATCATAAAATTATAGAGCATAATCTGATGGCAAAGTTTTGGTGCGCCCAGTGTTTTAATCTACCATTTGCGTGCCAGTACGTATTTTATTTGAGATGTTTAAGAGATGACAATTAACTTATCTGTTTCTTTCTGCAGGGCAGATTTAAATCGTCATATCTTTGACTTCCACAACGATATTGAAATGAACTGCTTCCATTGCGCTGCGGCCTTCAAAAACATGGAAGAGTACCAAACTCATGTTGACTATCACAGTCAATTAATTCGTGCTCAAGCGAAGGAACGTGCTAACATTAACATGCAACCTAAGCCCGACGTGAGACAGGCAACCGGTGAGCTTCGTTTTAATGAATTATACAGGGACTGTATTTCACACAAAGCGCCAGTATCAATAGTCAAAAAATACGTCGTTCCTGATAAGGATAACATAACGGGCAAACGGAAAAGGGCATATTCGGCATGCACATTTAAGAAACTCATGCAGAAGGATATTGTTATCGAGCGGCGGACACCACCCCTAACAGTTCTTTGTAACGATAGGAGTCGAGACAAGCTGAAGGATGTATGCAAAGCCTACTTTGAGCGTTGGCAAAAGCAAGTGACTTTGCCAATTCGCAAACGCCGTCAATACAAAGAGTATTTTACGGATACGGATAGTTTAACACCCCCCACTTCTGAAAATAGCAGCATCACTACGGAAGTTCCTCGACTACCGCCAATATCCGAGGCGCAATCGATTCCTCCATTGGAGATCGCTAAAGTTCCTGAACTTAATTCGGATATTGTTCCAGATAATGAGTCAATGCCCATATTAACTCCTGCAATAGAGCAACCGCCTCCACCATCTTCTCCTCCGACGCCTCCACAAACGCCTGCTCCTCCCGAGGCGTTACAATCAGCGCAAGCGGACTCTAGTGCCTCGCTATCTATAAGCTCTCTGCCGCCTCTACTAACAGAAATGCATCCTCCTACAATCACACCCGCTGTAGCCGAATCTGTCAAGGTAACTCTTTCAGCTAAGATCGCAGGAGGTCCAGTTCCTAAACGTCTGTCGAATGGCGCTGCTTCTCCGCGCAACTCCGCTGAGAAAGTCAAGAAAATTTCACCGCCCAGACCCATATTGCCGGATGCTGCCAAGCGGGTCATACAACCGGACACTCCTATCCTGCCGGAGAACATGGAATCCAGCAATCAGTACCCAGCGGTCAGAGCTGGCGTCAAACGTCCCAATCCGGATGATTCTGCGTCGAGTTCTGCCGCGAAAAAGCCTAAAATAAGGCCGTATAGCGATGGTCCGACGCGTGTTATCAAGTCGTCAACTCGCGTCCCAGCTTCTGTTTACGCAAGCCGAAATACGTCTGTATCAGACCCTGATGATGATATACCTGTAACCTCGTCTCCTCCATCTATCATTCCAGTCGTCCCGCCGCCACCAGACTCCCCCGTGCCTATTTCGGCGATTTCGCCAATTAGCGTTGTTAAGGAGTCACCGAGCAATGGCCGTATCACGATGAAGATTTCATTAAAAGCAATAGAGGAATACAAGAAAAAAGAAAATCGTCGTAAACGTAAAATCAGACGAGAGAAAAAGCAAAAAGAACTACAAGAACAAGCCTTTCAAGCCATTGAAAATTCAACGGAACATGAGGCATTGCTCGATTCACCCATGCCGCGCACTCGTCAACAGACGTTGTTGATGAACGCGAAATTGGCCAAAGAAAATAATTCATCCCCTATAAAAACTAATGCAAATATTCAGGTTCGTCGTGATAAGGAGGGTTCGGTGACGGAAAATCCGCCAAAGGTGCGTAAAAAAAGACACAGTTCATATAGCGCAACATCAGACGAGAGCAACGAGGTAACTAACCATTTAGATATGACCATTGATGAAATAAATAAAATTATTCTGGGCGAACAGCATAAAATTCCTAAGGTAGTAAGCAGAGATAAAGCAGTCAGGCAGAGCGGCAATTCGGGCAGTCCGGGACGAGCGAGGTCAGTATCCGATCCGTTGATGATTCAAGTTGAGCAGCCGTCCGAATCGCCAACGGAACCGAAAGCTGACCATCGTATCAAGGGCAAGGTGAACAAAGTACTGAAATTCATCCTTGATGACGACGGGTGTGATGGCGTCGAGGAAGGTAACACTCGGTTACGAGATCACATCTATGCGAAGACGCCTCAAGAGTCCAAATCGTAATGTTTACGTGTAGTTTATATGCCAGTTGCATTTTTCGTTAGTGAGTTAGTTTGTTCATATTTATTTACTATGTAATTTGTTTTTGTTGTGTAATTGTACATTTCGCTAACGCGACGAACTCTTATAGGAATAGGTAAAATTCTATTTTTGATGTGATCAATATATAAGTCATTCTAAAAGTCACTTCACTTCATTGCATTGAATATTGCCATATTTAATAAAAAAAGATGTATTAATTGCATGCGCAAGAACAAAGTTGCAGCTGGTTTATTGATCTGAGAAATTATTTATATTATAAACTTGTATAAATGATGCACAAATGTAAAAAGGATAACGCGGCGTGGATAAATTATTTATCCCCTTGTAAAAAAGCGCTTGTCAGTGCAACGAGCTAATATTTAAACTAAATTCATTGTATTTATTCTCTAGTATCTGTAAAGAATCATTCACCTTGTTACTCATAATCCGTAATTATCATTATCGTTAGCGTTGTTTCTACGAAGATTGTGTGACATTAAATTGAAATAAATCTGAAACCTTTTGCTGAAATATTTCCTTCACCATATTGTTTGCGCTATCATACTAAACGTTTACGTCTAATAATCTAATATCTGAATCCACTAAAAGTTTGGATATAGTCCTGCGTCGCGAGACAAATTGAAAAAAGACAAGACATGTCATAAAATCCGCTAGAAATAAAGCTAAACGTAAGCGATTATGATCTGTTCGTAAAATATATGGTGAAGCGCATAAAGAAACGACTCATTGGGCCGGAAATTGCTATTGACTGATGAAAATTTCATGATATTGACACAGGTCGACTTCGAGGGCAGGATTGAACATGCCGGTCACGAATTGCTTTACTCATTCATCCATATCCTTTCTTGGTAGAAGGATATTTGATGATAAAGACATTTCCAGATTGTCTCCGATGTAATTTCATGTTACAGTTACCGTTTCGCATTAACGTATTACCTTTTTGCCGTTTGCATGCATTTCCTTTTTGATCTAGTTTATCATTGAACTATTTTTAAATATAACTTTTTTCTACGGTGCGTACGTTATGATTTTTGCAGCTGTAACGCGGTATTAAGTAAGAGTAAATCTCACACGCGGTGTAATTGTAGCACATGAATAAAATATTGCACTACTTAAATACAAGAGATAGGGAAAAAAGCGGAAATTCACCCACACACTGCGGTGCGAGTGTACGTTTAAGTAGTGTATGAAAAGCACTTAATCGCACAAAAATAGTGCTACTGTCAAAGCAATGGGAGCAATCGCAGCTGATAGATCAATCGATAGAGAGAGCATCGCCTACACCGCCCACACAGAAAGCTATAATACAAAACGTGTGTTCTTTTTTTCAAACTCAAATTTAAACTGTAAAAAACGCGCGCGCGCGCGAGTACATTGTATAGAAAGCATATAAATACATGCATTTGACAGCCGCATATAAATGCGCACTTTAAACTCGCATAAAACGCGCTCCACTCACAAAAATGTGGACTAATTGACCCATTAGTGCTCTTAATTCACAAAATAATTGTGTAATTATTTAAATAATATTGCCGTCCCTCCGCTTTACACAACATTGAATTGGAATTTTCCAAAAACTGCAACGAATAAACTAAATTCACGCAAAACGCGCAACATGAAGAATGTAATACTTATTTGGTTTAGAGAAATTTGAGATTTTGTGCATTCAATTTGTGCATGGTAATCGAATGCGACATGCGTTTTATTTTTTATTGCGGCGGGTTCGATATCCAATTTATTTTCAAATAAAACGAGCGTCGCGCAGGGGCGGCAGCAACCTAATCGTAACATTTATTACAATGTCATCGCCGGCCTTTCCACTGACAAGACAGACAAATTCAGTCTTCTCTTCATTCAACTAAGTCTGATTTCTTTTGATTCTTTTACATTTCTGTTGATTTCCTTCGTTCGTTTTCAATTTCTTCAATTTCCATTCAGCGTCTGCTCAATAAGTGTGTGTGTGATATTCATCTTTAATACTTTTCAATTATCTGCAGTATTCATGCAGTCAATCAATAAATTTAATCATTTGATATTTAAACAATATGCATGTAAAAATTAGAAAGTCTGAGAGATTTATGATATCGATGAGTTCTTAGTGCAATATTTTTTTGGCTGAGGTCAACTTTTTAAACTTTTAGACATCTTGCGATGGCCGAAATGCAACAATACATCATTGCAAATTGTTTTCGACGCGACACATTATTTATCGGCAGAGTTGAGCAAGGAATGATGAACTTTATCACTTTCCAGTTTTTCAATTGAGCTCTTGATTGAATTATGGGGTTATAAAGAGCACATCTGGAAAGTGTGAGCACGACGCAAAATTGCAGACCGGCAGGACATTTATCTGGCGCGTTTTAATTAATTACTAAGCGCGCGAGTGTATTTCGGCATCGACGCGATGCATTTTGACGGCGATACGGGCTGTGGTGGCGGCGGCGGCGGCATGGGTGATGGTTTAAATATAGTTTCGCAATGATTTGTTGAGTTTTAAGTAGTACGCACCTGGAAAGCAGGCGTAATTAAATTGTGTCTTTATAGCAACTGACGAGCAATTTATTCGATATGTGGTTGCATGTGCACTATACTAATATTGGATACAAAATATACTGAATGTTTAAACAATTTATGAATTTGATTACATTCAGAATGAGTTAAATGTTCATAAAACACTTTATAACTATTTAGTTGTCGCATGAAATATTTGGAAGAAGCTCTAAAATTAATTTGAGAACTTTATGACTATTAATCATCAAGTTGTGAAATTATTTGACGTTTCCTGAAAGTTCTTAAGCAACCGAGAAATATCTTATGGGTTTGGAAAAAATAAAAGCGTCAAAGAAATTATAAAAAGTTGTTAATAATTGCAACAAACACGCGCAGCAGCAGCAGCACGTTCGAATGAAAGAAAATAATACCAGAATGAACGCATACGAACGCATATTCTAAAAGCGCAAAGCAAAGAGAACCGGTTGATTGGAAAGATTGGTGGTACTTGTGATTCTTCTTCTTCTTCGCGAGCCGCGGATCACGTATCTCAGTTGGTGTGAATCGCGCGCGCGTGAAGGATGCGATGCGCGAAGTGAAGACGGCAAAGACGACGACGACGACGACGACGACACAAAGAGCGCGTTCGTCCTGCGGTTCAATGTGCTTGTGCGTTGGGGGGCAGCAGGAGAAGCAGCAGGTTTTTTGCGCGTTCGAGAACGCGCTGCCTGCCAGTATACTGGCGAACGCGCGCGAGTGAAGGCAAATACGAGACGCGCGGTGATCGCGTGCGTGCTCACAGCATGCGTCTGCTCCTGCTGGCAGCAGCTGTGATGATGTTGTCTGCCGCCGCCTCCAGCACTGCCGCCAAGAGTAACACCACCAGCGAGCACATTGTGCATTCTCCGCATCAGCAGGAGGTGCTAACTCCTTGCCCCGTCTTCGAGGCTCACTGTCGCTGCTCCTCCGATCTGCATGAATTTGTTTGTCGGACTGCAGGATTCACGAATGTGCCCTCCACACTGCCCAAGACCATTACGAAATTGTAAGTCCTCAAGAATGCGTTTGCGAAAATATGAAAATGATTCGCAAAGTGTGTAAAACACGCCGAACAAATGTAACACGCAAGTCGGAAACTTTGAAAAGTTTTAAAGTACTTTTTAAACACTTCTCATCCGCGCGCGCGCTGAGTCAGGAAAGTTTCGTGCACTGAAAAATGAATATGAAAAGTGTGTCTGTCTATTGGCATTGCAATGTTTTGGCAATAATTCACGAGAAATTATTACCATCTGCGTTTGCTTTGGTTTACACTGACTTTCGCGTATGTTTGCCGGGAAAAAAACTGAGTCGCGAGTGGCACACACTCGGAGATATACCGTAGGTTGAAAGAACACGTTTTTCTGTGACATAACTGCGACTCGCTGAGAGAACCCATACTTAAGAGTAAGCCAACGATGTCTTCAGCATCACAACATCGCGCGCGCTTTATCGCACGATTGTTGATTATGCAATAATTCACTCGCTTTGCTTCGTTCTTGACTTGCAACTCTTTTGAATCTGGACGCAGCAGTTCATTATTGACGCAACTTGAAATTTGTTTGGTCCTTGCAGGACGAAAAAATGTTTGTGGGGGATGTGATTTAATTTTTTGATTTAGTGCATGACATAATTTATGGGGTTGTTTGTATTTTTATTTCAATTTTTATATGGTTTAATGTTAATGGAGGTTTATGATCCATGGATGAATTGTGCTAATCGTTATTTGCGCATTGTGTGCGAATAGAGAGCAAATGAGTGAAGCACACTGAGACCCTTTTATGAACTCTGTGCGGCAGAGGAGGCGGCGAATAATGCGTTAGTTTGGCGGCGGTTTAATCCCCATCCGCAGGCTGCGCGCTCTTATTGAGAATTTATTGCGTTCGAGAAGCGCGCTGAGAGAAGGATTGCATTTCATGACCGAGCGAATGAACGAACGTGGCTAACGTGTAGCCGGCACGCTTTTTGCAATTTCGATTGCAATTTTATAACATCCCTCGCGCTGCACGCGCAAAGTATTTACGAGCCGAACGCAAATTTATGCATTTCCCCTTCAATAGCCATTATTTCGATTCACATACAATTTGCGCTGCACATTCAAACTTGCACCATTTTCCATCGCTTCGCCGCATAATCATTTCCCTTCAATGCGTTGCAACGCCGCTGAATTATCGTAATTTATAAGCTCGTTAATTTCCACATTATGTGTATTGGTTTAACCCACTTTGCTAGTACATTTTCCGTTTTAAGTGCGCTTCTTTATGACGTGTAAAGTGCGCTTTCGTTTGTCATAAACTTGAATAAGTTACACCAGTGAAGAGATTTTAACTGTTTGTTGATTCTCTAATTATATACAACTTATAGGGGTTGATTTGCGTTTAAATTTAGGTATGTGCATACTTAGGCACGTTGTCATGCCAACGGAGTTTTTACACCCCAACTAGAGACGACTTTTCATTGCTAAATATGATTGAAAGCAAATATAACTATTGAAAAGTCGACAACAGTAATCTCCGGCTCGGTCACTTGAACCCGTGCCTTTCGGGTAACAATCAAAGGGTTAACCCTCTCAGCCACCGAGCAGTTTTAAATTTAGGTGAGTAAGTAAAATAACTGTAAACGTTGAAAGTTTTCTAAAAATATTTAGCTCAAAGTGATAACAAAACATACAGGTCGTAAACTAAGAAAATAACAATTTGTTAAGATCGCATATCATCCTTATCTTTATACCCCTTTGTTAGGGGCTACTGCTTATAATTCGTATTATATATAACTTTCCAAGAGAATTTTCTTGCTAAGGGGGCGGTAACTCTTTGGTGGCTGAAGATATACTCGGTTTCGTTAGGCTATACGATCCTTATCAATTTTATGGATGATTTATTGCCATAAATATGACGCCATCGCCGCCACTGATAGCACGACTATCAACTTTAGAAAATATTAATTTGCGAATAACGGTAAAGTTTCCGGAAGTGAACCACGAGGAATTCATTAAAGCATATTGAAAAAGTAGAAATGGTATGAAAAAGTGGAAAATATGTTGCCATAATTTTTCTTAATATAATATCATTGTCTTTTTCATTTATCCGATAACATTCCATTTTCCTTACGGCTGCTGGCGCAAAGTTTCCGCGAAGACGGAAAACACAAACGGCGAGAATGAAATTGAAATTTTGTTTGCCAACATTTTATCGCCGCCTTCAACTATATGGAAACTTACTAATTGGTGGCTTATCGCATCGAGTTAAGTTCAGCTCCATGCTTCCGCGCTCTGCTCGCCAGCTGAAGATGAACTTTTCGTTTCTTCCTCTCTTCTCTACTCTTCTCTTCCAGCAGCACTGCAAGTTATAACCGCAAGCAGTGCAAGTTTGCAAGCTTCCTTAATAATTGCACATAAACTTTGGCTAAAAGGTGCCAACAAGTGCAATTTCATTGTATAAATTCGTTTATTCATGGCGCACAAACACGGAAAAAATTAATACAGTGCGCGCGATAAAACAGGATATAAAAGAAACACCAAAATACATAATTTTTTCAGCAACACTGACAAGGCGAATGAAGTAAGAAACAAACGCCTGCTTGAAATGAGTTTGTAAAGACTTCCACGCCATTTCCTAATTGAAATTGAAAATGTGAAATTTTCATGAAACAACTTGAAATACGGCTTGATTTATGTATTTGCTTTTTATACCAAGTATCTCGCAATAATAAACAAAAATAATCACCAGTTCTTCATGATTCTCCATTGTAAATTTAAGGACTTTGTATCTTTTCGAGATAAAAATAATGCCACAAAAATAATGAATGAATTCCTTTTTGTGGGGAAGCAAAAAAGTGGAAAAGTAAAACAAGCTAGCAGAAAGTGCGTTCAGGCATGCAGAATGAGGAAAAGGGTACTGTCTAGCGCGTTTCCCGCGGAAAACTCTGCAAAAGTACGCAGTAGGAATGAAAATAAGAAAAACTACAAAACAAAGCAGGGATGAAACTAAAAAAGAAAAGAACAAAGTCGCGCCCTGCAACATTCAACTGAATACATTTTTCTTTATGATTTTTTCATTTTTACAGAAAATATTTTATCATATTTCAAGTAGAGCAAAACTAATTTAAAGATTTATTATTCTACTTCAAGGATAATTTTGTTATCTTATTTTTTTTTTGACGCGGGTGAAAATACCCTGTATTGGAAACATAATGTTGAAAATGCATCTTTTTCGTGTGCAATCCTTGAGCATCTTTCTCACGCGTGCAAACGAGCGGAAAAACTGGGTTAGTATGCACTTTTCTTGTATTCCTTTTTGCCTCTTTGCGTCCGCTTTAGACTGAAGGGAAAACTTATGTGTAAAACTACAAACTACAAAACACATTGCGGAAACCCGAGCATACGAGTGGAAAACATTGCACGGTGGCGGCGGCGACGGCGCGCATTGCAAGAAATCGTATTGTGTCGCGTTTAAAACTCAAGTCGAAGGATGCATTCGAGCGCGTGGAGCGGCTGCCAAACTGCTAAACGGCTAAACTGTTCGCGAAATGTGGCATTTTGTTTCGTCTCGTTGCGTTAATCAAACTTCTCGGCGTCCCACTTGGCCATACGATGCGACGAAAGCGAAACGTTTCCGTTCTTGTTCTGTCTTCCGCGCTGCGTGAGAGGAAAACTCGAGTCACCCTTTTCCGCACTCGGGTTACGACACGAAAAACTCGCGTGTTTATCGCCAAAGCATCGTGTGTCGCTCTATTTTTGGCCTATATCCACGTTATAACTCCTAAACACCCTCTTTTGTCGTCCTTTGTTTTCGAACTCGTTTCTTCAGCGCCGGGGTGTTTATTATTAATGAAGGAAATTGATGGAAATTCATTCAAATTATATACATGTTGCTCCATAATTCTTATCGAAATTTTTAAAGGAGAATAAAACTGGTGGTCCTGGAAGGACGAAACCAAGTTTCAGGTTATAGCCTAGCGTGACGCGTCGGAAACGCATCGTAAAAGGCCAACGGTTAAAGTTGAGCATTAAATGCGAGGATGGGTTATCGAAAAGAAAGCAGAGAATGCGGGGGAAAACATTTGGACATTTGGCAAATCGCGTTTGCATGACTGATTTATACAGTTGAAGGCAATCTGTAACAATTTTCGGTTTGGCAGGCAAACTCGCCGAGTTGAGCAAATGCCAGTCTTCTTCCTAGTTGTACAAATTGTAGTTGTTTGCTACATATATTCAACTTTTATTGTGACTTTCTCCCGATGAAGAAGTAAAAGAGGAGGCGTTTCGTCGTTTGTCGTGACAAACAACGCACTTTATTTAATGATATTACCCCCGAACGCTGACCGCATGAATGTATTAATTTTGCATGCATGTACAATTCGGCGAAAAGTTGGCGTGTTCAACAAACTTGCCTTGATTATTGCTCTGTTGTGTTATCTGTATTTTCATACATTGAGACACATTCCACACACGAAGAGGGGAATTTCTTTCGGATTTGATGACGTCGTTCGTATCTGTTGACCCAGAAACGCGCAAAACTTGGATGCTTAGCATGCATGCCGCCATTTGGCGGACGCAACGAGCCGCGACACCGGAACACCCGGAAGAACGTACAAATACGGATGATAGTTTGCGCACGTGCAAAGTTTCAATTACTTAAAAAACGCGGGCGCATCCAAGGCGACATTACCTACATTATCACGCTGACGATTCCTAGAACTTTTCTGCCCGACGCCTTTTGTTTCAACATTTTTTCCTCATCGATTCATAATGGTGTTTGTTGATGTCACCGAAATCCAACTTTTTTGGTATGCACGTTGCTTTCGCACGTATCTTGCTCCTGCTGTCATCTGCATGCCTAACACGCGCTGCCACGTACCTACAACTTTGTATCAAGGTTGGGTTCGTATGCGAAAACGTGCCAAAAATTTCTGACTTCTCCAACACTGACTTCTTGCAATTGTTATTGTCGAAATAAAATTGTGTTAATTACCGTATAGGACGCACCTTTTTACCTAGAAAATACACTGAAATTTTGATCGTATAAGTTTGAATTGATTGTGAAAAAGAAAGAATGAATTTGATGGCTCGTACACACGTAATTTTGTAGTTTTGAAAAATCACCATTTTCCAAGAGAAAAATTGGCTTTCATTTGTGTAATACGATGTGAGCAATGTTGCGGTATGTAAACGAGCGTCGCGACGCTGCTTCATTTATTATAACGGCAACCTCAGCAGCCACGAAATGCAGACACGACGATATTATAACAAAGTGTTTATAAAACGCGTCTGTCTAGACAAGCGACGAAGGCGAAGACGAAGACGAAGACGAGCAAGACGCCAAGACGCATCTTGCGCGCATGTGAAGGGAAATTTCATAACTTGCGAAACTTTGGCCGCAGGCAGACATCGCTGGGGGCGTCGCAACGCAAACACGATTACTGAAAATTAATTAAAATCTTTACGAACTCGATATTAGTTTACGCTGTTTGCCTTCATACGCAAAAAAGACGCCTGTGCATCCATGAAACTTGTTCATTACACTTGCGACGCGTGCACTCAGTGATAAAATAATCATTAGTCTTGTACTTGCGTCAAACTTTACTTTAAGTTATTAAGTGATAAAGCAACAACTTTTATACGACATCACATTTTTACAAAATTACGAAATAATTTCATTTTTTAATTAATTTAAGTTTAACTGAACTATGTTCAAGATTAATACGATTTAATAAGATAAGAATAAAACCGCTTAGTGAAGAACGTGTATAAAGGGAAAAAGGGCGAAAGAACAAGGAGGAAAAAAGCATTGCTGAAGATTGATGATAAAAATATGTTAGTGCATCCAAGGGTGCTTTTTTTTCGGTTGCGTAGGTGCACCCAGTGGAAATGGGAAAGCGCGATAGTTGTGCGCGCACGCAAAAGAAAAATGAACGAAGCGCGGCGTGAGCAGCTCGGAAAAGCTGTTCGTGCAGTTTACGCGATAAGAAGCAAAGCGTCATCGAGTCGTAGGAGCGCGTAAAGCGGTGCGTCTTGCTTGGCCTCCCATTAGCCGTCACCGTCATCGTTGGCGGTTGTGTGTCATGTTTTATTCACGACAGACAGACGATACGCGAATGCGATCATCGCACCACTCGACCAGCAATGACATACGACTGACATGAAGTAACATTTGCCAACAAGCTAGTCGTCGTCAACCGAACACCAATAATAGAACAAAAGTACAAATATTGCAAATAAAATACGTTCTTATTTAGCTAACACTTTTAATAATTACTTTGCAATTACATTGAGTGAATGCTACGTGCATTCTTTCGACTGTAAGAAGAAAATAGCCATTAAGTAATGAAAGTTTAATTGCATGCATAAAAATGTTGATGAAATTGGCCATTTTTCGTGCGTTTGCCTCGAGTTGCTGACATTTTTCGTTGTGTTTTTTTCTCCTAAGCTGCACCATATTTCTTTCAAGATTTCTGGCATTTCTCACGCAATTACGCGATGATATCTTTAAGAATTAGTGTGTTATTCCTCGTTTACGTCGTTTGTGTCTCGCGTAATTAAATTTATCAACCATATGCGACATTTCTCTTCCTCTCGAATTTTTTGGCTGGCTTTTTGTGGCGTACAAAAAATGTAAAACGTTGTAGGTTTGAAAAATGTTTATTATCTTAATTAATTTTCCCTTATGTTTTAAAACTTTCAAGAATTTTAATGCGAAAGCAATAAGAAAGAGCAAAAGAATTGCAAAAGTACTTGGTTCGTAACTGCTTTAAAGTAAAACGGAAATTGTGAAAACGAAAAAATGTTAACCTCTTATACGAAAAGCAATTAATTCTCCTCGTAATTGCCCCAAGCTTAAAAGTTGATGGGCTGAGATTATTACAACGAGCGACTTTGTTAAAAATATTAAAATTGTGTTCATGCCACCAACGTCGAGGCGAGGAACAAAGAGCTGGTAGGAGTTGGAATAATAGGCAAAATGTATAATGAAGTAAAACTAATAGCGAAATAGCAAATTTTGTATTCATAGTCTTATTAAGTGCATATTTGATAGTCTATAATGGTAGTAGCTGGCTTAGATTGTAGTCACAGGTAGTTATAGTCTAGTCATACACGTCGTCATCGCATAACATTTTTCGCTGACCTGCTTTTTCAAACCAAACTACAAACAACTCACTGACTACAAAATGCGTATTTTGTTTCGTATCTATTTGCATTGCAATAGACTTATAAGTCATTGACTAGATCAGTTACGAGCAAAAAATAATTTGCGTTTACAAGTGAATAATTATCATCATTCAGGGTGTTCCAAAACCTTCACTAAATGATTTATTTCGTACTTATAAATTACGTAATTCTTTGTGTACTTACGTAATAAATAAGTAACGCAAAAATCCCCGAAAGCAAATTATTAACGCTGATGATGAAATAAACTGCAATTAAATTTGGAAGAGATAAATTTTATGCATTAGAATGAGATTTCTAATTAATTTTATATCTTTCGACCTAGCTTCTTGATTCAATTCAACAACTGTTAAATCATGAACCACACGCCCGGTATTAATAAATAATATATTATTGTGTGCGCTGTTCGCTTTTACGTTCGCATTCGATGATTATTTCTATTGATATTTATGTATCGATCGATTAATGCGGACGTAATTTATTTGTGTCATTATCTCGGCTTCGATCTCGAACTAATTGATTGAAATTTATTTCACGTGTGATAAACGATGCCCGATAACTTTTCTATTAAGTTCAAATTGAATATCTAGTAAAAATCTAGAGGTATTAAAATTTGCAAATATTTCCCATTGACTGAATGCAATTTGATCAATCAATCGATAAAATTGATTAATAATTTGCATTGGCATTTGAAGCGATAAAATCAATGTTTTCAATCTATTAATAGAAAAAGTTGCTTAACGAATAAAATGAGATAAATGTTGATAGTGTAAATTAAACGTGATTCACCTTATTATGTCAAACTAATCAATTGATTGCATGCGTATCGATTTTAGTTAAAGTTAATGCATCACTCGTCAGTGTCGTTCGTTTGATTGCTTCTCATTGAATATTGAATGAAATCCAATCAGTAATGAATAAGTCCATGTATGGAGAATATTTACGCAATTGATTGACCATATTTTATTGAATTGACATATTCGTTGTCCATTCATGTGAATTTACAAAACATACAAGTGTTAAACAAGTATTACTTGTTTAAGTAGTTAATATAATTAATTATGTTATTATTTCATGATCTATTCAATTCTATTTTTAATATCTTTTTTGTTTGGCTAGAATAGAAATTAATTTATTACCTACTCATAGCGTAAGCGAAGCGTGTATAATTTTTTAATTAATTTTATCGACAAGAAATTTTAGATTAATCCACAGCTTAGCTTAGCTATGTATTTAATTGAGTTCTCACCTGAGCTTTGCTCATTTATTTTTTGTTAAACAAATCTACTTTCGTGTACCTCGTTATTATAAAGTAGAATAGAGAATAATCGTTTATCTTAATGGATTTCTTTTCTATTTATTCAGTTACATATAATATTAGCTTATTTCCTTTGGTCTAATTGAAGAATGAGGTGTATAATAGAAGCAACGATGAAATATTATGTGATTCGTTCATTAGTATGTATCTAAATACTTATCACTGGTGCCAGTAGCAGTTATGATATTATGACGCTCGTAAAATGTTATAATGTAATATGCAAGATTATATGAACATAAAATACGATTCCATGATGTTTCGACTCATGACGGTTTGTCCCCGGACGGTTAGCCCACCGACAGTTCAACCGTAGGTATTTTTATCCCCTAGCCTTTTGAGCCATTTCTGTGTTCGTACCCCGATGTTTCGACCGAGTGATGATTCGTACCCTAATATTATGCCAGTTGATCCACGCGATGATTCGACCATCGTAATTAGTCATAACAGAAAATTCATATGACTATATTTAAAAAAAAAATAGTTTGCTTTTACCATTCAAATTGGCGAATTCACTAGGTTATTAATCATCGCGTCACCCATTGGAATGTTGAAACGTTCGTTAAGCCAAACGCAGTAATACTTCTCTGATGTATTCAGAGGCCATCTGCATCTTTGGTTAGATTCCCTGCAATTTATAAATTAAAATAATCTATTATACAAATTGCAGGGAATCTAACCAAAGATGTAGATAACCTTAGAACACATTTGAGAAAGAAATAACAATTAAGATTATCCTGAATTTATTTTAATATTTTCTTTAGAATTCCTATTGGTTTTGTTCTATTAGTTTGTTTTGTGGAAGAGAACATGTCGTCTAACGTAAAGCAAGCAGACAGAAGATAAAGCGATTTTCGAGTGCGCAACTAAAAATAAAGCAAGAATGTGACTTCTGTCGATTTATTTCGCTTCTTTCGACTATGCGGAGCTTATTGGAAAATTGCTCATAACGCTATAAATCAATGACAGTTTGATGATAAACTAACAAATGGCATTCTGTTCAAGCTGAAAATATTGCACTTTTCATTTTTGGACATTGCAGCAGACATGCCGACGGAAATTGTCCAAGAGGAAGTTGTAAATTTTTAAAGTATTTCTGGAGCGATATTAAAATATTTTTCGTATGAAGAGCGCGCTTGTAAAAATACTTATTATGAGTTTATGAGCGCTATATTAAGAAAGTTACGTGAATGAAATCAAAAAATTGCATAATTTCCTTTCTTATTGAAATAAATAACTTAGTTATGGCAGTTGTAAGTTATTTTTACGACTTATTTTATCATTAAATATTATTTTTTATTTCCAGTAAAGTTGAAAACTAGTTGAGCTTCTATTTTTATGTTATGTGCGTTCTTGCGTTCGTTTAAAGATAACAAGTCTACTGAAGCAGAAGTAAAGAGAAGTAAGATAATGCTGACTAAATAGCTGGCACATGCAATGGAAAGACATCAATGTTTATCGTCTGTTTACATTCGGTCGAACGGTGTTCAGCATGTAGACTGCATTCGGTGGTGTTTGGAGGCGGCTCGCATAGATTGAGAATTTATTGCTCATAATTGCAAGGGAGTGTGCACGCCGCCCGCATAGATCGTGAATTATCGTCTTGCCAAATTGAGCGCATGAGTGCACTCAATGTGCACGATGCACATATAATGCGCACACATATTAGCAATAATTATTATTTTAGACTTTATAATGCCCTTTTCGCCGGTATAAAGCTATTTGCTGCACGGGCATTGAAATATTAATCACATTAATTGTTATAGTAAATTTCAAGGTGAAGTTTTGAAATTTATATAAACTTTTAACAGTAGATGTCATACGCACTCGAAGCTGTGTATGATATTTACATGGCTAACTTGCGTTCACGCGATTCCAACAAGATTTGACCAGTGCAGCTGATAGTGACGAGATTGTTGTTGAAATGCAAGCAAGTTCAGTATTCAGGTACCTGAGCAGTATTTACATCGCGTCGAGTTTTGTTTGAACGAGTGAGTTTAACATATTGAAGTTTAGTGTGTAATTTTAGGTGATGGCTTGAAATAGAATATCCAATCTTAGAGGTAACTCAAGAATAGAGGAAATTGAGAATATTATTATACGATAATTAAAACGTAAGAAAATGTAATTGGTAAGTTACACGAAGAATATCACACTATGATGTATGGTTCTTTTAACGCACTTTGTCAGTATCTCGCATCACGTTCGTAATCATAGTGAAAAGTCAAGAATAGAGCGAATTGTGGATATTATTAGGCGGTAATTAAAAGTTGAGTAAGTTATAAGTAAGTTATACGAAGCAAATTACACTACAATGCAATGATACAAGTCAAGTCGCGGTACTAATGCAAAGTGCTCTAATTAAAATAGAATCCAGTTATTAATAGTTATAAGTTAGTTTGTTTGCGCATTGAATAATTATTGAAATTTGAAGAATTTCAACACGTTTTTTCGTTGATATTAGAGCAATCAATCATGACGTCGTCTTTCGTTTCTTGTGTCGTTTTCATTCATTCATTGATCAGCACGACGCGAGGCTCAATCTTGCTACGTTTCATTGCGTTCTCGCATCTTTAATGTGAGCTATTCAACAGCACTTTTTGTCACTTCTTTTGAGCACATACATTGAAGATGAATGAAGCGTTAATGCGCAAATCGGCGCGAAACCATGTGTTAAACGCACACATGCGTTTAGGAATATTTTATTTATCAAAGAATGCGAACAAACGCGCTTTTCATAATTCATCCTTTATTTCCGCAAAGCACACACCGTTCAAGAGAATAAATCACACGGTTTCGTACACGAGGGAAAATAACTTGGGGTAGGCTTCGTGCTCAAATATTTTATCACAATGCTGTTTTCGATTTGTTGCTTTTGGCCAACTGTTCCTGAAGTTGAATAAGAGTGCTGGTGAAAATTTATTTCGGATGTGATAAGAAGGAGCTACAAATTTGTTGTACGCAGTATTAAATGAAATCTGAAAATAAAAATGAAATATGAGTGAATCTGGCACACAGTTAAAACTTTTGATTAAAATTCATTAGACAATGAAAAATCAAAGAGCGTGAAATGTTTTAATTTACGACATTTACGGATCTCGTATTAGCGATTCGCATATTTGCACGGTCGGCATTGTGCTTTTGGGGGCGGCTAAAGGGACGTTTGTGCCTTGTGCGATTGCACAATTGAATGAAATTATGTGAAATTATATAGCGAGGCGGTCGCCGGTCGCTTTTTGAAAAGTTGGCTGAACTGGTGCGTGGGCGGCGAATGGTCACTCATTCTATCCGGGATGGTAATGTATTCTGGGGGCTGGCATGTAAAAAGGGTGGCTGGGTAACCGCCGACTACGATTTTACCTCTCAATGCGTGTCGACGGCGGTGGCGGCGGTGGCGACGACGTCTGTGGAAAACCACTTTCTCCCAATTGTGTTTACACGGTATTCGCATTGCTGTGCGAATCGAGCAATAAGTTCACTCAGTTTCAGAATGCTACAAAAGCAAAAGGCGTTCTTTATTTTCTAGTTTTCCGCTTTATAATATATTTTTTCCCCTGTTTGGAGGGTGAAAACTTGCATTTTATGTGTTTTGTATTCAAATATTCAAAACTATTTTACAAAATTTTAAAGAACATTCTACGAAATGTGGAAATATTTGCTTCTTTTTAATAGAAATATAAGCAGCAGGCACTTAATGCAAAAATATTCAACTTTTTTGTTTCGCCAATTTTTTCCCGGTTTTCATTATGGAAATTTCTACTTGCGATGACTCCCAACAGGAGCACACTCTCTGATGACGTAAGCAGACATTCAGAGTTTATTCGGCTTGCCGAGGGACTTTTTGAAACGGGAAAAGTATGAGCTTTTCAAGCATGACGATCCTAAATTTCAGTACGTGTAGCAAGTATGCAAGGAGCGAGTGA
Source organism: Aleochara curtula (assembly GCA_963978815.1). Taxonomy (NCBI): domain Eukaryota; kingdom Metazoa; phylum Arthropoda; class Insecta; order Coleoptera; family Staphylinidae; genus Aleochara; species Aleochara curtula. The sequence goes on from OZ022220.1 coordinate 11,086,231, forward strand.
GCGAGCACACAAATGACGTTCATTTCCAAGTTGCGCTCGCCGACGCTCTCGACTGATATATAGATTTGTAATCGGAGCAGCGAACTCAGATTAGACGATTTAATCAACTATTAATTAACTCATACACGTACGCCCGATGTGAGAACTTAATAGACTCGAGTGTGGACTAATCTCAAACTCTGTTGCACATGCGGTGCGGTGCAGTGATTTACTTCTCAAGATGTCCAATGCACTAGCGCAATGATTAAAAGATAGTTTGTTGTTTCAATGGATAAAAACGATGAAATCTCGAGTCCGGAGATTCATTAATAGCATTTTACAGTTAAATGTCTCTCTTGAGCAGCTCTAGGAATTTTTATTTTATGGTTATGCGCTCTATACTTCTAATTAATTGAGTACTAATTTGCTTATTAATTATAGAAATATCCAGTTGCTTTAATTAAGATCACGATTTGAGAACATTTCATAAAAATGTTGAAATCTCTTCATAGTTAGTCATAATTTAGATTTTAAGCATGTGTGAGAAATTTCAAATGATTTAAGATTGTTTTGTGGAAAAAGTATAAAAGATAGAAAAATAAGATAAGTAGTATTAGATTGGCGATGCATTGAAGTATCATTACCATTTAAAAAAATTAATTTTCGTCAAGTCATTTCTGAGTAAATTGTAGAAAAGCCAAATTACTTTTTCATTGATTTACTCATAAAGTATTCGAGATAGAATTTTTTAACTATTTTTTACGTTAACAGTCTTGTCACATAAATACGTTTCGTAAAAAATTTTTTTTTAAAAATCACATTTTTAATTTTGCCTTTATTTGTGGAATGCGGAAGCAGTAGCGTATTATTGTTATGCAAGGAATGCCCGGTAGCATTAAACATTTAAAGGGCTACTGGTGCTGCCATTCGGTATCACTAAAGAGCGATATCGCTCTATCCTACTCTAGCGTTAGGCAAATGCAAGGAAGCGCGGTTGCCACTACTTACTCCTATCCTCTTTAATGGCGCAATGCAGTGCACCTGTTTGTGGTATGCGCAAGGTCATTTAAAATTTAAATGTCTACTCATGCAGCATTAAATATCGCTCTATCCTTTTCTTACATTATGCAAGGCCAGTCGCCACTCTTTGCTCTTACGCTCGTTAATGGCATAGGGCAAAGAAATATTAAAAATGCTATAACTTTTAAAGTAATTAACCGATTTTGATGATTTAAAAATTGATAACATGTGCTTAATAAGCACTAGTGGATTCTGGTATAATTTTCACTCGAATATTATTTTATTTTAATTATTTTATATTTTAAGTTTCTTTTTATCTTTCGAGCTTCTATGGATGGAAATCACAATTTTTTTTGCGTGGGATTCTTAGGAAAAGTGCCATACGCAGCAATTTTCTCTTTGCGTTAGTGTGAATTACATTTTTGTAGTGTTGGCGTGCACAGAAAGTATTATTATGAAATTCGACGATTTGCCATTTGCGCTCAAAGTGCTCTCTGCGAATGTGATCTATATCTTTGGCTCAATTTATTGGCACTTGTGTGCGCGTTCGCGTTGCTCTTTCATTAGCAGCAAGTTCGAATTCAGGAGGAAGGACTTTACTTCGAGCACTAAGCAACTTCAACTTTTTGAAGAGTTGCCTCTATTGATAGAGAAAAACGTAATGAAGCGCGGAAGCAAGCAATAAAAAAGGTGAAGTAAGAAATGTAGGAAAAGTTTCTTCTTCGTACTAGTCAAATTATTTTGCAAGGTTATAACTTGGATAAGAAGTTGTAAGTTGTTTTTAATTCAAGGTTAACCCACACTTTACACATTCTTCGTAATTTTGTACTTTTAACAACACTTTTTGATTATGAGATTACTTTCGGGGGTGGGAAATGGGTATATGTAATAAATTAGTATATATTTTGCTAGACGAAGCATAACAGGAATATTTAGAAAAGTTTTTCTGATTCTTTTGCTTTGTTATCGAAAGTGAATTTAAATAAAAGTTGCCTGATTTTTTATTCGACTCTCACAATGTTTGCATCTTCGACGAGTCAACGAAGAATAGCATCAAGGAAAAGTTATGATGTTTTTAGTTTGACAAATCATCAGGAAAACAACTCCGGCCTGACGTTATTTGCCAGATGATCCGCGTTTTATCTCCGCGCTTGTGCATTGCAAACGACAAGAGACGAAAAGACCGCTCCGGATTCCTAGACCAATAACGCGCGAATGCCAAACTTTGATCGTAACTTATAACAATCTTAGGGCTTTGCCTTTTGCCGCTGCACTATCGACAAATAGCGCAAATAACGAAATATTACAATCAGCATGTTCCATTGCTATTTGCCAAACGGAAAGTTTCGCGGAGGGTAAATGAAGAAAATTATTTTTCTCATTCTTCGAGCGCCGCCCCTGCTGTTCGCCTATAAGTTATCCAATAATGTTTTGTGTATTCCAAGTTTGCGTATATGCTTTGATTCATATAAATAAGATTGAAACATATGTTTAAATCAAATTAATTATTTTAGCAGAATGACTTGACAAATATCACAATATTGTACAACAAGCATGTCCAATTATTAAACGTGAAATTAAATTATGATGCACATAATTGGTCGTGCATTTGAGGCATTTCGAATGCGTTTTGTCGGTTCATTTGCCGTTTTAAATATAGGTATATAAAGGTGTATTTTCCATTACACAGACTGCGGCGTGTTCGTTTCGTTCAAGTCAAGAGTGAGAATAACCAGAGTCTCGCTTTCGATGCGCGCAGCATGAAACTTAATAATAGCAATTACAGCGCGCGCGATATTAAGAGATCTCACCAGGGCGGCGTAATTGAATGCGCCGGCAACAGTTTCAATACACGACAACTTGCACCACTATCTTTGCTTTTCATATTGCTTTAAATCGTATTCGTTTCTTGCTTCATCGTATGATATTCGGGTATTCGTGAGCATGAAAATACTTTCTCCTCATTTATTGCCTGACAAAATATGTTCTACTTTATAGTATTACCTTTACACTGATTATGATTGGTATTTAATCACCAATAAATCAATGGATTAACAATATACATTTATTAAGAAATTTTGTAATTCAAAAAGAAATTAACCAGCAAAAGCATCGCAAACTGAGCTTAAATTTAAAATCTTTATATCAGCTTAGAGTGATTTCCTGGGAATTTTAAAAACTGGTAAAAATCGTCCTTGTTTGAGTCTATCTTCTTATCATATTGTTGAAGATTTCTTTCAGTGCTCTTTCGATCAGAGACGAATTCATTTCACGCTTGCGTTTGGCATCCTTGGGGGTGCTGAAGAAAAACTCGCTGCGGGGAAGTTTTTTTCTTTAGTGCGGGTTTTTGCGCTCATTTATCATCGGCGAAAACGACGTCATCCACAAATGCTCTTTTGTTCTTGAGCTCTCCACTAATATCTAAGCAAACATCAACAACTCGTGTGCCCGCGCGCTTTCTTTTGTATTTTTGTCTCTGTAATTAACATTTTTTATCATGCAACGCGTATTTGTTATTCTAACGCGTGTAATTAAATTTATTTATTTAGTTTTTATGAAAATCCCAAGGGGTTGTTCTCGTCGCACGCAATTAAAATAAATTCGCCGTCGAGATCAACGAGCACGAACACAATGCGCGGTTTAAGTGCGTAATTAAACAATCAAACTCTTATCTGTTTGCGGAGCATCTAATGAATTATTTCAATGAGGGACGGAGGGTGAATTAATAGCCGAAAAAGTGACCATTGTATTTGCGCATTAAAATTAGCCGCCTCCGGGTTGTAGCGCAGAAAAAAAGGGACACGACATCATGGACAACGCGCAATAAAGTCGCACGATCTTGATTTATTTTTGTTTAGTTTCGTCCCGCTCTTGAAATTAATTTATTGCTCTCCTGTCCTTGCTATTTACTTCCCCGAATTCCATACTCAATAGACTCTAGCGTGAGCCGCACAGGGAAAACTTGTAAGAGATGAAAATATATACGAGGAAGAAACGGCAGAAAATAAGGAAATGTTAATTTTGCGCTTTGCTTCCGTTTTTGTATAATCGAATTAATTAATGCGGAGCCATCTGCCTAATTTTATTTCGTTACATTCGAGTGGTTAAGAAGGAAGAGGATACAATTTCCGCATTGGAATTTCTTCGTAACAAATTGATATATTTTTCTAAATTAAATTTGATGAAATTACCGTAATAAATAGTTCAATTAAACAAGGTTTTATTAGCAAACATTGCAACACATGTGAATTTGTAGTCTATTGAGAAAAGGGTTGAAGGTGCGCCGTTTAAATCCACCTTGGCGTATGTATGCGTAGAAGGATGGTTAGTTTCCGTGCAACGCGTTATCGTAAAGAGGGTTTCAGCCCTTAAAGCGCTCGATTCGCACAGGAGCGGAAAGAGGACGAAGGCTAATCCTGACCTCTTCCCCTCGCTGCGTCGGGAGAGGTTTACAACTCAAATCCCCATCTTTATAGGGGGAGACAATGTCGGATTTCGCCGCCGCTGCTGCCGCCGCCGAATTTAACGAAAGTGAACGCGATGCATGCATAAACGGAGATTGCCTATTGTCTATTGTCTGCTGCCAATGCTGCCGAAGACGAAGAAGACACCCTCACACGCGTTGTTTGTGTTTGTATGTCAACCCCTAAGCGTAAAGTGGCACAAAGAGACGACGCTTGTCTGTCTGAAACAACAAGCCGCAGAAAGACATAACGAATGCGAATACGCATATACTCCATTGATTTATTGCTTTATTTTTCTTTTCGCCGGATTTCGCGTCGAAGCGTTCGCAATATACATATTTATACAGACGCGTGTCATTCATGGCAACTAAATATACTTCTTGCGAATGGTCTCTATCTTCGTATATGTACTAGAGGAATCGTCTTCGGCCACCAGACGAAAATAATATGCAGTAGTCGAGAATAGTTTATGAAGTATTATTACGAGGGGGCTCGAATGTATTTTGTCCGATATTTTCATCGCTCTCGTGAAATGAACTTTGCGTCTTTTGCTATTGAGTAAATTGTCTGTGTTTGGATGTGTTTTTATCATGTTTTCTTTGGCAAATTTTATAACTGCGGAGAAATATTAATTATATTTGTTTGCACACAAATTTCAGTTTTGACTTGACTCGGGCATTCTTCACTTTTGTACTATACGAAAATTTATTGGATCTGCAATGGAATGAATTATATTGAACATAAATCGTTCAGGGGGGAAATGGATTGATGGATAAATACTCGCAACGCGCTTGCACGATTCGCGCACAAAAGGGGAGCAGTGGCAAAAACGTGTTTTTGAAGCTGAATGAAGACGTAGAGGAAGACTCGATGAAGACGTAGACGTTAGACGTTTCTTCATCGCGAATGCCGCCCCCAAGATTTGCTATGATATTTTTTCTAAGCCACTGAACGCAGGCGTCTCTCTTAATGTCCGACTGCTCGATTTCGCTCTTTTTGCTCGCCTGCTAAACACCAGCGCCAAAAAGAAGTGGAACTTGCGCTGTGCGCTTTTTTGCTCCCTGTTGCCGCTGCCGCCGTTGCCGCCGGTGATTAACATAAATCTATTCGATGAAATTTATAGATCAAGCTGCCCGAAACCGATGTCTGCGCATTTTCTACTCGATTATTCCTGCTTGCATCTCGCCGTAAACTTCAAACAACTCGCAGGATTTGTGAATTCCTCATTTTCCTCACTCAAACTTTCAGCTGCTATTTTAATACTAAGTACGTCATTAATCTTTATGCAAGCCGCGTGCATTTATGCATTATTTTCATTGTTTTCATCGCATGCATTGCGAATGCACAATGCGCAACGAAGAGTAATTTACCCCTAAGTGCGGGGACGGTGCGGTGCTTGATGGCCGAATTGCGCGCTGAACCAGGAGGAGGCGTAAAGGAGAAGAGGCGGCAAACTGTGTGCCAAGTTCGTTCACCCTCGTATTCAAAGACACACTATATATGAAAACAATATAGGTATGCCAAATATGTTCTAAATCATCTCACATTTTCCACGATAAAGTTGAGAATTCCGTACACTTAGGGACGAAGGATAATAACAACAAATATGTAAAATTAATATACTCTTCATTCATTCAAAAATCAGGAAGGATTTCAATTGAAAAACAATTAAAAAAAGCAAGGATCAGAAAATATTGTTATATGACGCACTTTTTATGATATGAAATTGGCCATAAATATTGTACGTACTGACAGAATATCAGCGAAAAAAGGACACGACGAAAAAAGTGACGTCGAGTACAACAATCGATAACACAATTCGTGAATTATTAGTCAAGCCGCAGCCGGGCCAACACGCACATGAAAAACAAACAATCAATCATTGCTAATTATTGATAAATGCGTTTGTGATGAATGGAGGTCAATAGCACATTCGTCCTCTCTCCCTTCCCTCGAATGCATAAATCATTAGTGAGGCATTATCATTGTGCCATTTGTCCTATTAATGTTTGCCGCCCCCTCGTACTAAAATCGGGTTTAATTAAATTTTCATTTATGCGATGGATTATTTTTCAATTTGTATTCCAAGCAAGACGTAAAATATATCATGCTCAATGCATTTTTAAACCATTTCGTTTTTTGTTCATTACAACGTGAATAATGAGTTTCAAAGTGAATAAAAGTAAATAAATAAAAAACTAAAGCTACTCTACGTATGATAAGATGGTTTAGCTATCAATAAAGTGCAATGGATGTTCTTATATAAGCTCGACAGCCTGCGAGAGCGTTCGTTTCAGTGCGTTTCAGGATGATGCTTGAAAGCGTTTCAGACGAAGGAAGTGATGCTGGAAAATACGTATAAATCATTCGACGGGCACATGCATATATTGATAAGGGTGGCACCATTGAGGGCACTTCGGGTGCCATTATAAAGAAATTTATTGAGACGCATCGCACACTTATGTCATGCAATTTACATAATAAACTCATCGAAATAGATTGCTGCGATTAGCAATAAACAAAAAATGTGAGAGTTTTATACACATGAGAAATGCTTTTCTTTTCGAATTAAATATAATGAAAGGAAACGAAATACTTTCGTCATTTTCATGAATATTCATAAGAGTGACATTTTTGTTGCTTTTAATAGAACGAAATTTTCATAATACTAAAAATAGAAATGTTTGTTTTTTCTTCTTTACATCATGTCACTTCTAATTCGTGGTTTTTTGCTTAAATAGCATGCTTTGACTTTTTGAGTACATTTTCCAATTTGTTCGGGCATGTAAAACACGCTCGCTATTTTTAGAGGATCTTAATTGATTTCAGATGTGATGTCGCATTAATTTTATCGTACAGTCTCTCACTTATTTCTTTGAAAACTCACTCAAGTTCCAAATACGAGAAGAGTGGAGATTAAGTTTATTGATGAGTCGCACATAAATCATAAACAAAAAGCGTACCGAGTTTTATCTTCATCTGGTCGTAGATTTCTTTATTGGGCGCGCAATAGAGTCATAGCCAAATGATCATGCTGTGATTTTTATCCCGCATGATTTACGTCGATTGCCGCCCCAGCGATTCACTTAATGCAGCCGAATTTATTAATACCTATTGAAGTATAAATTTGATTTAGTAGACAATTCACTAGTCGTGTTGTTTGATTTACGAGCTGCGTAATGTTCGGAGAGTGTGCTTACAACGTTCTTGCAATGTGTACTTATCGAATAGCTGGAGAAATAGTCGTAAAATGCGTGATTGTAAAAGGTAAAACTAACGTGAATAACCCGAGGAAAATCGCGCGCTGCGGGAGCCGACAAAGTGCTGCTTTTAACTTCGGAAATGTCCATTACAATTTTACGTGACCTTTTCAACTTGTTATTTCTCTTTAAGTCGCTTTTGTTCTTATATTGTACTCATAATATAATACGAGAGAATTTGTATTATTTTGCTATTCCTCGTAATCCAACGTAAAAAACAACATAACGACCTACTCATTAGAAATATCTAAGAATAAGATCATCTTACAAACATTGTGACATGCTAAATAGCAAAATTATGGTAAATTAATATTAATTGGCATGATTAATAAAATATAATTGCAAAAATAAAATAATTCAGAGAAGAAATTAGGGAGAAAGTAAAGTCTTGCGTATCTTACTATAACTATAAAAATAACTTTGCTCAGATTATAAAAATAAGATCATAGGAGAGATGGATAGATTATGAATAGATGCTGAAAATTTTATAAAAAAATATTATAAAACAAAAAAGTTATTGATGTTTAAAAATTGCTTAATTTGAACGGTAGCGCATCTGCTAATTGAATATTATCACATCAATTAGTGCCGGCCGCGGCGCTAGAGTCAGCTGGAGCCCATGAAATCCATGATGGCCGCTCTTATGGCATTTGCATGTATGGTTGCTAAGGTAATTAGGACGCGTCCCTAGCAACCGCGGACAACCGTATATCTATCTCTTTTCATAGATATTATAAGAGCACATTTGCACTATTCAGTCCCCATAAGATTTACATGGGCGCATTTAAATAATCATAACTTTTACACTAATTGAGATAATTTAAAAATTTAAACGGATTATGAAATTACGTTTCTTGCTTAATCAATACGTAAACATTTTTTTCTCATAAAATGATTTTAAATTAGTAATATTTAATAAATTAGAGCACCGTGCAGAAAATTATGTTAATACATTTATTAAAATTATAAAATTGTTTTAAATTAATGTATCTTATTTATTTTTTCAGAGATTTAACCAGCAACAACATCACAACATTAGACAGCGGCTCGTTTGCAAGTTATACGCGTTTGGAAGAATTGTAAGTTTCCTTTTACCATCACCTACTTATTTGTTTCTTGCATGTGCAGTATTCACCCTTTGTTGTCAACACAGCACGGCGAATACGATTGTCAGGACGAAGCGAACTAGCGATTCAATTTGCATGTCGATTGCTTTCGCATGGCAACGCCTTGCTTAGCGTTGCTTATTTAAAGGATCACTCACCCTGTGTGCGCGTAGGATGTTGACATTCGCAACAACAACATACGTCGCGAGCGACAATGACAACGTCTTCTTGTGCTAGACACATTTCGAGCTCGATATTTTACGATATGCAATTGCAGTCTAATTTGCGCTCTGATGTTGAATTATGAACTTCTCCATTCGGCGACGAACTAAAACGTATACAAGCATTCCTGTTTTGTAATAGGGATCGTGCTCCCCTCTTGCGTAAATACAATTTTCGCGAGGCCCATAAACTCCCAATAGGCGAACGCGACGTTTGCTTTTTTCCTCGTTTCGCGTTGCGTGGAAAAATAAAATAAGTGGGCGAAAAGCGTTGACAACAAACAAGTTTTCCTGCCGTCTCGCCGTACATTGTTGCGACTGTTGCTGGGACGCAGGACGACTCAAAGCGTTGCATTGTGTTATTCAATATCGCATTTGGATATTCAGCCCCATTGAGCAAGTTTCGCTCAAAATCTCTCTTTTCCTTTTTTAGCGTCTGATGTGGTGCAAAAGCCCGAATGAATAAGGCGGATTTATTGATACGTGCTGCAAGAGACTCTTGGCGAAAATATTAGATGCTTGAGGTGCAAAAATCTAAAATCGATACGCAAAAGTTTTAAATGTTTGTTTGTTTGTTATCGCATTGCATTTGTGTGATTGTTAAAGCCCTGGATGCCATTAGCGCGGTGCATACGACACATGTTATTACTTTTATCAACTCATTTAATTATGCGGCTAATCGTGCCTTGTCTGTCGGGTCAATCTAATTGCACTTTAAGCGGACTAATTGCGCACCGAAAGAGCGCGTTATCTGTGCGTTGAACTTAATGAAGTTTGCAGCCGCAATTAAATTACGAGCGCGGCGCGCGCAAAACAACAATGCAATTATCATTCGGGGTGCAGCGGTGTTGTAATGCAGTTTTAAGCTGCCGGAATAATTGCATTACATCTAATTATTTCCCAACTGCTTGTCCACCATGTGATTTTATTTTAGTTCAACCGTACAGCGTCCTTATCCTCGTCGGAGGATGGTGCATGTAGTTTTTTGTGCGGCGGCACACACAAGCTCAATAAAAAAATAGGAACTAAATGTGCAATGGCCATGCAGGGAATGTTCGCGAACAAACAAGATTACCGCGCGACAAAAGAATGACCGGCGCTCGTTTGCTGCACTAGTATATGGTGTGCTGCTCCACTTTGCATTCGTCCTGCTGCCTTTTTTTACGACCGGCTTTCATAACGTGCCCCCGCGCGTTGCGCCGTTATGCACTCGCTAACGAACAAAAGCACATCGCCTTAAATGGCCGATGCTCCCCCATGTGGAAGTGCGCACGAAGCATACGCGTCGTCCTGGGAACTAGTTGAAACTTTTCCCGAGCAGCCAGCTAGCAAATGCAATACGCGGCAGGAAGCTGAAATGCTTGCTCTTGTACAACGATGGAATATTCTTGCATCCCACATATAAACGCATAAGAAGGGTGCCTTTTTGTGCTTCGACCTCATTTAGTGCCATTTCTATTTTCTGCGAACTGCGCACATACTGCGTATGTGAATTTCTTATTTCTTGCCATAACCAGATTGAATATTTCAGACGTTATCGCTCAATTAAGTATTAATTAACAAATTGCGTGCTCTGCGATCACAATTCACCAAGAATTAATTAATACATTCGTGCTCAAAGTCCATTCACTTGTTAAATGTTTAATTAGTTTATGATTAAGAACTTAATACAATTACCACGAATAATTTATGTACTTATATAATTTCTTCATCTTTCAGGGTGCTGACTGATAATAAATTAATTGAGATTCATCACGATGCTTTGGCTAAAAATATCCACATTAAGCGATTGTAAGTATGAAAGCAAATTTTATATTTCTTGCTGCGTAGCTGATATTAATTCGGGAAAAGAACAAGTCATCTATGCAATTAATTTAATGCGTTTTTCGCACGAATGTCCGAGGTGTGCGAATTAAGCGCGCGAAACGTTTGACGTTTGAAGTGTATTATTACATGTTGTTTCGCTCGAATTGTAATTAATCATCCTTTGAGATGACATTTAGGCTAAGACCGGATGTACAAGGCGGAGCGGTCGTGTATTTTGATGAACACGCGCGCTCATCCGTCGCGTGTAATGTGATTAATAACGGCGTGAAATTTACACATCGTTGATCCATCGGTTTTCACGCATGTGAGCGAGAATTAATCAAAAGTATTAGGATATTACAAAATATTTCGTTTTGTTTACACAAACTTTACTGAACTTCAAACGCTAATTAAAGTTTACGAAAAAGTTATCAAATTAGGGATGTGGGAATCTAAATACTGATAAGGTACCTAATGAATAAAGTTGTGAGTAATTATCTGGAATAGAAATAAATATTACATTTATTATATGCTCATAATCATTGGTACATAAAAGAGAGAAAAAGGTGATAAATGATAAGAACTTTTATGGTTTGGTATATATAATTGTTTTTCTGGCAGTGCAGCCCCGTTGTTTAAGGGCTGTTGTTTATTCCTGAAAGTCAGGGGTAATAAAAGCGTTAACCCACATCGAAATCCACTTGGAATTCTTGTTGTTATTATTTTTTATCTGCGGTTCGTTTTATTTTGATCCATTCGAATTTCTTTATGGCGTTTTATCATTCGCTCCTCCACAAAATATTATATTATATGCGGATGCAGTGCTTCTGGTGTTGCTCCAATTTTAATACGCGAGACATTCATAAATTTCCCATTTGTGCATGCGTGCATGTGACAAAACAATTTTACGACTATTTTGTGGTTTATGAGTCTCTTTCCCACTTTTCCGATGGGGTAGTGCGCTGAAGATGTGCACAATGCACTTTGTATCACGTTGTATATGATCCTGGAACACGAATGCATTTAGGGGAAATTCAATTCTTCCATAGCTAAAAAATTTGGATTTGTACGATAAATTTGAAGATTTCCAGCCATTTCCTTGGCGCAAATAGCGCGTAATAAACTATCGCCGTTTTACAATCGGTAATAAATTGTGTACTTTCCGTTTTCTAGGATCCTTCAAAATTGCGGATTGAACGCCGTGCCACGCGAGGCGCTCCTGCCACTGAAGAAGCTTCACACTTTGTAAGTATTTGCATTTTTATGCCAGTGTTTTACTGTTTATTTATCTGTCTGTTTGTGCGTCTGATTTCACTCTTATTGAGGCATAAATTTTGGTAAATGTGATTGGCTGGACGTAAATTTAATTAGAACTCGTTCAACTACCGGAAAACTACATACAATTGAATGCAATTGGCAAGCAAGACTTTTATGAGTCGTAAAATTTCTTGAAATTATGAAATTTTATATCAATAACGGAAAAACCTATCAGGATAATTGGCTGAAAGGATTCAATTTAAAATCAAATTGGAACAAAGCAAAGTGATTTAGCCGGATGAACTGAAGGGAGTTCATGAAGCATAAAAAGAGAACATACGTCATGAACAAACAACATGATGATAAAAAATATAGGGGCAGAATACATAAAAAGCAGACGCTTGTGCCCACATGAGCGATATGAACATGAGCACTCTGTGTGCTTATTGTTTAAACAATTTTCGGGGGCGAAATTTACAACCTGTCATAAAATGTGGCTGCGCAAACAATGGCGAAAAAAGGGGCACTAAAAGTAGTAGATATAAATCGGAAAATTTTTAATCAGTGAAGGATGCTCTTCAAGACTGTTTTTACTATGTGTGTTGTTGGGTCAGGCAGCTGGGCCAGAACGAATTATGGAAATTGGATGGGAGCACGTTCAGCGCACTGCAGACGCTGCGAAGCTTACGTCTCGATGGAAATCGTCTGCGCAGTGTACCATCGACAGCCCTGCATCCTCTTGAGCACCTCGAGGTCCTGTGAGTACACTCCACCAAGTAATCCAAACGGGTTGGAAAATTCCAATGCGCTGTGGGTGCATTGATTGCGCGCGTGTGATCGCAGTGGAGCGAAAATGCGGAAATTGCTGAATTGCCATTTGCGAATACAAGAGGATTATTTTGCAATCACTCAGATACGAACCAAACAAAAAAAACAAGACAAACACGCACACATGTATTATTTCATCGCTTCTTTCAACTGGCACGTCGAACAAAAATAGCGCATCATCACGATGATCAGAATGCAAAAAAATAAAATTACAAGGCACACACGTACCAACCAGACACACGCACCACAATTAATGACATAGAAACACAACGATGACACCCGTTTTTACACACGTTTTTGTTTTTGGTAAATAACTGCGCAGAATGGCGATGAATACAAATTGTGCGCGCGCCGGATACATGAACATAATCCGAATTGGCATTGTGATTTATTTCGTTTCCCTCTCTCCGGCTGTCCAAAAAAGAAAAACACATTTGCTCTCTCCTCAGCTCTGTCTTCATTCCCTTTCACCCCGTTAGGAAAAAGTTCAATTTTTCCTTGTATGGTATCGTCCTTTTTTGTGTTATTTCGCGCTATCGATTTGGCGACCGCTGCAAAATGTGGTTTTAATGAGCTCGCTGCGTGTCGTCTTCAACTCAAAAACTGCGTATCGTATGATCTAATAATTGGCTTGCTCTTTATTCTGGTTTCAGAAATTTGGGTAACAATTTCATCACGTCCATTCCAGTCGACGCTTTCACACGTGTGGAAAATCTGATTGTGTTGTGAGTATTATGCTACAAATAAAATTTAAAAATACGCGCGCGCTGCTTCACTTAGTTGAAACGTGAAGTGTACAAGGCGGTCAAGCGCAGCGACGAAAAATTACAACAATTTGTAAAGTCGAACGAGATAATTTGGTAGTGCTGTCGTCACCATCAAATATTTCATTAAGCTGCGTCGTGTCAGCCCCGTTTGCTGAAATGCAATGAAGTGCGAATGCCAATGAACTTTTCTCTTGGTAAATTTAGACTTCTCCGAGTGTAGAAGTCATTGGAATATTAGAAAAGCTATAACTGACTTCTGACGGGAAATGCCATTCATGCACTTGCTCGTTTCATACAGAAAACTTGGATAATAAAGCGTCATTTAAATCTTCTTGAGCATTGGCAACATTTTCGAATTACTTTATATTTGAATGACTTTACGCCGCGGTCAATAGTACTAATAAAATCCTAATCATTCGCTTAGTGTGCGAGTTTCTCTTTGAGCAATCTAGCGCATACAATATGTCTGCAACTCTAAGAAGTCGTCGCGATGTTCCACTTTGATTACAAGTCATTTTCATCATTTGTTAATAAATCATTCATTGGAATGTCTTACTCTGTAATTTTTAATGCGCGACGCATACGATTTTATTCTTTTTGTAAATTCCCCACATAATTAGTGCGAATTTAATGAGCGTGTTACACTGCGTTCAATTGAATATGACGATGCACTTTATTGCAAATCGCATACGTGCGCGTGCCATAAAAAGGCAGAGCACGTTTTATCTTCAGCATGTACGGCACACGGCGAGTGTGTAATAATACCATATTTGCATGTTGCAGGTATCTGCGAAGGAATCAAATCACTGACATTGCAGAGAACGCCTTCGAAAATATGACAGCATTACGCGTGATGTAAGTGTCTCTTCTACCATAACTTTTTTTCTTCTTCTTCTTTTTTCTTCTGCTTCTCCTTCTACTCATCTTCACCATGAAGCGCGGCGTATAAATTGCGCGTGATTTATTGCGTGCGTTTCGTATCCTTTTTGTGTCTTTTATCGCATTAAGCGCCTCGCTGCCGATGAAAGAATGTTGGCTGCATGCGAAATGCAAATGCAGGGGCGCGCTCGCTGATGATGGAATGAATTTGTTTGCAGTGCACACCTCGAACACGCCTTTTTATTACTGCCAAAAATCTGTTCTTGTTGTTGTTGTTATGCTACTGTTTGCCCATCCGCTTACTTGCATTTTTTACAGAGAACTGGATGACAACTATTTGTCACACATTCCAACAGCGCTCACCAAGCTGCCATCCCTACAAGACTTGTAAGGATAAGTGTATTTTTCTTCAGAAGCTCTTTATTTTAATGCATGCATTTCTGACTGTTGTGCAGGTCAATCTCAGGTAATCGCATCAAATTTATCCCTGCTGGATTACTGCAAAAGACACCAGGATTAACATTGCTGGAACTTAAAGGCAATCCTTTGGTGGCCGTTGATACGCATGCATTTTCGTTTCTGCCACGGCTACGTAAACTGCAAGTATTCAATTTCATCTTGTGTTGACTTAAAATGCCGTTAAAATATTTAACTGACTTGTGCAAATAAACAAGTTAATAAATATTTGAATGCAATAAAACGGTTCCTCGCTTTGCGTGTAATGTGATTTATATTTAAATACAGGATTTTATCGGATGCGCGCGAATTGGCTACGTTTCCTTCGTTGAACGGGACGAGCGCTTTGGAAATCCTGCGATTGGACCGCGCCGGTCTTAAATCAGTCCCATCTAGTCTCTGTTACACATGCCCACGACTGAAGAGTTTGTATGCATCTGTTTGTTTTTTTATTAACCATCTCAGCTACTGTAATCTGCTTTTAATTAACTTGTCCGACTATTACTTCCAGAGATTTAAAGTCGAATAAGTTGGCCACCATCCCCGACTTGTCCAACTGCAAAGACATTCGCGTATTGTGAGTATGCGGATGCACAAGTGGCACATGTGATTTTTATGTGTTTCCTTTGGTTGTTTTTTGCAGGGATTTGGCCAGTAACACAATCCACTCGCTCGAGAATCGACCTTTTAAGGGAATGTCACAGATGCATGACCTTCTTCTCGCGCACAACGAGATCCGCCACATCCCTTACGATGCCTTCTACGGCCTCTCGAAGCTGCAAGTGCTGTAAGTGCGAACAAACATTGTGCAAATGTCGCTTTCATAATATAATGATAAAACATAGACGCGCGCTGACTCTATCCGTCCGTCTATCTCGCTACTTGATGTTTGCATTGTTTGATTTGCAGGGATTTGGAGGATAATAAAATTTCCTTTATCCATCCGGACGCCTTCTTGGCGATCTCATACATTGAAGATTTGTGAGTACATAAGAAACTAGGTCGAAATTTGCTATTCAACAAAATTCACAAGAGTTTCATTTCGGCGCTAAGTTGATTTAAAGGATTCATATTTGCGTTCGATCTCTATTTTTGCAGAAATCTTGGCAACAATGTGTTCTCAATACTGCCATTCGCCGGGTTGGAACGGCTACTGCACCTGAAGACGTTCAACAACCCGAACCTGCGCGAATTTCCGCCGCCGGAAGTCTTCCCGCGTATACAAACGCTGGTCCTCGCTTACGCTTACCACTGCTGTGCCTTCCTGCCGTTGATTCCGTCAAATCCGCCGCCTCGCGCCAAGGATATCATTGTATTCCCCGATATTGATGACATCGACTTAAATATCTGGAATTCGAGTTCGATCGACCTCTGGCCCTCAATGCGTATGTCCTGTGTTATTTTATCCTTCGGATGAGACGTAAACTTTTGATGTTTTAGAAAATATAAGCCATAAATTCGGGAAAAAGTTTAAAGCATTATGGGATCGAATAGGAACAGACTTTACGTATCCTGGTAATTTTCCAACGTACATGGAGGAATACACGGAGGAAGAATTAAGTAGGATTGGAAGCAGTGAAGGACCACCTGGAAAAATTCAATGTTTACCACTGCCAGGCCCGTTCCTTCCGTGCCAAGACCTTTTTGATTGGTGGACGTTACGCTGCGGTGTTTGGATTGTTTTCTTATGCGCCATGCTCGGTAATGGGACGGTGGTATTCGTGCTCATCTTTAGCCGCAGTAAGATGGACGTACCGCGTTTCTTGGTATGCAATTTGGCGGCGGCCGACTTCTTCATGGGCATTTACTTAGGTAGTAATCAGCATGTTATCGTCCAATTTTGAACATTGTCGCATTGCCGCAGAATGCTAATTGCTAATGCGCGACTCATTGCCTTGCAGGATTCCTGGCCGTTGTCGATGCATCAACGTTGGGCGAGTTTCGCATGTATGCCATACCATGGCAGATGTCAGTTGGTTGCCAGCTAGCTGGATTCCTTGGCGTGCTAAGCTCCGAGCTCTCCGTGTATACGTTGGCGGTCATTACGTTGGAGCGTAATTACGCGATCACGCATGCAATGCACCTGAACAAACGACTGTCTTTAAAGCACGCCGGCTACATAATGATCTTCGGCTGGACATTTGCGATCATCATGGCCGTCTTGCCGTTGTTCAGTGTTTCCGACTATCGCAAGTTTGCCGTCTGCCTGCCGTTCGAGACGAACAATACGGCAAGTCTCACCTACGTCGTCTTTTTGATGTTCATCAACGGCATCGCGTTTCTCATACTTATGGGTTGTTATCTGAAAATGTATTGTGCGATTCGCGGCTCGCAAGCGTGGAATAGCAACGATTCGCGAATTGCCAAGCGAATGGCGTTGCTTGTATTCACCGACTTTTTATGCTGGTCGCCTATTGCATTCTTCAGCCTCACTGCGGCTTTCGGCCTGCAGCTTATTACGCTGGAACAAGCTAAAGTATTCACTGTATTCGTCCTGCCTCTGAACTCGTGCTGTAATCCCTTTCTGTACGCCATTCTTACGAAGCAATTTAAGAAGGACTGCGTCATGATATGCAAGGCAATTGAAGAAAGCCGAGTGACTCGCGGCATTGGCCGCTGTCGTCACAGCTCCAACTTTAGTAATCGCCAAACGCCGGCCAATACGAACAGTTTGGCGGATCGTTCATCGCGTGAGAATCAGAACAATCATCACGTACCGACTTGCACGTGTAATGTGAAACTCCTCGGCGAACAAAATGACAAACAAGCTCGTGCTACCACCCGGAAGGGAAGAACACGCGACTGGCTGGCGAAGAAAACGCGCTGGTTACTTTGCGCGCGAAAGCAAAGTAGTCATCGGCCACGTAGCGATCAGTACACGTATCAGATCGCTGAAATTCAGCAGAAACAACATAAACGCGCATCGAGCGTCTCGTCCAGCGAAAACTTTAGTTCTTCGCGATCGGATTCGTGGCGTCACAACCACCATTGCGGCATTCCGCTTAGACTGCTCGATCCTAAGCGAAGAGCATCTTCATGGCTGGTAACGCGCAAAACTTCGCAAGACTCAAATTTATCAAGCTCGCGAAATGACTCATCCGGCTCAGCAACGACAGCTAGCACGAGCACTTGGAGAATTTCGCGATCGAGTGCGTCGAGCGAACCGGCAACGCGATTGCGAGCAAAACCACGTTTAACACGGCAATGTGCCATTCAGGATGAGTTTGATCCACCAGGCTCGCCAGGTAGATTAACGGTTAGATTTCTCACAACTATACCGTCAGCGGCTGAAAACAGTGTGCAGCAGGACGAAGAACCGCCGCTTCTTGTTAGTCCTGCGAAAGAACGCGAAGGACCTTTGTATGCGATCTTACATACTGCACCTGTAATTGCACCCACTCGCCGGCAAAGTATCGTAACTTTACATCCTCCAAATTCGAGCACGAATTCCGGGCCTAGTCAACCGGAAGCGGGCTCATCAAAGTCATCTTCGCATATTATGAGGTAATAGATAATTTAGACTAAGCGTACAACTCTCAATCGCCATGGCATTTTAGTAAATGCAATTTTTAAAGTTCAAATCAAGTGAGCGTATACTAATCTCAAAGACTACTCTACGTACGAGAGGAAATGCAGAGCAGGAAACTTTGTATTTCAAGGATAATTGACTGAGAATGAACATTTGACAATTGTTTTAATAAGCTTTGTGCATTTGGACTGGGCGTTATTCGGTTTGAATGAATCTAGCTCAAATGAATAGAAAATTTGAGAGTTTTTTAATAAAATAATAAATACGTATTTAAGTTATTGGCTAGTTGAAACAGTCATAACAATTTGCATTTAAAATTCACCACGCATCATGAGTTTTACGACAAGTTAGTAATTTAAAAGTATAATAAGCCATAATAAAATTGTAAAATTAATTGAATAATTCATAACATCGACTACCGCCCTCAATGAGTGTACATACGTATAGTAAATTTTATAGTAATGCAATTAGATAGAGTACTTTAACTAATTAAACAATTAAACGGAGAATGGAGACCTGCTTATACGATATTTGAGTACACATTCCAGGGTTAAAGTGCTTCCACTTTAAGAAGGTTTCCATTCACTGCAAGTTAAGACAAATTTGATAAATAAATGGATTGTGTATATACAAGAATATTTATTATAAATTTATATAAGTTAATAATCGTTTACTCACTCATGAGTATTAAATATTGCCATACGACATATTGATAATTAATATACATATACTCGACATTTATTTAAAAGAAAATACATTAATACAATGCGTAATTAAATTATGTAAATAATTGGAAGGAAATTTGAGATTGAGAAGAAGGAGAATTCATACTAATCCTAAGAAACGAATGCGTGATATAAATAATAATAAATAATTAATAATAAATAGCGAATAATTTGTAAAACAAGTATTAATATAGGTATATATTATATGAATATGTTGAAATGATTTTTGAAGTAATATTTTGGATGCGAAGAATGTTGTGAGAGTAAAGAAAAAAGTAAATCAAACAAGAATGCTATACAAATGACTAATTTTCTAATTTATTATTCATGTATTATGTGTATAAACATTCTATATTTATTACCTCAAACAAACAAGTTGACTATATTAATTTAATTAATGATATAAATAGTAAAACCGTTAAAAAGATACATACGTATGTGTCAGATTTTTTCCAGGACTACGTAGTGGAAAGTTTCAGGATCATTAAAAGCCATAAAAATAAATAAAAAACCTTCAAGGACTAACGAAACTTCATTATATATGCTTCGTCCACTTTTATTTACATTACGAGCCACTTTGCCGTGTAAAGCCGGCTTCACAGAAAGAATATAGGTAGTCCTACGAAAATATAAACATTATTTATAAAATACACATTATACATATATAAATATCATTGAAGTTGCATCGATTTGGCGCTGTTTTAGATTTTGCATCTGTTTTTCGTGCCTGCATGTGTTGAGAATGTCAATGAGCCGATAAATCTCGTGCGCTACAACACCACAACACATTTCATCAAATCGACGGCCTACTTTGCTTGCCACTGCTGCTCTGGGACGACGCATCATTCGTCGTATCCGACATTAGCGAATTGTCCTGACTTGTGCTAGCCGTATCACAATTATTGTTGAGTATCAAGTCTCTGGAACGGCGAAACTCGTCGAATTTGCTATTAAGGATGCTCAGCTCCGAGCGTGACTTGATGGGTTCGGGTAATTCATCCAAGTTCTCTTCGTCCACTTCCTGCAAACGCAATTCGTTTGTTATTTGTCTAGGTATTTAAATGAGATGTTGAAATTATGTAAAACGCCTTGAACTACTTGCTTGTATCTCCAAAAACGTCACAGGCTGCGTCCTGTATCGACTTGACGTGCCCTTGCGTTTCTTGGGTACGACGCGTCTACGCAGTAAGGACATTGGCTCAGGGTATACGGAATCCATCGCAAATCACTTCCACCTCACTAAAGAGTTTGCAAGTATTTAGCTTCCACGGTACGTTTGTTTTTCTTTTGTGAAAAGCAGCTTTACCAACACCGCGAATGCACGTGTGTGAAGTGCCTCATGAATATATGTTTTTCATCTACGTTGCGAGAGCTATATTTAAAACTTTTACTGAACTTTTATTTACGATTTCAAAAACACACACTTCAAACGCACAATGTTATGCAAAACAATTGAAACGCACGAGAAATGTAGAAGCGCGCACTATTCGAACACTGCTTTTGCGCTTTGCGTGATAAAAGCTGACATGATCGTGAGTGATTTTTACGAGAATTCACACCCATCTGAAAAATGCAAGTCTTTTCTATATATGTGTTTACCTCGGAATAATTTCATTGCTAAATTTAAACTTCTGACACTCCCAACTCATCTCTTTCCTGAGTGCAGACTGGTTCGCAACTCGGAGCGCGTTTATCACGTTGGTTTTCCCAATATATCATGGGCATTTTAATTTAAAATTCACAATTTAGTTATATCAATTGAAACTAGAGCATTTTATTAATTAAAATGCTGTAAAAGTAAATAAAAAATGATTTATATTCGTTAATTATAAACGCAACCAACAAACCGCGCTTTATTTTCTGCTGCCTATAAGAAAATGTTATTAAATCTACTCAGATACTGAATATCTTGAAAATGATCTTATTAAAAATATATATTTAAGACAAATGTGAATCTTATCCATAAAAGCTCGCAGGTGAAGTAAAACTTTAATTAGTTAAATGTTTAACTCTGGAATATTATAAGCCATATATTAAAAATAAACTTTTACTGAAGAGGTAATAGTTAGTTTGTCGAATTTCAAAGTAAAGTTTTCGCAAAATCGAAATGAATTCAGGTAACTTTGATACTGATGTCAGCTGATAAAAGTTTTTAAATGTATGTATTATTGTTTGAAAGTTTAATTTGAAAGTAGCGCGCGCGCTTTTAGAGTGCTGACCTCGTGAATAAGTGTTGGAACCATTGTCATTTCTGGTCCGATACGTCTTTTAGGCTGTTCTAACTTGTCAATTGTCAAAACATGGCAGTGTTAAATCGTTCTTAACGTGGTTGTGGTGATTGCAAAGTGATTGTGAACAGTTTAGTTTATTAATAATTGATGGTAATCGTACGAATAGACATTTGCAACAATTAATCAGGTGAGTGATATATTAACATATACTTTGGACCATTTATTCAACATAAGGCGGAATCCGATTATGTCACAAACGTGATCCAGCGAGTGTGTTTTTTGGGATTTGTTTGCATGAGAATTTACATCAAGCGGTAAGTGTCACGGTAATAGGAAGCGGATTTCGATCATAATACGTCTGACGCGGCGACATTTCGTATTGTCAACACGATTATTCATAAATTACTCACCAAATTTTAGTGGTTAACTTACATTCCACTTTCTGAGTGGCATTTTGCTATAACCAATTCAACGGATTGTTGTGTGCTTTCAGAGCACGTTCCTTTTGCTGGGTACTTGGAGGTGGTGTGATTCGTTGCTATGGGGCAAACTCTTTCAGAGCCTGAGACTGCCAAGGACAGCTCGTCATGTGAGAATAATCTGTTTAAGGTGGGCTCGAGCTGCATGCAGGGCTGGCGTATGAATATGGAGGATTCCCACACGCATATCCTGTCATTGCCTGATGATCCAGGCACGGCTTTTTTTGCTGTGTATGATGGCCATGGAGGTGCAGCAATTGCAGATTATGCAGGTAAAAATCTTCACAAAATTCTCACCAGACAGAGCCTGTATGCAGATGGGCATATTGAGGATGCATTACGACGTGCATTTCTTGAGATAGATGATGTCATGCTGCAGGAGGAGAATTTGAAGAATGAGCAGGCGGGCAGTACAGCTGTGACAATGGTGCTCAAAGAAAATAAGCTGTACTGTGCAAATGTTGGTGATTCCAGAGCTATAGCATGTGTGAATGGGCGAGTTGAGCAATTATCATTTGATCATAAGCCCACAAATGAGGTGGAGTATAATCGCATAACTGCAGCAGGGGGTTGGGTTGAATACAGCAGGGTAAACGGGAATTTGGCTTTGTCCAGAGCACTGGGCGACTTTGTTTTTAAACGTAATATAAAGAAACAACCTGAAGAACAGATAGTCACAGGTAAACAAGCATAAGAAACTCATATAGATGATTTGAATCTCTCTCTATTGTGTTAATATGTTTATCTCCAGCTTATCCCGATGTTGAAGTACGAACGATAAATGAAGATTGGGAGTTTATCGTATTGGCTTGCGATGGCATTTGGGATGTAATGAAGAACGAAGAAGTTGTGAGTTTTGTACGTGAACGAATCGGCTATGGCTGGGATCCAGAAATGATCTGTGAACGACTTATGATGAAGTGCTTAGCTCCTGACTGCATGATGGGCGGCCTCGGCTGCGACAATATGACAGTCGTTATCATCGGTTTGCTTCACGACCGGCCCTACAATGACCTCGTGCAGCGCTGCAAGAAAACGCACGCGAACGCGGAGGACCATCACGACGGTGATCATACCGCGCGAACTCCGTCGTTGTGCGGTGACGGTGAAGTGATCGAAGACAGTGCGACGCCTCACCGAACAGAAATTGTTGGCACGCCAGAAGGCGAAGCACAAATTCCACAGCCAGCACAGCCTCAAGCTGCTGAAGAGCCAGTCGCTGAAAATGAGGAGGAAGAAGACTTGAAATAGCTAAAATTTATTGAAAAGTTTCTTACTTGCGGGTAAAGCGCCAGCTCGTCTAGTTCACCAAGCAATCAAACGTATTTACTTTCAAAAGATTTTCTATATAGTTCTTAACGATTCGTTTTGCTATCAACGTTAATTTATTGAGACACCGATGTGTAAATCAATCCGCCTGTTTGTTCGTACAAATACGTATAGATGGATCAACCAATGGAAATTTTATTTCCCGTTTTTTCGCTACTTAAATCGCGCCACATCAAATAATAATAATAATACTCGGTTTGCATTTGTTGTTTTTGCGCAAAACGCAAACGATAAGAGACTCCTCTGTAAATATTTATCGCGTTGCTATGGGCAAGTGTGTAAAGTGCTTCCTCAAATCAATTTCTTTTCTGCGTGAGTTCCATTTGATTTTAGCTGCACACCTGGACAAACAAACAACAATCATTCAAACGGAGACCTCGTAATTGTATATTGTATTTTTATAACGACCACACCGACTTCTGATGAAAACACGTAATTCATAAGAACACACACTGTGTATACTCCTAGGAAAATTTGAAAATTACTGTAGTATGTGATAAATTAGTCAAGTAGACGGATAATAAGACTTGAAATGTAACTAGGTAATTGATTATACTTTAAAAACATTGTTTGTATTTGGGTGGAGTCTTATAATATTCGTTAATCGTTAACAACTGAGTCAATTAAAATGCTTAAAATCATCCATTGGACTAAAACAGTAAGAATTTAGACAAAACTGCTATTCGATGCATCGCCACTGTAGCCATCCATTTGATATCGACGTAATTCGATGGCTTTACGTAACGACTCATGGTTTAACGAGGCGTCTGAATCTTCAATGTAATTCTCGCCGTTTTTAGCGACTTCGAATTTATTCCATTTGTAATTAGCGCATTTTCTAGCACCGGGTGAACTCTGAACCAAGTTGAGCACAGTTGGATGTGTTAAGCCAAAGAAATCATTTCCTCTTGGCTTGATTGGGATCACATTCATGAGTAATGAGGTGTTGATCTTCTGTAGAAGTAGACTATGACAAATATCTGCTGTGTTACCAATAATGGGGGTACTGTTGTCATCTGCTGCAATTTCAAATCTAAAAATATAAAATTAATGCAACAATAGGATTAAATATTTATGCTTTTATAAATATTTAAGCTTTCATGGTTTATCTCTTTACCTTGGGAGTCCATTGGCATCAGAAATTTTGCAAGTGTAAATGCATTTAATGCTTGGATCCTTAACACTGCAATACATTTTGGTGGATACATAGCCCACTGGATAGATTGCTTCCTCACAGTGAAATTCTCTGCGATCAGAGACAACTTCCCCAAGAGAGTGGATTGTTACACTACCTAATTCAATAGGAAAGATTGGCCTACCACTTGAATCAAGAGGAATTGGTTGCACAATTTTCTTTCTTTGCTTGTTATTTACTTTCCTAGATTTAACATTTGCAGCTTTCTTTGAACTATCTGATGTAGAAGCAGAATCAGACTTCTTCTTGCTTTTGCGATCTAATTGATTATTATTGGCAGTGTTATTGTATAGCTGCTGTGAAAGTTCTTCCACTTCAGCTTCAACATTAGGATCATGCAAGCAAAGCTTTTTCAACAAAAATTTACGCTCTTCACTATATCTAATGGTTTTGTCTTGCACTTCATTAATTTCATCACAAAGTGCAGCATTTTCCTACATAGAAAGAGAGATGAATGTGCTAATAATTACATTGGACAACACTTACATGAACATATTCTTTAATCAATTGCTTTAGAGTTGCAATTTTCCTTTTATAGCGCTCGATATTATTATTTCGTTTCGCATTCATTGCAACAGATCAAAACAAACATTTGAGAAGGTTAGAACTTGTTTTAGTTCTCATGTTTTCCGTTTAACACGTATTCGTCGCTAGTTTCAAAGTTTCAAAATAATTCAAACAGTTACAACGTGCCTCGTACAAATTAAATACTACTTTTAGTTGTTTGCAAATAAATTGTTTATACGTTCTAGTACGCAATTGCTATTCATTTTAATTACTTAGTGATAATCCCTAAAACAAACACCGGAATTTCAGAGGCTAGATAATAATCCGAGAGAGTTTCATACATGAAATGTTTAAATCTTAAAATAATAAGACTTAACGCGCTCAAAGCTAAATATTAACAGCAGATTATTTACATTTAAGCTGTTTTTTGCAAAAATAAATGCATTATCTGCATGCTCTACGTGCGCCAGCATAAAATACATGCAAACAGATGCAATGTTTTGATGTAAATAATTGCATTGGCTTTCCACTCGCCAAAAATACGGACTTGGAATATTTTCGCCATTAGAGCAGCGGTATCCAAAGCACGCTTGACTTTTAAATAAATTTTCCGAACGCGTGTCAAATTTATATGTACATAAATATTTGGCTGGGAACAATTAATTGTATCAAAACTGATTGTTTAAGAGTATTTGTTGACATGTTGCAAAGGAAACATAGCGAAATATGACGCGAGTTCAGGCAAAACTGTCCTCTGATTTAATTACATATTTGCATGCGCCATTGTTCCTCGCAATAAGCAACAACGAGACGTCCGTACAACTTAAGTTAAATAGCTTCAAACGTAGGACCCGGTAAAATGCGACATGTTGTTGATGATGATGATAAAGTCAGTCACAATCAAGGTCTCATCCCATTTTCAATGATGAATTTTTAAACAAATTAAATATTTAACACGTTAAATTTCGAGTACTGATAAACGTTTCTTTCATTTGCGCTCTGTGCGTGCAAACTGATACTGTTTCACTGTGTTTAATTGCGTTCATTGAAATCTCTTTGCTAATTACCTGCATTGTTATTCTGCTGAGTCAATATCTCAATTAATTATTGTGTCGAATGGTGCAGCGTTTTCTGTATTTTTTATAAATCAAAACAACACGTAATATATAAGTGTTTTTAAATATTAACTATAAAAATAATGGAAAATTCAATAATTAGTACTTGAAAAATTAATAGAGTTGATAAGTTTGATCGTTCAAAGATAGTAACACATTGTGACCAACTATTAGTTGTAAGAAGTTGACACAGAGAAGGGATAACTACAGGAAATTCAATGAAAAGACTTGTTGACTGTTTAAGTGTAAATCGTAAAAAGTAAACCGTAAACAATGTTGATTACATTACAGCCACATTAACACAGGACACGCAAAGAAAAACATTATAAACAATAAATCAAGGTTCTATTTGAATAATGATAACTAAAATATATAAGTAGCGCGGAGATTTTATTGCAGATTAATCAGCGATTCACCAGTAATGAGTTTCTTTAATATGAAACTCTTACTTACAGGTGTTGCAATATTATTGGTAAGCGAAAACAATTAGTAGGCCAAGCTATGGATTATACGCTAAGCTATATAGAAAACGTGTAGTTAAAGTTAGTATAATTTAAATTTTATTTGAATAGGTAATACAACAAAGCACTGCAAAACATATCGACGGTATCGACTGTAATAAAAAAGCCTTTTTGTGCTTTGGAGATAAGAAGTTTCTTCAATGCGTAAAATATGGTAATTCAACGTACGCAATATCCACTGAACCTCTAGATTGTCCTGATGGATTCTATTGTCGCAATGATGACGATTATGAATGTCAAACACCAATATCTGCCGAATCATCTTGCGATGATGACATGGATGATGACTACTCCGACTATTCTGAATATTCTGAATCAAGCGAAGGTCGCGTCCATCACCATAGCGGCTCTGATTCAGACCATGATCATAGCACGACAATAATACATCACGATGGTGGACACCATCAGTCGGAAAGTTCATCCTACGACAGTGTTGATCATTCCCACACCGATCACACACATATTCACCACCACTCGGGATCAAAATCTGAAAGCAGCGAAAGCACAACAATTATTATCAAAGAAAGCCATAGCTCCAGATCTGAGAGATCATCAACAAGCAGTATAGATCATTCATATTCTGACCATACGCATGGCCACCATCATTCCAAATCACATTCCGAAAGTAACGAAAGCACAACGATTATTATACGAACAAGCGAAAGTTCAACATCCGAAAGCTCATCAACAGACAGCAGGGACTATTCATATTCTGATCATACTCATGACCACCATCATCACAACTCAATATCCGACAGCAGTGAAAGCACGACAGTTGTTATAGAGACAAGTGAAAGCAGATTGTCTGATAGCTCATCGAGTACCAGCATTGATCACTCATACTCTGATAATAATCATGGTCATCACCATCACAAGTCAATTTCTGAAAGCAGCGAAAGTACGACTATTATTATACAGAGCAGCGAAAGTAGATTTTCGGAAAGCTCATCGAGCACCAGTGTTGATCATTCGTACTCTGATCATAGTCATGGTCATCACCACAGCAGCTCCATTTCTGAATCTAGCGAAAGCACCACTGTTATTATCGAGACCAGTGAAAGCAAACTCTCCGAGAGCTCATCCACCACGAGCGTTGATCATTCGTACTCTGATCACAGTCATGTCCATCACCACAGCAGCTCCATTTCTGAATCTAGCGAAAGCACCACTGTTATTATCGAGACAAGTGAAAGCAGACTCTCCGAGAGTTCATCCACCACGAGCGTTGATCATTCGTACTCTGATCACAGTCATGTCGATCACCACAGCAGCTCACTTTCTGAATCCAGCGAAAGCACGACTGTTATTATCGAGACCAGTGAAAGCAGACTCTCCGAGAGCTCGTCGACAACCAGCATTGA
The DNA here is from genome assembly GCA_963978815.1 of Aleochara curtula. NCBI lineage: Eukaryota > Metazoa > Arthropoda > Insecta > Coleoptera > Staphylinidae > Aleochara > Aleochara curtula. The sequence goes on from OZ022220.1 coordinate 11,114,266, forward strand.
TCATTCCTACTCTGATCACAGCGATGTCCATCACCACAGCAGCTCAATTTCTGAATCTAGCGAAAGCACGACTGTTATTATCGAGACCAGTGAAAGCAGACTCTCCGAGAGCTCGTTGACAACCAGCATTGATCATTCCTACTCTGATCACAGCGATGTCCATCACCACAGCAGCTCACTTTCTGAATCCAGCGAAAGCACGACTGTTATTATCGAGACCAGTGAAAGCAGACTCTCCGAGAGTTCATCCACCACGAGCGTTGATCATTCGTACTCTGATCACAGTCATGTCGATCACCACAGCAGCTCACTTTCTGAATCCAGCGAAAGCACGACTGTTATTATCGAGACCAGTGAAAGCAGACTCTCCGAGAGCTCGTTGACAACCAGCATTGATCATTCCTACTCTGATCACAGCGATGTCCATCACCACAGCAGCTCACTTTCTGAATCCAGCGAAAGCACGACTGTTATTATCGAGACCAGTGAAAGCAGACTCTCCGAGAGTTCATCCACCACGAGCATTGACCACTCGTGCTCTGATCACAGCGATGTCCATCACCACAGCAGTTCAATTTCTGAATCCAGCGAAAGCACAACTGTTATTATCGAGACCAGTGAAAGCAGACTCTCCGAGAGTTCATCCACCACGAGCGTTGATCATTCGTACTCTGATCACAGTCATGTCGATCACCACAGCAGCTCACTTTCTGAATCTAGCGAAAGCACAACTGTTATTATCGAGACCAGTGAAAGCAGACTCTCCGAGAGTTCATCCACCACGAGCGTTGATCATTCGTACTCTGATCACAGTCATGTCGATCACCACAGTAGCTCACTTTCTGAATCTAGCGAAAGCACAACTCTTATTATCGAGACCAGTGAAAGCAGACTATCCGAGAGCTCGTCGACAACCAGCATTGATCATTCATACTCTGATCACAGCGATGTCCATCACCACAGCAGCTCAATTTCTGAATCTAGCGAAAGCACGACTGTTATTATCGAGACCAGTGAAAGCAGACTCTCCGAGAGTTCATCCACCACGAGCATTGACCACTCGTGCTCTGATCACAGCGATGTCCATCACCACAGCAGTTCAATTTCTGAATCCAGCGAAAGCACAACTGTTATTATCGAGACCAGTGAAAGCAGACTCTCCGAGAGTTCATCCACCACGAGCGTTGATCATTCGTACTCTGATCACAGTCATGTCGATCACCACAGCAGCTCACTTTCTGAATCTAGCGAAAGCACAACTGTTATTATCGAGACCAGTGAAAGCAGACTCTCCGAGAGTTCATCCACCACGAGCGTTGATCATTCGTACTCTGATCACAGTCATGTCGATCACCACAGTAGCTCACTTTCTGAATCTAGCGAAAGCACAACTCTTATTATCGAGACCAGTGAAAGCAGACTATCCGAGAGCTCGTCGACAACCAGCATTGATCATTCATACTCTGATCACAGCGATGTCCATCACCACAGCAGCTCAATTTCTGAATCTAGCGAAAGCACGACTGTTATTATCGAGACCAGTGAAAGCAGACTCTCCGAGAGCTCGTCGACAACCAGCATTGATCATTCCTACTCTGATCACAGCGATGTCCATCACCATAGCAGCTCAATTTCTGAATCTAGCGAAAGCACGACTGTTATTATTGAGACCAGTGAAAGCAGACTCTCCGAGAGCTCATCCACCACGAGCGTTGATCATTCGTACTCTGATCACAGTCATGTCGATCACCACAGCAGCTCACTTTCTGAATCCAGCGAAAGCACGACTGTTATTATCGAGACCAGTGAAAGCAGACTCTCCGAGAGCTCGTCGACAACCAGCATTGATCATTCCTACTCTGATCACAGCGATGTCCATCACCATAGCAGCTCAATTTCTGAATCTAGCGAAAGCACGACTGTTATTATTGAGACCAGTGAAAGCAGACTCTCTGAGAGTTCATCCACCACGAGCGTTGATCATTCGTACTCTGATCACAGTCATGTCGATCACCACAGTAGCTCACTTTCTGAATCTAGCGAAAGCACAACTCTTATTATCGAGACCAGTGAAAGCAGACTATCCGAGAGCTCGTCGACAACCAGCATTGATCATTCCTACTCTGATCACAGCGATGTCCATCACCACAGCAGCTCAATTTCTGAATCTAGCGAAAGCACGACTGTTATTATCGAGACCAGTGAAAGCAGACTCTCCGAGAGCTCCTCGACAACCAGCATTGATCATTCCTACTCTGATCACAGCGATGTCCATCACCATAGCAGCTCAATTTCTGAATCTAGCGAAACCACGACTGTTATTATTGAGACCAGTGAAAGCAGACTCTCCGAGAGTTCATCCACCACGAGCGTTGATCATTCGTACTCTGATCACAGTCATGTCGATCACCACAGCAGCTCACTTTCTGAATCCAGCGAAAGCACGACTGTTATTATCGAGACCAGTGAAAGCAGACTCTCCGAGAGTTCATCCACCACGAGCGTTGATCATTCGTACTCTGATCACAGTCATGTCGATCACCACAGCAGCTCACTTTCTGAATCCAGCGAAAGCACGACTGTTATTATCGAGACTAGTGAAAGCAGACTCTCCGAGAGCTCGTCGACAACCAGCATTGATCATTCCTACTCTGATCACAGCGATGTCCATCACCACAGCAGCTCACTTTCTGAATCCAGCGAAAGCACGACTGTTATTATTGAGACCAGTGAAAGCAGACTCTCCGAGAGTTCATCCACCACGAGCGTTGATCATTCGTACTCTGATCACAGTCATGTCGATCACCACAGCAGCTCACTTTCTGAATCCAGCGAAAGCACGACTGTTATTATCGAGACCAGTGAAAGCAGACTCTCCGAGAGCTCATCCACCACGAGCATTGACTACTCGCGCACTGATCACAGCGATGTCCATCACCACAGCAGCTCAATTTCTGAATCCAGCGAAAGCACGACTGTTATTATTGAGACCAGTGAAAGCAGACTCTCCGAGAGTTCATCCACCACGAGCGTTGATCATTCGTACTCTGATCACAGTCATGTCGATCACCACAGCAGCTCACTTTCTGAATCTAGCGAAAGCACAACTGTTATTATCGAGACCAGTGAAAGCAGACTCTCCGAGAGCTCCTCGACAACCAGCATTGATCATTCCTACTCTGATCACAGCGATGTCCATCACCACAGCAGCTCACTTTCTGAATCCAGCGAAAGCACGACTGTTATTATCGAGACCAGTGAAAGCAGACTCTCCGAGAGCTCATCCACCACGAGCATTGACCACTCGCGCTCTGATCACAGCGATGTCCATCACCACAGCAGCTCAATTTCTGAATCCAGCGAAAGCACGACTGTTATTATTGAGACCAGTGAAAGCAGACTCTCCGAGAGTTCATCCACCACGAGCGTTGATCATTCGTACTCTGATCACAGTCATGTCGATCACCACAGCAGCTCACTTTCTGAATCCAGCGAAAGCACGACTGTTATTATCGAGACCAGTGAAAGCAGACTCTCCGAGAGCTCGTCGACAACCAGCATTGATCATTCCTACTCTGATCACAGCGATGTCCATCACCACAGCAGCTCACTTTCTGAATCCAGCGAAAGCACGACTGTTATTATCGAGACCAGTGAAAGCAGACTCTCCGAGAGCTCATCCACCACGAGCATTGACCACTCGCGCTCTGATCACAGCGATATCCATCACCACAGCAGCTCAATTTCTGAATCCAGCGAAAGCACGACTGTTATTATTGAGACCAGTGAAAGCAGACTCTCCGAGAGTTCATCCACCACGAGCGTTGATCATTCGTACTCTGATCACAGTCATGTCGATCACCACAGCAGCTCACTTTCTGAATCTAGCGAAAGCACAACTGTTATTATCGAGACCAGTGAAAGCAGACTCTCCGAGAGCTCGTCGACAACCAGCATTGATCATTCCTACTCTGATCACAGCGATGTCCATCACCACAGCAGCTCAATTTCTGAATCTAGCGAAAGCACGACTGTTATTATCGAGACCAGTGAAAGCAGACTCTCCGAGAGTTCATCCACCACGAGCGTTGATCATTCGTACTCTGATCACAGTCATGTCGATCACCACAGCAGCTCACTTTCTGAATCTAGCGAAAGCACGACTGTTATTATCGAGACCAGTGAAAGCAGACTCTCCGAGAGCTCATCCACCACGAGCATTGACCACTCGTGCTCTGATCACAGCGATGTCCATCACCACAGCAGCTCAATTTCTGAATCTAGCGAAAGCACGACTGTTATTATCGAGACCAGTGAAAGCAGACTCTCCGAGAGTTCATCCACCACGAGCGTTGATCATTCGTACTCTGATCACAGTCATGTCGATCACCACAGCAGCTCACTTTCTGAATCTAGCGAAAGCACGACTGTTATTATCGAGACCAGTGAAAGCAGACTTTCCGAGAGCTCGTCGACAACCAGCATTGATCATTCCTACTCTGATCACAGCGATGTCCATCACCACAGCAGCTCACTTTCTGAATCTAGCGAAAGCACGACTGTTATTATCGAGACCAGTGAAAGCAGACTCTCCGAGAGTTCATCCACCACGAGCGTTGATCATTCGTACTCTGATCACAGTCATGTCGATCACCACAGCAGCTCACTTTCTGAATCTAGCGAAAGCACGACTGTTATTATCGAGACCAGTGAAAGCAGACTCTCCGAGAGTTCATCCACCACGAGCGTTGATCATTCGTACTCTGATCACAGTCATGTCGATCACCACAGCAGCTCACTTTCTGAATCCAGCGAAAGCACGACTGTTATTATCGAGACCAGTGAAAGCAGACTCTCCGAGAGTTCATCCACCACGAGCGTTGATCATTCGTACTCTGATCACAGTCATATCGATCACCACAGCAGCTCACTTTCTGAATCCAGCGAAAGCACGACTGTTATTATCGAGACCAGTGAAAGCAGACTCTCCGAGAGTTCATCCACCACGAGCGTTGATCATTCGTACTCTGATCACAGTCATGTCGATCACCACAGCAGCTCACTTTCTGAATCTAGCGAAAGCACGACTGTTATTATCGAGACCAGTGAAAGCAGACTCTCCGAGAGTTCATCCACCACGAGCGTTGATCATTCGTACTCTGATCACAGTCATGTCGATCACCACAGCAGCTCACTTTCTGAATCTAGCGAAAGCACAACTGTTATTATCGAGACCAGTGAAAGCAGACTCTCCGAGAGCTCGTCGACAACCAGCATTGATCATTCCTACTCTGATCACAGCGATGTCCATCACCACAGCAGCTCACTTTCTGAATCCAGCGAAAGCACGACTGTTATTATCGAGACCAGTGAAAGCAGACTCTCCGAGAGTTCATCCACCACGAGCGTTGATCATTCGTACTCTGATCACAGTCATGTCGATCACCACAGCAGCTCACTTTCTGAATCCAGCGAAAGCACGACTGTTATTATCGAGACCAGTGAAAGCAGACTCTCCGAGAGTTCATCCACCACGAGCGTTGATCATTCGTACTCTGATCACAGTCATGTCGATCACCACAGCAGCTCACTTTCTGAATCTAGCGAAAGCACGACTGTTATTATCGAGACCAGTGAAAGCAGACTCTCCGAGAGTTCATCCACCACGAGCGTTGATCATTCGTACTCTGATCACAGTCATGTCGATCACCACAGCAGCTCACTTTCTGAATCTAGCGAAAGCACAACTGTTATTATCGAGACCAGTGAAAGCAGACTCTCCGAGAGCTCGTCGACAACCAGCATTGATCATTCCTACTCTGATCACAGCGATGTCCATCACCACAGCAGCTCACTTTCTGAATCCAGCGAAAGCACGACTGTTATTATCGAGACCAGTGAAAGCAGACTCTCCGAGAGCTCATCCACCACGAGCATTGACCACTCGCGCTCTGATCACAGCGATGTCCATCACCACAGCAGCTCAATTTCTGAATCCAGCGAAAGCACGACTGTTATTATTGAGACCAGTGAAAGCAGACTCTCCGAGAGTTCATCCACCACGAGCGTTGATCATTCGTACTCTGATCACAGTCATGTCGATCACCACAGCAGCTCACTTTCTGAATCCAGCGAAAGCACGACTGTTATTATCGAGACCAGTGAAAGCAGACTCTCCGAGAGCTCGTCGACAACCAGCATTGATCATTCCTACTCTGATCACAGCGATGTCCATCACCACAGCAGCTCACTTTCTGAATCCAGCGAAAGCACGACTGTTATTATCGAGACCAGTGAAAGCAGACTCTCCGAGAGCTCATCCACCACGAGCATTGACCACTCGCGCTCTGATCACAGCGATATCCATCACCACAGCAGCTCAATTTCTGAATCCAGCGAAAGCACGACTGTTATTATTGAGACCAGTGAAAGCAGACTCTCCGAGAGTTCATCCACCACGAGCGTTGATCATTCGTACTCTGATCACAGTCATGTCGATCACCACAGCAGCTCACTTTCTGAATCTAGCGAAAGCACAACTGTTATTATCGAGACCAGTGAAAGCAGACTCTCCGAGAGCTCGTCGACAACCAGCATTGATCATTCCTACTCTGATCACAGCGATGTCCATCACCACAGCAGCTCAATTTCTGAATCTAGCGAAAGCACGACTGTTATTATCGAGACCAGTGAAAGCAGACTCTCCGAGAGTTCATCCACCACGAGCGTTGATCATTCGTACTCTGATCACAGTCATGTCGATCACCACAGCAGCTCACTTTCTGAATCTAGCGAAAGCACGACTGTTATTATCGAGACCAGTGAAAGCAGACTTTCCGAGAGCTCGTCGACAACCAGCATTGATCATTCCTACTCTGATCACAGCGATGTCCATCACCACAGCAGCTCACTTTCTGAATCTAGCGAAAGCACGACTGTTATTATCGAGACCAGTGAAAGCAGACTCTCCGAGAGTTCATCCACCACGAGCGTTGATCATTCGTACTCTGATCACAGTCATGTCGATCACCACAGCAGCTCACTTTCTGAATCTAGCGAAAGCACGACTGTTATTATCGAGACCAGTGAAAGCAGACTCTCCGAGAGTTCATCCACCACGAGCGTTGATCATTCGTACTCTGATCACAGTCATGTCGATCACCACAGCAGCTCACTTTCTGAATCCAGCGAAAGCACGACTGTTATTATCGAGACCAGTGAAAGCAGACTCTCCGAGAGCTCGTCGACAACCAGCATTGATCATTCCTACTCTGATCACAGCGATGTCCATCACCACAGCAGCTCACTTTCTGAATCTAGCGAAAGCACGACTGTTATTATCGAGACCAGTGAAAGCAGACTCTCCGAGAGCTCATCCACCACGAGCATTGACCACTCGTGCTCTGATCACAGCGATGTCCATCACCACAGCAGCTCAATTTCTGAATCTAGCGAAAGCACGACTGTTATTATCGAGACCAGTGAAAGCAGACTTTCCGAGAGCTCGTCGGCAACCAGCATTGATCATTCCTACTCTGATCACAGCGATGTTCATCACCACAGCAGCTCACTTTCTGAATCTAGCGAAAGCACGACTGTTATTATCGAGACCAGTGAAAGCAGACTCTCCGAGAGCTCGTCGACAACCAGCATTGATCATTCCTACTCTGATCACAGCGATGTTCATCACCACAGCAGCTCACTTTCTGAATCTAGCGAAAGCACGACTGTTATTATCGAGACCAGTGAAAGCAGACTCTCCGAGAGTTCATCCACCACGAGCGTTGATCATTCGTACTCTGATCACAGTCATGTCGATCACCACAGCAGCTCACTTTCTGAATCCAGCGAAAGCACGACTGTTATTATCGAGACCAGTGAAAGCAGACTCTCCGAGAGCTCGTCGACAACCAGCATTGATCATTCCTACTCTGATCACAGCGATGTTTATCACCACAGCAGCTCACTTTCTGAATCTAGCGAAAGCACGACTGTTATTATCGAGACCAGTGAAAGCAGACTCTCCGAGAGCTCGTCGACAACCAGCATTGATCATTCCTACTCTGATCACAGCGATGTTCATCACCACAGCAGCTCACTTTCTGAATCTAGCGAAAGCACGACTGTTATTATCGAGACCAGTGAAAGCAGACTCTCCGAGAGTTCATCCACCACGAGCGTTGATCATTCGTACTCTGATCACAGTCATGTCGATCACCACAGCAGCTCACTTTCTGAATCCAGCCAAAGCACGACTGTTATTATCGAGACCAGTGAAAGCAGACTCTCCGAGAGCTCGTCGACAACCAGCATTGATCATTCCTACTCTGATCACAGCGATGTCCATCACCACAGCAGCTCAATTTCTGAGTCCAGCGAAAGCACGACTGTTATTATCGAGACCAGTGAAAGCAGACTCTCCGAGAGTTCATCCACCACGAGCGTTGATCATTCCTACTCTGATCACAGCGATGTCCATCACCACAGCAGCTCAATTTCTGAGTCCAGCGAAAGCACGACTGTTATTATCGAGACCAGTGAAAGCAGACTCTCCGAGAGTTCATCCACCACGAGCGTTGATCATTCGTACTCTGATCACAGTCATGTCGATCACCACAGCAGCTCACTTTCTGAATCCAGCGAAAGCACGACTGTTATTATCGAGACCAGTGAAAGCAGACTCTCCGAGAGCTCGTCGACAACCAGCATTGATCATTCCTACTCTGATCACAGCGATGTCCATCACCACAGCAGCTCAATTTCTGAATCTAGCAAAAGCACGACTGTTATTATCGAGACCAGTGAAAGCAGACTCTCCGAGAGTTCATCCACCACGACCGTTGATCATTCGTACTCTGATCACAGTCATGTCGATCACCACAGCAGCTCACTTTCTGAATCTAGCGAAAGCACGACTGTTATTATCGAGACCAGTGAAAGCAGACTCTCCGAGAGTTCATCCACCACGAGCGTTGATCATTCGTACTCTGATCACAGTCATGTCGATCACCACAGCAGCTCACTTTCTGAATCTAGCGAAAGCACAACTCTTATTATCGAGACCAGTGAAAGCAGACTCTCCGAGAGCTCGTCGACAACCAGCATTGATCATTCCTACTCTGATCACAGCGATGTCCATCACCACAGCAGCTCAGTTTCTGAATCCAGCGTAAGCACGACTGTTATTATCGAGACCAGTGAAAGCAGACTGTCCGAGAGCTCATCCACCACGAGCATTGATCATTCGTACTCTGATCACAGTCATGTCGATCACCACAGCAGCTCACTTTCTGAATCCAGCGAAAGCACGACTGTTATTATCGAGACCAGTAAAAGCAGACTCTCCGAGAGTTCATCCACCACGAGCGTTGATCATTCGTACTCTGATCACAGTCATGTCGATCACCACAGCAGCTCACTTTCTGAATCTAGCGAAAGCACGACTGTTATTATCGAGACCAGTGAAAGCAGACTCTCCGAGAGTTCATCCACCACGAGCGTTGATCATTCGTACTCTGATGACAGTCATGTCGATCACCACAGCAGCTCACTTTCTGAATCCAGCGAAAGCACGACTGTTATTATCGAGACCAGTGAAAGCAGACTCTCCGAGAGTTCATCCACCACGAGCATTGACCACTCGTGCTCTGATCACAGCGATGTCCATCACCACAGCAGCTCAATTTCTGAATCCAGCGAAAGCACAACTGTTATTATCGAGACCAGTGAAAGCAGACTCTCCGAGAGTTCATCCACCACGAGCGTTGATCATTCGTACTCTGATCACAGTCATGTCGATCACCACAGCAGCTCACTTTCTGAATCCAGCGAAAGCACGACTGTTATTATCGAGACCAGTGAAAGCAGACTCTCCGAGAGCTCGTCGACAACCAGCATTGATCATTCCTACTCTGATCACAGCGATGTCCATCACCACAGCAGCTCAGTTTCTGAATCCAGCGTAAGCACGACTGTTATTATCGAGACCAGTGAAAGCAGACTGTCCGAGAGCTCATCCACCACGAGCATTGATCATTCGTACTCTGATCACAGTCATGTCGATCACCACAGCAGCTCACTTTCTGAATCCAGCGAAAGCACGACTGTTATTATCGAGACCAGTAAAAGCAGACTCTCCGAGAGTTCATCCACCACGAGCGTTGATCATTCGTACTCTGATCACAGTCATGTCGATCACCACAGCAGCTCACTTTCTGAATCTAGCGAAAGCACGACTGTTATTATCGAGACCAGTGAAAGCAGACTCTCCGAGAGTTCATCCACCACGAGCGTTGATCATTCGTACTCTGATGACAGTCATGTCGATCACCACAGCAGCTCACTTTCTGAATCTAGCGAAAGCACGACTGTTATTATCGAGACCAGTGAAAGCAGACTCTCCGAGAGCTCATTCACCACGAGCATTGACCACTCGTGCTCTGATCACAGCGATGTCCATCACCACAGCAGCTCAATTTCTGAATCCAGCGAAAGCACAACTGTTATTATCGAGACCAGTGAAAGCAGACTCTCCGAGAGTTCATCCACCACGAGCGTTGATCATTCGTACTCTGATCACAGTCATGTCGATCACCACAGCAGCTCACTTTCTGAATCCAGCGAAAGCACGACTGTTATTATCGAGACCAGTGAAAGCAGACTCTCCGAGAGCTCGTCGACAACCAGCATTGATCATTCCTACTCTGATCACAGCGATGTCCATCACCACAGCAGCTCAGTTTCTGAATCCAGCGTAAGCACGACTGTTATTATCGAGACCAGTGAAAGCAGACTCTCCGAGAGCTCATCCACCACGAGCATTGATCATTCGTACTCTGATCACAGTCATGTCGATCACCACAGCAGCTCACTTTCTGAATCTAGCGAAAGCACAACTGTTATTATCGAGACCAGTGAAAGCAGACTCTCCGAGAGTTCATCCACCACGAGCGTTGATCATTCGTACTCTGATCACAGTCATGTCGATCACCACAGCAGCTCACTTTCTGAATCTAGCGAAAGCACGACTGTTATTATCGAGACCAGTGAAAGCAGACTCTCCGAGAGCTCATCCACCACGAGCATTGACCACTCGTGCTCTGATCACAGCGATGTCCATCACCACAGCAGCTCAATTTCTGAGTCCAGCGAAAGCACGACTGTTATTATCGAGACCAGTGAAAGCAGACTCTCCGAGAGCTCATCCACCACGAGCATTGACCACTCGTGCTCTGATCACAGCGATGTCCATCACCACAGCAGCTCAGTTTCTGAGTCCAGCGAAAGCACGACTGTTATTATCGAGACCAGTGAAAGCAGACTCTCCGAGAGTTCATCCACCACGAGCGTTGATCATTCCTACTCTGATCACAGCGATGTCCATCACCACAGCAGCTCACTTTCTGAATCCAGCGAAAGCACGACTGTTATTATAGAGACCAGTGAAAGCAGACTCTCCGAGAGTTCATCCACCACGAGCGTTGATCATTCGTACTCTGATCACAGTCATGTCGATCACCACAGCAGCTCACTTTCTGAATCTAGCGAAAGCACGACTGTTATTATCGAGACCAGTGAAAGCAGACTCTCCGAGAGCTCATCCACCACGAGCATTGACCACTCGTGCTCTGATCACAGCGATGTCCATCACCACAGCAGCTCAATTTCTGAGTCCAGCGAAAGCACGACTGTTATTATCGAGACCAGTGAAAGCAGACTCTCCGAGAGTTCATCCACCACGAGCGTTGATCATTCCTACTCTGATCACAGCGATGTCCATCACCACAGCAGCTCACTTTCTGAATCCAGCGAAAGCACGACTGTTATTATCGAGACCAGTGAAAGCAGACTCTCCGAGAGTTCATCCACCACGAGCGTTGATCATTCGTACTCTGATCACAGTTATGTCGATCACCACAGCAGCTCACTTTCTGAATCTAGCGAAAGCACGACTGTTATTATCGAGACCAGTGAAAGCAGACTCTCCGAGAGTTCATCCACCACGAGCGTTGATCATTCGTACTCTGATCACAGTCATGTCGATCACCACAGCAGCTCACTTTCTGAATCCAGCGAAAGCACGACTGTTATTATCGAGACCAGTGAAAGCAGACTCTCCGAGAGCTCGTCGACAACCAGCATTGATCATTCCTACTCTGATCACAGCGATGTCCATCACCACAGCAGCTCAATTTCTGAATCTAGCGAAAGCACGACTGTTATTATCGAGACCAGTGAAAGCAGACTCTCCGAGAGTTCATCCACCACGAGCGTTGATCATTCGTACTCTGATCACAGTCATGTCGATCACCACAGCAGCTCACTTTCTGAATCTAGCGAAAGCACGACTGTTATTATCGAGACCAGTGAAAGCAGACTCTCCGAGAGCTCATCCACCACGAGCATTGACCACTCGTGCTCTGATCACAGCGATGTCCATCACCAGAGCAGCTCAATTTCTGAGTCCAGCGAAAGCACGACTGTTATTATCGAGACCAGTGAAAGCAGACTCTCCGAGAGTTCATCCACCACGAGCGTTGATCATTCCAACTCTGATCACAGCGATGTCCATCACCACAGCAGCTCACGTTCTGAATCCAGCGAAAGCACGACTGTTATTATAGAGACCAGTGAAAGCAGACTCTCCGAGAGTTCATCCACCACGAGCGTTGATCATTCGTACTCTGATCACAGTCATGTCGATCACCACAGCAGCTCACTTTCTGAATCTAGCGAAAGCACGACTGTTATTATCGAGACCAGTGAAAGCAGACTCTCCGAGAGTTCATCCACCACGAGCGTTGATCATTCCAACTCTGATCACAGCGATGTCCATCACCACAGCAGCTCACGTTCTGAATCCAGCGAAAGCACGACTGTTATTATAGAGACCAGTGAAAGCAGACTCTCCGAGAGTTCATCCACCACGAGCGTTGATCATTCGTACTCTGATCACAGTCATGTCGATCACCACAGCAGCTCACTTTCTGAATCTAGCGAAAGCACGACTGTTATTATCGAGACCAGTGAAAGCAGACTCTCCGAGAGTTCATCCACCACGAGCGTTGATCATTCGTACTCTGATCACAGTCATGTCGATCACCACAGCAGCTCACTTTCAGAATCTAGCGAAAGCACGACTGTTATTATAGAGACCAGTGAAAGCAGACTCTCCGAGAGTTCATCCACCACGAGCGTTGACCATTCGTACTCTGATCACAGTCATGTCGATTACCACAGCAGCTCACTTTCTGAATCCAGCGAAAGCACGACTGTTATTATCGAGACCAGTGAAAGCAGACTCTCCGAGAGCTCGTCGACATCCAGCATTGATCATTCCTACTCTGATCACAGCGATGTCCATCACCACAGCAGCTCAATTTCTGAATCTAGCGAAAGCACGACTGTTATTATCGAGACCAGTGAAAGCAGACTCTCCGAGAGTTCATCCACCACGAGCGTTGATCATTCGTACTCTGATCACAGTCATGTCGATCACCACAGCAGCTCACTTTCTGAATCTAGCGAAAGCACGACTGTTATTATCGAGACCAGTGAAAGCAGACTCTCCGAGAGTTCATCCACCACGAGCGTTGATCATTCCTACTCTGATCACAGCGATGTCCATCACCACAGCAGCTCACTTTCTGAATCCAGCGAAAGCACGACTGTTATTATAGAGACCAGTGAAAGCAGACTCTCCGAGAGTTCATCCACCACGAGCGTTGATCATTCGTACTCTGATCACAGTCATGTCGATCACCACAGCAGCTCACTTTCTGAATCTAGCGAAAGCACGACTGTTATTATCGAGACCAGTGAAAGCAGACTCTCCGAGAGCTCATCCACCACGAGCATTGACCACTCGTGCTCTGATCACAGCGATGTCCATCACCACAGCAGCTCAATTTCTGAGTCCAGCGAAAGCACGACTGTTATTATCGAGACCAGTGAAAGCAGACTCTCCGAGAGTTCATCCACCACGAGCGTTGATCATTCGTACTCTGATCACAGTCATGTCGATCACCACAGCAGCTCACTTTCTGAATCCAGCGAAAGCACGACTGTTATTATCGAGACCAGTGAAAGCAGACTCTCCGAGAGCTCGTCGACAACCAGCATTGATCATTCCTACTCTGATCACAGCGATGTCCATCACCACAGCAGCTCAATTTCTGAATCTAGCGAAAGCACGACTGTTATTATCGAGACCAGTGAAAGCAGACTCTCCGAGAGCTCATCCACCACGAGCATTGACCACTCGTGCTCTGATCACAGCGATGTCCATCACCACAGCAGCTCAATTTCTGAGTCCAGCGAAAGCACGACTGTTATTATCGAGACCAGTGAAAGCAGACTCTCCGAGAGCTCATCCACCACGAGCATTGACCACTCGTGCTCTGATCACAGCGATGTCCATCACCACAGCAGCTCACTTTCTGAATCCAGCGAAAGCACGACTGTTATTATAGAGACCAGTGAAAGCAGACTCTCCGAGAGTTCATCCACCACGAGCGTTGATCATTCGTACTCTGATCACAGTCATGTCGATCACCACAGCAGCTCACTTTCTGAATCCAGCGAAAGCACGACTGTTATTATAGAGACCAGTGAAAGCAGACTCTCCGAGAGTTCATCCACCACGAGCGTTGATCATTCGTACTCTGATCACAGTCATGTCGATCACCACAGCAGCTCACTTTCTGAATCTAGCGAAAGCACGACTGTTATTATCGAGACCAGTGAAAGCAGACTCTCCGAGAGCTCATCCACCACGAGCATTGACCACTCGTGCTCTGATCACAGCGATGTCCATCACCACAGCAGCTCAATTTCTGAGTCCAGCGAAAGCACGACTGTTATTATCGAGACCAGTGAAAGCAGACTCTCCGAGAGTTCATCCACCACGAGCGTTGATCATTCGTACTCTGATCACAGTCATGTCGATCACCACAGCAGCTCACTTTCTGAATCCAGCGAAAGCACGACTGTTATTATCGAGACCAGTGAAAGCAGACTCTCCGAGAGCTCGTCGACAACCAGCATTGATCATTCCTACTCTGATCACAGCGATGTCCATCACCACAGCAGCTCAATTTCTGAATCTAGCGAAAGCACGACTGTTATTATCGAGACCAGTGAAAGCAGACTCTCCGAGAGTTCATCCACCACGAGCGTTGATCATTCGTACTCTGATCACAGTCATGTCGATCACCACAGCAGCTCACTTTCTGAATCCAGCGAAAGCACGACTGTTATTATCGAGTCCAGTGAAAGCAGATTCTCCGAGAGCTCATCCACCACGAGCGTTGATCATTCCTACTCTGATCACAGCGATGTCCATCACCACAGCAGCTCACGTTCTGAATCCAGCGAAAGCACGACTGTTATTATAGAGACCAGTGAAAGCAGACTCTCCGAGAGTTCATCCACCACGAGCGTTGATCATTCGTACTCTGATCACAGTCATGTCGATCACCACAGCAGCTCACTTTCTGAATCTAGCGAAAGCACGACTGTTATTATCGAGACCAGTGAAAGCAGACTCTCCGAGAGTTCATCCACCACGAGCGTTGATCATTCGTACTCTGATCACAGTCATGTCGATCACCACAGCAGCTCACTTTCTGAATCTAGCGAAAGCACGACTGTTATCATCGAGACCAGTGAAAGCAGACTCTCCGAGAGCTCATCCACCACGAGCATTGACCACTCGTGCTCTGATCACAGCGATGTCCATCACCACAGCAGCTCAATTTCTGAGTCCAGCGAAAGCACGACTGTTATTATCGAGACCAGTGAAAGCAGACTCTCCGAGAGTTCATCCACCACGAGCGTCGATCATTCCTACTCTGATCTCAGCGATGTCCATCACCACAGCAGCTCACTTTCTGAATCCAGCGAAAGCACGACTGTTATTATAGAGACCAGTGAAAGCAGACTCTCCGAGAGTTCATCCACCACGAGCGTTGATCATTCGTACTCTGATCACAGTCATGTCGATCACCACAGCAGCTCACTTTCTGAATCTAGCGAAAGCACGACTGTTATTATCGAGACCAGTGAAAGCAGACTCTCCGAGAGTTCATCCACCACGAGCGTTGATCATTCGTACTCTGATCACAGTCATGTCGATCACCACAGCAGCTCACTTTCTGAATCTAGCGAAAGCACGACTGTTATTATAGAGACCAGTGAATGCAGACTCTCCGAGAGTTCATCCACCACGAGCGTTGATCATTCGTACTCTGATCACAGTCATGTCGATCACCACAGCAGCTCACTTTCTGAATCCAGCGAAAGCACGACTGTTATTATCGAGACCAGTGAAAGCAGACTCTCCGAGAGTTCATCCACCACGAGCGTTGATCATTCGTACTCTGATCACAGTCATGTCGATCACCACAGCAGCTCACTTTCTGAGTCCAGCGAAAGCACGACTGTTATTATCGAGACCAGTGAAAGCAGACTGTCCGAGAGCTCATCCACCACGAGCATTGATCATTCGTACTCTGATCACAGTCATGTCGATCACCACAGCAGCTCACTTTCTGAATCTAGCGAAAGCACGACTGTTATTATCGAGACCAGTGAAAGCAGACTCT
Organism: Aleochara curtula; assembly: GCA_963978815.1. Lineage (NCBI taxonomy): Eukaryota > Metazoa > Arthropoda > Insecta > Coleoptera > Staphylinidae > Aleochara > Aleochara curtula. Next base: position 11,130,870 of record OZ022220.1, read on the forward strand.
CCGAGAGCTCATCCACCACGAGCATTGACCACTCGTGCTCTGATCACAGCGATGTCCATCACCACAGCAGCTCAATTTCTGAGTCCAGCGAAAGCACGACTGTTATTATCGAGACCAGTGAAAGCAGACTCTCCGAGAGTTCATCCACCACGAGCGTTGATCATTCGTACTCTGATCACAGTCATGTCGATCACCACAGCAGCTCACTTTCTGAATCTAGCGAAAGCACAACTGTTATTATCGAGACCAGTGAAAGCAGACTCTCCGAGAGTTCATCCACCACGAGCGTTGATCATTCGTACTCTGATCACAGTCATGTCGATCACCACAGCAGCTCACTTTCTGAATCTAGCGAAAGCACGACTGTTATTATCGAGACCAGTGAAAGCAGACTCTCCGAGAGCTCATCCACCACGAGCATTGACCACTCGTGCTCTGATCACAGCGATGTCCATCACCACAGCAGCTCAATTTCTGAGTCCAGCGAAAGCACGACTGTTATTATCGAGACCAGTGAAAGCAGACTCTCCGAGAGTTCATCCACCACGAGCGTTGATCATTCGTACTCTGATCACAGTCATGTCGATCACCACAGCAGCTCACTTTCTGAATCCAGCGAAAGCACGACTGTTATTATCGAGACCAGTGAAAGCAGACTCTCCGAGAGCTCGTCGACAACCAGCATTGATCATTCCTACTCTGATCACAGCGATGTCCATCACCACAGCAGCTCAGTTTCTGAATCCAGCGTAAGCACGACTGTTATTATCGAGACCAGTGAAAGCAGACTGTCCGAGAGCTCATCCACCACGAGCATTGATCATTCGTACTCTGATCACAGTCATGTCGATCACCACAGCAGCTCACTTTCTGAATCTAGCGAAAGCACGACTGTTATTATCGAGACCAGTGAAAGCAGACTCTCCGAGAGTTCATCCACCACGAGCGTTGATCATTCGTACTCTGATCACAGTCATGTCGATCACCACAGCAGCTCACTTTCTGAATCTAGCGAAAGCACGACTGTTATTATCGAGACCAGTGAAAGCAGACTCTCCGAGAGCTCATACACCACGAGCATTGACCACTCGTGCTCTGATCACAGCGATGTCCATCACCACAGCAGCTCAATTTCTGAGTCCAGCGAAAGCACGACGGTTATTATCGAGACCAGTGAAAGCAGACTCTCCGAGAGTTCATCCACCACGAGCGTTGATCATTCCTACTCTGATCACAGCGATGTCCATCACCACAGCAGCTCACTTTCTGAATCCAGCGAAAGCACGACTGTTATTATAGAGACCAGTGAAAGCAGACTCTCCGAGAGTTCATCCACCACGAGCGTTGATCATTCGTACTCTGATCACAGTCATGTCGATCACCACAGCAGCTCACTTTCTGAATCTAGCGAAAGCACGACTGTTATTATCGAGACCAGTGAAAGCAGACTCTCCGAGAGCTCATCCACCACGAGCATTGACCACTCGTGCTCTGATCACAGCGATGTCCATCACCACAGCAGCTCAATTTCTGAGTCCAGCGAAAGCACGACTGTTATTATCGAGACCAGTGAAAGCAGACTCTCCGAGAGTTCATCCACCACGAGCGTTGATCATTCCTACTCTGATCACAGCGATGTCCATCACCACAGCAGCTCACTTTCTGAATCCAGCGAAAGCACGACTGTTATTATAGAGACCAGTGAAAGCAGACTCTCCGAGAGTTCATCCACCACGAGCGTTGATCATTCGTACTCTGATCACAGTCATGTCGATCACCACAGCAGCTCACTTTCTGAATCTAGCGAAAGCACGACTGTTATTATCGAGACCAGTGAAAGCAGACTCTCCGAGAGTTCATCCACCACGAGCGTTGATCATTCGTACTCTGATCACAGTCATGTCGATCACCACAGCAGCTCACTTTCTGAATCTAGCGAAAGCACGACTGTTATTATCGAGACCAGTGAAAGCAGACTCTCCGAGAGCTCATCCACCACGAGCGTTGATCATTCCTACTCTGATCACAGCGATGTCCATCACCACAGCAGCTCACTTTCTGAATCCAGCGAAAGCACGACTGTTATTATAGAGACCAGTGAAAGCAGACTCTCCGAGAGTTCATCCACCACGAGCGTTGATCATTCGTACTCTGATCACAGTCATGTCGATCACCACAGCAGCTCACTTTCTGAATCTAGCGAAAGCACGACTGTTATTATCGAGACCAGTGAAAGCAGACTCTCCGAGAGCTCATCCACCACGAGCATTGACCACTCGTGCTCTGATCACAGCGATGTCCATCACCACAGCAGCTCAATTTCTGAGTCCAGCGAAAGCACGACTGTTATTATCGAGACCAGTGAAAGCAGACTCTCCGAGAGTTCATCCACCACGAGCGTTGATCATTCGTACTCTGATCACAGTCATGTCGATCACCACAGCAGCTCACTTTCTGAATCCAGCGAAAGCACGACTGTTATTATCGAGACCAGTGAAAGCAGACTCTCCGAGAGCTCGTCGACAACCAGCATTGATCATTCCTACTCTGATCACAGCGATGTCCATCACCACAGCAGCTCAATTTCTGAATCTAGCGAAAGCACGACTGTTATTATCGAGACCAGTGAAAGCAGACTCTCCGAGAGTTCATCCACCACGAGCGTTGATCATTCGTACTCTGATCACAGTCATGTCGATCACCACAGCAGCTCACTTTCTGAATCTAGCGAAAGCACGACTGTTATTATCGAGACCAGTGAAAGCAGACTCTCCGAGAGCTCATCCACCACGAGCATTGACCACTCGTGCTCTGATCACAGCGATGTCCATCACCACAGCAGCTCAATTTCTGAGTCCAGCGAAAGCACGACTGTTATTATCGAGACCAGTGAAAGCAGACTCTCCGAGAGTTCATCCACCACGAGCGTTGATCATTCCTACTCTGATCACAGCGATGTCCATCACCACAGCAGCTCACTTTCTGAATCCAGCGAAAGCACGACTGTTATTATAGAGACCAGTGAAAGCAGACTCTCCGAGAGTTCATCCACCACGAGCGTTGATCATTCGTACTCTGATCACAGTCATGTCGATCACCACAGCAGCTCACTTTCTGAATCTAGCGAAAGCACGACTGATATTATCGAGACCAGTGAAAGCAGACTCTCCGAGAGTTCATCCACCACGAGCGTTGACCATTCGTACTCTGATCACAGTCATGTCGATTACCACAGCAGCTCACTTTCTGAATCCAGCGAAAGCACGACTGTTATTATCGAGACCAGTGAAAGCAGACTCTCCGAGAGCTCGTCGACAACCAGCATTGATCATTCCTACTCTGATCACAGCGATGTCCATCACCACAGCAGCTCACTTTCTGAATCCAGCGAAAGCACGACTGTTATTATAGAGACCAGTGAAAGCAGACTCTCCGAGAGTTCATCTACCACGAGCGTTGATCATTCGTACTCTGATCACAGTCATGTCGATCACCACAGCAGCTCACTTTCTGAATCCAGCGAAAGCACGACTGTTATTATCGAAACCAGTGAAAGCAGACTCTCCGAGAGTTCATCCACCACAAGCGTTGATCATTCGTACTCTGATCACAGTCATGTCGATCACCACAGCAGCTCACTTTCTGAATCTAGCGAAAGCACGACTGTTATTATCGAGACCAGTGAAAGCAGACTCTCCGAGAGTTCATCCACCACGAGCGTTGATCATTCCTACTCTGATCACAGCGATGTCCATCACCACAGCAGCTCACTTTCTGAATCCAGCGAAAGCACGACTGTTATTATAGAGACCAGTGAAAGCAGACTCTCAGAGAGTTCATCCACCACGAGCGTTGATCATTCGTACTCTGATCACAGTCATGTCGATCACCACAGCAGCTCACTTTTTGAATCTAGCGAAAGTACGACTGTTATTATCGAGACCAGTGAAAGCAGACTCTCCGAGAGTTCATCCACCACGAGCGTTGACCATTCGTACTCTGATCACAGTCATGTCGATTACCACAGCAGCTCACTTTCTGAATCCAGCGAAAGCACGACTGTTATTATCGAGACCAGTGAAAGCAGACTCTCCGAGAGCTCGTCGACAACCAGCATTGATCATTCCTACTCTGATCACAGCGATGTCCATCACCACAGCAGCTCACTTTCTGAATCCAGCGAAAGCACGACTGTTATTATAGAGACCAGTGAAAGCAGACTCTCCGAGAGTTCATCCACCACAAGCGTTGATCATTCGTACTCTGATCACAGTCATGTTGATCACCATAGCAGCTCACTTTCTGAATCTAGCGAAAGCACGACTGTTATTATCGAGACCAGTGAAAGCAGACTCTCCGAGAGTTCATCCACCACGAGCGTTGATCATTCCTACTCTGATCACAGCGATGTCCATCACCACAGCAGCTCACTTTCTGAATCCAGCGAAAGCACGACTGTTATTATAGAGACCAGTGAAAGCAGACTCTCCGAGAGTTCATCCACCACGAGCGTTGATCATTCGTACTCTGATCACAGTCATGTCGATCACCACAGCAGCTCACTTTCTGAATCTAGCGAAAGCACAACTCTTATTATCGAGACCAGTGAAAGCAGACTGTCCGAGAGCTCATCCACCACGAGCATTGACCACTCGTGCTCTGATCACAGCGATGTCCATCACCACAGCAGCTCACTTTCTGAATCCAGCGAAAGCACGACTGTTATTATCGAGACCAGTGAAAGCAGACTCTCCGAGAGTTCATCCACCACGAGCGTTGATCATTCGTACTCTGATCACAGTCATGTCGATCACCACAGCAGCTCACTTTCTGAATCTAGCGAAAGCACGACTGTTATTATCGAGACCAGTGAAAGCAGACTCTCCGAGAGTTCATCCACCACGAGCGTTGATCATTCGTACTCTGATCACAGTCATGTCGATCACCACAGCAGCTCACTTTCTGAATCCAGCGAAAGCACGACTGTTATTATCGAAACCAGTGAAAGCAGACTCTCCGAGAGTTCATCCACCACAAGCGTTGATCATTCGTACTCTGATCACAGTTATGTCGATCACCACAGCAGCTCACTTTCTGAATCTAGCGAAAGCACCACTGTTATTATCGAGACCAGTGAAAGCAGACTCTCCGAGAGCTCATCCACCACGAGCATTGACCACTCGTGCTCTGATCACAGCGATGTCCATCACCACAGCAGCTCAATTTCTGAATCCAGCGAAAGCACGACTGTTATTATCGAGACCAGTGAAAGCAGACTCTCCGAGAGTTCATCCACCACGAGCGTTGATCATTCGTACTCTGATCACAGTCATGTCGATCACCACAGCAGCTCACTTTGTGAATCTAGCGAAAGCACAACTCTTATTATCGAGACCAGTGAAAGCAGACTCTCCGAGAGCTCGACGACAACCAGCATTGACCATTCCTACTCTGATCACAGCGATGTCCATCACCACAGCAGCTCACTTTCTGAATCCAGCGAAAGCACGACTGTTATTATCGAGACCAGTGAAAGCAGACTGTCCGAGAGCTCATCCACCACGAGCATTGACCACTCGTGCTCTGATCACAGCGATGTCCATCACCACAGCAGCTCAATTTCTGAATCCAGCGAAAGCACGACTATTATTATCGAGACCAGTGAAAGCAGACTCTCCGAGAGTTCATCCACCACGAGCGTTGATCATTCGTACTCTGATCACAGTCATGTCGATCACCACAGCAGCTCACTTTCTGAATCTAGCGAAAGCACAACTCTTATTATCGAGACCAGTGAAAGCAGACTCTCCGAGAGCTCGTCGACAACCAGCATTGATCATTCCTACTCTGATCACAGCGATGTCCATCACCACAGCAGCTCACTTTCTGAATCCAGCGAAAGCACGACTGTTATTATCGAGACCAATGAAAGCAGACTGTCCGAGAGCTCATCCACCACGAGCGTTGATCATTCGTACTCTGATCACAGTTATGTCGATCACCACAGCAGCTCACTTTCTGAATCTAGCGAAAGCACCACTGTTATTATCGAGACCAGTGAAAGCAGACTCTCCGAGAGTTCATCTACCACGAGCGTTGATCATTCGTACTCTGATCACAGTCATGTCGATCACCACAGCAGCTCACTTTCTGAATCCAGCGAAAGCACGACTGTTATTATCGAAACCAGTGAAAGCAGACTCTCCGAGAGTTCATCCACCACAAGCGTTGATCATTCGTACTCTGATCACAGTCATGTCGATCACCACAGCAGCTCACTTTCTGAATCTAGCGAAAGCACGACTGTTATTATCGAGACCAGTGAAAGCAGACTCTCCGAGAGTTCATCCACCACGAGCGTTGATCATTCCTACTCTGATCACAGCGATGTCCATCACCACAGCAGCTCACTTTCTGAATCCAGCGAAAGCACGACTGTTATTATAGAGACCAGTGAAAGCAGACTCTCAGAGAGTTCATCCACCACGAGCGTTGATCATTCGTACTCTGATCACAGTCATGTCGATCACCACAGCAGCTCACTTTTTGAATCTAGCGAAAGTACGACTGTTATTATCGAGACCAGTGAAAGCAGACTCTCCGAGAGTTCATCCACCACGAGCGTTGACCATTCGTACTCTGATCACAGTCATGTCGATTACCACAGCAGCTCACTTTCTGAATCCAGCGAAAGCACGACTGTTATTATCGAGACCAGTGAAAGCAGACTCTCCGAGAGCTCGTCGACAACCAGCATTGATCATTCCTACTCTGATCACAGCGATGTCCATCACCACAGCAGCTCACTTTCTGAATCCAGCGAAAGCACGACTGTTATTATAGAGACCAGTGAAAGCAGACTCTCCGAGAGTTCATCCACCACAAGCGTTGATCATTCGTACTCTGATCACAGTCATGTTGATCACCATAGCAGCTCACTTTCTGAATCTAGCGAAAGCACGACTGTTATTATCGAGACCAGTGAAAGCAGACTCTCCGAGAGTTCATCCACCACGAGCGTTGATCATTCCTACTCTGATCACAGCGATGTCCATCACCACAGCAGCTCACTTTCTGAATCCAGCGAAAGCACGACTGTTATTATAGAGACCAGTGAAAGCAGACTCTCCGAGAGTTCATCCACCACGAGCGTTGATCATTCGTACTCTGATCACAGTCATGTCGATCACCACAGCAGCTCACTTTCTGAATCTAGCGAAAGCACAACTCTTATTATCGAGACCAGTGAAAGCAGACTGTCCGAGAGCTCATCCACCACGAGCATTGACCACTCGTGCTCTGATCACAGCGATGTCCATCACCACAGCAGCTCACTTTCTGAATCCAGCGAAAGCACGACTGTTATTATCGAGACCAGTGAAAGCAGACTCTCCGAGAGTTCATCCACCACGAGCGTTGATCATTCGTACTCTGATCACAGTCATGTCGATCACCACAGCAGCTCACTTTCTGAATCTAGCGAAAGCACGACTGTTATTATCGAGACCAGTGAAAGCAGACTCTCCGAGAGTTCATCCACCACGAGCGTTGATCATTCGTACTCTGATCACAGTCATGTCGATCACCACAGCAGCTCACTTTCTGAATCCAGCGAAAGCACGACTGTTATTATCGAAACCAGTGAAAGCAGACTCTCCGAGAGTTCATCCACCACAAGCGTTGATCATTCGTACTCTGATCACAGTTATGTCGATCACCACAGCAGCTCACTTTCTGAATCTAGCGAAAGCACCACTGTTATTATCGAGACCAGTGAAAGCAGACTCTCCGAGAGCTCATCCACCACGAGCATTGACCACTCGTGCTCTGATCACAGCGATGTCCATCACCACAGCAGCTCAATTTCTGAATCCAGCGAAAGCACGACTGTTATTATCGAGACCAGTGAAAGCAGACTCTCCGAGAGTTCATCCACCACGAGCGTTGATCATTCGTACTCTGATCACAGTCATGTCGATCACCACAGCAGCTCACTTTGTGAATCTAGCGAAAGCACAACTCTTATTATCGAGACCAGTGAAAGCAGACTCTCCGAGAGCTCGACGACAACCAGCATTGACCATTCCTACTCTGATCACAGCGATGTCCATCACCACAGCAGCTCACTTTCTGAATCCAGCGAAAGCACGACTGTTATTATCGAGACCAGTGAAAGCAGACTGTCCGAGAGCTCATCCACCACGAGCATTGACCACTCGTGCTCTGATCACAGCGATGTCCATCACCACAGCAGCTCAATTTCTGAATCCAGCGAAAGCACGACTATTATTATCGAGACCAGTGAAAGCAGACTCTCCGAGAGTTCATCCACCACGAGCGTTGATCATTCGTACTCTGATCACAGTCATGTCGATCACCACAGCAGCTCACTTTCTGAATCTAGCGAAAGCACAACTCTTATTATCGAGACCAGTGAAAGCAGACTCTCCGAGAGCTCGTCGACAACCAGCATTGATCATTCCTACTCTGATCACAGCGATGTCCATCACCACAGCAGCTCACTTTCTGAATCCAGCGAAAGCACGACTGTTATTATCGAGACCAATGAAAGCAGACTGTCCGAGAGCTCATCCACCACGAGCGTTGATCATTCGTACTCTGATCACAGTCATGTCGATCACCACAGCAGCTCACTTTCTGAATCTAGCGAAAGCACGACTGTTATTATCGAGACCAGTGAAAGCAGACTGTCCGAGAGCTCATCCACCACGAGCATTGACCACTCGTGCTCTGATCACAGCGATGTCCATCACCACAGCAGCTCAATTTCTGAATCCAGCGAAAGCACGACTGTTATTATCGAGACCAGTGAAAGCAGACTCTCCGAGAGTTCATCCACCACGAGCGTTGATCATTCGTACTCTGATCACAGTCATGTCGATCACCACAGCAGCTCACTTTCTGAATCTAGCGAAAGCACGACTGTTATTATCGAGACCAGTGAAAGCAGACTGTCCGAGAGCTCATCCACCACGAGCATTGACCACTCGTGCTCTGATCACAGCGATGTCCATCACCACAGCAGCTCACTTTCTGAATCCAGCGAAAGCACGACTGTTATTATCGAGACCAGTGAAAGCAGACTGTCCGAGAGCTCATCCACCACGAGCATTGACCACTCGTGCTCTGATCACAGCGATGTCCATCACCACAGCAGCTCAATTTCTGAATCCAGCGAAAGCGCGACTGTTATTATCGAGACCAGTGAAAGCAGACTCTCCGAGAGTTCATCCACCACGAGCATTGATCATTCGTACTCTGATCACAGTCATGTCGATCACCACAGCAGCTCACTTTCTGAATCTAGCGAAAGCACAACTCTTATTATCGAGACCAGTGAAAGCAGACTGTCCGAGAGCTCATCCACCACGAGCATTGACCACTCGTGCTCTGATCACAGCGATGTCCATCACCACAGCAGCTCACTTTCTGAATCCAGCGAAAGCACGACTGTTATTATCGAGACCAGTGAAAGCAGACTGTCCGAGAGCTCATCCACCACGAGCGTTGATCATTCGTACTCTGATCACAGTCATGTCGATCACCACAGCAGCTCACTTTCTGAATCTAGCGAAAGCACAACTCTTATTATCGAGACCAGTGAAAGCAGACTGTCCGAGAGCTCATCCACCACAAGCATTGACCACTCGTGCTCTGATCACAGCGATGTCCATCACCACAGCAGCTCAATTTCTGAATCCAGCGAAAGCACGACTGTTATTATCGAGACCAGTGAAAGCAGACTCTCCGAGAGTTCATCCACCACGAGCATTGATCATTCGTACTCTGATCACAGTCATGTCGATCACCACAGCAGCTCACTTTCTGAATCTAGCGAAAGCACGACTGTTATTATTGAGACCAGTGAAAGCAGACTTTCCGAGAGCTCGTCGACAACAAGCATTGATCATTCCTACTCTGATCACAGCGATGTCCATCACCACAGCAGCTCACTTTCTGAATCCAGCGAAAGCACGACTGTTATTATCGAGACCAGTGAAAGCAGACTCTCCGAGAGTTCATCCACCACGAGCGTTGATCATTCGTACTCTGATCACAGTCATGTCGATCACCACAGCAGCTCACTTTCTGAATCTAGCGAAAGCACAACTCTTATTATCGAGACCAGTGAAAGCAGACTGTCCGAGAGCTCATCCACCACGAGCATTGACCACTCGTGCTCTGATCACAGCGATGTCCATCACCACAGCAGCTCAATTTCTGAATCCAGCGAAAGCGCGACTGTTATTATCGAGACCAGTGAAAGCAGACTCTCCGAGAGTTCATCCACCACGAGCATTGATCATTCGTACTCTGATCACAGTCATGTCGATCACCACAGCAGCTCACTTTCTGAATCTAGCGAAAGCACGACTGTTATTATCGAGACCAGTGAAAGCAGACTCTCCGAGAGCTCGTCGACAACCAGCATTGATCATTCCTACTCTGATCACAGCGATGTCCATCACCACAGCAGCTCACTTTCTGAATCCAGCGAAAGCACGACTGTTATTATCGAGACCAGTGAAAGCAGACTCTCCGAGAGTTCATCCACCACGATCGTTGATCATTCGTACTCTGATCACAGTCATGTCGATCACCACAGCAGCTCACTTTCTGAATCTAGCGAAAGCACGACTGTTATTATCGAGACCAGTGAAAGCAGACTCTCCGAGAGTTCATCCACCACGAGCGTTGATCATTCGTACTCTGATCACAGTCATGTCGATCACCACAGCAGCTCACTTTCTGAATCTAGCGAAAGCACGACTGTTATTATCGAGACCAGTGAAAGCAGACTCTCCGAGAGCTCATCCACCACCAGCGTTGATCATTCCTACTCTGATCACAGCGATGTCCATCACCACAGCAGCTCAATTTCTAAATCCAGCGAAAGCACGACTGTTATTGCCGAGACCAGTAAAAGCAGACTCTCCAAGAGCTCATCAACCACAAGCGTTGATCATTCGTACTCTGATCACAGTCATGTCCATCACCACAGCAGCTCACTTTCCGAATCTAGCGAAAGCACGACTGTAATTATCGAGACCAGTGAAAGCAGACTCTCCGAGAGCTCATCCACCACCAGCGTTGATCATTCGTACTCTGATCACAGCCATGTCCATCACCACAGCAGCTCACTTTCTGAATCTAGCGAAAGCACGACTGTTATTATTGAGACCAGTGAAAGCAGACTCTCCGAGAGCTCATCCACCACCAGCGTTGATCATTCGTACTCTGATCACAGTCATGTCCATCACCACAGCAGCTCACTTTCTGAATCTAGCGAAAGCACGACTGTTATTATCGAGACCAGTGAAAGCAGACTCTCCCAGAGCTCATCCACCACCAGCGTTGATCATTCGTACTCTGATCACAGCCATGTCCATCACCACAGCAGCTCACTTTCTGAATCTAGCGAAAGCACGACTGTTATTATTGAGACCAGTGAAAGCAGACTCTCCGAGAGCTCATCCACCACGAGCGTTGATCATTCGTACTCTGATCACAGCCATGTCCATCACCACAGCAGCTCACTTTCTGAATCTAGCGAAAGCACGACTGTTATTATTGAGACCAGTGAAAGCAGACTCTCCGAGAGCTCATCCACCACCAGCGTTGATCATTCGTACTCTGATCACAGTCATGTCCATCACCACAGCAGCTCACTTTCTGAATCTAGCGAAAGCACGACTGTTATTATCGAGACCAGTGAAAGCAGACTCTCCGAGAGCTCGTCGACAACCAGCATTGATCATTCGTACTCTGATCATAACGATGTCCATCAGCACAGCAGCTCAATTTCTGAAAGCAGTGAAAGTACGACTGTTAGTAGCGGCGATAGCGAAAGCTCTTCCTCATCATCTTGTGGTAGTTCTTCTACGTCCGATTTCTACTGTAAAAAAATAGGTAGTTTTGCCGACACCTCCAAATGCAACATGTTCCATATTTGTCTCAATGTTGGTGGATACCTCTTTGATATTGTTGCCATGTGTCCGAAAGGCTACAATTTTGATAAAACTCGTTCGGTTTGTACAACCGATTTGGTGGAATGTCCAAATGATAAACCTTTGAAATGCGATGAAGCGGGTATCTTCCCTCACCCTAACGATTGTTCGAAGTACTATTCTTGTAGATATATTTCCATTTTCAAAAACTATGATCTTAAACAATTCAGATGTCCAAGAGGCAAACTCTTTGATGCTCTTAGATCAAAATGTGTTAAAGCCGAGAAAGCCAATTGTTATGCCGGTTCTCCAAGTTCGGAAATTATTACAGATGATCTAGATTACTTCCGTTGTCCTAGAAAGGGTAAATTCCCGGTACCTGATAACTGTCGCAGCTATCATGTATGTTATGAGGATCATCATCGATTGGTACACAAAACAAAAATATGCCCATGCGGAAAGTTGTTTGATCGTGTTAAGCAACGATGCCTTCCTGAGAAAATAGTTTATTGCCCATGCGAGGATAGCAGCAGTGACTGTGAATCATGCTAATAAGTAGACAATTATTTGTCAATGTTTAAAAATTTATTATTATACTTAACATATGAAATCTTAAAATAATAAATCAAGTGCAATATAATTTTTTCTCATTTAGAATACGCAAGCATGAAACTTTTAAAATACTTTAATTATTTAGAAAAATATTTATATATAAGAATTTTGGAAAGCTTCCTTATAACATGCTTCAAATCATTTTCATTTGCTGCGTCTTTGCCCTTTACATTCATTTTATTCAAAGTAAATTCATAATTTTCGCTAATTATATTGCCATTCTCGGAATTATCAACAAACTCACGATTGCCAAGTCTTTCATTCAACTGGTTGTTCGATTCTTCGATAGTTATTAGCATTTTAATTCTTACTGCCTCATTATTCGTACTTTCATTTCTTACAAAGTGCACATACGAATTTAATTGAACTTGTTCACTGCGCCTTAAATTCAAATTGTTGTTTTTCACCGTTTGATTTTTAAGATTCATAGTTTTCCTCAAATAGTTTTTGCGTTGAGACAATTTCTGTGCTTTCTGGACACTTGATACTGGCTGCATCCATTTCTTAGGTCGTATATTGATCTGTATGCGTTCATTATCACCAATTTTTGAGTATGTTTTTGATAACGCTAAACCGGAACCACAACTAACCTGCTTTATGACTTTTATAGTGCAATTACTCGACGTAAAGTTGGTTGTAAAATTATAGTTGTTTAATTGCTTGGCGGCATTTAGCCAAGTATTATTGCTATATTCCATATCATTTGCATCAAATATAACACTGAAATCGTGTTCTTCACGCTTACTACCATTCTTATATTCAATCAGATTTAACGTATTCACCCAGCAGGCAATGCAGTGACTATTCTTCATAATCACATCGGTTTGTTTATGGTATTCGTGTTCTTCAAACAGTTCATGCATTAGATTTTCAAATCCATCCTGATGCACATACTTCAATTTGGTTATTTCGTTCAAATCATTGAAATGGTTGACTTCCTTAACGCGGAAAATAGATAAAAGTTAAATCACAGTTATTAAATAGCCTTAACATTGACTTATCTCACCTCGGTCGCAGACGCAAATCGAGAGGAAGAAACCCAGAATGTGATTAAACTAAACCGTATGATCATAACCATGATTCACTTATCTAATTACGCTTGTAATCTATTGGCAATTAATTTATACGATTTTATTTTACATCAAACAGCGTTTACTACGTCAGCCAATAAAGCGTAACAGCATTTTGAAAACAAACACGCGCAATCAGCAAAAACAGAAAGAAGGAATCAACGTGAAATTGTTGCATTTCTAGGGAAATGAATTACTTAATTGCGCTGTTAACAAATAGCAACAAAACATTAATATCTATATTGATGTTAACCATTGTGTTGATGGTGGCGACTTTGATGACGATGATGAAATCGGCAGTATTATATTTGCACACTATATCTCTAATCCCCGAAAAAACCAGCGAAATTACGATTTGTTTGCAGAGGTAAACAAAATGTTCTATAAAATATCAGCGTCCAGAACGAATTCGTAACACAAATTACACAAGCAAGCAAGCATGTTGTTGGTAACAATCGCACTTAGCGCAGTGCTCGTAAGTTTCTTCATTATTTCTTCATAATTAAACATTATAATTGCCACGCTTAAACAATGTGTTCGTATTTTTGTAGTCGGCAATTGCCGAAGCGCAAACGCCCAATTTAACCGACTTCCAGTGCCCTAGTCGCGGACGCTTTATGGACGACGATGACCCTGAATGTCGACGCTACTATCTGTGCACACAGCGCAATAATGGTCAATTGGCACCCACACCTTACTATTGTCCAATGGCAACCATGTTTGACCGTAACATGGGTGTCTGTACAACCACGGCCACTTGCGAACCCAAAACTACTGAAATGCCGACCACAACTCCAGTCGCAATCGATGATGAAACAGAGATCGTTAATTTTACTTGTCCCCATGAGGGTCGTTTCCAAGATACGAGCACATGCGATTGTGGTTGGTTCTACACTTGTAACAAGCAAGCCCACGGTATAGTACCGACTAGATTATACTGCCCCCCTGCAACTAAGTTCGATCCGGAATTGGGATCGTGCAGTTACGAATACGAATGCAAGGAAGAGTTTACTTGCACCAAAGAGGGACTTTTCCTAGACGAGAAAGCCCCACAGGGAGATCATTATTATAATTGCACTAAACTGCCGGATGGAACACTGTACAGAACCCATCATGCATGCCCCTTCCATAACGTATTTGTTCCCGCATTGCAAAAATGTGAAACAACCTTAGACGAAGCAGATGCACCCTTCGAGTGCAAAGAGTCGGGACGTTTCGCCGATCCGAAGGACGAAATCTGTAAACTTTACTATTCTTGCAATGGTACCTCTTCTACGCATTACACGTGTCCAACTGACTATCACTTTGACCCCGTACTGCGAATATGCACTATAGAATATTTTTGTCACAGTTCTGCCAATATTGAAAAATGGGCTTCTTCATTTAAATGCACACGACGTGGATATTTCCGTAATGTAGAGGACCTTGCATGTAGTACTTACTTCTTCTGTGATGTATTGGACGATCACGATGGTACAATGTTTAGATACAACTTGCGTTGCCCAGTAGGCTATATATTTGATGCCAGCAGGAATTTATGCAGCGATCATGCAATATGCAGTACGGCAAAGTATGAAGCTATTTAAAATTGTGTGTTAAAATATTACGACGACGTTGAAACTATTTAGAAAGCTTACTTTATTACTACTCTTTTCGATTGATAATCAGCGCAAAAGAAGCAAATAAGAATAGTTTATTGCTTTAGAAAATCATTTTGCATTAGTGGAGTACATTTGCATTCATACGCACATACTAGAAGATGACTTAAGCGCTTGACTTGAATCACCGATGAAGAGCTGGCTGCCTTAAAGCACTTGTTTCGATCATAGATGTTTTATTGGTCTAGGTTTTGCGTAAGTAGACATCAATTTCATGTTAGATGTTGAACAAATTATACTCGAATTACGCATTCACATTTATCTCATCACCTTCCTTATTACCGTGCCATCATTTTGTAATTCCGCATGTTTTATCTTCAATAAAATTTCAATACACTTGAGCAAAAAACACAGCAATGATCAATTTCTATAATTTTAATGCAATTTAACTTTTTGACATTTGATTACAGCTACTTTCAATTTGTTTAAAGCATTTTTAAGCTGTGTACATTCAGTTCCTCTTCGTTAAGCAATCAGACGTTGGATGCATATATTATTCGTTAATTAGATAATGTTTTGCGCAATTAGATTTGAAAGTCAGTAACACGTTTTTATATGCTATATTCAACGATAAAATTTGATAAATATTTGCGTTGATTTATCATCGGTGTTTGAATTGTGTCCTAAACGTTCAAATATTAGGCGAGCGCATATTTAAAGACCGTTTGTAGCCCATTTCGTGCGCACAAAAGGTCGTAAAATCGAAAAAACAACCACGAAAAATTAAAATTAGTGCAAATAATTTCACTACATTTTACAGAATCATGAAAATATGCTATGGGCTATGTAAACGGAATAAATTTGTTTGCAAATTTCGCAAAATTCCATGCTTATCTTTACAATGCACGTAGCACTTAAGAAAGTGATTTTTGGAAATCAGTACGTGAGGGAAAAATGTTATAACGCGCGACGAATATATTTGTTCGATTTCAACATTCTATTAACGTTCGTGCAATGAACGCATGCAAATTAAACGCGGGCTGTTAAATTTTTTCTTCATTCAAACAAATTGCAAGATTGAAACTACTGAATAAGGAATGGAAAATTTGTGCTAATAATACGATTGTTTGCACTTTAATAAGCGTACATATTTGTTAGATTTGTTTATGTGTTCATGTGTGGGATCAAGGTTAAACAATTGTGCATAACTTTATACCGATGACTTACTTTTACCCAATGAATCAAATCAGAAGCAAGTCTAACAAGTGTTTCAAGTCTAACAAATAACGGTGAATTGGCAAGCAATAATATATTTTCATGAATTGCAATATTAAAATGAGTTTTCCATTAAACTCATTGACATGTAAAAATTAAGTACGAATTCCTTGTCCTTGTCCTTGCTGAATTTATTCTCACACTTTTTTTGCGTTTTTCACTTGAAAAATTTTAATTTCCCTAAAATATTTACGAATGGAATTGTTATAATGCGTGTACGAACATTTGTAAAACAAATGGATTTTTATGTAAAACAAGCAATTCGCTTTCACCGGCCAGTCCGAATAATAAACGAAGGCCAAAATGATTGCCCGCAACGTGAAAAACATTGCAATTAATGCAAACCGCATGCAAATATTTTGGAAACTTCAAAAGCACATTTCGAGATACTTTCTTTCTGTCGAAGCGCGCGCCACACAAGTAATGCTTCCACAATAACGTTCTGATAGGTGCGCGAGTACGTGCTCAGGAAACGATTGCTCAAGAAGTCTTTGGTCGCGCGTGAAACAAGCGCGAAGTCATTACACGAATGTCTTCGATGATTAATGCCATATTTGTTGACATGGACTCATTAAAATATACGTTTCGCACGTGAAATTTCTCAAGTTCACGTAAAACGTAAAATTTTACGAAAATTTATTATTTTCAGCAAATATTTGACGATCAATACGCCTACTTAAACTAATATTTTTTTAGCTTTGAATAGTGTTCACATTCTTTCACCGATAAAAAAAAAATCAAATATTTTATTAACGATAAAAATAGAATTTATTATTAATAGAAAATTATATTATATATCTTTTAAACATTAAAGCAAAGTCATTAAAAAGTGGTTGCCATTGCTTTAAACAATTTTAAATCATACTGGGATTACTTAAACATTTTAAAGGTGATGAGATATCTAAAGAATGCGTAGTTAGTCTGACTAGGTCTTGGGTAATGGAAATCAATGGGTAATGGATTTGTGCCCTTTATCATTGACCAGACAGTCGAAAAACATTTGGTAACATTTCCTCTGTAATACTAGATCTCGTAATGTTTTGCTGAATATTCGTATCGATAGTCTGTCTGTGTCTACCTGATAAAATTACAAGAACAGAGTGTGGACGATGGCATGGATGAATGGTTGGGGGTGGGGACCATGGCGAAGAAGTGCTCAGGTACGTTGCAGCAGCAGTAGAAATACCTGCGTTCAAAGGCAAAAGTTTTGAGAGACGGCGATGTGGGTCACTTGTATATAAAACGCTAGCATCCAATATCATTTTAGTTATTCGGTCTCCAAGTGTCGGTATAACACGGTCACAGTCAATTTCACTTGCGTCTTCTCCCATCACAAGAAGACGCGCTCTTCGTTCGTGTACCGCGTGTACATGCAGTGCTTTCTTGTTGCTTATTATTGCAAACAAGTTAACCAGTGAATAACACGAAAACTGTTCTTGATAAGGTGTGCATCAATTGAAAATTGGATTAATAATATAATCAGTTAAAATTCAGTGTTTGGTGACTTAAGTAATTGGTGTTATTGGAAGATTCAACGATTTTCTCACGTAATATTAAAGAATAAGATTAAAATCATTTGGAATTCATGTGGATCACGATCAGATGATCATCATCCGCTCAATGATGAAGACGAAAATGAAGATGAGAAATATTAAAACGGTAAGTCACATCCAAGCGCTCTTGATTGCCTTTTACGCTTCTGCGTTCTCACACTATTAACATCTTAAAACACGAATGATTAATCATTAATGATGATTACTTTCACTCGTTCAGAGCCGCGAAGATTCGAATACGAAAACGAATTAATAGGAAAGTAGGGTGCACTAATTCTTTCTCGGCTCTAGATTAACCAAAATCTGATTTATTTATTTAGATGTTCACATCCTCGTGTGTGGTTTGGTTTTAAAAACCGCAAAATCTATAAAAACTCAACATTAAAACAAAACCAAAATATGAGGAACATTAAGCCAAAAAATTACGCTATGAATCGCTGGTGTATTATGGTATAATTATGTGCGTGTGGTCATTTTAATAATAATATTTACACCTATTTCACGGTCGTGCCTGCGTGATGCTCATGAAGACAACGCTATTCTCCTTTTGCTTTTCGTCTTGAACGGCGGCCACCGCAACAAAGCGTGACGCTACTGACATTAGACAAATGCTTTAACACATTGAACATTGAATAAATAAAACGCAAGAATGCGTATTGCATTTCAAGCGTAAACACAACAACTACAACAAGTTCAAGATCAATCAGTACAAGTGAACCAAATCAATGAAAGAAATTTTGATTGAAAAACTAATTGTGCTGTAATAGTATTAGCTATGCTTTTTGCTAACCCACTAACTCGGTTAAACACATGAATAAGTCATAAAAATTAAATTAATTCAATTACATTTTAGTACTTTTCTTATTTTATTTGCGCTATAATTTAATTTAAAATAATGAGCAGGTAATTGAAAATAAATTTATTCATTAAATTGCACTTGCCACCTGTTAACTGCTTCTCTTCATTTTCTCATCTAGTTTTTCGCGTAAATTCTTCACTTAATGTTCATTCGTTTTGAATTTGCCAAGTTGCGTTTTTTACCAGTCTTCGCGACATTGACTTGAGATTTAGTTAACAACAAGCGACTAACGAGGAATGAACAAATATTGAAAAAGCCGTCGAGTAGAAAGTTTGTCCTTCAATTGCGCTTCAACTCTTTGCGAAGTTGATGGCTCTTCTGTGCTATAAAAAACACCCAACAAACATCATGTTCTTTAATTTACACGATTTAACTGTTAACGTATTAGGCGTCAAATATGCGCAAGCGTCTAAAGTAACGTGATATTTTAAGAGCAATGCGAAAATGGCAATTTTCTATTATGCGTTCAATGCGATAAAACCCGCAAGGAAATTGCTCACTTGAAAGTTTGTTATTCGAACGCGCCACCGCAAATTCTATATTTCCTGATGTAAATTTTATCAAGTCTATGAACGCATAGTTGGAATATTAATTAAAATGCAATCGTTATTCATAAATACTTTAGCATAATAAGATTCTAATAAAATAGGATAATTAAAACAATGCATTCTTTGATGCGATAAGGTTCTCACAGATTTAACGAAAAGTCTATTTTATACGTGTTTATGGCTTTTTTAAATAGGTTAATTAGTACATTAATACTTAATTAAAATATAAACATAGCTCGAAAAGAAATTCAAATATTTAACTGTCAGTTAGAAATATTGACATCCTTTCAGTCACTTTTTTAAAATTTTGATCTACTAAAGAAATAATGGTCATTTCTCAAAAATTATTAAAGATTAATCACTCAAATATCTTTTAACTTAATAAGCAACTGAATGCATGTACGATATAGAAGTTTAGGCAATTTGAAAAGAAATGAGATAAACGGAAAACTCATGTATTCTTTCATAGGAATTTTTTCTTACGATGAGCTGCTCACTTTCGCGCTTCCGACATAGATTTCTTATTCTCAGATGCAAGATGTATTCTCAGATGTTATATTGTCTTGGCGTGCGCTATCGTGAGTGAGGATCACGTCGTATCCAGACACAATCCGCAAATGCACATTATACATGCGCACGGCCTGCGAAAAATTTATTCATTCTTCATCATAGTGTAAAAAAACAACAAGTGCGCTCCATATGCATCTTAACTCGTCTTCCTCACCATTTAATGTGAATTCGCGCCGTTTATAACAATAGATTATGTGGGTGAAGGCTACTTAATGAGTGAACTCCATCAGGAAAAGTACTTTCTCCTTGATTTATGCTCGCGCATATGATGAAGCTGATGCGCTTGCTGCAAGCCGCCAGAAACCTGATTCCAATTCAATTTCTCGATAACTCCCAAGAGCCGCAGCATTTTTAAGAGGATTAATCACAACACGTATAAAATATTTTGTCGTCGCGATAACAAGATAAATATCTTCAGAAATAGTTATTTTACTAACAGTTTTATAATATTAAATAATATTATGGCCAATGATGTGGTCTGTGTTTAATACTTTAGCATCAAATGACAGACAGATGTTTATAAATGCATTGAGAGTAGATGAGCAGAAATTGACCCACTGACGATGGATCTAAGTAGGTATGTATTATATCCGCGCGCATCTCAACACTTTACCAAATGCAAGAAGTCATCGCCTTCTTCATCTCGAGGCTTTCCTCTTTATTTTCCAATACTTGAATTATTGTTACTGCTTGTTTCTCAACTCTTAGCATAATCGATGTTGTGTTGTGCACAATTACGAAAAAGGTAAAGTGCTATGGCAACATAGAAAATTGAATTTAACAAATTATCGAAACGCACTGTACATTTTATGAAAATAATTCGAAATGAAAGTCTTGCAATTACAGACGCTGGCTGATAAGTTGCACAGCCGAAGCAAAAAAATGATTAGCGATATGTGACTGATTAGAAATGCAAATATAATATGCTAATTTATTCGTAAATGGGTTAATCATTTGTATTGGTGCACTTAACCGTTGAAAAGTTTTAATTAAGTGTACATATTGCTTATATAGTGCAATGAACTTGTTCATATTTTACAAATTTTGAATTTACATGATGTAAACTGATCGATTTTCTAATCTATTCAAACATCACACTTGCATCTATTTCTCTTAATAATATAAGTAATAATTATTTAATGTTTGCTTTTGTGGAATGAAAAGAAGATTTCTATGTGCTAAATTTCCTAAAATGTCAGAAACAGAACTTATTTTTATAAAAATTATTGCAGAAAGCCTGAAATGAACATGGAAAGATGGCTATAATTAATCTCTTCATTCATAATAATTAAGAATTTCGAATTTTTCTATAGATTTCATGTGCGTTCTATAGAAAATTTATACCTATTTAGAAAATAACTTTCAACTTTTGACTTTTAGACTGTATGGTATAAAATATTATTAAATTGGAATTTAGGCAGTCATTTAATTGGCGATATCTTCAAATTACACAAATTTGAAAGTTCACTTAGGAATGATTCGTAAGACACCTGCAGTGCATGAGCTTCACACTTTAATTACACGTCGCAAGCGTTTTTTCTCTTTATTCTTCGTCATCAGAGTCATTGCGATTCATTGAAACTTGAACGTCGCGAGTCAATATTGAAAATGCCAACTAGAAAGTCGCGTGTGTGCTGCTCATACGCGGTCTTAACACAATAACAATACCCATAAATGTAATGTTCTTTTACTTATTTAACTTCGTCTACTTCTTGCACTACAAAATTCCTTACGTGACGTTTGAATAAGATCGATTAATCGTACGCATTGGCTACCTACTTACACTTTGATTACTATTGATTATTGTTTCATTTTCAGGTCATCTTTTTGCTCACCGTCTTCGGAGCAAATTGCTTGGACGCGTTAGAAGAAAACGCAAGAACTGCATCGACCGCTAGCACATTTTCAACGTCGTTAGCACCGACATTAGGAGTAACAAATTCTAGTATTCAATTAATTGACAAGAAAATAGATATAGCATTGACGAAAGCTGAACATAAAAATACTGAAGAGCCGGGTTTTATTTCAAAGATAAGTAATTTAATTTTTGGAGGTGCTGATGATTCGACTCCTGCGGAAACTCATCCTGTAGTACATTACGGTCCTCCGCCTGGACCTTCTTATGGTAACGGAGGAAACAACGGTCATCATGGACATGGCAGACCACAAAATCAAGCAGATTGTAATCCTTGTAATAAGGAACCATGGATACCAATTATGCGAAGCCACGCGCATCAACATCAACAACATCATCATCAAACGTATTATCAAGGACCACAACAAAACTTGCAATATGGTCCACCACAAATTCAGCCACCTATACATAACGCGCAACCATTTTTACAAAATAATTTTGGACATTCAGGACCAGAGATTGGAATACAACATCTTCCTTTGGAAAATTATGGCCCTCCAACTTTCAATAATTATCAGGGACCACAGCATGTTGAAGACAACTACGGAGCGCATGATTTTACTGGACCTTTACATCCTCCAAATAATTATGGACCTCCTGTACCACCTCCCAAGGATTATGCAGTGCCTCCAGCTTTGCAACATCCAATATTGCAATCGCCGGATTATGGTACTTCTCTGGCAACTTTTGGACCTCCAAAACCTTTAAAAGAATTTAATCCTCCTCCAATAGCTGAATTACATTCTCCGCCTTTGCCGTCTTTAAGTTCTCATTTTGGTAATCATTATGGCCCCCCCAAGCCAATATATAAAATACCTAATAAGAATCACGGGCCTTCTATAAATCAACCAGATTTTAATAATCACCACAAGCCAATTCATAATCCTGGGAAATCGCCAAGACAAATACGCCCTGGTTTTGGAAGACCTGGTCCGAATCAGCATCATTATGGTCCACCCTCGCCACAGCCAGTTTATAAATATATTCCTATTCATAAAGGCAAAATGCAGAATCTTCCAACAAACTTTGAGCCACCACCGCCTCCTCCACATTACAATTCAGGTGGTCCAATTTTTAACAGTTATCAAAAGCCAATTCATCAAAATATTCAAGCACCGCAAAATCACATCCAGAGGCCATTGAGCGATATAAAAACACATATAACCAACCCAGAGTATCTCCCTCCACCTCAACAATTACCAATTGCAAGTGGTCATAATGCTGAACCCCTTCCATTGCCAAATTTATCGTTAACGCCAATTGCGCCACTGCATAATCCGCAAAACTTCCACGACAATTTCCCACAACCAGGATCGAAGATTGAAATACCGTATGAGAGTAATGTACAAATTCAACAAAGCATTCCGCTCGTGGATTATTTAGCAACGATTGAACATCCAATTAATATTATAAGATCCCCCATTTTGGACGTGAACGTCGCAAATAGCACAACTCAATCGGATGGTTATTACGTTCAATCATCCCCGCCAGTCCAATCGCCTGCGCCAATTCAATCACCGCCGCCTTCTTTACCTCAAGGACCTCACGGAACGATTCATCAGCAAGAACAACCAAAGCTTGTACAGTCTTCAAATAATTTTGAACCAACATATAGGCCCTCGGAATACGCGAATTACGATGATTATAAATTGAGCGAAAATCCAATAGTTGTTGAAGACACTTATACTGCAGCCGCAACGAACGCAAATAAAACTGTTAGCAACTACAACAATCTACAATCGTCAAGTGAATTAAATGCAGGCTTTATTAATCAAATATTAAGTAATATTAATGGAATTCATGATGACGAAATTCAAGTACCGCAAGGAGGCAACTCACAACAAACTTCTTCGCCATCAACTTCGATGCAGCCTCCTCCAATTGGCGAATCCCCATGGTTGGCATCGATTAATGCAGGAAGGCTTGTAGATTCGACGACCAAAAAACCTAAACAAATACAAATAATCATTCCATACACAACGAATAATAATAATCCTGCGAATAATCAACGACAACAAAACAGGCTTTCACCGAATGAACAGAAAATTCAAAACACGCATAACACGCATCAACATTCGAACAATCAGAAACCAATACCTATAAAACAGGAAATGATACAAGAATCAGCTTCACAAGAAGCTCCTACTGGCACAAAACAACCAACAAATGTTATAAACATTAAGGAATTCTTCAAACAAAATCCAGTTGCAAGTAACTTTAATAATTTACCATTTGACGTGATTCGATTGCAAAAAAATATTGATGGCTGGACAGAACAAGAATATTCTAAGAATATTGTACCGGAAAATACGAAACCGTCTTTATCGTTTACTGCGGCAACATCTTCATTAGCAAGCTCCCATGTAACAACAGCGATTACAAAATTTGTTACGTCTAAACGTATACCAGATGAATACTTAACGACTTTACCTTATTATTCAACCGAAATTAAATCGAAATCAAGCGTAACAACGCCGATACCATCAACTCCTTCAAATCATGCGCAATCGTATCAGGATCACGAACCTGCAGGAAGCAACAGCAAAGAGTACCTCGATTCTAATTTAGTGGCAACAACTGAACCCTCAACAACGCCGAAGTACAATAAGTTACAAACTTGGGATAAAATTCATATCGCCGTTAGTCCGTATACAAAAGAGAAAATCTATGTGGTAACACCCCAGCCAAAGAGCGCCGCATCAACAACAAGTGGATGGCGACAGTCTCGCGACAACAATAAAAATGAAAATAGCAATCCGAACAACTCAAGCAGCACGTTTTCAATCAGCATCATGCCAATGAAGAATGAAACGAATGAGCCGAAAGACGTTCGTGTCGTGCTCAGTGAATGGCCGCACTTAAGTAAGTTTCACAGGTTTCATAATATGACTCATTTAATTGCAGAGCATTCAAATTTTAATTACGCTTCATTTGCAAATTGCTTACAAATGCTCGTAAATGCTCACAAAGTTACAAAAATTGCAATTTCACTTTGAAATGTTTTCAAGCATTTTCACTTTCACGCAGCATAGTAAATGAGCGAATGATAACGACGCGAAGTCGCAACAGAAAAGAGAAATGAGTTACCATGTTACAGTTCACCGCATAATAACTTTTTGCTTACAGTTAATAATTTAGCAACGACTTTGCACACGCAACCGTCATCAACAACAACTTTGCCGCCTCCAACAACGCGCAATAGCTCGCCTCATCCACTTTTCGGGCTGATGGATCTCTCATCCTATACGCCGCCGGCAAACTCAACAATTGAGACATACTCCGGTCATTCGAAGGTAAAAATACAATAACATAAAAATTTACATTCCATTTCACACATCATTCATGCGACGAGCAACACAAGCATATTCTTTCGACGATAATTACCACGCGCTTCAAGTAAGTCTTTATACTTTTCTTTCATTCCTTCTATTGTTTCGGTATCACGCATGACTACATTAGATACAATTAAAACCCAATTTTCACGCACATTGTGCGCTTTTCTCCGTCTTATAAATCTCGATTCGTTTTAGGTGATAAATGTAGCAACCGCCTCACTGAGGAAGCACAGTGCGGCGGATGAGAATAAAACAACACCCAGAAGTACAACAACAACAACGCTCAAGTAATTCAATAAGTGAGAACTGATTTTGATGCCATTGTTGTTCACATGAACAACGAACGCTATTTTCATTTGATTCTGTTGGAGCCAGTGTTTTAACCAAAGTGATGAAGTGATCTTAATTGCGAACTCGTGCGTGCGTAATTAAGGGAAATGAACATGTCAGAAAGGAATAACGAACGATAATAATTATCATCTTCGTGTTGTTCTAAGTGTGTATATTTATATATAGTCTTATATTATTAATATTTATTCCACCTTCTTATCTTTTTTTTAATAATTGAAAAACGCGAGCCACGAAAATTGTATTTTCGTGCGCGTATCCTATACATAATATCAGTAATATGATAATATTATATTATATGTACTTTAAAAAAGTCTCACTATTTGCTTATCGTGATTAATCTATAACTTCTCAGTCGACTAGGGGTTTGTTCTTATTATTATCACGGATTTGCAGGCAAGTCCAGGGCCTTTGCTCTACTGTGTAAGAAAGAATTTTTGCCACCTGCATAGAACCCTGAAAAGTTATCAAATTAGTATTACATATATGAATGTGCATATTATACTTACTAAAAACTTCTTTTTACGGCCTGGCTCTTGTCGAAAGTAAACCAACGAATCCTGGGGAATGGTGATACGTGCTCCACGATCAGATTTAAAATTCAGGGATTCAAACTGACTCGGTTGACAATCCAGGTCCAATCGCACGGTTCCCAATTGTAGGTCAAAGGTGAACGCCGCCCAAAGCCATGCTATAAAGCCAAAGACATCAAACAGATAAGAGAGATGTTTATTCAAGAGATTGAAATCGTAAATATCAGAGCCACCGTAATCGATTTGATTTATGACGTTTCTTTTTCTCAACGTAAAAGTTTTCAAAGAGACAGACTATACCTGCGAGAGGTGATTTGCTTCGACGATGAAACTGCTTCGGCATTTTGAATTCGATCTGGCGAAGATTATGGGTTCCCACAAGAATATAGCGCAAGCTAAGGGTATTTGTCTTCATATTGGAATTGATTTGCAGCCATGGTGTAAGCTTCCCTGGAGAATTTACGGACAAGAGTGTCCCTAGGTTATTCCGTTGTTGACGATATAGAAATACCAATGTAAATCCATTGGAAGCACCTAAACGATGCGTTACACCACTGGAGTTTGCCAAGGGTACATTCTCATAAGGGAGGCGTAATTTGAAGGCTGGATACTTAATGATTGGACCCTCCACAAGAGACACACCTGGGTCTTTTGCAGATACATTGACGAGCTTCAAAATGTCGATTTCACCTAATAAACCATAAATTGTTTACTATGATTATCGCATTACATGACTACATAAGCATGGTGAATCGTTAAGCAGAAATCTAGTAAACATAACCCTCATTTTTATGTTTATAAACAATCACTAGTCTGTGCTTCTCACAAGCTATTATTAAATACTTATGTAGATAATCGATGTGGTAAAGTTAAAATAAGTGCCAAGCCATTAGTAAAGAATAACGCTGTAATCATAGCCTAATTAAATTAAGTGTGCATCAAGTGAAAGAAGCTTTACCCGGTAATTCAGCTGCAGGTGATTTGTTGGTGATTCTTCCAGCAAGCAGGCCGTTCTCAAGAAATCCAGCACACAAATGGGGCCCGTACACTAGTGATACCAGCACAAAAAACGGCCACACAGCCATTAATGAAGGAGCCATGAGCGAGGAACTGCGTACAAGTAAGTGAGTGTCTCTTAATTTCGTATAATCATATCGCACTGCCGTGCACTCTTTGAGCTGCTAACCACTGCTAAAGTCTCGAATCGACTGACACAAAGGACTCTAAGCTTACGGGGAATTCAACCTGATACGAAATACGTCCGCGAAGCTCTCAGAAACCCGAACAAACACATTTGAGCATCTGCTACCAGTAACCTGTCCAATCGCATCCACATACATCTGATACAATGTCAATAACCAGGCGCACTGCTGATCGCCATCCTGTCGCGCGCAAGCTCCATATCGACCAGTTAATTCAAGACCCGTTTATGCAATAAGAATCAACTGCACCAACCAGGAGGGTGCAATTTAATGCAATTCAATTCAGCGATCAGTTAGTACACGAAAATGGTGCGGGTTCCTTGAGAACACTTTCTGAAGATTTTAACCGCATTCAATGCGTCATCATAGATTATTATAGTTACATAAAGTCCTGTTTTAATTGCTATAATCGTGGATTTGTAAATTAATTCAGAATTTTCAGGATTCAAATTTCCTGTATTCAAAATTCACATGTCCTTTATCTGCTGTTCCGTCTACAGTTATAGCCAACGGCTCTAGTGGCGCAATTGGTTAGCGCACGGTACTTATAAGACAGTAGTTGTGAGCGATGCCGGGGTTGTGAGTTCGAGCCTCACCTAGAGCACATTTTTGTATCGTTAGATTTACTTTCTAATATGTTTTTCCGTTTTAAAATATTAACTAAATTTTATTACTACTTTCAATTGCAATTCTATACTTGTAATACCTTCTACTACAGTCATAATAATCTAATGCACTTTTTGATGCGTTTTTATTATAGGCAACTGTTCGTATAGATGGGATGTCAAACGTCAGTGCTAGTCAGTGCTCAGAATGTCAACGTTAGTGCTTGTTGCATCTTTGGGAATGCACTTAGTGAATAAATAAGAGGCTAAAACGAAGCAGAGCTAAAGAAAGTTTTGTTTCATTAGTAGTTCGCGAAGTGACAGTGTGACTAATAAATAAAAAACAGTGTGTGCCCCAGAGGTAAGTGCCTGACGACGTTGACTGGAACACCTACGTTTGCTCTTTGTGTGTACGAATTAATTGGATTCCCACTGCCGCAAATAATCGCTGCTTAATAGACAATAACGACTCAAACATTACTAAATTAGGTAAGATTCGTAGAAATATAGATTGTGGGTTGGTTATAATCCAATCCATCGAACAGCTGTGTAGCATAACCTTATATCTCTGAACATTTTGCTCTCAGATTATCTCAAGAATTGTTCCGATTAAAGACAATGAGAACGCGTATCTACAATGTCTAGTACAGAAATGAGTGAAGAAAATGATTTGCCAGATAATTCTGCTGAAGCATTTGATGAAATAGCAGTAAGTATCACCACACATATTACACGTTCTTATTACAAACTTTTGTATTCTTGTTCATTCCTAGAAGGCAGTTAAAGACTTATATGAGTTCAGAGACCACTATTTTATAAACCATGATATCAAAGATGCCTGTAATCGTAATACTCACATTGAAGAAAAACTTAAGGAGACATTGAATGTATTTCAAAAATATAAAGGTGAGTTTTGGGTTACTGAAGACACAAACGACTAATTGTGCATTCATGATTTGTAGACTGTGAACGTAAAGATCGCGCCAAGTATTATTATTTTAAAGGGTTTGCTTTAAACATAGTGCCCAGGTACAGCAAGGATGCTGAGAATTTGCTCTCTAAGGCTGTGAAACTAGATCCAAAACTATACATGGCATGGAATGAGTTAGGTGATTGCTACTGCAAAAAGAACAATCTCGTTGAAGCTTACCACTGCTTTGATAAAGCTTTAAATTATGTATGAAATGATTTCATTACAAATGTGGTCAAATCAATGATTTGTATTGTAGGAAAAAAATAAGATTTCTTTAAGAAATCTCTCAATTCTTATGAGACTTCAACCTGCAAAATCTTCAGAAGAACGGTTGAAAAAAATTGAATTAGGATTAAAATACGCCAAGGAGGCTGTGCAAATGGATACACAGGATGGTTCATCCTGGGCCATTTTAGGCAATGCATATTTGTCATCATTTTTTGGTATATCACAAAATCCCAAAACATTGAAGCAATGTCTCAGTGCATATTCACAGGCAGTAAGTACTTTATTGAATGACTAACTGATACTAATGTTATTGATATGTTATTTAAGGAAAAGGATGTGGTAACTAGCAATTCGTCAGATTTACATTACAACAAAGCAGTTGTAAGAGCATGAGTTCTATTGAAACACAACATCAGAATCATTACTGAATTGAAAATGTTTTAGACATTAAAATACGAACAAGAATATCATGCAGCTTTAGAGTCTTTTGATCGAGCTGCCAGTTTGGATCCCACATGGGAAACACCAAAGATAATTCGTCGCCAGCTTTTAGACTATCTGAAAGAAATTACAGAGCTGGCGTCAACAACTGGCAAGCTAAAGGCAAAAAAACTCCATCAACTGTTGCGTACCATTGATTCGAAGCAGTTGGGCCCGTACAATGGTGGTAGCTATACATCAAACACTGGGCAAACTATTAATTTGAAAGAAGTGCACTTCAATGACTTGCAGCCAGGATTGAATGAGGAGAAAGTGGTGCTTGGCAAGGTCGTATGCACAGTGCGCAATGAAGACACAGTTCCGTTGTAAGTATAATTGCTATATATTCATCATTTATACATATATATAATCGTTTGTTACAAAATAATCTTTTTAATATCGACTTCGTTTCTCTTGCTTTGTTATAGTACGTTTTGTTTGGTAGATAAAATAGGAACTTGTGTTGTCGCAACGATATACAACCTAGCAAATGGTAAAGGCGTAATCATCGGACATTCCGTTGCCATTCCTGAACCATACGTCTCTGACATTGACTTTAAATACATGAACGATGTAAGAAACGCAATTTTCATTCTCATTAGCATACGCATTTGCATTATGCGTCTTGCATGCCGATCGATCAGTTATGGATTTGTTCGTCGTTGTTCACAAAGCTTGTATATGCTTTTATTTTTAGTATTGACATAGAAATGCATCGTAACAAATATGATTTTGTTTTAGGAGTACAAATTCCGTTTGATTCGTATCGAAACTCCTCTAATACTAGTCGTTAATGGTAAAAAAGCGAACCGAGATCTTCAGGCTGGCGTGCAAATGTCGCTTTTCAAGAAATTTGATTAACCGAACTTTAATAAATCTTTTCCTGACAGTTGTGCACGAAGATCGTCTCTGCCATAAAGAAAATGTATCAAACGCAGTATAGTGTCTAATCACTCATTACTTATTTAGAATTAAGTTATGAGCAATATTTGTGTAATACCACGATAACACTAATATCAACCGAATGCAGGTAATAAACTTTGTATAAACATTTGGGTATGAATATTTTGGAGTGACTGAGCAGTTACAATGCGTCACTCGTAAGGCTTGATTGCAAAAGAAACTCAGGAAGCATTCGCTGATTAATGTCCGATCTCACTGGTTGATTAAGTACCATTGATAACATATCACAAACGCATATCACTTGACGGAGTGTAAGTAATTGATTAGTCTCAACAAGTGTTTGGAGCACTTCTCAACTGTTCACCTCGAGGAGGCTCAAGTAATTGCTGAGTATTTCGTTGAACCAGGCGCGTTTCACTGGGTCCTTGAATACCGGTGTCAGTCTTTTCAACTCCAATTGCAGCAGTGCTTCATTCTGCAGCAGATCGTTGAGTTCGCTGAGCAGCTGCGGATCTCCATGGATTTTGAGCAGGCTGGGATAGGTGAAGATGTAGTAATGGACGGCTAGTTTTTGCGCGGCCCATCGTTGCACAGTGGTGTTGCCGCTCGCCACCTTAATTTGACCCATGTGCTCGGCGTACCAGGGGCTGAAGAAGTTTGAAAGCTCGACTGGGCTAAGATTGGAAATCCCTCGGGTTTTTAATCTTTCGCGTATACGCAGATAGACCGGTTTCTTGTACACAAATACCTGCAAGTAATACATACGGATTATATATGCTTGTTATTTAGCCGAAAGTTGATTGATTTGTAATTGCGCTCAAAGTGAGTGTATGAACACTGCAATTGCGCTGCTCAAGGCCGTCCAGAGTGAAATGGCACGCACGAGTCGTGCGCGAAAAAAGCCTTGACGTTTGCACTTACTTGGTACATCGCATTGCCGGTGACGAAAGAGTTGATGTAGTGCGTGCCCACACGTTTGGTGAACATGAGCACGCTGGCTACGTCGTCAACGTAGATTGTATTGATCTCCTTCGCCATGGGATCGAGCAGATTGACATTGTTAGGAATGCGGGCCAGCTTGACTGTGTCCCAGAACCGCGATAAGCGCACCAGGACGTAGCAATAGTCCTTGCTGACAAAGGATGAATTGATTCCCATGTTGCGCGCGGTCACTTCCGGCGAGTTCCAGCCGTTTGTAAATGCGCGCCACGGCTTCTCAAGTCCTTCGAACGTAAAGTCGCGGAAGTAGGCTTGCATTAATTGCCGTAGATTATCGCAGAATTCCATGTGGAATTCGCCATCGAAGACATTGCGTTTAGCCGCTCGGCGTTCATGGAACGTGAACGGTGCAAGATTTGCGAAGACATCGTATGTGGGCTCGCGAAATATCCAGTCGGCGTCCGACTCGTTGCGCCCAACGACTTTCATTGTAATACCCAAGTAGCCGTAGCGGCTCATCAGGTCCATGGACTGTCCGACCTGCAGCGGATCGCCCCTGGCAGCCTTCAACAGCAGCGCGGACACTATTGACACGACCAGCGTGCGCCACCACATTCTAATCGCAACTGACACCTGCAACAACAACAAAAGCAGTAAGTAAACGCAATTTGGCCGCTAGCAATTATGCGATAAGCAGCGTCAAATCGTGTTCTATTGTGTATGCATTCCACTAAATAGTTTATACGGTCGTTGGGACCGCAAATTCATTACGCAAAACTGTTTACCGGAGATTGCAATTATGCGGCCTTCACATCTATTTTTTAAAGTCGCATCAAGAAACGCGTTGCAAGATTCACGATTTTCAGATTAAAGGTCAGAATGCACTTTTATCTGATGTTAACGCAATATATGAATTAGTCATTTGATTGCTGTACACTGAGTTGTTGTACTATTAGCCGAGTGTCGAGCAATCAAGGAACACTTTCCTCGCAATGCATTGCCGATATGAATTTCTAATTAAGACTCTTGCGCAATGCGATTACGCAAAACAATACTATAGATATCTAATAGTCGTATCGAAACTGAATGCAAATAATGCGATACACAAAAATATCGAAACAGAGCGGCAAAACTAATGGTACAAAAGTATTTTCAATCGAATGCGGTATTCACAATTGCTAAACAAGTTTTTTCATGCGTGGCGCTCTTTGCATCATAATTTATTTAATTATAAAACGACTCAAGTCGGACGTTCACATAACATATTCCAATCGCATATGCGTTGCAAAGTTTGCGTCTTGCTAGACTTTTTAAAATTTGAATTTAAAGAATTAATTCGTAAAGTTGCGCGCGCGCGCGGTCTTAATAATAATTAATAATAGTTCAAAACGCGTTCAATGTATTATTGACAAATATTTACTTAGTTTATTTAGTTTACCCGTTTTTGTATGTTTCGACGATGAACCTATGCGTCATTGGTGCTTACGATGAACAGCGCAAGAAGCAAAACGGGCGCATATTTTGTGTGTGACTAGATAGAATGATAAGGAGTGCGTGGAGCAACAGTGTTGGATCGACGATCACAACAAAACACACAATTCTGACACCGCGTGTCGTGCATGGGGCATCGCATTATTGACCAGGTTGCTCCCCTTGAGAGTCATGCAGCAGGTATCCCCAGTGCGCGCGTGTTCACATTCGCAAGCCGGGCGCATCGTCGTCCTTCCAGCCCGCCCCCGCACACTCTCCGCACGCACTCAATAAATCAACTTCTGTTATGCTCTAGGACGCGATCGTATCGCTACCGCAACGGCCTATGATAACAGATGAATTCTATGTTAGCAAACAATAAACATATACGAGCGCCCCGACGTCGAAACGCGCTCCCTGCACCTCACACTTTCACTGCAACAACGCGACTGAATGGAGTCGAAGCGCAACAATTTTATAAAAGCTGCGAGAGCGCCGTCGTGTGACTTGAAGGATATGAACGCGTCGTCGTTCACCACCCGGGCATTACAACGTTTTGTACATATGTACATATGAACAACAACAGTAGCAATTGAAAGGCGCAGAGAGAGGGTACAGATAGATAGACAACACGGACGTTCGTGCACATTAACTTGCTACTAATTAAATTCCGCGGAGAGTATGCCGCCTTTGTGCGGCAAAAAGCAGCGGGGAGTTATACTCTTAACAATCAGCTGGCCGTCGATGATGTGTGCAAAGAACGCTTAAAGTAATTTGAATTAGACTTGCGTCGAGAAGAGATAAACAATTACGTACAATCGCAGAACACTTCCTATCCAGCGCACATTATTATCTTTATCGCAAGAGAGTATATTGCGACTCATTTCACGGTTTGATATGGCGAGCGCGCAGCACTATTAATAAGATAAAATATTATAAACTTTTAGGTTCTGCTACGCAAGAGCGCAATAAATTTTCGCAATTTATTAGCTCTTGCATTGTTCTTCGAATGGGAGTACTCAACGAAATTGAAGTATTGGAATCGATCCAAAGTTCGCAACTGCTGCGGTCGCTTATGAAATTTTTGTAAAAGCGCAATACTCAAATGAAACTTGCTCAATTATAATGTTGCAATTCAGTTCACTAATCGCCAAATACCGAAAACTCTTCACAGAAAATGTTAAAATGTTAAAAGCGAGCAGAGTGCATCAAACGAAATGTTAAATATGATTGACCTGCACAGAAAGAACGCAAAACATTCATATTTTCTAAACACAGCTGTTTACCATTTAGAGAAATACTCATTTTAGATTCAATTGTGCTATATATTACTAATTAGCTGCCAGTAGCATAGCAGTTTATCAAACAAACAGAACATAATAATAGTTTGGGAAACAAACAAGTTTAATTTATCATTAAATTAGTGAATTACACAAAGCAATGAGAATAAGCGCAAAAAATATGTGCGCTCAAGTTTGATTAAGTTTATAGCATGAGGTTTTTATTTGAGGTAATTTCATATACTAATTAGGACATCTTGATGCTACACTAGCCAATTATAAAATTAAACTTTCAGCGCGTGTTGGTGTTCAATGAGAATCACATGGTTAAACGAAAATAACATTTCAAATCTAATTTATTGCCATTTATTATTTGTTTGTTTACGCGCACGCATCCAAGTACACAATGTGCTTATTAGAAATATGTTAATTGGAAGATGCGCGACCGGTTTATTTCAATTCAACGACGGCGACGACATCGACGGTCAAACGACGTCGAAAAACACTATTTATTGGTCTTTCGTCCATGTCCGATTACGCATTACCAAAGTAGCATTCACATGCAATGCAATGTGTTTGTTGTACCTGTGTATGTAGAAAAAGACGGTGTTGCTATTGCAAAAGCGCGCTCGACCTTGTATTGTACTCAATGCGCCTCTTGCGCCGACCGAGAGCGAATGGAATCCAACCGTGAAATAATCACCGGCAGCCAAAAACATAAAGTTCTTTAAAAACAACATCAAAGTTAAGGATCACCGCGCACGACGCTGAAGCGATTATCAGCAGTGATATAAACAGTTAGCTATTTTTCCATTCAAAACAATTAACAAGCGACTATTATTATAACACGTGATAGCAATGCAATGAGCTCATATTCTTCACATGGCATTTTGTTTAGCCTTTTAGAAACTGTCTTTTAATTATGAAACAATGTGACTACGACGACTACGATGTTTTGAAATTTAGCAGGCAAGGTGTTATGAGATTGTTGAATCTCTGAGATACTTTCTTGACCTCTTGTACTCCATTTGAGCGGTGCGCGGTGCCAGTCCGCGACACACATTAGAATATGATTGCAAGTAAAACTGAAAGTGTTGCTAAACGAAATGCGAGGCAGCCGCAATAGAATAAAATCAATTGGATCAACACGGCGCACTGAGAATACGGAGTTGGTAAACAGTAGCCAGATAGCAAACAACGCCCGCCTTCATGCGCTATTTATACAAAGTGGCGCTCAATTATTGGCAATACACAAATCTGATTTCGACATGTCCGCGCCGCACCGCACCGCACGTTTGCAATTGATTCGCCTATAAATACGCCGCTGCGCAAGATTATCGCCGTTTGCATTTGAATTTGGGTCAGATTCGATGCATCTTCCACTTGATTAGAGCTGCAACGGAATGCAATCAATAACGAACGAGTGAATCAAGTTTTATGTAATGATTAAATACAGCCGGGAGTCAATGAAC
This sequence comes from Aleochara curtula, assembly GCA_963978815.1. NCBI lineage: Eukaryota > Metazoa > Arthropoda > Insecta > Coleoptera > Staphylinidae > Aleochara > Aleochara curtula. The sequence continues at coordinate 11,166,607 of OZ022220.1, forward strand.
CACTTGTAGGAGAATAGACAGTTCAGGGAGTGTGAGCGATGGGGCATTAGTTTGTAATGCAATTTGCGCACAATGGAACATTAACACCAATTGCTTTTAAGTGATTGCAAATTTGCAAACAACATAACATGTGATGATCACAATTTGCACTATGCTAAAAACGGGTCTAATAGATCTAAATAAATTTGTTTGCGAATGTGGGTTAACGACGAATAATTATTTCAGCGATGATGCGCGTATTCAAATAGAATAACGACATTGACTTCGGAGTATGGTGGATCGAATAGTGAAAATGTTACACAAACAGCGCTAATGAAAGTGAAATAATGCTCAGGTTCTTGTTTAGCATATGACTACCTGATTGTATGCGTTTTATAATTACAACACACAAAACTCGGCTATATATGCGCAAACGGACAGCTTTCATTACTCATACGACGCAGCGTTCACACGAATAGCGAATGCGAATACATTATTAGCTCTCAGATTCATATAACAACAAAAATCCTATTACGAATGCACGCGCGATTACATTGCATTAGCAACATTCACGTAAAATGAAATGAGAGCTTAACGAGTTTGCATGCATGCAAACGAACACGAGCCGCCTGTCCAGGCCGTATCTTTATTAGCAATTGTTTATTGCATTGCAATGCGATGCACGTCCCAGAATTACAATTCGCCTAAATACTCCCAAGCGCTCTTGTTACGTATGTTTATTTGTTTGTTGTACACAGCAGACATTTGTCGGTCGGTAACGCACATTCGTTGTGGCTCATAATTTTTCGAACGTACCTACTCATAAATTATGATTACTGCCAACATTTGCATTACAGACATGCGGTTGACATAAAAGACGGCAAACTCGTAAAAATTGTGCAGTAATTTGGACGTTCAAAAGGCGAAACCTTTTCATTTTTGTGGGAATCTTTAATTTATCTAATTACGCGGCAGGCGGTAATTATTTTTAAAATATCCCGAATCAGGTAGCGACTCTAATGACCTCAACCCGCTTAATGATTTTGTAAACACGGAAATAAATTCAGTTTGAGTGCGCGGTTTATTAATGCTCGTAATTTCAATAAATATAATTCAAATTGCGCTTTTTCCTTGATGTTGAATAACAATACGCGCAATTGCATTAAGTTGCATCCAATGCAATAGAATGTGCTGAACTAATGCGCGGAAAGGATAAGATGCACATTGAGCACAATTATGAGTGCAATATAATGATGAGTCTCAAATCGAGTCCAACAACGCGCGCTCTGTGTGAGTGAAATTGAGCAATAGTTCATGGAACAACATGAGAATGAAACTATGGAAGCAAAATAAAGCAAAGCACTTGGATATTTCCATAACAAGACAAACGAGTAAGTACGTAGGTACATGATATGTGTTTGATGCAATTTCTTTCGTCGCCAATCGTGAACATTGACCGCATCGCACAAGACATTGTGCTGCTTCTTCTGCAATGCGTGCGCCTCTTTATATAATGCACGCAGAGCAGGCATTTTTGCAACAACAAATGCAGGCGAATAACGGCGAACGTGTAATTACTGTCAGCGTTCCTCGCATTTTAAGTGACCAACTGTTGAGTATTAACTGAAACGAAACCAGTTTAATATATCGATGTAGTATTTTGTTGTGCAATAAGAATACAACAATACAAGAGAGACATTCTTGTATTTCTAAATTAGTGGCACATTTTTGCGTCTTGTGAATAGTTGTTGGAATACATCGAACGCGCGCGCGCGCTTTCCAAAAATCACTTAACCACGCGTTTGGTATTTAAAGCTTATTCAAAGTTTATTCCAACGTATTTTAAAGTGCATTTAAAGCGCATCACGATTGTTCCAATTTTATTTTGCCATCACTCAACACACATGCGAGCGTACAGCGAGCGTGCGTTCCTATTTCTAAACTTTCTTGCAGAGGAATTTTTCCGCGACGAACGCGCGCTGGGATTATTGGCAAAGAATCAAAAGTGTGTTTGTTGTTACCTGACTTTTCCGGCATGCACGATGGCATTGGATGCTAGGCTGACGACACATCTTGTCTGCTGTTCGCGCACACCGTGACTATGCATGCATTCGACAAAAAAGTAAAGCAGCCACTTGTTCTCGGCGGTCTCGCGTTTAGTGCTGATCGATCTTAAAAACAATTATCGTTTTGCAAGAATCGGAAAAAAAAACAATACGATCAGCGTTTTCATCCTTCTTGTGGTTTTGCTGCGCGTTACACTTGAAGGCGCAAGATATGCACAGCTAATTAATTTTCTGTACTTCAAAGACGTGCAATGATTTAGTAATAATTGGTCTCACGTCTTCAAAAAGTCTAGTGTTCTCTTGTTTTGTAGTTTTAAGGTCATAGCGTAACACCAACTAGAGAGGAGAACGAAATATAGCGCGGTTACATAATTACGCACATAAAAACTTTAACAGATATTTGTTTAAAACTGCTACTTGAGGAATTTCTATGATACTTCGACGAATAGTTTCTAATTAAGTGTTTGATTGATTCCGTACATAGGAAATGAAATTGTGTTTGACGAGGAAACCAAACTAGTTTCCGGTTAACATGCGCTTCCGTTTTTATTACTATCAGCTATGAAAAGTATTTATTTGCACGTGATAATTTGCACAAGATAATTACTTACCAATGACGAGCGTTGTGATGCTTGCAGCAGTTACTCAAAAAACCAATCATGTTGTACACGCACCTTCGTTGCTTCTGTAATGGACAACACAAAAAGAACACTGATAACTATATAAAAAACATATAGAGAAATGTCATTTTTAGGTGGTCAAGGATTGCATGTCGTCAATATTTATACAAAATAATGACACAAAATCAATTATATGACACTGACACAATTTACTAATTTATAATGTGTTTTTTATTGAATAATAATCATCGATATTATAATTACAAAACAGAAAATAACATGTGTACAACAGAAAAGAAAAAGAAAATTGGATAACTACAATGGCTTTGATGGAAATAAGTTTTAAATTAACAGATTTTGCATGTAGTTCTAAATAAAGTTGTAGTTGTTGAGTTATATATGTTTCCATAACTGCAAGTCCCAATCCCATACCTTATATTCGTTGGAAGCTTAGGTAGTTCCTAGGGTGATGTTCATTCGTTGAGGTTCTGAGTCCTGGAGTCATCCATAGTAAGTCGTTTCGGAGTTGGTTCGGCGCTAGGAATTATTTCAGGGGTCTTAAGTTCCATTCCTGAAAACAACAGGTTAAATTTATCAAAATTGTGCGTACATATGGGCAAAATCAAATTCATACCTATCAACAACACTCCATAGCCTAGTGGCAAGGTGCGTGAGAGCAGTCTGAATATCCCCGGTTCGATTCCCGAGAAAGGCAGACGAACTTACATTTTAAATTTTCAACTCAAACCAATTTGAGACTATAAGGCCAAGATCAAATTCAGCTATAGCAACAGCACTCAATAGCCTAGCGGTAAGGTCTATGAAAGTGGTCCGAGTGTCTCCGGTTCGATTCCCGAAAAAGGCAGACCGAATTTACGTTTTAAATTTTCAATTGAATTCCATTTGAGACTATATGGCCAAGATGAAATTTAGCTACGGCAACAGCACTTCGTAGCCTAGTGGTATAGGCTATGGAAGTGATCTGAGTGTCTCGGGTTCGAATCTCGAGACAGCCGATTCAATTTTAAGTTTTCAAATCAATATGATACTATAAGGGGAAGATCAAATTTACATAAAGCAACAGCACTTTATAGCCTAGTGGTATAGTCTATGCAAGTGATCTGTGTGTCTCAGGTTCGATCCCTGAGAAAGGCAATCCGAATTTATAAGTTTTCATTTCCTTGTACGTTCGGGGGGCCCCAATGGACTTAACTGTATGTCCGATGGGGCCCTCCCCGGAGGCGTACAAGGCCCCCATTTTTAATTTTTGAAGTCCGTACGTTAAGATTGTCTTGTGACGGCCCACCCCGCCGCTTCGCTCCCCGGCAGTAGACTGCCTCCCCATTCCCGATTTTCGTTACCAACAGACCTCGGTTTGTGACGTCAGTTGAGAGGGGCGGTCCAACCAATTTGTTATGAGCGCCCTCAAATTCACCAAGTATTGGACTTGGAATTATTTTCTAAGAGCTCGATTTGAATTCGAGCGCTGTGGTCAACTGAATGACCGCCCTCTTGGAGGCAGAATGCTTTAACTATAGTAGATACAAGCGCTCGTATTATTTTTGTGAAAAATTTAATTTACAAGCAGCCTGTACTGGGATTCGAACCCAGAACAACTGGGTGGCAAGCAAGCACTCTAGCAACTATGCCACCAACTGTCTTATAAGTTGAAAATTAAAACTTATGCATAAATATATAGTTTTGAGATGCAGAAATCATAAAGTATATAATATCAATCCATTCTTGAACAAAATAGGAATTGAATTTTAAGCTCAATCAATCCTGGAGGGTAACTTTAATAAATACTTCGATATGACTTCAAAATGTGCAGCGCATTTGATCTTTGAGGCTTTTTTAGCTCACTTTGTAATTGCGAGGAGGCTGTTATTTCTAATCTATTAATTTTGAATATTAATCATGTGCAATTATTAGCATTGAAATATTTATTATTGGTTTCATTCAGTAAGTTGTACTGTTGAACTTGATAAATTGCGTCACCACTGATAAATTCGGAATGAGCTTGGTCTGGTAATATGCTTTTTCTTTAGTGTGCTACAATTATTCATAGTTGTATGTTGTTGCATTTGTGAGGCACTTGTTTGCATGAAGTAAACACATGTAGATATTAATCATGGATGGTATGTATTTATTAAATTTAAATTATTAACAATATTCTATAACACTTCAATAAGATGTTGCAGACTATGAAGATTTGTTCATCTTGGATTTTAATCAGACTTATAATTCAAATATAACTTATGGATATGATCCTTTAAATCCATATGAAGTGCCAAAAGTTTGGCTAACTTTCCACGAATATATTTCAATGGTCATACTCTTCTTTGGAGTTGCTGCTAATGCAATAATAATATACATCATTGCTAGAAATAGACGTTTCCATACAAAAACATATATGCTTATTCTAAATGTTGCAATTTGTGATGTTATTATGCTACTCACATTTACAGAATCTTTTATTACAATATTTGAATTTCTTGAGAAGCACATTGATAATGAAATATTATTAATTTGTGTATCGAGTTTTATAGAGGAAGTTATGCAATTATTTGCTATTATATTTCTTGTAATTCTTACCTCTGGTAGAATGGTAAGAAGCAAGAAAATACAAATCAAATGGATTATGATAATTATATATTCTATTGCAATTGCAACATTTATCGCTAATGTCTTCATGTGTCTTGCTTATTTACTACCATTCATGTATATTGGCTCGAAATTTGCAATATTTTTCTTTGATATTTACGTGGTAGCTCATGAATGCAATTGTTGTTGTAAACATCGCTTAAAAGAAGATGGATCTAGCCATATGGCTCAATTTAGAATGAATTTTGCTAGAATTTATTGCTATAACTGGTTTATATCCTTTTTTGCTCTGTATCTATTTGATTTGTTTATATATCAATACAAACATGTCTATTTCTTGCAATTCGTGAGGCTGAATGCATTTCTGACCTCTGTTTATATTTTAATTTATTTGGTACGAAGAGATCGTGTATTTCAAAGGTCATTTTACAATTTTTCAATGTTACGAAGAAATAGTAGCACTGACGATGAACCGGCTGTAGCTTATGCGCAAGATGATAATGAAGACTGTAATGACCACGCACAAGTAGAGGTCAGACGAGAACGAAACAATCCTAGTGCATTTAATGTGTAAATTCTTTATGTAATTTGTTGTTTCTAGAAATAAAAATGTATCTAAGAAAACAATTAAAGTTGATGATTTTTTTTACAACGCACTCCAAATAAATTTGCTGCTGTGGTGGTAACCATAGTAATTTTATCGATGTAACCATAGCTTGTCATTTTGCCATTTGCTAGTTGATAGTGAATATTTGCTTATATATATTTTTAGTTTATATATATTCCAGAAATCAATTATAAATCATGGAGAAGGATCCGAAAGTTCAAGAAATCATTGAAGAGCTAAAAAAGATGCCAAGAACATTCAAAGAAACAGCAAACGTCACAAGAAAAGAAAAAATATTCTGGGACAAAGTTTTTGAGCGAATACGCAAGCATAATGCAATAGTGAGAGAATTAAATTGAATTTTATAGAACACAAATTGCAATTTAGTTTTAGCCCGAGTATAAACGCTTGAATGAGTTACAAATTGCAATTGATGATGACGACCTAATACGCAGATTGGCGTACATTTACGACGTGTATATGCACGATGATATTTCAGATTTTAGCCAGGATCAGTCCATAGATAATCTTCCGTTAATATCTCCTTTGTATCATGTGAGCACAAATAGAGAATTTGTCGATTACGATCCTCGCTCAAGATTCGCCGTATCTTCTGTAAGTTTGCGATCGAAGCAATTAGAGGAAGTAAGTTCCGAGGAAGCTCCTTCATTTGAAGCACGTATTAAAGAATCCAAGACTGTGAATTATAGACAAGAATTAATGAAGTCAAAGGACGAGTAAGATTAATAATTATTTTTCGCGTTAAGTTCTAGTCATCTCTTGATTTACAGCGCAATCGATGAAGATGCAACAATGTATGAAAACTTCATGAATAGATCGGAAGCTAAAGCGAATCGTTGGAGACCCAAACCACCTATAACATTCCAAGGGATGACATTGAGCGCCAAATGTGATGCGGTCATTCGCGAAGCAAGTTTTACATACTAAATTATTATATGGATTTGAATAAATTTGTGATTTCAGATTGCAACTAATTTTGTTAATTGGATGAATAGTCTGGGTGGTGATTCTAAAACTTTAATAGATATCGACGACATTGAAGCACTCTTTGAGATTGGTTTTGATAATCATGCGTCCGATTCACTTGCTATCAATGTTGAGGAATTAAATTCGGTGACTGAAGCAGTTGCAAGATCACGACAAGTGAATGAGGTTTGATTTCAGAATAAGTCCTAAGTAAATTCAGTAAGTGATTGATGTAAATTTTAGGCATCATACTCTACACAATTGTACAAACAATTGCACCGTGATATGATGTCAGTTAAGAGCAAAGAAGCCAACTTTGCATTTGGTACCATGCTGCCTCCAGAGATGCGCGCAGGAACAACTCATGATTCTACAGTTTCAAAGTGGATAACGAATCAACGCGTTCCTCAACGTCTTGCTACCATGGCTGTGGTGTGGGAGGGAATTGAAACGCTCAAGTATATCAAACTTATTTTTTCAAAATGTCTAAATCCGATTATAATTCGTGACTTTATTATATTAGGTCCACCGAAGGATACTGCGTATGGCTGCAGGACTGCCCAGAAATTCACCCTCCCACCTACTTAACTAAGAAGGGATTGCTCAAGAGTAAGAAATTCGATAGCGACCGTAATAGTCTTCGTGGTAGTGGATTTAGCAGATTCAGCACGAAAGCTTCAATTTTTTCCATAAAATAAAATGCATAATGAAAATAAACTTTTAAAAAACGTAGCGCAATCTACTTGCTGTTGAATATAATAAAAAATCGATTAATGCTTCAGTGTAGGATTCCATGCAGAACGCAGCCATTCCACTCTAGAGGGAAACATAGTATATTATCCTGAATTATCCTGTGGAACAATAATGAAAATAAAATTTAAAAAAATACAAAAGCTAAATTCTCACAAATTAATATAGACATTTAAATCTTCAAATTTTGGCTCATCAAGACTTTAGAGAGAAAATTTCATAGAATGGCAATAAACAAATATAATTAGCATTTAATTAAACTTATTCGTCGTTCATTATTCATGAATTGAATCGGTCTTTTCACTGGGTCAATGTGTAGGTTGTATCAAAGCGTTGTGAACGACTGACAAATGCGTGAAGAGCTCAGAGAGTGCACGCGCAGGAAAACCGCTATATTACACATTCGAGCGAAATCATTTCGCGCACTAGATGTCTATCCGGCCCACAACACACGCACGATGGAAAACTAGTCATACTAAACACCCATCGGGAGAAGCGATCCACACACATATGAGGTGCGTGGAAAATTTGTCAAATCGTTGCGCTCGATTTGCATCAAAGCGAAACCGAACGAAATTATCATCAATCGCACACGAAACCGCATTAGTACTGCTCGAATAAAAGCCATCCCTCATCGCGCAAACATACACAACATAGCAAACCCTTTTGCATGTTTTCCACCCATTCGTTACACACTTTACACCACATTTTACACGCCAATATTGACATTCATTACATCATTATTAATATACGCGCTAATAGGGGATGCGTTGCGGTGAAACAAAACGAAACTACAGCAAGCACCCGAATCGAGGATGAGCGCGCTTTGGGCAAAGATGAAATGAAACGAAATGAAATGAAACGAACCAAATTGGGCGGCCGCTTAACCCGGCCATGTATATTTAACTCTATCGAAGGGCGGCACGCACAAGGAGATGCGCGCGGACTTATCCTTCGTCCGAACTCAAAAGGTTAAAAGAGAGCTAAGCTGTGTTCAACTGAATGCCACGAAAATTGGATTAGTTAAGCGGTGTGTAATTCTTTTTCGTGTATTAAAACATATCTGAGTTGATTAGCGCAACTTAATTGCTTCGTGTTGCGTTGGTGCTGTCATCATTTATTTATTATTAACTCAGTGGCAATCTGCTGCTAAATTTATTTATCGAGTGACCCGCTCGAAGCGGATAAAGAAATAAAGAAAGCCTAAAAGGGGAAGACGAGCGGCGGGAAGGCGGATGCGGATGGTTGCGTTATTCGAACGGAGAAATTGCAAATCCAATATTTCAGCGCGTCCCGGAGCTGGAAACGAGAGGAAGTGCTCGACGCGCTGACAGGCGTGAAAGTAATTTCGCATCGTGCTCGCGCCCGCGCTCACCATGAAGCACCAAACACTAAGCAACCACTATTACAACTTCTTTTCAGGTGCTTGCTGCATGCTCTTCTTTCTTCCTCTTCTTCATCTTTCCAGCCGCCGACGATGTGCTACCTGCCACTTGTGTTGTGCTATCGATAAATACAAAAGCTGTTCAATCAATGCGGAGAGGAAGAACAATCCCGACGAGCAATATTAGCTTTAATTGACACAACGAACCTCATTGAATCACAAACGCGCGTGGCCATTTTCGGCGAGGATTTTATTTGCACGATGAAATGACAGATTACGAAAATCCGAATATAAACAAAATCGTGGAGAAAAAGTTGGACGCGATTTATTTGTCGATCGGCGAACTTCAAATCGAATCAATCACAAACGAATGAACTACCAAGTTGGTGGTTGCTTTTCTTGCTTGAATTGCAGAAGAGCGCAAACTTTGCGCGCTCGCGACGAAGGTGAAGAATGTCGATCCCCTTTCGACTTTGAGTTATTTTCGTCTAGTGCTGCCGCTGCCGAAGGAGTAGATTATACAAATATTATTTCAAACACTTTCATAATCGACTCTCCATACTCAATTCGCATGCAAAATTATTTATTTCATCTTCGAAATAAAAATATTTACATAAACGTTCACCACTCGAGTAATCCTGGCAGGAGGGAGGCAGGGGTGTTTTATTCATCCTCTCACTTTACTTATTATTTGTTATTTTGTATCCACGCATTGTTCGGCGTTCGCATTGCGGGAGAAAACAATACGACCTGCTGATATACCTACAAGAACATTTTGCAAAAGCCCTCGCCTTGCGCTGCTGTGTTCCTCATTCAAGTGATTCAACCCCCCAGCTTTCAATACTATCTCTCGGCAAGTGGCGTCTGTTTTGCGCTGAACGTGAATGAATAAGGAATACGTATACGAGGACGTACCGCAGAATACGCAAACATTTAGCAGGAGAGCGCGCGCGGTTTTGTTCCATTGTCCTGTCGCGCGATAGATACATTTCGCAATTTTCATCAAGGATTTGACTACTTTTCTCTTCCTCGCGCTTCTTCTCCATACTGGTAATTATACCAGCAACCAGCTTTTCGATTAGTTTTCAACGTAAATATTTTTTGAAACGTTTAAATTATTAAAACTTCACAGCAAACTATTGGTGTATGAGTTCAGAAAAGAACAAAACCTTGATGGTACATTGGAGGACTATTTATTCGAATATCATCATCATCATCATCACCGCCATCGTCATTGGTCGTTCAAGCACTCAACGACAGAAAATACGAAAGAGCGCGGACACGAAGGGCTTTTTGTTGAATTTTAATTAACTCAACTCGTGCGAATCGTGCGCTCACGCTGAACGCGAAAGAATAATGAATAAACGATCAGAGCCAGTGAGTAAACGATACGAGAGAACTATACGAAGAGTCCTGCCGATGGTCAATGCGAATATTCGCATTGCTGTGAGCGCAATGCATGTTTTATTTTGACGTTTAAAAGTTTGTAATCTGCAAATTCATTAATATACTGCATGTTTAAGAATTGCTTCACCAAAATGGAATCATCAGCGATGACAATATTAGTTTATAATTCTCCATGTTGAAATTTTAAAATTTCCACGTTTTAAAAATATCCTGACGAGTTTTTAGATGAATGAATTGAATGCGTTTTTTGTGTCAGTGAAAAGTCATCCTAGCTCTTTATTTGTGCGAACGTGCGCCCTCGTTAAACAATGCACATAATGAACACTTGGTGGTGCGATGTAATTGAATAAGTCATTGATGCGATTCGTTTCCATTAAATGCTGAACTGGATTGAGCACTACGACTGCATGCATGCAATATTCCCAATCCGATTTCTGCAGGAGGAAAGCACCTCTCTGCCTATAGGCTTAGATATGAGGGAATGCATTATATTGATGCAACTGACCCATAATAATGCATCACATCAACTAGGTCGATGCAGTCTTTTGCTAAATCTTTATTAAACGTGCACAAATGATGATTGCATTGTTATTTTGCATCTTTTCAGTCGTGTGCTCAATATGATAATAATAATCCTTAATTTTTACAAAAATTGAATTGAATTTACTAAAATTTTGCCTTGAATATGAGAGAGTTAATTAGGTTTTCGGATTTGTTGGTGTTTTAATTCAATAAAATAAAATTTTGTCAGTGATGAATATGCACTCGCTGTCGACATGAGCATGTCAAACGTTGTCGCATAAATAAAACACCTTTGAACCAACGAATAAATTGGACGCAAGCTTGTTCGCGAATATGATACCGTGATGATGCGTCATTGACGTTATTTTAAAAACTATCTCTTGAATGCGCGCTGCTTTCATGCCTTGTTGCTTTACAAGTGGGCTGTTTACAAAAACAAGCGAATTATGAATTTAATGTACTAGGCGCATACACAGCGTAATCGAATAATTAGGTTATAGTTGATTCAATTAATTGCGGGCAGCAAGCGCGCTCGCATAGTCAATATTCAAGCCAATATTTGAAAGCATGCACTCACTCACTTAGCGGCTCGCTCACTCGCTCGATGTGCTACTACTAAACACGAAACTATACAGGGATTGCCAAACAATATCAAGGATAATAAACCATATTTCCTCAAAGGACAAACAACGCTGAAAACCCTGGAAAAACTACTCATGCTTTGAAATGAATGAAAAATTGAAATTTTCTTATGCGTAATTTAGTTGATTAAAAAGATGTGGTAGGCGCAATGTTTAATGATTCGCCGATACGAAAATTGATAGATGCATCTGGGATGACAGCACAGAACCGCCGCACTGACAATATGAACGTCAAATGCTCATTTAATTACCGACCGCAAACTACAAACTCGTCGTCTCGCCCCCGGCCGCCCTCTTTGCCTCTACCGCAGTCGCCTGCGCCTACATTACACGCGCAATCGAGAACGATACCGATCTTGGCGGGCACGCAAAAGTAAAAGCTTTTATCTTTCCAGGACGCGCTCCCGTCCGCCTGTGCGCTCAACGCGGCAAGGAACAAAGTGCACACACGAAGCGAGCAAATTCAAAGAAATTGTTTATTATATTGCGCAGGACGCTTTCATCTGCACTTTCATTGATTCACGCAGAGTATCGGCAAACATTAAGGTCAATTATAACAACGCCGCCCAAACGCGAAACTCGATTACAATTTTGGTCAAATTTAATTTACCATTTAGTATCGTTCGCTCGCTCGCATTCGCGATCGCAGCAACGAAACATGCCGCGAATTATGATTGTGTAATATGTGCACTATTTCGTTGTAATTATGATCGAAATTATGATAATATTCATAATATTCAAAACGCGGAATAATAAATATTAAATAAATACCCAGCGTGCTTGCTGCCGATGCTTTCATTGCCAATCCGGAAGTGCACATGAATTTAAAATAGATTATTACGGCTTGACATAATCATTATTTTTATAACAATTTGCTGTTGTTGTTGCAAGTCTCAAAAACATTGCGTGAATAAAATATAGAAAAATGAATTGTAAGTATCATAAATGTTTTCCATTATGCGTGTGACATTAATTGCCATTCAAATTTCGACGAGACGAGACAATTGATGATAGAAATTTTTGATAAACTAGAAAAAAACAACAAAAGTAAGCAAAGTGAATGGAATACGTCTATCCATCCATCAGTGTTTGAATCGCATAGTGAATTAGTTTGGCGGAAGGAAGGGCACGGATCTACGCTTGAGTAACAAGGGCGTGACAATATTGCTACGCGGTGCGCGTTTGTACGATGTGGATGAGAAACACACAGAGGTGCGTTGTTTAAACATTTTCCATCTGTAAAATGCTTTGATGAATATATTGTGCTGTACCTATGACTCGCACACATGCACTTTACGACGAAATGATATTCATTAGTTGCTATCGCAGGTATATAGGTATATAAACCTAGTTATGTGATTAGCGCACGTGTAGTACGTGTTGGTTAGCTGTAGCGCCAGCATTTGTGAATAGTGCAACTGATGATGATGATGATGATGATGTTGTGACACATACATATTCACCATCACCTCTCCTCACTCCTTCGCATACAAATTCATGAAATAATTCATCGCGATTCGGCCACGAAATAACTATCGGAAACAACGCGACACCACCGCACCGAACGCATTTATACACGGATTCACGCTGGAGTTGCCGCAGTGTGCTATGTGCTGTGATTTCGAGGTGATTATTGCAATTGTGCGACTGAATTCAATATGTTCTCCAGCTGGTAATGTCCGAACGGACTAGTCGCTCAGTTGCGGAGTGAATCTCCAAGAGGACAGTGTGTTTCAGCATAAAGTTTTTCCAGGTGAGTTTCCGTGATAATTTTTAGAGAATAGTTAGATTAGATTTGAAATATTGACAAGTATTCAAGAGTTGCCACTCTTTGCGGCGTATTAGTGACCGCATACACTCGTGGTCATGAGGGGCGGTTGCGTGGAGCTAACTTAAAATGGAAATTGAATAAAATAGGTTCTCGCCGAACATATTCAGAAGCGAGACGTGCGTTTCGCTTACACGTTCGTAAATCTTATCTCTTCATCTATATGTATAGACGCATTGGTTGGTTGGTTGGTTGGGCGACGGCGTCGGTGGCGGCAGCGGCGAAAGGAATCTTTAAAGCATTCAGGCGCCCCGACACGATGGACGTGCATCCCCACGATGCCCGGCCGCGCGGCGCTTTATCCCATCGCGTCGTGCGGAAAGCCGGTTACTAGTGTGGATTCCTGCTGGCGGAGGTAAAGCTTTCTTAAGCGAGCCTGGATGGCAGGAACCCTTCGTTCGTACGCCCCGAAAAATGTACGTACGCATTGAGTATTGAGAACGCAGGCGGAAAGCCCAAATGTGTGTGGAGCTCGCTCAAATCTTGATCCGGCTCCAGTACATAATACGAATTTTCATTTATTTCCTTGCTTTTTACTTTCGCGGACAACGCTGCTCAAGGATGAGACCATTGCTCATTGGTTTCCTAATCAATAATCAATAATTTATTGCGCTTTAATTTACGATGCTCATTTTTCATACAGAAATGGATTTATCACAACAATTTCATATGATTAAATCAAATAGATTCCCGCTTTTCTTATTTATAGAATGTCCACGTGCTCATCACTAAAGTGAAAGGACGAATAAGAACCGAAGAAAAGCAAGACGAAAATTTTATGAATGAATTCATGTATTAAATCTGTATTTGACATGTGCATTACGAGTCATATTTACTATGCACATGTCTCCAATTACAGCTAATTCCATAATAGTTGTTCTTCGCGCACGCGACCAAGAGATATCATTATAATTATAGCAACGTAGTACGCACGATGCATCCGTGAACGTCAAGATGAATGAATTTATTATTAGGCGGCGGTTGCAGCAGCTGGAGTACAACGTGAGCGCAATTAATTGTGAATGAATTTCCCTGCCCACATAAAAACGTTTTCCGCCGCTCGTGCGGGTAAAGATGTTGCAGGACGAAGGACGCCAGTGTTTCAAGCAGCTGACTCACTCTGCTCGTAACGCAAATCTGTTTCGGACATTTATTCTGCTACTATTTCTTTGCGTCTCAAGCTTAAAATTTGGATACGTATATTTTTATATTCACTTCTTTCGGCGCGTCGCTCATTGTTATTAAAAATAGGCAATTGAGGGCGGCGGCGTTGATGGTGGTGGTGAATGTGTGTAGGTGCAACACTCGCGTAAGGGGGATGACGCAATAATGACATGTAAATAGGTGCAAGAGCTCAATTTATTTAAAATCCAATTTCGTACTATTACTCTATGAATAACTTGTTTACCGTTCCGTGCGTTCGTTCGCTCGCTTGCTGGCATTGGGGGTGGCGGCGCGGTAGAGTTCGTTTTTCGCTTATAAAATCCAGATGAAATCGTGCGGCAGTAGCAACACGCTGTTGCACCCCCAGCGAATGTGCAACAAAACGAGATGGAGCGGCAAAGAGAAAAGTTTTATGCGATGTAACGCCGCGCACATTACGACTATAAACGCCATAGAGTTATCTATGCGATTGTACGAACACAAATATTTCCAATTGTCGACTCTTTTTCGGCCAAATTCGATTTGCCCACTTTCAAAACACGCCAAACAAATACCAATTCGTAAACTGTCACGCGCAGCACGCAGAAGATTAAGACATATACGCGCGTGTGTTGTTTGTAGGTGGTACATAATTTTATTAACGCCTGGATTAAAGCAGAATATTTGAAATGTGTGTTACCTTGCGTGCCGCCCTCCTGCCGCAAAGTAATGTCCGATTTTCGAATAATGCAAAACCACCAAACAACAAGCTTTTGTTTTACTTTTAGGGCGCGCGCGCTCGTTCGTACACGTATTCGTATTAGGCAAGCATTATGATATTAGCAAGTGTGCGAGCTCCCCATCCGCCAAAAGTTAAAAAGGCAGCCAACACACACTCGCACAACACGCAAAATATTTGCTTTTAATGCCGCGCACAGTCCGGATGCCGCCGGAAAGCCAGGAAATAAATAGAAATGAATACTATATAAATGGTGGGATAAACACCACCAGCAGTAGCAGCAATTTACAAAAACCGAGGGCCACACATTTTCGTATTTACGCGCGCAAACGCACAATGAAATTATTATGTCTGTTGTTTTCAAGACTTATTACCAAATAACAAGTAAAAAGGAATCTAGTTTAAACTTCAAGTAAAAAGAAGTTTAAACTAGTTCAAAGTCTATGTTTTAAACTAATTAAGAAACTCTTTTACCTCGTGAATTTTTTGAGGATTGCGCTGTGGTTTAGCCCGTTAACCAACTAGAAAAATAACTGTGTCAAAATAATGTAGTGCGTTAATTGAAAAAAATATATAACGAGCGTGGTTTTCGTGCACTCGTGTCGTATCATGTTTGCTCAAACTACAAAGCACACAATTTGCAAAAGCTCAAATATAGTTTATCCAAACGTGCCCCGGAAAATAAACTCCGCATTATGGCGGGGACTATCATGTGTGAGCATAATATTACATGATCATTTGCATTCAAATCTAATGAATTAATCTTCGCGGGCACACCGTATAAACACGCCGAAAACATGAGCAATTACAGCGCACTAAAACAAATTTATATCCGCATTAAACTTGTTATACCTACTTATGGTGCATGTCCGTACGATGCTATTTGATCCAAATAATTTGCAATATCCTAAAAGATATTAGGCGATTCCCGACAATAAGATACAACAAGTGCGGGGTAGTAGCAGGTGAAACCTTCTCGCACGAGTCCAAAAACGAAGGGCTAAACCTTCCCAACATCAATACCATCTTCGCACACGACAAGGACGACGACGACGATGAGATCATTGCCTGCCTGAGGCTCTGTGCCAGGCGACAATAGCGATCGCGTGCACGTTACCTAATAGCAACGAGTGGGTAATAATAGTGCCGAAGAAAATTTATCGTCCTTTTAAGGTGTCTAATCGCCCCCCGGATGCAATCGTCTACGGAATTGCCCAAGGCTGGTAAAGCAACAAACACGCATCGCCATTGACCGTTACTTTATCGCGTTAAATAATGAATTAACATAAATCCATTTAAATTTAATGACAGCATTTTGGCAACTTATTAAACTTGAATGGCGAAGAATTTGTGAATTTATTTTTAACGTGAGTTTTTGCTGCTCTCTAGTCAAAATGGAACATTATGTGACAACTATAAGCGCACTCGATCGCAATATGAACGACGCTTAGCAATTATCAGGACAGTGCGCTGAATAAACCGGAAGGAACGCGAGACACATGCCATGCATGTTAGTGGAGCACGGTGCGTTGTTGACGCTCGCGAACATCGAAAAGAACAATAGCTATTCAATGAACGACTCTCGATTTGAATGCCAACGCAGTATGTATGGTGGCTACGTGTGTATAGCCTTTGCTTGTTTCCTCAATGGTTGTGCTCGCTCCAGACCAACCAACCGACCACCATCATCATCATCATAGTCAACACCGAGAGGCGGCGTGTGTTCATGTTGACATTTCGCAGCCGCCGCCGCTTGAAAATCAAACGCGCAACTAATAAGTGTGTTGGGATGCGCCATTCACACACTCGACATGCCGTTGCTGTCAAAAACAAACATTGTCTTGCCTACAAAGTGTGATAGCACACACGCGCACAAATTACATATTTAAACCATTGAGGTGGTAGTGGCCCAGCATCAAATACGACTCGGTATATTATGCGAATATCATGTCAATTTCTAGGATGCATTAAGGACATAACAAGTATTGTACTTGTACAAAATGACATTATAAGCTTCATTTTATGCGCCGGTCGCACACAATATGCGCATCTTGTTGATGCGCGCATTTTCATTTTGAATGGGTCGCAGCAACAACAACGCGACCGAGTTAAAACAAATAAAAGTTTGCGCTTAAAATAGCCAAAAGTACAAGCACTATGTACATGCGCTGCAAGAGGTCGTGTTGGTTGGTCGTGCTGCTCGAACGACTCCGGTTGTTCCTCCGGAAGCAAATTTTTCAGGTGAATGATCATGGTGAAAACCGGCGCACTCTTCGGCCCCCCTGCGCCGTCCTCATCGTATTATCGCACTCTGTGGAACGCTAAAGCGCCAACCATATGTGCACGATGGTGGTGATCATCATGTGAAAATTACAAACGTGTGCGGACAGCAAGTTTGTCGTACAGATCGTGTGTGTATTCCTTGTCTTGCCACCGCTTTGAGCGGGCGCGATTGGTTTTATTTTCTGCGCTCAAATGCATGTTAGTTCATGTATAAAATCACATCAGATGATTATCTCTCTTCTGCTCCGTGGACGCGTTTTGTAACAGCTTTGTGGCCATTGGTTTTGTTACAGCGATTCAGACGCAAACCACACATATCAATTTTGACTAATCATAGATGAGGAGTTTGTTTGCATTCCGCTAGAGAGAATGATGAGCAGCAATGGGGTAAACGCGGAGCGAGATTCGTCAAGCGGGCATACGGAAACGAAACACATGAAGTGGCACCGGAGTCCCAACCGGTCCGGGACGCTGTGATCTCTAGAGCGTCAATGATAGGCTTGAACACTTGCCACAGCACGCGAGAGGGTTACAATCCCCATGTAGGAGTCTTTGATGGCTCCTTCTATTCCTTATCGAACCGTTATCTCCAACGCCACATTGATAATACTAACTTGAATAGATCTAGGTGACGTGAATTCAATAAGATACTTCATTACAATAGGTCAAGTAAAAAGAAATCCATTATTTTGGGGTGTAATCGAAATTTTAATCAACATAGTAACCCGAAGCGTCAATTGGAAAAATAATGGATTTCTTTATACTTGACCTAATATTTGAGAACAATAAGAAATTGGGCTGTAGAACTAATATTTGCGAATGCTACCGTCGAACAAAAAACTTGAGAATGCACTCAATGTCATCCTTCAAGTCAAGTCAAGTTAAACCAGGTGTGGAACTTAATTACTTACTGTTGGTTATTCAATCGAAAAATGGCAAGTAGTAAAGTAATTCAGTGAAATAACATCACGAGGTTATCTGCATGCAACACGTCGCCTGCTTTAGGGGTTGATGAATTTACACAAAACGATATTTAAGTTCTTAGGGTTTATTTGCATGAGCGTATCGTATTGCAAGCAAGTGTATATCATCATCCGCTCGTATATTGCAAAGACGAAACAAAAGAGTAGTGCGGGATTGCGTTGCATTCGGAAGGTGAATCTTAATGATTTCCCACTTTCCGTAATCACGTGCGCACCGGAAGTGATGCATGCGTTCTATTGTAATTGCTGCGGTGCTCGCGCGCGCGTGCTTTATCCGAAATTTGTAAACGCGAAATATGCAGAGCTACTAGATATAGTTTCGAGTGTGTTTCTTTGTGTGTACCTACGTAGTTATATGATTTAGCTGGGTGTGTATGTTGCAGTTGTCATAATCGTACGCGCAAGAGCAGCTAAATCTCAGTGAGTGGGTCTCGGCCGATTGGGTAGTCACATTTAATTAGCGTCCCCCAGGTTCCAAATGCCATGCAATCTTCGTTTCATGTCCCACGTAATTGCCGTGTGGCGGACGCTGTTGCATGCCGTCATACATACAAATGTCCTAATGACTGCAAAGTCCTTCTTACATGCGCTGGTCACTCATGTCCTAAGCCCTCCAACCCTCCCCAGAGCGCTGGTAAACCGCAATTTTACAATTGTGCAATTTACTCTTTACAATTTGCAATATCATTTTACTTTAGTGCAATTTTGCTATCGGTATTGTTGCCAGAAACTGGGCATTTATTTGTGTTCACCGCTCTTTCAATAATTCTCGCGCATCTTTAATGGGTTCAGAGCTCTTCGAGTTTAAAGTCGACTGCAGAGGAAACTGCACAATGCCATTTGATTTTGATGAGCGCTTCACACGTCTGCCCCAAGCACGTCTTCGCTTTCAAGCGTTGGTGAATACACGCTTGGAGCATTCGGACCCGCCAACTCATTTGAATGGCTAATGATAAGTTGATAGCCCGCACGATGTCCAACACAATTCGCTAAATATTGGGTCCCCAGCTCGGCTGGACGAGGAAAGTCGGCTCCTCGTTACCACGGGGAATGCAAAATAAGTGAAAAATGCACGAAATATGAATGGACGTGTCCTGCACATTCGCACTGACGTCTTCCTCATGGGGGGTTGCGCTCGGCTCATTAGGGCATCGCTTACACCACCCAACAACAACGTCCTACGAACACAAATAATAAATCCCGGCAATGTGCTCGAAGCGGAGGAGAAGAAGGCAAAGAATGAGAGGAAAAAAATGAAAACCAGGAGACGACGACGACGAAGAAGAGTGCTCTGGACAGATACCATTTATCATTCGGGGTCACGGCGCATGGTCGCTTTTAATAAAGTTATATATCCATAACCCTCCTCCGAGCGGCTCCCGCTATACACATAGCCGCCGGGGGCAACCAACTCTTTTTAAGGACTCGCGCATCCTCAACCTTTTTCGCTCATCTCTCGTGTGGCTCTCGCGGCAAGCGGGCTTGTATTTTGCATTTGGGCGCAACGCAGCAACGCAGCTGAGAAAACCGAAGATGGCGTTGACAAGGTGTAAAGGTCGCAAAAAGTGTAAGCGACACAGGTCTTCCTCCTCTGCGCCGCTGTATTTATTCGTAGACTTTCTCTCTATCCTTAACGGTTGAGGGGGTTTGCAAAGCGGGACAGAGTGGGCGCGCATAAAGGACGCAAATAGGTTGGTCGGTCCAGCATCCGGGCCGATGAAGCCAAACGAGGCGCAAATAAAAATAAAAATTTCAACAAGACCATGAGCGCAAGGGAGGAAAGAACCCGAACACGGCGCGGAACGATAATAGAGATGTTGGACTATGCTATATATACGCAACACGCCGCCGAAGCGTAGAACAATTCTATGAGGTCCTTCAATGACACACAGGGTCTCCGCGTCTCGTGTGCAGCAACAAAAACGAACGAAAAGATGAGGTGGATGAATATTGACGTACTTAAAGGGGACTCGTTCCGTTGACATATTACGGAATGCGCGCAATCCCAGATGGAAAACAATTTTACTGGCATACTTTTTATTGTCCGCGAGATTCCTTCGCCACCGCCTCGCGCTGTATGCCCGTTTAATTGCACATCTTAACCGAAGAGCAAAATTAGCGAAGCAGTTTAATACGCACGAATGAAACGAAATAGAAACGATGAAGTGATGAAGTTATTTCGCAATATTGGATTAAATTTCATTGAAATGCAATGTGCATTACGCATATCGCGCATTCCGCATGTGTCTCTATAGGTATATTGTTTATTTCGCTATTGAAGAGAAGAAGAAGTGATAGCGGTGCGTATCACACGTGTAAAGGAAGGAGTCGCGAACGCGGAAACGTTTTCATTTCGTCCATAGATTTTCCAGATGACACACAAGGATGCCGCCTGCCGCCTGCTGCCTATATGTCGGCTGGCGGCGGGCGCAGAGGCCGCGAAAAGAGGGGGGAGGCTGGAGAGCGCAGTGGGGATGAAAGGCCCGATTCACCTGAACGCGCGAGTGTCGCAAGGGATAAAACGGGGCAGGCGCCGCAGGACGAGCAGATATCCTCAAAAGCCCGCCGCACGCTCGTGAATCAGTCAGGTTGCTGTCGTCGCTGGAGGCGGCAGCATCATCCGAGTGGTGACAGCGCGTTCAACAGTCAATCAAATAACGCAAAGCACACATAGTTCGCACGCTACAAAGTGTTTGTGTTTGAATAATTCTCGCGTTTTGCGCACGATGACAACTTCAACGAGTGCTCTAGCCACACGACGCAGTCGTCAAAGGGGTGAGTTGTGTCCAAGCAATTGAATAAATTTTGTTAAATGTAAATACCTATGAAAATCTGACAAAATACTTTTACAAAATATGCTTTTATATGTCACATCGCGTTGGAATGCAAAAGTACCACAAATTTTTTCGGAATGTGCCTACTTCAATTAATTTCGTGTGCTTCAAAACATCACAGGTTGTTTTTTATGCGGTTTTCCTTTGATTTCTCTCGAAATAAATAAATATAAAAATGTAAGTAGAAAATTATTTCTCTCATTCTCGACGTTGAGGTGAAAATTGCGAAAATATTCTTCTTGGCGCAGAATATTCGAGTCAAAAAACACGAAGAAAGCGGAATGAGAGAGGAGAACGCGCAATAACTTCTAATTAGTCTTGTACATATACGCATTCATTGGTGGCGAAGGGTAACTCGGTACGGGTTTATTAAGAACGGGCGAAATTAAACGCAAAAACCAAAAGAATCGTACGTTGTAGTGCATTCGCCGCAACAGTTCGTGCATAAAGTGCAATCCGTGGTCGAATGCGAGCACCCGCCGGACCCATGAGATTGCCGCCGCTGCCGCTGCAGCCTCCAATGCTAAAATGTACGCACACATTTCTACAAAGAAAAAAATAAAATAAAAATAATCCATATGGGGAGTACGCAAGCGAGTTTATAATGTGCTATCATCGAATGCGAGCAAAGTTAGTTGCGCAATTAAATTTCGGAGTAAATGCACATCGTCGAGGTGCAATGCAATTTTAGCTTGACCAACTCCGTTGGGTTTTTCATACGCGAATGCAAATGTAAATAAATTGGAATTTGTTTGGCGCGTACTTCGTGAGCGCGCGCGAGCTGGATTTAATTATGCCGAACGCTTCCTTATTAAGTTATTTCGCGCGTGTCTCACGCAGCGAGTGCTCACCTACACATCGCATCGTTGTCGGTGGCGGAGGCGGCGGTCGTGCGCACTTCCAAATCAAAACACCTTTCATTAATTCAATCAGCGTTCGCTGCATCGCCTCCAGTGCATAAATCAAGACAAAATTACACCGCGCGCAAATATGCTTACATTTAATTTAATTGCAAGCTTACACACTTTTCTCGATAATTTTTTTTGCCGCTCCCTGTTTATAATTTTATTATTGAACATTGTTTCCGTTCTTCCTAGCTCCGTAAATTAATAATAATAATATTTTACATAATTATTTTGTAATCCTTATACACTTACTCGAGACCTATATACTTTCAGTGATACATTATAATTATGCAACGCGCGCGCGCTCTGCGTGTGTAACTCAAAATATAAAACCGCCTCCGGGGTTGGTTGTATCATGAGCATGGCAATGCAACACTGCCACAATTTAGACTGCGAGCCGCCTTCGGTGTAGGCGCGCACACACAGTAAACATGAAAATGTTTGAAAATGAAAAGCGCGGTGACGCTGGTGGTGGCGCAAGGTGCGAGATATGAACGTCGTATTTAGCATTTAGTTCATGCAGTGGGGCGAGCGGATTTTCGGCTTAGAAGTAATTATAAATAAATGCCACAGGGCATCAGCCAGATATCTGATTACGACGAAAGTAGGCGGCAGTGGCGGCACAGCGTAAACGCTCTTAGTGATAATTTCTTGCTTGCTGCATTTGCCAAAAACGCCCACCCTTAGTGTTACATGCGTTTTCGTAAAAGTCACATAGAACAATAACCGATGAAAACTTATTCAAACATACACCTACTTTACTGACGGTGGAAAGTGCCTTACTTACTTCGAAGAAGGGCGCATTGAAAATAGCCTAAAGGTGCGAAACGTTTTTGGTTTAGTTTAAGCGTCGTCGCTTTTAAATCAAATTAGCAACGCGGCGACAACGTCGCTCTGGGGGTTCAGTTCCAGTTCATGGGGATGGTGATGACGATGGTGGTTGCGTCGCCCGAGCGTAATTAAGAAATTATTGCAGATTACGAGTTTGTATCGTTGATAACGTTTTGCCCATTTAGATTTTCCATTTGGACGCGTCTTTGAATCTAATAAAATCTTAGATACGCGCACAGCGAGGAAAAATTGAAAAATGTGAAAAGTCTGCAACTCAGTACTTTTATTGAAGCAGTCGAAGAATATCCGCGTGATAATATATCAAAACTCAATGCATTATAGCTGGAAATTAAATGGAATCGGGATATAAACGTTACCACAATGACAAACATTTTCAAACGCGTGCGCGTACAATAAACATATACCGCTCGCAAAACAGCCCCTGATAACAGCTTGCGAGGTGGAGCTGCTCGCCGTCTTGTAGTAAAATGTTATATATTCGCATCGGATACATACGAGATGAGAAATTGCGTCGGCCATAAAAGAAGATAAACGATCTGCTACGCATTTTTCTCTAAAGCTTCGCGCGTTCTTGCTCGTATTTCAACAGTCGCTCTCTTTGGCGCTGTTTTATTTGCTGTTTAGTTTAAAATAAAGCAAACACCACTTCACCAGCCATGCGATGGACAACAGGCACACTTTGCCATTCTAATGATAAGTAAATAAATAAGTTTATTAATGATATGAACGCGTCGTTAAAATGAATGTCCAGCAAATATTTGCATGTAAAATTGATAATAACATTTTACAATGCATTATCATATTCATGTTGCGGCATTTAAATGTTAATAGTTTTAGATTTTAAATGAGAAATACGCGAGTAATTAAAAAGCGAGATTGAAAAATATATTTCTAATTTGGTTAAGTTAATTTCAAAGCTATTAGAAGCACGGGGGTTGTAAAATGGGGCTGGCAAATGAGGATGTGTTTATGAAATTGTACGTTTCGCATGTGTATGCGCCGCACACCCCTAAGCTGTCGATACGCTCCAAGTGAAATTGGAATGCAATCGCATCGGTGTGTAAATGCGTTTCAAGGGGGGCAGCGTCGCATTTTCGCCCCCGTTGGCGGCGCTGTCGCCGGTCGAACGATTCGATTCTCGCCCGGCCAGCCAGGATTCGTTCGATCTGCCGCATTCGCGCTTGCCGGTAATTTCCCAGAAGTAATAATGACATCGTCGGTGTGCCCGGCACTCATCTTCCACCCAGCTCCTGCTTCTGCCGCCGCCGCTGCGCCCCCTCAAAGAGCATCCATCGCGTGTTCGTGAAACCGCCGTCGGCTGAATTTGCAAACAAGCCGATTGCGCGCCGCGCGTGTTACCGTTCTTAGCGCTCTGACTCTTCAGCTTCTTTTACCATTGCAACCACCCCCAATGCTTGCTTGGTTGCTTGCTTACACGTAAAACACTAATGCACTTCAGCGTTGTTTGGATATTTGCAGAAAACCCCCCGACCGAATAACCCGGCGATTGAATTTAAATTCCGGCGCGCTTTTTTCCGTTTTATCTTCAGAGGGATGGGACAGCCACCCCAATATATTTATTTTTAAAAATGTCACAAATTGACTTATTTAGCGGGAAATTAAAAGAAACATCATTGATAATTTTCCGAAATGAATTTAACAAAATAATAATAACTTGTGCGTTTAGATTGTAAAACGTAGAAGTTTGTGTTGCCTCCCAAATGAGCAATACCGCCCCCTTCGCGACCAAATGAAATTGTTATTAAACCGCACGCTATTTTACGAGCAATTATCATTTTACGCCGCCTCCGAACCAATTTCGCCTGCCGCCGATTTTTATAAAGCATAGTATTACATAGTAGGGCTATTACAACATGCGTTTGCCGTCCCCGAAGCAAGTACAAAGAAAGTACGCGTTTGCTCATAAACCGCTAAAACTTACCCTCGGCGCGCATTTCGAAATGCGTTTTCAATCAATGAGATACAAAAGATAAAACACTCGCACTTTCATTGGCGTCATTATTTGCGCCTATTTTTTTTTGTGCGTGTGCGGTGGATGCGCATGTCGAAAAAATTATTATTTTCATTCACTTGCGTCGAACCGACAACATTATTTGTTTTGTATTTGAAAGAGATAATAAAACCCGATAGCGTTTTCGCATCGCAAATGAAAATCAAAAATACGGTGGTGGTGCGCGACGCAACGTGATCAAGTTGAATGCATTGTCGCGCCTCGCTGTTTGTTTATGTAATATAAATTCGATGTCGTTTTATTGAATATTCAGTTCATTAACTCGCACCCGACTCTGTTCACTGCGAAGTGCATTTCGCAATTGCGCGAATTAATTGCTCATTCCTGCAAATTTCGGCTAATTAATTAAAATAATGCGCAAATTGGCTGCGGCGCGGAAAATATTTAGATAATAATAATAAATATGCCAATCAATCACAACAACTTGTACCATGAACCAACTAACTAACTAAACCATAATTGTAAAGTGATAATATAAATTTGCATTCATTCATTATGCTCAACTTGTTTTATTGCTTGTCATTAATTAAATTCGGTGGTAATTGTGATTTGAAATATTTCACAATTTTTAACTCACATTTTGAGATAGGTGCTTATTTACATTTGAATTTTGCAATTTGTTGCGCATTAAAAAAAAGTAATTATAAAGTAATTCCGCGCCGAGAGGAGGGGTGAATGGCGAGCGCGTAATAGAAAGTAATTCCTCATTTAGTTGATGCAATTGCCAATGGAGAAGAAGGCCTCATCATCGGATTGCAGGATGAGAAAACTTTTTTCTTATTTCGTTTGCGTGGCCTGCGTACAAGAACTGTTTGTATCATTACTCCAAGGATTGGATGCGACGAAGAAGAAGAAATAAACGCGAGCGAAGTGCGAGACTCGAGTCGGAGGAAAAGTCAACGCGCGCGCGGCAAACTTTGCGATTCATATTTCATTCACTTCTACTTACAAATCATATTTCATCATCATGTAAAACGCCTCGGCACGCGTTTTGCTTTTGCGCTAAACCTGGCGGCTATTTTGATTTATCTCAACTCTGATACTTTGCACGCAGGTACGTATAAATATTGCAAGTTGTTCGAAGATGAATTTGATGTATTTTTCCATTTTCTCCTCCACTATTATATTTTGGCTTCGTATAATAATACTAAGAGCAATCCGTAGAATGGAAACAGCATTTCCGTATTTCACGATTGAATGAGAATAATGCGTGTTGCATTCGCCAAACCAAAAACGCAGACGTTACCGGACGTTTATAGAAAAGCGCAGCGCATCCGTCGCATTGTCGCAAAGCGGCTGTCACTCTGCGGTTATCTGCCTTGTCGGCGCCGCCACCGCTGCCTCCTGAAGCAAAATCTGCATTGTCTTTACCCCGTCGGCGTTGTGAACGCATTGTGCGAGACGTATGAATATGCCGGTAAGAGGTAACATGCTACTTGTTGATTGCGCCAACGCTTGCTGCGAAAAGTTGACTTTATCGCTGTAAGCGCAACTTCACAATTTTCATTTGTGCGCGCCGCCGTTTGCAGCAATTCAAACAATGTTTCTCGACATCGTTTGCCGTCGTCATCGCTGTTATACTGCTGTTGTTGTTGTTACTGTTGCTGCTGTTGTGCGTCGAACACAAACGCGCGCGAACAAACACTAAGGACGCAACAACACACAGCGAGCCCATTATGAATCTATTCGTGGATTGACACCGCCGGAACTTCATACATCGCGTATCGGCACAGCCAACGCTAAACTGCATTGAGACAACACGCGCTCTCGTGCGCGCAATGTGTACAATAAACTAGGCAAAGCAACACGACATGACGACATGAAGCTGATTGTGCATGTTGCTGCCGCCTCCAAAGCGAAAGGAGCACACTGTGCGCCGCCGGAAAGCGTTGAAAATGTGTTAGACTAGTTAACAATGCATGCCTTGCTTGTCCTCCTATTCTGCACAGCGTGAATTTATATATGCATGATGACTAAAGCGAATCAATTTTCTCTATTCAATCCTTTATAACTTTTCCTGTTTTTTCTTCTTCGCAGATACCCTACGCTTTCGAATGGAATCAAAAACTATTTCAACGATTGAATATTGTATTACCTAATGCTTAAGTAAGTTTGTAATAGTGGTTGATCAACGATTACAATTCCAGAATGGAAAAGCATTGAATTGAATTACATCCTGGAAGCCGGCGGGGTAAGTTTACAACAATTACTGCTAATTGTAGGACACGGCGCTAGAAGTGAATCCGAACCGTCATGAAATCTGATGATACAATAAAACTATGCGTGCAACTATTTATTACGAGTACCTACCACGCTGGAACACGGTAATAGCGCGCACCGATTCTGATGTAATCTAAGATCGACAATATTATTGATTCGCTCTCTTGGCGCGACGGCCTTTTCGTTCAGTTGTGCGTACGCAATGATATAACTACAATCAAAATACCATCTCAACATTATCATCATCATGAAACAGCGCGCCCCCCAAAGTTGCTCGCTCTGCCGCTCGCGTATAGCCCAAAGGGCAACAAGGACGAGGACGAAGAAGTGAAGCGTGCGCCACGTTAATTGGGATTCAATTTAATTATGAAAGCCAAGTTAAATGTAGCTCATAATTGCTAAGGCTGGCGAGCCAAGTCCAGGCTATAAGATTCGCAGAACAATTTCAATAAGTTCACATTTGATTTCAACTCTAGCGTGTTCTTTTTCTTCTTACTGCTGAAATTTGAATTCTAGGTAAACGCCATCACATGTTACGGGTTTCGCGGCAATTGTGAACCGATTTTTAAGCTGGTTCGTTGTCGACGAAACCTGCACAATGTGAACAGGCAACTCATCGCAACCAATCACGAGAAATTGATCTAAATTTGTATCTTTGGTGAGTGTTCGTACTAAACGCGTGCAAATTAATACGCAATGAATGTGCAACATGTACTCATGGTATATGTAATTGTAATTGGTTGTTCAATTGCGGTTTGAATATGTGTATGGGCATGAATATGCGGTTTGCACGAAGCATACGGGGTTCGTGTGGTCTATGAAATGGTAATGTCAAATGGCATGCAGATTCTGATTTTGACACGCATTACGATTATGCCCAATTAGAAAATTACGAATTTTTCCTACTGATAAGGTTTTTTCTTATTCTAATATTCGATTAATTAGAAGCATCTTGTAGAGCGATTAATTAAAAGTCGATTACCAATTACTTTCAATTAGTAACATATTTTAATTGCTCTTTCTTCTGGCAATTCGTAATTATCAAACAGAAAATTTCGTATATCCTTGAATTTATTTACAACAAAGCTAAGCTCTCGAATATATTAAGTGGAAGATGAGAATAACGCGTGAGAATCAAATTTATCATTGCATTTAGGGCAAGTAACAAATTGCAGCTATTTACAATAATTTGTCGCCTTTGAAATTCATTGGCATGTGCTTAAAGCGCCCCGAAACAGGTGAAAGACGTCATTAAAAATATAATTAACTTAATGCTAATACAAATTGCGCAGATTTTCATCCTTTTCGAAAGCAATTAGAAAATATGTAGGCGGGCGACGCAGAGCGCTGGAAAATCGGTGAATGAATCCGGTGCGTAATGCTGATAGAAGTAGAATTAAATGAAACGAATTTGAAATATAAGTATGTAGGGGATTCGCGTCGATTCCAGAGAAACACGGAAGAGAGCTCTATACATATAATAATGGTGATGTGCTTAATATTCAACGAGGTGCTTTGGCTTTACCAAAAATTAATTAACAAATTGGACAACTTTTAACGCCATCCGCAAAGTTAAAACTAATGCATCATATAATATATATAGATTATTTATTTTATTATAAATAATATACCGGAATTAAAATTTTAATAAAAATGAAATTATTTTAAATTTTCAAACTATGAATGCTACCGAAACAATTCAAAAGCATAACTTATTAGCTTGTATTTTAAAAATTATTAAACTTATTGAGTATTTAACTTTTTTGAACGCATAACGATGAAATATAAGCTTGGATGAAGCTATTAAAAAGCGAAATGACGCAGAACGAAAGCTAAGCTCGCATTAATACGAGCCTGATAACGAAGGGCTGCACGAATGATGAAATAAAGACGCGCGAGGCACGTAAAAAGTGAGTGGCCTCGTTATCGTTTCAAATACGAATATAATATAAATATGCATTATATTTTCGGTATGCATGATAATTATGTTTGTAAACATGTTGTATTATGCCCCAGTTTACGGATTTTTTCTCAATTACTTCGAGTTTTGACTTCGCGAAGACATAGATGTGTTTTTCAGAAAAATATATTTTTTCAGTACGAATAAATTGTAATAAATGATGATTAATTTAATATTCAAACTTTTAAGCATCCTGGTAATTCGAAGAAAATTCATCTTTCCGTAGAAGTTACTCAAACGATTTTGATTATTTAAAATAATATCGCGATAATTATCGCGAGAGAATCCATATTAATTTACGTTATAATTTTGTCTGGTAGTATTAAGTTAGCAAAATATATATGTCTGAATTGGTATTCATTAAAAGGCTTTGTTGTCTTATCCGAGCTTAACATTTCTATTGTTCATGATTATGCTACGTGATTGAATGTTGAATGCTATTTGGTACAAAGCAAATCAGCAAGTTAAAAAGTATCCCATGATCAAAAATGTTTTATCATTACCCATTCTAGCAAATCAAAATACCTGTATTATGAACAGAGTACCTATATGGGACACCAGTGAAAAGGCTATAAGCCGGATGAGAAACCGCAGCATATACGTGCGTGTACATGATGCGGTAAAACCTCAACGATCGACAACTCTGACTACTGCCCCCGTGCACACCGCCTCAGCGGCATCGCTGAATTACCGTGCGATCCAGCAGGCGGCCAGCAGGCTACTAAAGGTAAAGTGTAACAATGCCCCGAGAAGATTATCTTCATCAGCAGCCCAAACGGCCGCAGCCGCCGCCGCTGGTCAAGATCCGCACGCTATTATCATCCCTCGTACGCATCATGCATCATCATCATCATGTTCAATAACAACTCAATACCATCAACTACTACGACCTATTATTTATCAGCTTATTTGCTTATCTTATTCACTGGCGGATTTGATGCTTGTGTCGTAATTAAATTTGCAATTAACCCAGTAATTGTTTACGTTAATTAGCTTTGCGCTTGCTGATTCTATAGAGACGCAAATATTAATATAATCATATCACAAATAATTTTTTATCCTCGCATATTGTACTAAATGTTTCATCAAAATGAATATGAATTCATTGGTTCAATAATGGTAAATATAATCCCAGCCCAAATGAAATGAACACAATTCGGTGGTTGGTGGCGCATTGATATGCCTATTGCACTATTATTTATTGTTTACACGGCGTTATACTACAAACTGCAGCGTAATTCCATTTAAAGGGTGCTCAGTACAAGTGTTTGAATAGGTAATAAATAAATTAGACCTAATTAAATGAAAATCATCGCAGTGCGTTAAATGACCAGGACTAATGTAGTGCATTTATATTAATTCGCATTCGGCAAGTGTGTTTAGTTATAATAAAACTGATACGTCGTTAAAAAATTAGTGAAAAACGTATAAAATTACAAATAATTCGGATAATTTGCTTAAAAATATGTGATTTAATTTTGCATTCTGATTCTCAAATATAAATTGCCTGAATTGTTGTCAAAATTATTTCCCGTTTGCATTATTACTTATTCTGCATTAAATTTAAAATAAGGAAATTTAATAAAAGTTTATGAATTTTTAAAAGTTGTTTCGCAACTTATTTATTTCATTTTGATGTTTATTTTGTCTCCATATGACATAACAGGCGATGCGATAATAAGAGAAAAATTGCACATGCAAGAAACGTGTATGTAACGAGCGAACACGATGCGCAATTATCCACTGTTTGCCCAATCAATCTTGTTGTGTTCGAAAAGCAATATTGTGTAATCAGCATTAGCATAGATTCATTCACTCATTTTTTCCGGTTTTGTTTTTATACGTGCGAGCTATAGTTACGGTTGTGATGTGAAAGTATGTTTCAACGTGTTGGATGCATTTTCATAACCGTTTTGGGTGGCATCGCATACGTGTTTTTATTTCGATTTGCATCCCATGTGCAACGCATTGCTCTTCAATCACATCACTTGTGTGTTTACTGGAACAGAGCAGTGTGCGTGGCAATGCAGCGGCGCGACGGCGGCGGCAAAGTGGTGAGCTTTTGGAAGGCTTCAACAGCACTGCTGCTAGTCCTAGCTCTGAAAAATCGAAATGCGCCATCATTTTTCACGCCTCGCATGTGCATCCAGCTGTATTCGATTGCGTCAATGTGCAATTAATGGAAACGTTATTCTACACGCTCGATAAAAAGTCGAGTCGAGTGCACTATTACGAATTATATTTGTAATTTGAATGAAATTTAGTGGCTCGGCTTAATCTAATTATTACTTTATTTCGCTTGTTTATTCTTTACTCGAAATGTCACCTACATTATAAATGGAAAACTACTTTTCGCAAAGGAAGTAATTCTTCTTGCGCGCCGACGCAAAGTTGGGAAACAAATCTTTTTGCAATCGTTAGACTTTCAAACAATGTTCCACAAAGTACGATGCTACGCAAATGCCCCACACACGAAAGCAAACCCTGCCAATTGCGAGTAAATCAGGCTAGCTAGCTAGGCTAGCAACCGAACGAAGCAGCTTCGAAACCGAATCGGGAGAGCAAGGCGACCTTCCCACCTTGCCATCCACATCCATGCCGAGACCGGATATGAGCTTCCGTTATGAACAATTTACTACAAAATTGAATGATCGAGAAGCGTTTTCGGGGGGTGGCGCGCGGCGGAATTGGATTTCGCCCATGCGCTGCGCCACTGCTGCTGCTACTGCCGCCGCCGCTGTTGCCACCCTATGTGCCGACTTTGTACCGCCGGTCGACGAGCATAAAACCGTCATAATCAATTTTCCTATCCCGTGTTGCGCCCCCAAAAAAAGTATTAATAACTATCGGAAAAATGCAATTCTCTTCGTTTTCCAATTCGTAAATTTACGATAATATTACGCACACCCAATCAACTTGCTTTCAACGCTATTTCAACCGAGTTAAATATGAATAAGAAGCCGATGCATTCTCTTGTCATAAATCTTTTAAATAAGTTTATTTTGTTAAAATTACTTTGACACTTCTTGTAGTTTTCCTAGCAGCTCGTGCGAGAAATAACGCCAAAAGATATCTCGTTGAAAGTAATCATTATTGATTAAGTGTGTTGCTCGAGGGTGCGCTTGCTTTTCATACAAATATGAAGCAATAAATATTTATGCGTTACTTTATTGACCTCAATAACTATTTGTAACTGAATAGAAAACTATCAGAAAAATGGCAAAACTTTTTATCTCATTTCCCGCCACGATTATTTATATTTCCGCAAAAATATGTATTGTAGCTGCATTTTGCAAGCTAGGTGTGTAATTTACTGCTAATTAAAAAATGGAATAAAACGTTAAAGAAGAATTAGAATAACAATTCGCAATGCAAATAACAAATGCACTAAACTGGAAACTCGCAAGTGTTGCGAAAAAAGCAGACGAGTCGCATTTAAATTAAAATGGAAAATAGGCACATTGCGGATTAAAATAATATGAAAATACATTGCACGCAAAGCGCGACGCGGCGATGTAAAATAAAATCAAAAAATCGCATGCACGAGAAATGAAAACGCGCAAGTTGAGCGAACAACTATTTTAGCTGCATAAGAAATTAGTCGCCTGCTTAAACTTTTGTGCGATATTGCCGGCGACAACTACGACGACTTAGAAACTTTCAGAATACACGCCGCGCTTTTTTCGCTCGTCCGTAATAAAGAAGCGCATGTTTTCGTAAACACAATGGTGAAATGAAAAGTTTTTCGTACCGTTCGCTTACGCCACCCACTGACGATATACAATCGGGGATTGAATATAATTAGAGCATTCATAAATTCGCTCACCGATGGAGAAGAGAAAATCTCCGATAATCTCTCGATGTGTATGATGCAAACTCTGAATCGCGTTTTTAAAATTAGTAAGTAGGTACGTATTTTATACAAATATGAATCAAAATAAAAAATAAGAACAACTTGGAACAAGACGCTAATTAGCTGCTCAATGTAACAGACAAAAATTAATGGTAACTATGTCTGAATTTTATACTTTATCCTTTTTCTCCTGAA